>JALGBA010004246.1:0-600000 GCA_023970755.1 Azemiops feae
GCCAACATTTTCAGTGATTAATTTGCCTCTCCTAGTTAAAACAATAAAGGGCACTTAGTGAATGCAACGCAAAATAAATAGGAGTCTTTCTTTTGCATTGTCTAGGTTTTTGACTGATTTCGTTTCTTCTGGAGATGGCCTACCTAATCTTTATGCAAGAGCACTCAGGGGAACTATAAAAAAGTCCAACTATTAAAGATCCTTGCTGCTGCTAAGTCTGCTAGGCTATGACCTATTACACTGGCCTATGGTGTTGCTTGGTGTGGCCTACTTGTATTGGTCCATTAAGTGTTTGCCTTAGAGGCAGATGTCCACTCCAATTATGACAGTCTCCAATATTTTGCTTCCCATGAAGATGCTCATTTCAGAAATGAAGTGTGTCTCACGATGGCTCACGGAGATTACATTTATATTTCTCAAGCGACAAATAGGGAGGTTGCTGTGGTTTCGCAAGACAGATGAAGTGACTGGATCCATCTTTCCTCTTCATATTTTGCAGCAGATCTGTGATAATTGAAGGTTGAAAGGGGTTTGCCCGGCATGCATGCCTGGTGTGCTGGGGAATGCTATTGTAATAGAATTGCAGGTCTATTAGTCTTGTGAATTTTTGGAGAGTACTTTAGGGAGATGGGCAGTTCAGAAAAATGACAAACAAACAAACAAATAAATAATATCAATCTTATGTGGAAAGGTCACTATCAAATAAAAACTATGGAGAGGGGAAAGGTTTAAAAATTGGTTCCAAATGGTTTAAGGTTTTTGAAAATACAGTTATATGGATGGTGCTTTTTATCCATCTGCTTGGCTTTGGGTGACAATGTTTTTGTAAATTGGGTTAGTATTTTTATTTGAATAATAAGGTTATTATTTATTTTCCAATGGAGGACATTCCTGCATTTGAGATGACCTTCGCAAAATGAAGAACAGAGAGAAAAAAGATGGGAAAACAAACATCTCTGCAATTTTCAGCTTCCCCACCTTGTCAATAGGGATGTCCGGAGCAAGCTGACATGTTGTCAACCTGACAAAAAGTGCATTATAATGTCATAATAAGACAAGCTCTGCCCCTTAGAACTTGCATGCAGTATTGCAACACAAATACAAAAATAGATATTGAGACATACGCTTTTCATCATTTGCCCTTCTCTGCAAATACCTATGCTTGTTAATCTAGGATTGTCAATTCTAGCTGAATTCCTTGTATATACATGTGTAAAACCCCTATATGTTTAAATGTCTTGCAGAAACCACACTTGAAAAATGGGCAGGACTAGGTTAAAAACAAAAGTGAAGAAATAACCGTTAATTAAATTGCATTGTCTATAAAATAAAGGCTTCTATTTATGAAAGTAAATCCTATCTGCCTATCCCAACTATTTTCCCTCACAAACTACTCTTAACCCTTAGAAACACCTGTCTACATGTGTCATCTGTCTTGCAGAAACTTCAGAAAGAAATAAAATGAAGGACAGAGGCGGGATTAAAGAGCAGGGACCAAACGTGGATGATGATGAGGCGAAGAGCAGGAAAGAAATGAAGAATTCCTCTTTGGGTATTAAAATGTTAACATTCACCAAGCAGACCAGAAAGGACTAATCTTCCGAAGTATCAATATTTTGCAGCACTGTTATTAGTCATCTCCTCTCCATGTTAATTTTTGTTTGTTTGTTTGTTTGTTTGTTAGATGGTTTCTTCTGTTCCCATCAGCAAGTAAATAAAGGACCCTATCCCATCCCAAAATAATTATTTGAAGAACAACCAAACAACAAACAAATCATTAGTTACATAGGGTATCCTTTTGTAAGTTGCTCCTGTTGAACAGATCTGAGTGGAACAATTATGTCTTGCTCCTTTGGTGACATTTTGTTTTCTTCTGCTTGCTTCTACTGTCATTTAGCCTCAGCTCCACATTGTACAAAATTGGAACCCGAGAGAATGTCTCTGTGGTCATTGGTGATCCAGTGTGTTTAAGCTTTTATGCAGTCATGAGACTTGGTTAATGTAGATACTCAGTGCTTTTTTTGTAAAAAGAAAAGGTGCCGGAACTCACACATGTCATACAACCCGCCTTGCCTACCCTACAAGGTTCCATCCAAAAACGGTGCCGGAACTCCATTCTGAGCGTTCTATGAGAAAAAAAGCCCTGTACATACTGATCAGCTCTTTGACAAGAGAATGGGAAGGTACTGTTTTCAGCTTCCCTCTCACTGGTACGCAATTCCTGAACAGTGGGCCTTTTAAGCCTCATGCTCCTTGGCAGGTAGACTACCACTGAGTAACTGTTCTACATGCATTGTCTTTAGCCCAGGGACACCTGCTTCCACAAGTGTTGCTGTCCCTGGCTGTATTACTGGCGGATTCCGTAAATCATATGGAAACAAAGGTTCAGTTCATTTAGTGACTGTTCAAAATTACAACAGCACTGAAAACAGGTGACTTATGACCGTTTTTCACAGTTACGACTTTTGCAGCATCTCCATGCTTATGTGATCAAAACTCAGATGTTTGGCAACTGGTTAATATTTGTGATGGTTGCTGTGTCCCGGGGTCAAGCAATCCCCTTTTGCGATCTTCTGACAAGCAAAATCAACAGGGAAGTCAGATTCACTTAACAACCGAGTTACTAACTTAACAACTGCAGTGATTCACATAACAACTGTGACAAGAAATGTCATAAAATGGGGTAAAACTCACTTAACAAATGTCTCACTGAACAACAGAAACTTTGGCCTCAATTGTTGTCATAAATAATAATAATAATAATAATAATAATAATAATAATAATAATAATAATAATAATAATAATAATAATAATAATAATAATAATAATAATAATAATAATAATAATAAAGTTGGAAGGGCCCTTGGAGGTCATCAAGTCCAACCCCCTGCTCAGGCAGGAAACCCTATACCATTTCAGACAAATGGCTGTCCAGTCTCTTCTTAAAAACTTCCAGTGTTGGAACATTCACAGCTTCTGGAGGCAAGTTATTCCACTGGTTAATTGTTCTAACTGTCAGGAAGTTTCTCCTTAGTTCTAGGTTGCTTCTCTCCTTGATTAGTTTCTATCCGTTGCTTCTTGTCCTGCCTTCAGGCGCTTTGAAAAATAGCTTGACTCCCTCTTCTTTGTGGCAGCCCCTGAGATATTGGAACACTGCTATCATGTCCCCCCTCATCCTTCTCTTCATTAAAATTGAGGACTACCTGTACTATACCATCACCATAAAGGTCCCAAACCAACTACTTAAGCGAAAGCAAATGCCTCTATGAATTAACACGTGCTCAGATTATAATCGATATTGGGCAGCATTTAATGTTTTGATGTTCGAAAGTGAATTATGCTATAAATAGAATTCTGATTGCCCGGCAGTATGTTTCTTTTGTTTCGCCTTCTGCATAGATGTTTTTGGCAGTACAGCACATTGTAGATGACACTGCATATCAATAGAATTGATTATGGCATGTACAACTAGCCCCCAACCCAATTTATTCAGAACTGGCATTGTTAATACAGGCTAATGATAGATTGGAAATCCAATTTTACAAAAGGACAATTATTTACAATGTTTTGTTTATTAAGCATCTAAAAGCTTGGAAATTAGATTTTTAATATAGCATTAACACAGATTTTTTTTTTTTAAAAAAATGGATCACCAGAGTTCAATTATGGTAAACAAATAAAATCTTCATTTGCTGGCCTGGTGTTAATAAACTAATGCTTGGAATGGATTTAGATATAAAATTCCAATTACTTCCACAATTGTCCTTAAAAGATAAAGTGTATTTATTTGTTGGATTTTTACTTGCATTTTTACCATATTTCCCTCAGCAATGTTCTTAGTTAATAGCCTGGCCATGACATTTTGGACTAGATATAAACATTTTCAGGTGCTTTTCAAAGAGAGACACACTTTAGATTTGAAAGGCAATCTAATGTAGCCATGGATAAAATCTGAAATGAGCATAGGTTTCTTTGTGCAAACACATAGCTAAGTGCCCAGATTCAATGCGGAATCCAAGAATACATCCCAAACACAAACTTAAATCCTTACACAGCATATGTTGAATCTCTGCTTTCTGATCTGCTTTTTAATTGATTGGAAGACCTGCTATTTGTTTGTTGCCATCCAGCCCATTACTAACATCAGACATTGATTTGAAATTGATCAGTTTGCTCTGAGTTTGCTATGAGACAGAGCTGGATGTCATCCCCATATTGGTGACCCTAAACCCCCAACCTCTCCTAGCATATGAAGCCCCTGAAATAGGAAAGTGCACTGAGGGACACTAGTGGCCCACAGGCATGACATCAATCAGAAACATCTCACACTGCTTGTTGAGACCAACTTCCTAGAAAAATCACAGCCACCCTAGAACAATGTTTTAAAATCTTCTCCCACCAAGACAACAAATGACATCATGGTGAATACAACTGAAAGCCTCTAAGACAGGGGTGTCAAACTGGCGGCCCATGGGCCAGATGCGTTACGCACAGGCCACGCCCATCCTGGCTCCGCAAAGGCAAAAAGTAATGTTATGTCACGATATGTCACATGACGCAATCGAGTTTGACTGCAGTAGGACCATTAGAAAACAGTTGTCCTGGATAATTTATTTGCTTTCTTGTTTATATTTATTTGTTTAATATTAAATGGTTGCTCATCTTATATACAAAAAACTTGGGTGGCTCACAACCACCACCAATCTATATATATTTATTATATATAATAAAATAGAATAAAAGTCCCTCACTATTCAAAAGAAAACACCATATTTCTACCATGGTGTCCACCCTTTGAGGTAATCTATTTTTTAAAATTAATTATTATTGAAGAAATTTTTTACAAAGTAAAAGTACTTAAAAAAAGAAAATAAAGGACAGTTTTAAAAAATAGTGAATAAATACTGGAAAAAAGAGAAAAAGACTAATAGCAAAAATCTAAACAAGTGGCTTCTGATCTTTATAGCAATTATAAATGCATTTGTATTTTATCCTCTCTTTCTAAGGTAACATCATAGCTGCCTTCTCTCCATAATATACCTTTTCTAATCATCAAACTATAAATCATAAGTTTATTTTTTTTCTGTTTTCAGCAAAAAGTCCACAAAGGTACTTATTGTTTTTTCTCTGATTAAGCGGGTTAGTTTGCCATGTCTGAAAATTGTGGCATCTTCACCAACTATTCCTCCATTGAAGGAATTTCAGAATCTTCCCATCTTGGTACATATAATAATCTCACTGTAGTTACCATGTACAAAAATAATTTTCCACAAGCCTTTTCTAGTTGTTTGTCCATTAGTCCCAGCAAGAAAAGCTCTAATTTTAGTTGAATATTAATATTTAATTAATATTGAACCCCAAATTTTCTAATTTTCTTACAAGTCCATGAAACAGAATAAAATGACCCTACACGTTTTCCACATTCCCAACATAGATTAGAAGTACATTTATATAGACTAGAAAGTTTCACATACCAACAGTACTTCTTTTTTTTAAAAAAAAAAACCACCCCTCTTTTAAATTGTAACGTAATGTAAATTTTAAAGTAGAGGTGATGGCAAGTGCTTTCATTTGCACTTGGAAGCTGATTAAAAGCCAATGCAGGACTTGGAGCATGGGTATAATATGCTCCAGGTGACAGATCCCAACTTACAACAGCCCTGTTGCATTCTGAAAGAACTGAAGCATAAAAGTGGTCTTCAGAGTACTTTGTAGAAGGCATTGCAGGAATTCAAACAAGCTTTGATGACTGTGTGAGTTACTGTTAAGATATTCCCCCATTCCATTAAAAGCTATAAAGTTAGGCAAAGGACCCCTGGCCACAGCTTCTCCCTGTGTACAGCATCACAACTGAAGTGAAGCATCACAACTGTTCAAATCTAACATGCAGAGGCATTTCTTTGCTTCACGGATCTAATTTAATGGGCTAATTCAATTGAATGGCCCCATCACAGTTTCACATTGCCTTACTAAGCATCCTTTGAGCTTCCAGCTGTGAGATGTATATCGGCATAGGAAATGATATGGAGATACATATGGAAAACTGCATTGCTTGTCTACAATTATTTTGACTTATCTGTCCACCCACAAGGAGAAAGGGTGAATCAGGAAAACAACTGTCAAGCAGTAAGATGCATAAAGAAAATCAAATGTTGGTGAACAACTAGACCCGTTTTTTTTGTTTTATTTGAAAATGGGGTCAGTTTTGTCTCTACGTGTGCCCTTTTGATCATTAGGGAGCTTTATAATTATTGTCTCTCCCATGGTTCCATCATTTGCTACTCCAGGAACCTTTCAAAGAAGACAGTCACATGGGTAGGGCTCGTGAATTTGTTACTTCTCTTAAAGGATGTCTCTTTCCTTCCAAACAGATCTTTCTAAAGAGATCGTTCTAATCCTATCAGGGTAGCTGAAGTTGCGAAGAAGGCTTTCCAAAATCTATGTAACATGAGAACTCTTCCCTTCTATTCCTTCCTGAAGGAGAGCTGAATTTTGCTGAAATAAAAATTAAGTGATCAATATAATAAATAAAAACGTTATCCTAGTCTGCTTGCCAACTGTGTTTGCAAATGATTTTTGGAAGCCCTTCACTAAGTAAAGGACAGGATAAGAAATGGCTCACCTTATTAACAGATAGTGGATTTGAACAAGTAAGAGAAGCAGCATTCTCAGGAAGCAGAAGATATCATCCAGATAACTTGAAACGTTTACATTAGAGACTTTCCCTAGTTGCTGCCTATCCATCTGTTATGTCCTGGGACTGCTGAATGACTCAGCATTCATCTGAAAGGTACCAAGGTCCCCAGCCAACACAGGGTGGGCTTCTGCGCGTCCCGTAGGGGCGTTTTCAAAACTGGGGTTCACAGGCCACTTAAAAAGAAGCTTCACATTCACGTGAAGCTGCAAGGGGTTCCCATGTCGATGGAGTTGGACACAGGGTCCGCTCTATCAATCATTTCCCTTGACAACTTCAATAAGGTCTGCAACAGAAGTGGCCTACGAGTTAAACTCAGGCCTTCAGGTTTAATCCTTACTGACTTCCAGAATTCCAGAGTCAGCGTGAAGGGGGAACTCAGGGTGCAGCGTAGGAGTTTTGAGGGGCTGCTTGATGTGGTGGTAGTTGGGGGTGATCGTGTGAGCCTTATTGGGCTCGATTGGTTCGAGGCCCTTGGAATTCAAGTGACTGGACTTCACAATCTGCAAACGTCAGGCCTTGCACAAGTTTGCAAGGAGTTTGCTGATGTGTTCAGTTCAGAGCTTGGCTCGTTCAAGGGGCCTCCCGTTGCCTTATGTTTAGACCCAGCCATCACACCCATCAGGATCAAGCCCCGAAGGGTGCCCTTTGCCTTAAAAAAACAAAATAGATGCAGAGTTGGACAAGCTGATCCAGCAAGGCATTTTAGACCCTGTGGACTCTAGTTCATGGGAAACCCCTATAGTCACGCCACTGAAGGCCAATGGAGAAGTCCGGATTTGTGCGGACTATAAATGTACACTTAATAAGGCATTGCAGCAGCACGCATATCCGGTGCCTGTGGTGAGCCATATTTTGGCCTCCCTCAAGGGAGGGCGGATCTTTGCAAAGCTTGATTTGGCTCAGGCCTATCAACAGTTACCTGTTGATGAGGCAATGGCTGAGACCCAAACAATTGTGACGCACCGGGGGGCCTTTAAGGTAAAAAGGCTGCAGTTTGGGGTTAATGTAGCCCCTGGCATATTCCAAAGTGTGATGGAGCGAATGCTCCGTGGCATTCCTGGGGTCTGTCCATACTTTGATGACGTCCTCATCGCTGGGGAGTCAGCTGGGAACTTAGCTGAAAGGCTGAGGGCTGTTTTGCTGCATTTCCGCCAAGCAGGGCTGAAGCTGAAGCAAAACAAGTGTAAAATTGGAGTCACCTCCACTGAGTTCCTGGGATTCCGTATTGATGCTGAAGGCATCCATCCTTCGGAATCCAAACTTCAAGCGATTCAGCAGGCCCCAAGCCCCCAGTCGAAGAGTGAGCTTCAAGCCTTCCTGGGGCTGTTAAATTTTTACCATTCCTTCCTTCCCCACAAGGCTGCAGTGGCTGAGCCGTTACACTGGCTCTTGGACAAACAGGCTCCATGGAAATGGACGAAGGTCCATGAAAGGAGTTTCACAGAGGTCAAGGCCTTGCTCTCTTCAAATGCGGTTTTAGCCCATTTTAATGAGCAATTGCCTGTGTGCATAGCCTGTGATGCATCCCCTTATGGGATTGGGGCTGTGCTGAGCCATCTCAAGGCTGATGGGACACAAGTCCCTGTGGCCTACTATTCCAGGACTCTCTCATCGGCAGAGCGTAATTATGCGCAGATTGACAGAGAAGCCTTGGCAATAGTGGCTGGAATAAAGAAATTCCATGATTTCTTGTATGGCCGCCATTTCACGGTTTACACAGACCATAAACCTTTGCTGGGTTTGTTTACAACAACAAAACAAACCCCACATATTATATCTTCTAGAATGCTGAGATGGTCAATTTTCTTGTCAGCATATGACTACACCCTGGTTCACAAACCAGGTAAAGAAATGGGCCATGCAGATGGTCTCAGCACATTACCTCTACAGCAGATAGAGGCAGATCCTGCTCCTGCTCTTCACATTCTTTCCATTCAGGAATTGCCTGAATCTCCCCTCAGTGCTAGGGACGTGGCTGCAGAAACTGCCACTGATCACACGCTTACACGCGTGCTGACATGGGTGTTGTCAGGATGGCCTGACACGTGCCCGGGTGCAGAATTCCAAGGGTACTGGCAAAGGAAGCACGAGCTTTCTACTTTCAAGGGGTGTCTCCTGTGGGGTAGCTGGGTAGTCATCCCGGCCTCATTGAGGACTAGAGTCTTGCTCTCTCTGCATGAGGGACATCCGGGAATAGTCCAGATGAAGGCGCTAGCACGTAGCCACCTCTAGTGGCCTGGGCTCGATAAAGAGATCGAGGCCCAGGTGCATGGGTGCCAAGTCTGCCAACAGTCAAGGCCAGAAATGCCCCAGGCCCCTGTACATAGGTGGGAGGAGACACATATACCATGGTCGAGGGTACACATCGACTATGCTGAACCCTTTCAGGGGCAATTCTTCCTTCTCCTCATGGACAGCCATTCCAAGTGGCTAGAGGTTGTTCCTGTTTCCTCCACTACTACTGCCAGGACCATCCAGGTGCTGAGAGGCATCTTCGCCTCACATGGTCTTCCAGATGTCCTTGTCTCAGACAACGGACCCCAATTCACATCTTCTGAGTTTCAGGGTTTCCTTCAAGCCAACATGATCCGGCATGCCACATCTGCACCATTTCATCCAGCTTCCAACGGTCAAGCTGAGCATATGGTGCGTACTACCAAAGATGCTTTAAAGAGAATCACTCATGGAAACTGGCATCACAGGTTAGCTGACTTTCTTCTTTGTCACCGCACTACACCTTGCACTGCCACTGGGAAAAGCCCAGCTGAACTCCACTGGGGTTGCAGACTCATCACTAAGCTGGACAGGTTGCACCCTGACCGGGTGGCTTCACAGGTGTCACAACCGCGGGCACCTAGGAGACTACAGGTGGGCGATCCGGTCTGGGCAAGGAACTATGGACCTGGACATCTCTGGGTGACAGCAGTGGTATGCAAGGTCTCTGGGCCACTGTCATACGAAGTGGCCTTGGATGATGGTCGTGTGATCAGACGTCACATTGACCAACTGCGCTAGAGGCTTTCCAGCCACTCTTCCGCCCCTGGCTCTGCTCTCGGGGGGGGAGGAGGACCACAATTACGATTGTGGACCACAGTCTCTCCGCCAAGGTGGACCTTCAAATGTTCCTGCACATGTTCCTGAAGGGGGTTTTGCCATGGAGGCGGCTCCTGACTCTGGCACAGGCACCGGGTCTATGGGACATTGCTGTCAATCGGCTACTCAGGCCACTCCAGCTGCTGGTCTTGGGCTCGAAGGGCAGTGTTCCCAAGAGGGGTCCATTGTGGATTTGGGGAATTCCACCCCACCACTGGACTTGGGGAACTCCACCCTACCTAGGAACTCTGGTTTGGGTTTAGCGGATCCAGCCAGTCAGCAGTCTGGAGGGTTGCCTGGGTCTTGGGGGCATCAAAGTTCTGGTTTGCCTAGCCCGACAGGCGAGATGACACGCCAGGCACAAACGCTGGCTCCAAGTAGGTCAGAGCGGGTCAAGGGTCCACCCAAGCATCTAAAGACTATGTGAGGTTCCTGTCAAGTAGTAGGGAGGCTTAATAGTCCTAAAGAATCAATACACACTCAATAGAATGGTGTTCTGTTGAGAGCCAAAAAACACTATGAGGTATTCTTGTAAATACAAGAAATAGAATGAAGGAGTCTGCCTGTGTGCAGGCATGACTGTGTTTAGAAATAATAACATGATAAGTAAACACATGAATATGTTATTGTTTCATCCAAGGGGGGAGGGGTGTTATGTCCTGGGACTGCTGAATGACTCAGCAGGTTCAGGAGGCTGCAGAAGGCCCTGGTACACGTGGTTGCCCGGGACCAGACAGGCTGTCTCCAGCGTTGTGCGCATGCGCAAGGCGGGAGACTAGCCTTGCATTGATTGGCTGACGCTGTCCCTTGCAAGGGAGTATAAAAGGCCCTGGTGCCATTTTGTCTTCTGTTCTGTTCGTGATCTCAATAAAGTAGTTGTGTTGTTACTCCTGCCTCGCCTCGATGTCTTTTCTTCGGAAACAGAACACCATCCATCCTTGACTTGGCCAAAAATTTATATTGGAAATAAATAGGCTATCCTCATTATCTACCCCACATCCTGCCTTTATTATTACAGTCCTTGCTAGTCACATAACTTCCCTCCCTTAACAGATTTTCTGTATCTTCACGCTGCCCTTGAAATAAGGGAGATAATGCTGCTTTAACATCACTTGTAGCTAAACACAATTTAAGCCTGTCTTAAATTGTTGGGTATGAAGTGAAAGCAATGTCATAGGCACAATAAAAAAAGAAGTGTTGCCAGGGCATGTCTGCGCCATAGTGTAGTGCTACTGGAGAAAGACCCTTAGCAAGGAATTAGGTAATTGAAAAGGAAAACATATAACTGAATAATCTGGTGGTTCCAGTGTATTATAGCAATAACAAAAATAAAAACACTGATGTAGAGAGTTGAACAGTTTCACAATCCATTTCACAGACAATCCTGGCATTCCCTGAAAGATTCTGAGAACAAGCCCTTTCTAATGATAATTGCATTTGGACATTGCATGGTTTGCCCATTTTCTTATTATGCATTTATGGTTAGCAGAAACCTATTTTTGCTTATGGGTTATTACATGATTCTTACCTCTGGGACATGTTCTTAGGTTTCCAAAGACCTGACAAAGGAGTGAATGATATACTGGTAGTTGTCAGAATAAAGTTGATTAATAATGAAGAATCACAAATCTTCTGTTTCTTTCATAAATATACAGTAGTTTCTAGAATAAATGAGGGACTTTTCTAAGACATTGCCTGGGGATTGTCATCAGAGTGATTCCATTTTATAATACTAATTTGTACTAAAATTGTGCAAAGCATTAGCAAGAGGTGTTTTGAAAAGTACGTTAGTATTCATTAGGCACCTTCTTTGAAGTACTGGCACAACCATATTCTTTGCCAAGCTTGTGTTGCTGTTTCAATGACTCCTTCCAGCTATATGTATGTGTTATTCTCACCTGTATCAATCCACAAAGAACTGCATATTTCCTTTGAGGTATCTGCTTGAACCTTAGAAAGGATGCAGCTGCTTTAATTCTTTGAAGAGTGGTGCTATATCCACATTAAGACATTGTGCAAGCACTTTTTTCAAATCCTGTTCAGAACACCAACTGACTATGAATAAAAAGCAATCAGGAAGAGGAGATCTGATATCGTAGAATGAAGTCAGAAATTAGATTTTAACTGAATAGTTATCTCAAGCTGCTTCGCTAATATTTGTATACTTAGATGTAATTTTTATTTTGTGTTGATGTGTATAGTTTCTTATGATCCAGTAATCCTTTCTGGGTTACATTGGATATAGCTATTAGGACATATTACCTAATACCTCAGCCTAATGGATACAACCTGGGAGTTTCTAGAAAGTAGCTATCTTTACTCTTTTCCTCTGTCTCTTACACATCCCTGGACTGTGCTGGCTCTTCTCTCTCCCCCCCCCCATTCTGAAATGTGCTGCCTCCTTTTTTAGTGAACTATCAGTTCACTATAGTCCATCACCCCAGCTCCCCCTCTGTAGGTAACATTTGTCACAGTGGGCCACATTTGCTAAAGGAGAAATTTCTGCTATCTCTCTTAAAACAAAGTTATTTGAACAGCTCTGGAGATGAAGTAATAATCATGATGGCAATAACAACATTTTACCACATAGATTCCATAAAATCTCTCTTGTCATTCCAGAACAGTGTATAAATAATGCTGTCTGACCTCCTGTTAATTGACAGACTAAGCATTAAATTAACGTGTGTGTTTGTGTATGTATGTATACATGTAAATCATTTATCTATATGTATGCTCACATATATGCATATGCAGAAAACATACTAGCTACAGAAATTTAGGAAAGAAATGATTGGAACAGAACCAATGAATCAGCTTGCCAATCTTCTGTCAGGGTCTCGTCTTTTTTGAAATACCTGGACAATTTTTAAAGTGGTTTCATATTGCTGAGCATATTTTCACCCTGGGTAAAGAAGAGCAGCTGGGAGTTTTGGACTAAGATGAGGGACGGCTGCTGGTATATAATTCTAATGAAACTCTTGGTTTCCATATGGAGTAAAGGTATGCACCAATCTGTTGCAGTCACTATGCTCTGCCAGGGGAGATATTAGGGTTGTTCAGAGAGTTAAGCATTAGGTTACTCACACCTTCAAGCCTAACAGAGATGGCTGATTATGTAGGGCTTGCTGCTGCACCCTTGCCTGCTGATTTGGTGCAGACTGAGAGCAACCATAGTTGACTGCTCCACTGAATTATACTCCCCCCCCCCCGTATTTTGAAACAGCCCTGTCAATGACAATGTCTTTTGTATTTCTAAGAGCTGTCTAAACATCCATCCATGTCCACTGAAATAGCAAGCATTGTAATCCATGGATGTCTCCTGAAACATGAAGTGCGGTGAGAACTACAGCTCAACCACACTTACTAGATATGTTCTATATTATTCCCATCTATTTGTGGGTTTCTCCCTCTGCCACAGCCCGCGCCTGCCTTCCTTCCTTCCTTCCTTCCTTCCTTCCTTCCTTCCTTCCTTCCTTCCTTCCTTCCTTCCTTCCTTCCTTCCTTCCTTCCTTCCTTCCTTCCTTCCTTCCTTCCTTCCTTCCTTCCTTTCTTCTATAAAGTACACATAACTGCATCTCTTCCTTTGCAGGCAAAAGTCAGTTGTTGTGAGAAGAGTACATTTCATAGGGAAAAAAAACACCCAAAGGAGAACTAAAGATTACTTTTCCTCTTCTCCTCTGTCTATAACCTGGGAGTACTAGATCATTTTCACTCACCCTGCCTAAAGATCTGCTTGAAGCTTTCAGCCTCAAGTTAAATGCACAATTCCTCTTTCTCCCTCCAGTCTCCATGCTTGCCCAAATCTGTTTCTCTGGAATGATAGCTTTGGGAGCAGATTTCAGGAGCCTAGCGCTGAAGTGGCAGTGGAAAGGAAGAGAAGAAGAAAAACTATTATTGCATGAGAAAGAGTAATTGTCACTTATCAGCAGCAGCTTGACCAGTTTGTGCCCCAAATTGGATGCCCTTCAGATGTGGTCATGGAGAAAGCTGAACTCTTGTGTGTTTTGTAATCATTCCATCTTAAAATATTTGCTTAACATTTTTGACAATTGTTTGTTGTCAATTCGATGATTTCGCATTTTAGTATCTTCACCTATGCTCCCCAGGCCAAACTTCTAGACTCTTTGGTTTCGGTATACTATAGTATAATACAACAAATGAATTTTGACTGTTTCTACATAAATTTAAAGTTTATTTGTATTATTTGTAGATAGATGATGGGTGATAGTTCTGATTCTATGTTATGATAAGTTAGAGAGAACAATAACTTTTTTTCTGAATGAGACTTTTACATCAAACTGACTCTAAATACCCCTGATTCAGGTCAGGATTTCCTAAATCTTGAATTGGAAAATTTTGATTTATGAGCAACTGACCAATGCCACAAGTAATTGGATCAGACTTATAAGACCTGTCTATATAGCTTAGTATTGTAAGGCCTCGGATTGTCCTCACCCACTCCGTTTGATGGTTGGACCCCCTCTCCTTGACAAGGAAGCATATTAGATTTTTTTTTAACTGCAGTTAAGTATTGTTCTTCCTAAGACTTGATATATTCCAGCATCTTTTTTAACACTTTGGTTCCAATTTCTTGCTTGCTCCTAGATCAAGTTTCTCATAATTCTTGGCTGTCTTCAGACTGATGCTCAGGCGCTATTCTAGCCCTCAAATAGTTTTTAGTTCAAGTCTCTAGGGTTTGCTTCTCTTTCTATGTGGTGCATGGCAACCTCATTACTTAAAATCTCTAACAAAGCAGAGATAATATCATAGAAAAAGAGGAGATGCTAACCTGGGTGTCCAAACAAATAGGGCCTTGAAGACAAAGAGAAATAAATGGACCAAAAGAAAGTGGAACCCCCTCTCCCAGGAGGAGGGAGGGGTGCCCTAGAATCTCTCCATAGCACCCCAATATCTGAAGTAGCATCTCTCTACTTTTTTTAAAGGCCAAGGCCAGCTGAATTACAGTGTGAGCTTCCATTCTTGGTATGAGCTGATCAACTTGAAAAGAAATATGGAGTTGGAAAATGGGAGTGATTTGTACTTTCTGCTTCTCCAGCTTATGGAGATGCAGTGTTGGTAACGGTAATGTTTGTGAAACTATTCTCACAGTAGATATTTGAATTCCAAACAGAATGTAGTTCAGGTTTCTTCAAATGTTAATAGAATGGAATGGAATGGAATGGAATGGAATGGAATGGAATGGAATGGAATAGAATAGAATAGAATAGAATAGAATAGAATAGAATAGAATAGAATAGAATAGAATAGAATAGAATAGAATAGAATACTTTTTTTAGCCAAGTGTGATTAGACACACAAGGAATTTGTCTCCGGTGCAGAAGCTCTCAATGTACATGCAAAGCAACACAGTAATAATAATCATAATATTTCTCCTAACTGCTAACCATTTTATGCTATTGTATAAATGTGGGAGATATAACAGTAAATTAAAATCTCCTTTTTGTTATTGTTTCATACGGCACAAGAAATTTTTTTATATAGATTGGGTGATACTAAAGAAGGCATAGACTCATGGACAGTGGAAATATGCAGGAAAATATCAAATCATTAGAAAGAAAAATTTATGAACCAAAGATGAAGGCAAAGATGACTGTTAGGCAGTAGGGATCCTTTAAGAGTTGCCTGTAGTTCTTTTGGTCATCTAACTGTGTTCTTACTGATCTGTTAATGCCATCATCACTCATTAACTCTATGATGGTATGTATCATCATTCAGTTATCACTCTATTTCATATGGTCCTGAAAATAACATTTACTATGACTTACTAAAAGTATTCTATTGGATGCATTGGTATTTCATCTAGTCCTATCTTTTATTTTTATTTTTCATCTAGCCCTAAATTATAAGGTGTTTATAAGTAACTACTATTCTTAACCTATCTTGAAAAAGATAGAATATGCTATTTAATTTATGCCTGTTTATTCCTGATTCAAGATGATCTAAAGAGCATCGATGCACATAAGTACACTAGGTTGGATTGTATTATTCAGCTTGGATTCATTTATGAATTTAACAGCAGCATATTTTTAAGAATGCTCTTGCTTTGTTCTCTTAAGCACTTTGAAGGCAGAGACTGATATGGTTTAGAACGATGAGCATAACTTCTGGTTTTGACTGAATAACTGCTTGTTATGCTAAATAAAGCATTTTCAAGTAGCTCCATCTTTTATTCTTTATTTTTTTTCTTGTACCCAACTAAACATGTAACAGGGAAGATAACTGCACCAGTTCAGGCACTGGGATCAAATATACAAGGACTTTGGCACTGAGAAAGAAACTAGTAATACTGCCATTTTCACTCTTCATCCCGCAGCTACCTTTCATCCCAATTTGTATGTAGAAATTTCAAAGTGTGTATGCTTTAAATATATATATAGTGTGATACAGTGGCCTACAGGGGAAAACGCTTGCCTCCCACTCGGGAGGTTGAGAGTTCAATCCTAGGGAGCAGCAGATATTTCTCTATTAGTGCGCAAAGAGAAAATTTCTGCTGTGAACTCCGCATAGGTGTTAGGAAGGGCAGCCAGCCAGTAAATGCTCAGCTCCATCCAGTCACCCCAACTCTAACCAAAATTAAGGGATTATAGGGTCATATATATATTTGGGATAAACAAGACCAAATGTATCTGCTGGCCTAACAACTCAAGGGGAATTGGAAGTAAATGTTCTTCATGCCTGTTTGAACTTACTTCCAAATCAACAAACTCAGGACTGATGTCCAAAGCTGCAGTGATCTAAGTGGTATGCATTATATTACAGTAAAGCCACAAAGCATGCACAAAGTGATAGTTGCTTTGGAACAGAGATGGGTGTGCTTTGTGGCTTTAATTAACTAGGGCAATCTCTTGTTACTGGAAGATGGAATATACCAGTTTTCTCTTCTAAGTGAAAAATATAACCCCCCCAAGCAGAAATATTTATGGATGATGTTTGTTTCAAGAATCATACCTTTTAAAATCCTTCCCCTCACCCCCAAGAATTGTGATACTTCATGAATTTACTATTTCACTTAAGAAACATTGCTGGATGTGTCAGCTAACCTTTCTGGAATAGGAAAGTAGCAGTATGAAGTATGAAGCTTGAAGAGGGCAACCAAGTCACATTGGGTAGAAGACAAATAACAAGAACAGCCATAAATGTGTGTTCTGAACAGTACAGGGAAACCTTTATTGTAACAGAGCAGATTCTGGCATCTATCATCATCATTGGCACATATTTATCTGATAGTAAGACACTTCTGAATTGAAGATGGCCTTACAACCTAAGGAAGATAGGGCAGTAAAATAACCACTCTTATCTTACTCCATTGCTGTATTCTCAGAGAATTTAAGATGGTCCTCCTGTTTTAAATACAAAGTAAGTTGAGAAACAGCCTGTTTCTTTCAGAAAAATACCAGGGATACAAGAAGGTTCTTTATTTAGCAGAGGCAGATCACTCTGCCTTGCCCTGCCCAAACACTTCCTGGAGGCACCCAAGGTAGGACTGACCTCCCTTGATCAGCCAGTATATTAATAATGGATTCTGCACATGACAGAAGTCACTATTTTCAATAAAATATCAAGCGACTCTCTATAACTTAAAGACTGGTTGTGCTTCAAAATGTTTCTCTGAAAATTTCCATCAAATAGCCAATGAAACAAAAAGTACCCTTTACAACAGAATTCCTCAGAGAGTTAAAGTCCACAAGTCTTAAAGTTGCCAAGGTTGAGGACCCCTGCTTTACAAGATCTCCACAGCCCTCAAAATTATAGCAAGAGCAAAAACATTGCAAAGACTGAATGCAGATCTGTTCTGTTACATGTAAATAAATGATAGAAACCCTGAGATGTAGTACATGATTTCTTGACAAAGAATAGAATGGTACTGAAATGGAAATCCTCTGGAAACCTACGTGTTTATGCACACGTGCACAAACACATGTGAGAGGTGCAGTCTCTATTTTGTTAGATTTATTTTCTGTGCTAAATACTCACAGCAAAGTTATGCGTTGTTACCAAAGAAGAAAAGGGAACTATTTAAATTCACTCTAGGAACAAATATTTAGATACCCCAACATTAAGCAGGTCATGAGACCTCAAATCTGTGAGTTAATAATGTGAACACAGAATGGACCTTTAGAATTCAGGAGCCAAAATTCAATGTACATTGTTTTATCAGGGCAAATCAATTTAAAGGACACTCTGTAGTTCACAAGAGTGGGTAAGCTGTGGGCCCCCAATTATTACTGAGTTACAACTCCCATCATCCCTCACCATTTTCCACATGTCTGGGACTTGTGGGAGTGGTAGTTCTGCAACACTGAAAGGCCAGAGTTCCTTCCTTCCTTCCTTCTCCTATAAGAGAAAAGAAGCATGATTTATATGGCTTCCTTCCTTTTTCCCTTCCCTGTTGTGTGTTAATATTGGAAAACATTGGCTAGAATAAAGCAGCGTCGCCCATTGCCTTCCAAACAGCTTGGACTGAATATCTTTTCTCAGTTCAGGATGGTCTCTGAGTAACTGTGTATAAGACAATCTGTTCTTAGTAATCAAGATAAAGTGCTTCATACCAAGAAAGAAATTCTTAAAACCAGGACTTGGCCTGCCAGCAAAATATGACTCGGACATTAACTGTAATTCATTGCCCAGCATGTCCTGCTCCAGCAGATCTACTTGTGAAGATTTATGTTTATATTTAGACTATAGGCAATGTAAGTGCAACTCATGAAGTACAGCAGTCAACTTTAATGTCAAATCAATGTTTAACCTCTACACTAGTTAAACATTGCATGGAAGTTACTTGCCTTCTGATTCAGAAGTAGATAGCCAGCAGGTTTTCTTCCATTCAGTGTAAAACCCTGATATATTAAAGTGACAAAGAGCCTCTGGTGCTTGGTAGATGCCTCTCTTATATTATTAAATAGGATCAGAGGCATCTGTTCAACTGTAGAATTGGTTGGGTGCTTTTTTTTCAGTACGTGAACGTGCTTTAATCTGAATTTAGCTTACAATAGCATAGAATTGCCAACTAGTATGGGATATTGTGCTAACCAGATTGCAAGGAATCCAGAGGAGTAGTCCAAACAGATTAGGGAGACACAGCTTGGCTTAGCCGGCTAATCTCCAAAAAAAGTGGCCCGGTGTTGTTTCCATTTTGTTGCTTTGAGACTGAGGAGGATGGCTTAGACTAGAGTCTCTAGTGGAGAGAAGAAAATCCTTCTTGTGGCCTGCAGAGGCCCACTCTCAGACCAACACTGTTTCACTAGCCTGTTCTCACTGATAATAGTCTTGTCTGAGCTTACAGGTGGAGGCAAGAATGAGAGGACATATTGGCATCTTTTACTTGCCTTTGACTTTCCCTCATCGGAAGCTGACCTGGGCTGAATTAGGACTTTGGCCCACCCTACTGAGCTCTGTGTTGTCATTCCCAAAAGTTGAGTGAGTCCAGAACTAAAAGTGGTTGGAACTGTAGCAAAATGGACATCCCCGTCTGACACAGGCACCTCTCTTTTCCTGCCATTCGCTTTCCTCTCCCCTCTCTCTTTCTGTACATCCAGTCATCTGCAACATCATCTGAGAAGTGCTTGTGACTATTCTCCTACAGAGAACTGGGGGGTACACAAGCACCAAGACTGTATATGCACCCAGGCACCCATCTCTTGGCCACCAGCACCCCTCCTCCTTCTGCAGTTTCCAGGGAGAATTAGTGCTAGAGTGTTTCATTCTTTTTTTTTTTTTTTTAAATATATTTTATTAGATTTTATAGGGGTACAGGGATTACATTAAGGTGCTTAGGAACCACCATGGAGGTGGGTATATTAAACATCCAAAAAAAGAAAGACAATCACAAATATATAACTCAAATCAAATCTTTTAAACTTCCCTCTCTAATTCCCTCATTTAATCTTACTTATTCAAATTAATAAATTCTATATAAGTTTCAAACGATCCTATCAAATATCAGTTACATTTCAATTCTAAAAATCCAAATCCTGTTTTTAAGCTTTACTAACTTACAATTACTATATTTCAATTAGCCTTAAATAGACATATTATTAACACTTCGGGTGCCCTTTTTTTTTTTTACATAATTATATCTGGTATATTGTTCTCGCAACAACATTCCCATATCTTCTTCTTTGATACCATTTTTTTCTCTTATCACCCATCCCTCTTATTCTCCTTTTATTTCCAAATAATTCTCTTAAAATAAAAATATCAGGTCCACAAATAAATTTCTATCTAATTTAAATATATATTCTATCAATGCCTCTATATCTATAAAAATCTTTTTAAACCAGTAGGTAAAGTTTACTTCTCCAATACATATCATATCTAAAACAAAGTAATATTACAAAGGGTATCCTCTTAAAAATTTCACGTGTTCCATTAGTTGTTAAGTCAGTCAAGAAATCAAAGCCTTTTTAATCCCATTAAATAAGACTTTAAAATACATTTTTAAATCTAACTCTGGGCTTCTTTCTATGCCATAGTGGTTTCCATAGTAAGGTTCCTACATAATCAAACCACAATATTAAAAGGTCCATATTCTTTAACGCTTCAAATTGGTCAAAGTTCTCTTTCCTTCCTTCTAATAGCCTTTGGATGGTAAAAGCTGTTTTATTCCATGTTATATTTGCCAATTGTTTATCCACCTTTTCTCGATTTTCAATAAGTTGTATCTGAGTGTCAGTCTCTGTTGGTATTGATGCTTCAGACATCTCTGTTAAAGTTGTTGTATAGTCATCAGACTTCTCGATAGGTTGTGTTTGAAGTTGAATAAAATTAGTTTGTTTTGTGGTTTCCACGGTTTCTCTCAGTGTAGGGAAAAGGGATTGAAAATAGGAACTCACATCCTCTGCAGCTTCTAAAATTGTTTCCAATATAAGTTCATAGTCCAGTTGTGTATTAAGTTCCATATCGATAGTAATAAGACTTTTTAATCTTTAAAGAAGGCTCTACTTCATAAGAATCAAGCAAGCATTCACCTTCAATTTTCAATAGGCCAGCTGCATCCGTTATCTTGTGGTTATCACCCTTTGAAAGTCATAGCCATTCCCAGCCATAAAGAAATATAATTGCAGTACCACTTTTCGACACAAGATGTCCTCAGCAAACCAAAAAATCTTTTTTTTTTTTCCTTTCCAAATAATAGATTTTTTATTTTTCGTGTTGAAAAAGATGAAGAAAGGGCTCAAAATAATAAATGCGTAGTTGTAACAATAATAGTCAAGAATAAAATGTTTTCAGGTCCCCTCAGTATTCCAAAATTTAAATAGTCCATCAAAATTGACTGGTTTTTATTTATATATTTTTTTTTCCAACGCTGTTTTTCCCCATTGCCCAAACGCTGCTTCCTCACGACAGGGAAATAGTTCAAGGAAAGCTTTTAACAGGAAAGTAGTTAGGGAAAAAAAAAGGGGGTAGGAAAGGTCTCACCCGGATTCTCCACGGGGGTTCTTTCGCTTAGATGTTCTTCTGGCTTTAAGCTGGTGCGACGAAGTGATCGTCCATTTTGAAGGGCGATCTTTTCCTCCGGCGGCCCTAAGGAGATAGCTCGAACTGGGGAGAGCCACCGCTCTTTCCCAGTCGAGCAGGAGCCTCCTCTAACGGTGGTCGCCTCTACGGGGCGACTTTTGACCCGATTAAGGGTCTACCGGCGGAGGGAAAGCAGCCGGTGGGAGAGAGAGATCTCTCCGTACGACTGCTGGTGTCGCGATCCGGAACCGGAAGCCTGTGCTAGAGTGTTTCATTCTAAAGAGGCGTCTTTTGAGAAGTTACCCAGTCACATCATCTCCCCCCCTCCCAACACTTATGGCTGGCAATGCTGGGATATTTCAATCTGATGTGACTGGCTGCCTCTGGAGTGACTGTGTGGAGAAGAAAATAAGTGAGTAGATTGGAGAAAGTGTCAAAAAAAGAGGCGAGTTTGTGGAAGTTGCCTTGCTAAAAGTCGCCCCCCTCCCCCATCTAGAGCCAACTTCGCATCTTTGTAGTTACAGATGTATAGCCTAGACCAGGGGTAGGCAACCTCGGCTCTTTTATGACTCGTGGACTTCAACTCCCAGAATTCCTGAGCCAGCATGGCTCAGCTTGGAAACCTCTCCCTTTCCCCTCAGCATGGCTGGCTCAGGAATTCTGGGAGTTGAAGTCCTCGAGTCATAAAAGAACCAAGGTTGCCTACCCCTGGCCTAGGAGGCTGAGGTTAGGGTTTCCTCCCCTTTTCTGTTAAGTATGCCAAGCTGTTCTTGCCATTTTAAATAGCAAGAAGGGAAGGAGGAGAATGGAAAAGATACGTGCCGGCAAATGAATTATCTCCATTTAGGACTACACGATTTCAAGCTACATATAGTAAGGGAATAGTTTTGTGGCCAAAGATTTCAGTTGATCCATGTTGTTAATTGAGCAGCTTTTCTTATTAAGAACAAGATATTATGAATAGGGTTGTTTTGCTCCTGACTCATTTATGTCTTCAGCATTGATTCTGGAAAAGGAGCAGCTCTGCCCAGCGATCGTTAACAGAAGTTGCAATTGTGACTGGAAATACTTGATTTCTCTTAGCTCAGGAGTGAAGTTTAAGAAAATGGGACTTTCCGTTGTTGACGTCACTAATATCTTTTTCTAGTCCAAAACGCATCTGAATGCCTCAACCATGCTGGATCTGGAGTTGATTAGTAAATCCTTTGAATTGTGATGAAAACAATTCAGTGTTTGGTGACAGAGGGCTCTTTTTCATCTTTTCGAGTTCGGCTTGCCTCTGTTGATTAATGACACTGACTGAACCTGAATCATTTATATTCTGTTCTGATATTTAGGCAAGGCAAAGCTAGCAGCCTCCTAGGCGCCAGTCTGTACTTGGAAAAGGGACTCCAGAGAGGTTTCTTTCAACTCTCGGCATTAAGGCCCATATGTAGAAGCATAGTTGTGGTATTTGTCTGCTGTGTTGTTGTAACACATTCTTTAGAGCAGGGGTCCTCAACCTTGGCAACTTTAAGTCTTGTGGACTTCAACTCCCAGAATTCCTCAGCCAGCAAAGCTGAGGACCCCTGCTTTAGAGTGGTGTGTATTTCTGTTGACTACTGTGCTAGAGCACATGTCATAGAAAGTCATCATCATTACTGCATAGCAATTCCTTAAAGTCCAGTTTCTCAAATCACTCATATATCTGTAGCCCGTGAACTAAACTATCTCAGGGTTTTTGTTTTGTTTTTTCAAGAAAAAATTGGCAAGGAGAGAATTGGGGAGGGAGGGAGTAGGAAGCAAGGAAGCAAGGTCTTCATCATGATAAAGTGTCACCTTTTCAGCCAAAGCTGATTTAATAATTATTTTGCACCTAAATGTGTTACTAGTAAGCTGATGCAAAAAAAATCTTTTTTTTCTTTCAAAATTGCATAGTGAGATTTATGAATTCTTAGGTAATTTATGAATTCTTAGGTAAGTCAACACCAAGGATTGGATTTTGTATGTAGAAATGCTGGTTTTATATGAATTTATGATTTGGCACCCAGGAAAATTTAGAAACATAGTGTAATTTGGACGATGAGAAATTGCTGTGTTTTTATAAGTATAAATAACTGTATTTGTTTAGATTAACAAACTGTAGTGCATCCACCAGAGTTCAGCAGCACTGAAAACCACTGTTTCCTTTGGATGTATTTGTGAATGCAGTCCATAAATTGGGATCAGGACAATTTAAAGCATTGGAGTAACATCTGCACCAGCAGGGGGCAGCAGTAAATTTGGCGTACTGTACTAGGCAGTGAGCTGTAAGAGATTGGATGCCCTGCAGTATAAGCTTCAGCTAGCAAGTGACAGCAGAAGGGATCCTGTAAACTTTTGGCCTATGTGCTGCAAGACAACAAATATACCCAGGTTGGATCTGAGCTTAATGTAAGTTACTGACATCCTAATAATGATTTCAGCCAATTGGAGTTAGGTAAGATCTTTACATCAACACTCGGTATTTTTTTTTCAGGTACAGCATTCAGCATGAGAACAGCTTTTGCAGATTTAAAAAATAGTTTATAATTCCACCTGATACAGTAAAAAGGAAACCAGGTTGCCAAAGAACATGGTAGCTGGACACCATCAGAGCTGAAACCAACGAGAGCATAGAACAACTCAAAGAAGTAGTGCAAGATTAGAAGATGTGGAGAGACCAGCCCCACAGAATTGCCAAGAGTCGGACACAACTGAATGGCTAACATTATCATCATCATTCCACCAAGTAGTAAGATCAGCCTTAGTAAGGCTTTTCCCCTCTTTTTTTAAAATCCCCCCAGCCTATCCTTGAATTAGGGGGAAACAATTATTCTGTCCTCATTACACGCTACTCTGTGTGCAGCTTGACATGCAGCTAAACCCACCTATCCTCCAATAAAACAGACCGTGTGCATAGATCTGGATGCTTTATTTAAAGAACAGGATCGGTGAAACTGGGAAAAATAGAAATACATACAATAAGAACCCAAATACAAAACGAGCAGTATTGAGTTGCTGGTGAGCATAACAATTAACAAATACAGATAAATCTAAATCTCACCAGCGATGCTGTGTGTATGGGATGTGGCTTTTGTCCTCAGATGACCATGTGCCACAGATTAGGCTGGATTCTTCCTGGTGCTTCTTGCCTCCTTTCAAATGCTAAAGGAAAATGGAGTCTGGCTTCCCAGCATGCACTTGTTTTGGGAGTGAGGGTTGATGGGTAAACTTCCAAACAATAATTGCTATTTGGCTCCTGGCCACTAGATGGGGCTAGAGAGCAACAACAATATATATACAAATTATATGCTGGGGGCATGACAACAATACTGGTATGAGATTGGCTGTCCCAGTTGCCAATCCCTACCTGTTTCTTCTGTTCCCGCCCACTACAATCTTTTGATTTCTCTCCATGATACTGTAAGGGATGAGCAAACCTAATACAGTATATTTTACACACCACAAGCCTGCTGTTGGATAGCAAAGGGGAAAATGCTGTTTTAATAAATTAAATCTGTTTCATTTGTGGACTGAGGAGGAAATGAAGGCAACGTCATGGGAAAACAGAAAAAGTTGTGGGAAGGGGCCACAGTTAACTGCAAGTGGGGACAGGCCCTGAGTATGGTTAGTGAGAAAGCAGAAATGTCTCTTTTGGTGCTTTGTTTCTTCATGTATTCCACTGGTGTCGATTCCTAGGTGGATTTGATTGAAATGAAATTGAGGTAAGTCATGATTTAAATTCATCCTGTTTTAAATCACTAGTCAGAAAGAGACAGTTGAATTATTTAAATCATGATTTATTCATTAGTCAGTTATCCTTTGTCTACTGTGGAGAACTGAAATGAGAACTTTAGTTCTGATTTATTGTACTTCTTCATAATTGTTTTGAATTGTGTTGCTTTTTTTTGATGCCTTCAAATCTATTTTTGACTCCTGGTGATTGTTTGAACTAGCCTATGAAGTTTTCCCTGTCTTTAATTGCATTTCTGAGGTAAATCTTTTGAGTCAGGAATTTGTAACTGGGCCAATATACTGTCAGTGACTTAAACACCTATAGGAGTTGTACCTTTAGAAGAGGCCATTGATTGAAGGATGCAGGGCTTTTTTTCTCATAGAACGCCCAGAACGGAGTTCTGGCACCTTTTTTGGATGGAACCTTGTAGGGTAGGCAAGGTGGGTTGTATGACATGTGTGAGTTCTGGCACTTTTTTTTTTTTTTACAAAAAAAGCACTGGAAGGATGTGTAAGGTGACATACTTCTTTATCTCTTTCCTTCCTTCTACAATGAAGAATAAAGTCAGCTGATTAGAATAACAATTACAGATTTGGCACCTCCTCACTGTCAAAATTGTTATATGGCATTTCAAAGAATTGTGTCTAAAGTGTCTTCATACTTTGAATAATACACACATCCTCATTTCTGTACTATTTTTATCAGATGTAAAGCAATTATTTCTATATTTGAAGTGTACAAGCATATATATCTATATACTTACAGGCTACATGAAGGAACACCTCTCTCTGGATGTCTCTACCTGCTGGGTGAGTGTAGAGTAGGGTTTCTCAACCTTGACAACTTTAAGAAGTGTGGATTTCCCCAGCCTGGTGGCTGGGGTATTCTGGGAGTTGAAGTCCATGCCTCTTAAAGTTGCCAAGGTTGAAAAACATTATTGTAGAGATAAGGAACATGACCTTGATGGCAATATGCAAGATCTTTGACCAAATCAACAAGGGGGGAAACCTAGCTGAAGTCTGCAACAGATAGAAAATATGTGGAAGAAGCTCAGGTAGACACTTCCCTGGTTCACAAGTGTATAAGAATGGGAGGAGGTATAACACAATCAGATTTGCAAGCTTGTTAGGAGAGCCACTCCTAATAAAAGTAGTTTTAGCCTTCCGGTGGAGATGATTTCCTGATTGGTCTAGCTGGTGACTGACAATTAGCTCTGATAGAGGGGCATCCTTCAGGGCTTGTCAGTTAAAGAATGCCGTCTGGTACAACCAGGAAGCATGTCTTTGTTTGTGTATGTGGTGTTCCCCTCTGGAATACTTTACTCCCTAAGATAAGATTGGGCCTGACCTTGCTGACCTTCCAGAAAATGCTTAAGACCGGGCTGTTTGCCCAGGATGGCTAGTGGTTTATTATTATTTTAAGGATTTCATTCTTGGCTGCTATTTCTTTTTTTTTCTCTGATTGTGTGTTGTGTTTTATAGCAGAGGTCTCCAACCTTTCTGGGCTCGCGGCCCGGAGGGAAGGAGAGCAGGTTCCAGATTGGCGCGCAAGCATGCATGCATGCAAACGGTGCCGCGCGCGCTGGCGCAGCACTAGTGGCCCCATTTGCACATGCGCAAATGGACCACGCACACCCACCCGGCGCTAGTGGCCCTGTTCACGCATGCGCAAATTCCCATGCACACCCGTCTGGTGCTAGTAGCCCTGTTCGTGCCTGCGTGCATGCGCAAATGAGTGGCGGGGAGCGCACGCGCATGCGTGTGCACACCAGCCAGCCATTTCCGCAGTCCACTGGCCAAGAGGCCGCGGGACCCCTGTTTTATAGTCATTTATATAGGTTTTATTTTAAATTCTACTCACTGTCCAGAATCACTTTGGTAAGCGGGGAAGCCATATAGATTGAAATAAATAAATATGTATCTGCTCAAGTAACAACTTTCTGTGCAAGTCTTCTGAATCTTGGAAATTCTTGTTCTTGGCTTGTTGGATGCAAGAAACTAGTAACTACCGGTATACACATTTGAGTTGGCACTGTAATCTGGCTTCAGGAAATAAAATGCTCTTCATTTATTGGCATTTATTGGGATGAATTTTCTACCGCACTACTAAAACGCATCTTTCTTTTTTGATATATTTTGAATATATATTCTTCTGAACTCAGAGATGTAGGTTTTATTTCTGCAATATAGATATACATGTACATATTTAATCAGAATTTGTTCAGATTAATTTGCATGAAAATGGAATAATGAACTCAGTGCTACACAGATACATACTTGTAAAATCATTAGGAGCTGAACCGTCTCCAGTTCAATTAAATGTTGTGGATGTTTGGAGTATATTTTTTTGTGATATGCTAGAAGAACAACCAGCACCAGCTTTTAAATTGTAGTAATAATCTCATTTGTTCTGGCTAGCTTCTTCTACAAACCATAAAAATGTATATATTTATTTTTTTAAAAAATGAATTCACTTTTTTATTTCTAAATAATTAAAACAAGCCATTTCTGCACAGCAAAACCCTTAAAATATGAGGTGGTGATGATTTCATCTGGGCCTTCCTTTTTATTTAGAGTTTGAAAAAAAAGATGATATTCCCTTCCGCTTTTCAATGTCTACCGTGATTCTGTTCATCTTGGAGTTGACAGAAAACTATGTCATCATGAAACTGACTATTCCTAGAGTTCATCCCTATTGTGTTTTCCAGGGATTGTTAGTCACCTGACCTCTTTCCATAATAATGGCTCACAAAGCTTAATGCATGTTATGTACCTTGCAGCTTCCCTTGGGTGGTACAAGTAACGGTATGAGAGGGAAGTTACAACATGAGCACCAGTGCAGCTAAGAACAATTTTTAAACATGTCTTACTTATGGGCTAGGGATGAGATGAAGGCAACTCCGTGGGGCATATTTGTGACATAGTTAGGAGAGGCAAACTCTCCACCCCAAGCCATTGAACCACCCCAAAGGAAGGAAAGGTATTTTCTACTAGCAGAAGAAACTAACATCACTGTTAAAAGTTGAATTATTACTCAGTTATCTCTGAATCCAACATTGTAAATTATTTCTGTGCCAGTGCTTTATCTAAATCATTATAAATGAATATAGATATTTGTTGAAGGAATCATATTTTGTCTTGAATTTTATTATACTCACTATTACAGAAGGATGATTACTGGTCGCCTATATCAGGGGTCCTCAACCTTGGCAACTTTAAGACTTGTGGACTTCAACTCCCTTCAACTCTATAGCAAAGCTGGCTGAGGAATTCTGGGAGTTGAAGTCCACAAGTCTTAAAGTTGCCAAGGTTGAGGACCCCTGGCCTATGTCATAGCCAACTTTTCTTCGTCAACGGTTGACTCTAGTACTGAATACTGAGAACACTGGCAAGAAAATGAGCAGGAGACAGTACTTATTCCGTTCTTTTCTTGTTGCCTGTAGTATACCTATCTCATCATCTATTTCTCTTTTCAGGATTATACTCAGCTCCTTCTACACTTCGACAGCATCAGAAATTAAACGGTTATTTCTCCCTAGTAACTGCTGCAAAATAGTGATTGCAAAAATACAGGGTGATGCATTACATTCACCTTTGTTTCTGAAGCTCTGAAGTCTTTAGCTAGAAGATGCATTAAATGTTAGCTTTGAGGACTTCTTTCCTTTCGTCTACATTTCTTTTTATCTCAGATAGCTTTGCAGCATTATCTATAGCAAAGCTGCATGGTTGGTATTTGAAATGCTTTTGACAGTTTATTCCAGCTTTTACTGCTGCAACTTATAAATATTTAACAGTGTGTACATTTTCTGATTTATCAATAATTTCAGCAAGGAGGATGCTCCCTTCTACTGATCCATAGGCACATGTAACAATTTCCCCCTGTAGATTATTTGCACATTTCTCATTTTATAGACACTCTCCAATTTTTTTCCTGCAATATCTATTCTTTTGGACAAAATGTAGCCAGATGCAACTGAACCATGTCAATGAAATGGTGCAGTCAACCATATGGGAAGGAGAGTTCGTTGCATAAACAAACCAAGCAATTATTTTAATTAATTGCTTTTTGAAGTAATTTGCTGTTTTTATTACAAGGTTATCTGTGGTTTCTGCATGACAGAGTTTCTTCTTTTTGGAGCTAAAAGTGATATAGTAGGTGTTTTTGATGTACATAACATGCCTGAAACACTGCTATTAGGTAGCATTGAAATGGTAGATGTTAATAATGACATTGAACAGGATGCAAGTAGACAACAGGCATAATAATGCCTTTTTTAAAGTGAATTCATCTAAAACAAGTAAGTCAACATTTAGTACCCCTGTGTTGTGTTACTGCATAAAAATGTATCTTCCTTGTTTTGATTTGATTGAATATCTTGAGCTATTTGAGTGTAACAACATCAAGCAAGCAAGCAGAATAGAGCTGGAAGGGACCTTGGAGGTCTTCTAGTCCAACTCCCTGCTCAAGCAGGAGACCCTATATTATTTCAGACAAGTGGCTGTCCAGTCTCTTCTTAAAAACCTTGAGTGATGAAGCACCCACAATGTCTGAAGGCAAGCTGTTCCACTGGTTGATTGTCCTCACTGTTAGGAAGTTTCTCCTTAATTCCAGGTTGCTTCTCTCCTTGATTAGTTTCCATCTGTTGTTTCTTGTCTTGCCTTCTGGTGCTTTGGAAAATAAATTGACCCCCTCCTCCTTGTGGCAGCTTCTCAAATACTGGAATACTGCTATCATGTCCTCCCCCCGCCCCAGTCCTTCTTTTCTCTAGACTGGCCATTCCCAAATCCTGCAACTGTTCTTCATATGTTTTAGTCTCGAAGCCTTTGATCATCTTAGTTGCTCTTCTTTGCACTTTTTCCAAAGTCTCAACATCTTTTTTGTAATGCGACTAAAACTCTATGCAGTATTCCAGATGTGGCCTTACTAAGGCTTTATAAAGCAGTACTAATACTTCATGTGATTTTGATTCTATGCCTCTGTTTATACAACCAAGGATTGTATTAGCTTTTTTGGCTGCTGCCACACACTGCTTATTCATGTTTAAGTGATCGTCCACTAGGTAGGATTCCAAGGTCCCTCTCACAGTTACTGTTTTTGAGCCAGGTTTTGCCTAATCTGTACATGTACCTTTGGTTTTTCCTACCCAGGTGTAAAACCTTGCTTTTGTCCACATTAAATTTCATTTTGTTGGATAGGGCCCATTGTTCAAGACTGTCAAGATCTTTTTGGACCCTGAGCTTGTCTTCTGGGGTGTTGGCTATTCCTGCCAGCTTAGTGTCATCTGCAAATTTGATGAGATCCCCTTTTATTCCCTCATCTAAGTCATTTATGAAGATATTGAAGAGTACTGGGCCTAAGACAGAACCTTGTGGTACCCCACAGCTTACTTCCCTCCATGTAGATGTAGTACCATTAAGGACTACTCATTGAGTACGATTTGTCAGCCAGTTACAAATGCATCTGGTGGTGATGTTGTCTATCCCACATTTTTCTAGCTTACCAAGAAGTAGGTTGTGGTCTACTTCGTCAAATGCCTTACTGAAGTTTAAATACACTATGTTCACAGCATATTGCTGGTCTACTAATTTAGTCACTTTTTCAAAGAATGAAATAAGATTGGTTTGGCATGATCTGTTTTTAACAAACCCGTGCTGGCTACTAGTTATAATTTATTTGTTTCTAGATGTTCACAGATCTGTTTTTGGATTATTTTTTCCACTATCTTCCCAGGTATTGATGTCAGACTGATTGGTCTGTAGTTTCCTGGTCTGTTTTTCCCCCCTTTTTTTGAAGATGGGAACCACATTAGCTCTTTTCCAATCCTCTGGTAGTTCCACAGTGCTCCAAGATTTTTTTAAAGATATGACACAATGGTTCTGAGATAACATCTGCCAGCTCCTTCAAAACTCTGGGATGTAATCCATCAGGTCCGGTGATTTATATTCATTAAGGTCAGACAGGTGTTCTCTTACTATTTTCTTGCTTATTTTAATTTTTATTTCTAGTCTGTCTTTTACAGTTATGTTTTGGTAGGTTGGTCTATAGTTTCTTTTTATATGAAGACTGATGCAAAGAATGAGTTAAGCAGTTATGCTTTCTCTCTACTGTCTGTTACTTCCTTGCCATCTTCTCTCTTTAGTGGACTGACTGTTTCCTTGACTCTTTTTTTATTATTTATATGTTGAAAGAAACTTTTTTTTATTATCTTTGGCTTTTGTTGCAGGTCTTTGTTCATTCTGAGCTTTTGCTTTCCTGATTTCATCTTTGCAGATTCGGGCTATCTGCTGATATTCTGCCTTAGTTATGTGTCCCTCTTTCCATTTTTTGTACTTATCCTTTTTGTCTTTCAGTTTATCAGAGAGATTTTTTTGCTACCATGCTGGTTTCTTCTTGGATTTCTTGTTTTTCTTTTTTAGTGGTATTGTGTTGGACTGGGCTTTTATGATTGTATTTTTCAGTGTTTCCCACACTTCTTGAGTTGTTTTCCCCTTTAGGATTTTTATCCATGAAATTTTGCTTAGACTCTCTCTGAGTTTGTTAAAATCAGCTCTTTTAAAATTTAGGACACCGGTTGGATTATTTTCTATTGCTTGTGTTTGCATTATATTGAATTCCAGTATGATGTGGTCACTCTCACCCAAGGTTCCAGCAATTTCAATTCCCTCTATCACTTCTTCTCTATTAGTAAGAATTAGGTCTAGTATAGCTTTTCCTGTAGTTTCCTCCTCTACCTTTTGGGTGACAAAATTGTCAGCTAAGTTGTTAGGAATCTGTTCGATCTCGCACTTGCTTGTCTCCCAGTTGATATCAGGGTAGTTAAAGTCTCCCATTACTACTGTGGTACGTTTCCTACATACATTTGTTAATTGATTAGCAAAGAGTTCATCTATTTCTTCTACTTAGTTGGGTGGCCTGTAGTATACTCCTATAGCAATGTCATTCTTTTTTCCTTTTATATTGACCCATTTGGATTCTAGGAGGTTTTCATCCTTGGTTTCGTGTATTTCTGTAGAGATGTAGTGATCTTTTATATATAATGCAACTCCACTTCCTCTTTTGTTGGCTCTGTTTCTTTTGAATAGTTTATATCCTTCCATCAGTACATCTCTACATTTGTTTAAACTTGAAATGATTTGAGAAAGTCTACCCAAAAACTATAGTGTAGAAGACAGTTGTTCATAAAAAGAGAGAGAGAGAAACAGAGAGAGACAGAGAGACAGAGACTGGGGGGGAGGCGGGAGAGAGAGAGAATACAAAAACTTAAAAATATTTACTTACCTAAAGACTGGTTATGTTTTGACATACTTCTTTCAGTGTTTCCAGAAGCAGGCGATAATATCCTCAGAATAATGTTTCATTCGGGTGACCATTTGCATCTCTTGGCTGTACTAATTGTATTGATGTGGCTTACCCACGTTTGGGAAATTCATTAAAATAGTGTATTTCTTAATAGGATCTCTTTTCTGCTGCTGTTATTAGTTTTGATTCAATGGAAGTTATATTATGGAATCTACAGCCGGGACAAGCAAGGGGTGGAGGGCAAATAACCAAACATATATTGCAACATTGAGAAATAAACTCCACCGCTTTGGACTTCTGTCTTGATGATACTGAAAGTCTAGAGGAGGCAAGCCTTGCATTGTGACATCATAATGCACATTTTGTCAATTTGACAAGAGCTTGGCATCCTTCAGAAATCCCTGACAGATGTTCGGGATCAATAACTTACTCCTGAAATCCTCAGGACTGCAACAATACATTCATATATTTTTTAAATGTCATTTTCTTTTCCTTTCCTCTATTTTTTTTTTTTTTTTTGCATTTGTACCCAGACTTTTCTCTCCAGCCAGATCTCTCACATTATCTCACATTCTCTATTTGTTGATCTTCTATGTCTTTGTATTATTAGAGAAGGGTTACTTACCAGGTATTAACTTACCTCTTATTTTCACATTATCTTCACATCAGGAGGCCAACTAGAATGCAGTTAAGAGTCAGGTTTATACTGATATCTTTTTTGCTCCCCAAATATTTTATATTAAGTTTTAACATTAAATAAAAAGCCTGATTAAAATAAAAATGATTATTTTGGTTTTAAATTTGTCCTCTTACCAGAGTATACTTTGCAGCTTCTTGCACAATTGGCCAAAGGACTTCTGCACATAAACCTGTTTGGAGACAGCAAAAAGCAGCTTATGAAGAAGTCACATCAATATCATGAAGACGCCCCAAGGTGCAGTTCCTTTAATAACTCAGACAGAGATGTTGTATATAGTATGTGTGAGAGATGAAGCACCTCTTTTGAAGAATTGATACAACTCTATTAGGTCATATACTTAAGTGTACTAACTCTTCTACGCTTAGAAAAACAACACCTGGGAGAGAGCACAATCTGAGACAGAAATCTTACTCTTTTCTCTATATAATTAATTGATTATATGCTATCAAGTCCATGTTGACTTTTAGTAATCCAGTAGATAGAGTTTTTTCCCCAGCAGGATCTGATCGTCACTTAGCTGTTCAGGTCTTCCATTGCCACCGTAATTGAGTTTATTCATCTTGCTGCTGGCCATCATCTTCTCTGTATATTTTTTTCTAGAATGTATCCCCAAATCTGATCTCACCATCTTCTATTCTGTTTGCAAGTTATCCTGAAAGCCCCTTAAACCAAACATACATTTTTTTGATTTTGGGGGCACCAATGCCCACCCCACATTTGGTACAATGAAAGGAGATTCTTTTCAACAGAATCTTTTTGATTTTGATGGAATTCTTTATCACCATAAATTAGATCTGTATCCTCACTCTTTGATTTTTTAGAAAGCTGTTAAAGTCTTGTCTTTTCCAAACAGCCTTCAAGATGGTGGAGAAAAGATAGGATGTACTTGAGAAGGATTAGGGCATTATCAATATGAATATGTATGTATACAGGGCAATATCAGTATGATTGTTTTGATAGATTGGATTACTTAGAAATTTTTGTAAGTTGTAGCACTGATAAGTATGTGTATGTATGTATGTATGTATGTATGTATGTATGTATGTATGTATGTATGTATGTATTTGTATAGTATCACTGACTCTCTGCTGCATGATGCTTAGAGTTGGAAGATTGAAGTAATATAAGCACACTTGCAACAAGCAAGCAAACGAAGCAGTCAACATTTGATTTAAATGGTAACCATTTGGGAGGTGAGATTGACAGAGATGTACACTGGCTGGTTTCCCAGAAAATGTTAAACCAGAATTCCAAAAATCTGAATTTATGTTTTTTAATGGAAATTATCCGCTACCTCATTCTTCATGATTATAGGCAATTATAGATATTAAAACAGCAAAATAATAATAATTCAATAACAAAATTATAAAACTAATATCAAATAATTTGAAGAACACACAAACATGCACATACATAAATGCCCCTATATAGCTCTACTTTATGTTTCTCAACCTTGGCAATTTGAAGATGTGTGGACTTCAACTCCCAGAATTCCCCAGCCAGTATGGGATTCTGGGAGTTGAAGTTCACACATCTTGAGGTTGAGAAACACTGCTTACACAAAAGCTTTCAAGAAAAGCCAATTTTTTTTTGCTAACTTCAAGAAGACCACGAGGATGGGAACTGTCACGTCCCAGCATATAATTTGTATATATGATGCTACTCAGCATCACTACAGGCCAACGACAAGCCTCAAGCCTACAAAAAAGAAAGCTTCAAGCAAAACTGCACCTCTGATAGCAGACCCCCCCTCACCCAAGGTACTTGAGCCTGCAAATTATCCTACAGGATCAGCCTTCACGCCAGAGCAGCCTAGAAAGGACCAGCTGAAACCAGAGACTCCTAAAAGGTATGACTACACAACACCCTTTCACCACCGCAATGCACAGTCAGCTAATCAAGCCACCATAGACCAAGCTCCTTGCACGACGTGAGTTAGTTACACAAGGACTTGAAAAGTTTATTGATCACCCTGAAAGCTATAGAGCCTGGTGATTTTCTATCCAAAATGCCATCAGAGGCTTAGATTTGTCGTGTCGTGAAGATGTAGACCTAATAGTTAAATGGCTCAGAATCGACTCTTCTGAGCATGCAAAACGAAACAGGCCTTAAAATGACCTGGTACAGACTTGATGAGTTTTATGGCTCAGCGGAAGCAGTGGAAAAATGCACTGTTCAAAAGACTTGACAGCTCCCCCAAAATACCTAACGGAGCCTATCAGAAACTCAGGGAACTTAGTGACTTACTGATGGAACTTCAAGTAGCTAATTCTCAGAAGGGGACTTGCAAGGACTTGCATTCCTTGACCCAGCCAGAGATGTCAACCCCATTGTACAAAATCTACCCTATAACTTAACAAGAGCAGTGGATCACACATGGCTCCAAATACAAAAGAAAGTGCAATGTTCCATTTCCCCCCTTCTCTGTTTTTATAGACTTTGTGTGTTTTGACTTTACACTGTCACGTGCTGCTCCTTCATTGAGGAATCTTCGCAAGCTTCCAATAGCAGCCCACAAAACTAACGTGGCTCCTCCAGATTCCTTTCACAGGTCTGCCAGCTCCCCTCACAGAGAAACTGAGATCAGAGATCCTGGTAAGCCCTGTCCTTTACATCAGAAGCCACATCCTCTTAAAATGCAGAGCCTTCAGAGAGAAGCCCATAGAAGACCGCAAGGCTTTCCTGAAAGAAAACAACATTTGCTGCAAGTGCTGCTCATCAGTCCCTCACTTTGCCAATGACTGCAAGGTCAGTATAAAATGCACAGAATGTGGCAGCACAGGCCACAGTACAGCTTTACATCCAGGGCCAGCTCCATGGACTTTACAGCACATTTACAGTGCCAGTGAGCATGGCAGGAAGAACACACTGCTACAACCACAACAGAAATCAGTGCCTTCAAATGTGTCTACAATCAGTCTCCTCAAAAGAGCACATGGACTTTCAGCCCATCTCACTCTTCTCACATGGGAGGGACCTGGGAAAGAATGATAGGCATAACTCGCAGAATCCTTGATTCTATCTTTCTAGAAGTAAGAGTTATAAGACTCACCCACGAAGAGTCCGACAACCTTCATGGCGGAAGTATCAGCTATTATTAACTCCAGACCTCTAACTCCTGCCTCAAATGACATAGATGAATGAACCTTTCTTGCTCATTCCAGCAACACTCCTCACTCAGAAAACTGAAGCAGTCAGTGCTTCTTCTGGAGACTTTGGTACCAAAGACCTATACTTGCGCCAGTGGAGACAAGTACAAAGTCTTGCAAATACTTTCTTGGATAGGTGGAGGAAGCAGTATATCTTCACTTTGCAGACTAGGAGCAAATGGCAAATTAACAGACCTAACTTGAAATCTGGCGATACTGTTCTTATGAAAGACTGCCAGTCTCAGAGGAATGAGTGGCCCCTAAGCCGCATCGTCAAAATTCTCCTGAGTAAAGACGGGAGAGTCAAGAAAATTGAAGTTAAAGTTTGTAAAAAGAACAGAACTAAGTTGATGTTCTCTAGCACCATCTAGTGGCCATGGGGGGAAATACCAATCTGAATTGTTTGGAAGCTGACCCAGCCCCTTTTAAGAGTCATCTACCCATGAATCCTCACTCCCAGAACAAGTGCATCCTGGGAAGCCAGACTCCATTTCGTTTAGCATTTGGAAGGAACCAGAAGCACCAGGAAGAATCCAGCCTAATCTGTGGCACGTGGTCATCTGAGGACAAAACCTACATCCCATACGTACAGCATTGCTGGTGAGATTTAGATTTATCTTTATTTGTTAATTGTTATGTTCACCAGCAACTCAGTACTGCTTATTTGGGTTCTTATTGCATGTATTTCTATTCTTCCCAGTTTCACCCATCCCGTTCCTTTAATAAAGCATCCAGATCTACGCACATGGTCTGTTTTATTGAAGGATAGGTGGGCTTAGCTGCATGTCAAGTTGCACACAGAGTAACGTGTAGTGAGGACAGAACAGGAACCTCCTTGCTTTTGGAGGAAAATATTCCATAGGAGGGGAGCTATCATCAAGAACACTCAATATTGGGCCTCCTTGCTACATCTCCTAGCAGGTGGGGACCCTTAGTAGGCTTTCTCTGACCATATGGTTGCCTTGGCAGAGATTCTTTGGGATAAGTTCCTTAGATACCCAGTTCCCAAGTCATTTGGCTTTAAAGATAGTCGGCATTTGAACTGCACTTGAAGCACACTGCAACAATGGTGTAACATATCAGTATAGAAACTGCAGTGAGCATGCAGGACACTGCATTCTGAACTATTTGAACTTTCCAGACGGTCTTCAGATGTAGCCGCCATGTAGAGTGAACTACAGTAATTTCATCCTGAGATTTGAAGAGGCATGAATAATTATTCTCAAAAGCATTTTATTCCAGGTATGGGCACATCTGGTATACAGAGCAAAGCTGGGCATAAAGCCGCCTGGTCACTATTTTTGCTTGCTCCTTCAGCAGCACCCCAGAATCCCAAGAAGATCCCCAGACTGTGAACTTGTTCTATCATTCAGGTCCCTCGAATCTTCTGAAAGTGGGAGTAGTTAAAAGGAACTGAGCACTGAAAGAAAGCCTACTGGTCCATTCAAATCCTTACCTTGGCTTCTTGCTTTTCTCATAATATGCCAATAAATAAATATGGAATAAGTGGAAATACAGTGAAAATAGTCTATATACCAGCTGTGCAATAACTGATTCATTTTTCTGTCCACAGAAACTACTTCCTGTTCCCTCAACAGTTGCTCCTTTGGAAGAAATGGCTGCATTGCTCTAAAAAGAACCACAACTTCTTTGCTAAGTAGAATCCATCCTGGCAACAACCTTATTAAGCATAGGTGCAAGGTTTTTTTGATGCTGTAAAAATGTGTTCTTTCCCATTACAACTGCAGGGGCTTATTTAGATACCAGACCACACCATGGTTTGCTAAAGTCAAAGTTAGAAACAAAATGCTCTTTAATTTCAGTTATGATTTCGTTTGTAAATTTCTACAGACATATCTTTGTTAATAGGTTGCAGGAAAACTAACAAGAAGCCTTGCAGAAGAAAGACATTTATTAGTAGATAAGCTTTTGTCAGGTGCAATAGAGAGAATTTCCCACATTTTTATGTACTCTTCCTTTCTCTGTCTTTAAAGGTACACAGGATTCTGTTGCTATGTTTCAAATTGTGGCAGCAATTTCTGAAGAAGAAATTAAGGCCTTAACTATTTGTTCATATCACACTTGTCGGTTGGAGTATTGGGTGATAACACCTCTCCAAATTATAATTATTTTAACCGCAGTTTGGTGTAAATTAAAAGTGAGCCAGCTAACTTACTGTGATATTTAAAGACCTCTCGGAAAATAAGAAAAGGAACATTTTGTTGTTGTTGATAATGATAATGTAGGAAAAAAATACAGAAAGCCCGAAGGAGCAAAAAACCCCATGATCCACTTTACAAGCACAGACCATACAATTTGCTTGAGTCAATAACAGAGTTGGAAGCAGTGGTGGGATTCAAATATGTGAACAACCAATTCTCTGTGTGGATGCTGCTTCCGGAAGTCCATTCTGGGCCTGGGCAACAAAAAATTAGCTACCGGTTCTGCTGAAGTGGTGCAAACCGGCTGAATCCCACCACTGGTTGGAAGGGATCTTGGAGATCTTCTAGTCCAACCCCCCTGCTCAGGCAGAAACCCTATACCATTTCAGACAAATGGTTGTCCAATCTTTTTTAAAAAACCTCCAGTGCTGGAGCACCCAATACTTCTGGAGGCAAGTTGTTCCACTGGTTGACTGTCAGGAAATTTCTCCTTAGTTTCAGGTTGCTTCTCTCCTTGATTAATTTCTATCCACTGCTTCTTGCCCTGCCTTCAGGTACTTTGGAGAATAGGTTGACCCCTTCTTCTTTGTGGCAGCCCCTCAATATTGGAACACTGCTATCATGTTGCCCCTAGTTCTTATTTAAACCCCACTGAGGACAGACCAGACGAGTGTGCCTACTTAAGGAGAGTACGTACAAACAACCTTTATATCAGGGGTCTTCAAACTTGGCCCTTTTATGATTTGTGGACTTCAACTCCCAGAATTCCTCAGCCAGGCATGGCTGGCTGAGGAATTCTGGGAGTTGAAGTCCACAAGTCATAAAAGGGCCAAGTTTGAAGACCCCTGCTTTATATAGTTGCATAATAAATGCTGACCAATAATGATGTTAAATGACAATCTTATTTTTGATCACATGGGTTAGATTTCCTGTTTTGTAGTGAGATAAAGTGGACTTTGGTGCAAGTCAGTGTTCGTGGTTGGTTACTTCCTAGTTCCCGCTGATTTAAGATAACTTGTGAGCCAGTATCTGCAAATGCCTAAGCAAGCTATTAAGGAGGTTTACTTGAGTTTAGTGGTCTTGGCAGTTTGGAGGTTTTGGTTCAGGCATTTGTTTTACTTCTTCACTATTTGGAGAAAGGAAAGGGGTGGGCTAAACTCTTCCCAACACTCATGAACATAATCCTTTTTTGAAATACACAAAGGCCTGGAGAATAAAACAGTTTGCTTCTTTCTTTCTTTCTTTCTTTCTTTCTTTCTTTCTTTCTTTCTTTCTTTCTTTCTTTCTTTCTTTCTTTCTTTCTTTCTTTCTTTCTTTCTTTCTTTCTTTCTTTCTTTCTTTCTCTCTCTCTCTCTCTCTCTCTCTCTCTCTCTCCCTCCCTCCCTCCCTCCCTCCCTCCCTCCCTCCCTCCCTTCCTTCCTTCCTTCCTTCCTTCCTTCCTTCCTTCCTTCCTTCCTTCACTCTAGAGCTTGGATGCTTTCAGAACTGACAAATAAACTCTTTTAACCTCTTTACCATATTCAGTATTAAAAAATGATAAAAATAGCCCAGTGGTTTGGCTGCCATCTGCTGTTGATCAGAGCACATGTATTATTTCAGTAGCAGGGACTGTGTTGCACTTGAATGAAATTGTATTTTTTTGTCCTATTGTACCGTTAGTGTCTCAGAATTAAACTGATCTCATCTCAGACCCAGCAGACGCAATACAGTTTTGCATTGTGCTAAGTCACCTCTACAACCTGTGGCCCACTAGGCTGGTCTGAGTTCTCCCCTCCCCTACTTTACAAAGGAGAATTTTATATCTCATAGTTCCCTGGGAGAGCCTTCCGTTACTAGTCCAGTAATGCTCACACAGAAAGATTAAAGCTGCTCATCAATAGTCATTGCTGCTCGAGCTGCAACATGCTCTAAGTAATTGAGGAGAAATTGTTGGGAATTTTTTTTTTATTATCTAAGATGGACGCATTCATTTTATTCATTCATTTATGAGAGGGATGAGGATTAGAGAGAACAGAAGAATGGTACTGCGGAGCCATTATTGGTGCTCTCTGGGCTTTTGTTGTTTGCTTGCAGACATTTCATTACCCAACAGTGTTCCTCTCTGAGGGAGATGGGCAGTTCAAACATGTGAATGAATGAATGAATGATTGAACTAGGTAATATCTTCAGTGTGAATGAGTTTGGGTTTTCCTCCTTGTTTATGTACAGTAATGTGCCCTGCCAGTGTTGGTGGTGGTGTGGTAGAAGGACCTGAGCAAAGCAGGAACCAGCCTGATTTTCTCTGGCAACGTTGAGAGTAGATACACCCTGTGTCCTCAGCTTTCTTTATTCATATGAGGAGGATCTAGAACAGGGGTAGGCAACCTTGGCTCTTTTATGACTCGTGGACTTCAACTCCCAGAATTGAAGGGAGTTGAAGTCCACGAGTCATAAAAGAGCCAAGGTTGCCTATCCCTGCCCAAGACCTTTTGAGATGCCCTGAAGCCATTATCAACCAAAGCCTGCTGGATTCCTATATATCAAAAAGGTTCAGGCCATCTCTGTCTCAACAAAGAGGTTTTTAACATGTTACACTTGTTTTAATTGGCCAGATAATTTGTTTTATGCATAATCTGCATCTGTATTACCACCCTGCCTTCTGCTTCCTCCCCGCTTCCTCATCTAAATTTTAAGTCCTACATTTTTCCTTTCTTTCATGCGAACACCAACCCCAAAATACTCTTCTTACAAAAGTCTATGCAGCTAACTTTAGGGTTTATTTCTACGTGCGTTCTACCCACTGAACAAAATTGTTGGCTCACCAAAGTGATTGTCATTAAAAATTTCCTACAGCTCTTAATTATCAATGGTAGATATCTATTTAAAATAAAGAAAATAATGTATAATTTTTTTTAAAAGAAAAGTCTTGTCTGGAACAGGAAAGTATTCTCAGAGCTGGTGCCAATATCTTAGGTTGCTGCTAGCGATGCAGAGTCCTAGCAGGACCCACCTTGGCTAGGGAATTCCATGGTGAATACCTTGGGAAAAAGCTTTGGGACTTTTAATCTCAGGGGAATACATGGCAGGATGAATTCTAGCCATTGGAAAAAGTCAACTAATGTTTTATTCTTGTCTTTGAAAAAAAAAAAAATGGAATGGGTCTAGCAGGTAGATTAAAAAACACACACATAGAAGGTGGATGGGGATTCCATTCTACCTTTATTTATATTTTAATAGCCAGCTTACAGCAAATCTTCCATTATCCAGCCTGTGCGCTTGATATGATGAAGCACATCCTGGCAATTTCAGGAACGCTGGCAAAGGAGGCCTTTTTGAAAAAGCCCCAGAGGGTTGAAAGTGTTGACTTTAAAAAAAACAAAAACAAAAAAATTCATCCCATCATAAATGCGCTCTGGACCTATTAACAACCCCCCTCCCCCCCAAAAAATCTGCTTTTGCAAATATTCCTTCAGTTTTATTTTTATCCTAAAAAAAATTCTAAACCTGAAATTGCCCGTTTGCCCTCCTACACCTGTAGATTTTATGGAGAGAGAAGTCCATTGTCATTTAACTATCTGGATGGTGTTTTTAGTTGTGGCAACTAGGGTTATTTTATTTGTTGTTATTTATTAATGTAGTTATTTGCATGATGGCTCGCCTAACAATTTTCTTCCCTTCTGTAGAGGGAATTTCTTGTCTTTCAGTGTTTTGCCCATTTTATGTGGGGTTTTTTTGTTTGCTTGCCTTTGTTTTCCCCTTGCTCTGCTTTTAGATTGATTTTAAATTCTTCCTGTTGTGAGTTATGTTTCAGCCAAATCCAGTTTGTGCTTTTCTATTTTACTCTGATTTATCTTGTGTTTGAACTTCTGTTTCTGATCTGCCTTGAGGTTTCCAGATGGGGCAGAAAGGAAAGATAGAAATGATTTTATAAATAATGAAGGGCAAAGGGAGAAAAATAATGGAAAAGGCCAATGCCTTTAATAAAAGAAGCTGATGTAATGAGATTTGGCCATTACCCAAACCAACACCTATGCCATCTTTCCACCTTATGATATGCTATTTCTCCAGCTAATAAATTCTAAATGCCAGAGTGCTTACAGTGAAAACAGCGATCTATAGGTACCCAACGAGTGGAACCCTCTGGTTTTTTCTTTTTCTTCAGATGTCTATATACAAGTGGGACACACAAGGATTGTGAGGGAAAAACAAAACTTTCATTTTGCTCCTGTTTCCATGGTTAATGCTGTCCCTCCCCTTTATAAATAGCTAAGCCATTCTGTTATGCCCATCTTCATACATATCCATACTATAAAAATACCTGTTCTTTTTTTCTTTATTATTTACGGAGGTTTTGGAAAGAGTTGAGATAATTGTTTGTGAAATGGGTAGTAGAAAGAAAGTGATGGTGATGCTATAGTCCAGTGGTGGTGAACCTATGGCACGTGTACCAGAGGTGGCACTCAGAACCCCCTCTGTGGGCACGCGTGCCATCGCCCCAGCACAGAGTTCGCCAGAGTAGCAAGCAAGCGGCGTTTGGAAGCGACGGCACTGAGTGAGCAAGCAAGTGGCGTTTGGAAGCGATGGGGCACTGAGCGAGCGAGCAAGTGGCGTTTGGAAGCGATGGGGCACTGAGTGAGCGAGCGAGCAAGTGGCGTTTGGAAGTGATGGGGCACTGAGTGAGCGAGCGAGCAAGTGGCGTTTGGAAGCGATGGGGCACTGAGTGAGCGAGCGAGTGGCGTTTGGAAGAGATGGAGGAGTGAGTGGGGGAGAGACCAGGCAAGAGGCCTTTGAAAGAGACGGAGTGAGTGGGGGAGAGACCGCGCGAGAGGCCTTTGAAAGAGATGGAGGAGTGAGTGAGAGCGAGTGGAGGCTTTTGCGAGCAAAGTGTGAGTGAGTGAGGGGGTTTGCGAGTGAAGGATGAGAGAAAAAGGGAAAAGTGAGGGGGAGAAGGGAAAAAGAAAAGGCATTGACTTTTTTAATTTTGTGTTTTTCTAGACTCCAAGTCTTGAACACCCAAAAATGAGTACAGCAAAAAAAGCAAAAACAGATAGTGGAAGATCATTTCAAGATGCCAGTTTTCAAATGTCACTGCATAGCAAAACATGGTAACCCCCTCTCTGATGGGGATATTATCAAAACGGCCATGTTGTCTGGGAGTGATTCTCTTTTTCATGATTTCCCAAACAAGGATCAAATTATTCAACACATCTCTGAGATATCACTTAGCAGAAATACTGTTAAAGATCGAATCCAGCGCATGGCAAGCGATGTTAGTCAGCAGCTCACCACTGACTTACAAAAGGCAGCCTGTTACTCCATGTGCTTGGACGAAAGCACAGATATAAATAATCATGGAAGGCTAGCAGTAATTTTGCGTTATGCTATTGGTGACATCATGAGAGAAGAGCTGGTGAAACTGGTGTCTTTGCCTGAAAGAACACAAGGGATAGATATTTACAATGCTGTGATGGAGGCTTTTTTGTCACAAGACATAAGACCAGAAAGAGTGGTTTCAATTACTAGTGATGGAGCACTTTCTATGGTGGGGGCAACATCTGGTTTCATACAGTTCTTTGTTAAAGAAACAAAACATCAAGTCATTCAGTTCCATTGTATTATACATCAAGAAGCTCTTTGTGCCAGGGAAATCAGCAAAAAATTTGACGATGTCCTCAAAGATGTCACAAAAATGGTGAATTACATCATGGCTCGTGCTCTGAATTGTCGACAGTTTCAAGCACTTCTTGAGGAGGTTCAGGCACAGTATAATTGTTTACTTATGTACAATAATGTCCGTTGGCTGACCAGAGGACGAGTCCTGGAGAGATTTGTAGCCTGCTTGGGCGAAATTAGGCTGTTTATGAATGAAAAAGGGCAGGAATATCCACAGCTCACTGATATGGCCTGGCTTACCAACCTCATGTTTTTTACAGATTTTACACTACACTTCAATGTACTGAACAAACAAGTACAAGGTGTAGGGAAAATAGCAGAAAGGATGTTTTGTGATATCAAAACATTTGAGAGAAAACTGCAGGATTTTGAAAGAGACCTTAAAAGTGGGCAGCTGAAATATTTTCCAAATCTAAAAATGCATTTAGAAAATTCTACATTTGCAGACAGTCCTACAAGCCATCAGGAAATTTACAAGGAATTTTCTAGCATTGTAGCAGCTGCAAAGGTGAATTTTAGTAGCAGATTTTTACAGTTCCGTAAGATGGAGACAACCCTGTGTTTTCTTACTTCTTCAGATAAAGCCAAATTTGAAGAACTTGATCTTTCCTGCTTACAGTGGTTAGATTTAGGAAATCTGGAAATGGAGCTACTGGAATTTCAAGAAAACACTATCTGGAAAAATAAGTTCTGTGACCTGCGTGAAAAACTAGAGAAGATGGAAGGGATGACAAAGGACAGCACAGTTAGTTCTGAAAATGAAATCCTTAAAGCGTGGAATTCTCTGCCAAATAATTTTAAGTCAATGAAAGCACTTGGGACTGCTTTCCTTACTTTATTTGGATCATCTTATGCTTGTGAGCAGCTGTTTTCAGCTTTGAATAATATCAAATCTGACACCAGAAACAGACTAACAGATGACCTGAGTGCTGCATGTGTTGCTCTCAAACTTACAAAGTATGAGCCAAGGTTAGACAAATTATCAGCAAGCATACAACAGCAAAAATTACATTAATTGTTCAAAAGCATGCCAAATGCACTTTTAACTTTCAATAAAAAGTTGTTTGTATCATTGAAAGCTCTGTTATTGTGTTTTTCTTTTAAGACAAAAGATGTTAATGTAAACCCTAACCCTAAAACCTCAATATTCAGGTTAAATTGCCGTGTTGGCACTTTACGATAAGTAAGTGGGTTTTGGGTTGCGATTTGGGCACTCGGTCTCTAAAAGGTTTGCCATCCCTGCTATAGTCCATCTGTAAAAAGAATGCTGTTTCTACTAACATATATAACATGTTATATGGAGGTTTTTAAGAAGAGGCTAGACAGTCACTTATCTGAAATGGTATAGGTTCTGCTTGAGAGGGGGCTGGACTAGAAGACTCCTATTCTATTCTATTCTATTCTCCAGCAGGACGATGGAGAATCCACCAATGGGTTAGGACTATCTTCCTGCCCAATAAGAGACTAAGTTTGCCAGAGTTAACACGCCTCCTGCTGGGCTGATATCCCAGACACGACTTAGTCTTCAGCCCAGCTAGGACGTTCGTGTTGGCTCTGGACAGGTCGTATAGTTAGCCCACCTTACTAGGAGGCCAGATAGGCGAGCTACTCCGTACCGAGGGTCGGGGTCACACCCCGAGTTCTGGATTCCCTTCGATGGTGGCTCTCCCCTGCTGTAGACAGAGGCTCCCTATTCCGGGAACCAAACAGACTCACCTTAACGACGGATGCAAGTCTGTTCGGATGGGGTGCGCACCTGGGTTGTCACTTAGCACAGGGACGATGGTCACCCATGGACCTCAGTCACAACATAAATTGGCTGGAGCTCAGGGCCATTCATCTGGCACTGCTTCACTTCAGCGACGAGGTGGTGGGTCAACACGTCCTAGTGCTCACAGACAACGTGGCTGCAAAGGCCCACGTGAACCGGCAGGGCGGCACTCGCTCCAGGACTTTGATGTCCGAAGCACGGGATTTATGACTCCTTGTGGAAGAGTTTTTGTGCCTGGTGTTCCAGGAATCGCCTGGACATCTCGGCTGTCACTATCTCGCACATCCTTGAGTACTTGCTGGAGGGATTTAACAAGGGCTTGTCGCCCAATACCATCCGCAGGCAACTGGCGGCTCTCTCCACAGTACTCATGTGCCAGGATTCCATTCCTTTGGCCCAGCATCCACTGGTACGGTCCTTTCTCAAGGGTGCTACCAACACCAGACCTCCCGTGGTTCACCGTTATCCCTCTTGGGATCTCCCACGGGTCCTACAGGCCCTTACCTTGCCGCCGTTCGAGTCTATCAAGACCTGTTCGCTGCAGTTCTTGTCCATGAAGGCGGCCTTTCTTCTGGCGATCACATCCGCTAGACGCATCTCGGAGCTGGCTGCTCTCTCGGTCAGAGAGGACCTATGCGTCTTTCACAGCGATAGAGTGGTACTCCGACTGGACCTGGCCTTTGTACCAAAGGTGAACTCGTTGTTCCATAGGGCACAAGAGGTGGTCCTACCAAACTTTTGTCCCCAGCCTGCTCATGACTTGGAACGCCAGTGGCACACCTTGGACGTTCGTAGGGCGTTACGCCACTACATTAAGAGGACTTCTGCCTTCCGCAAATCGGAAGCGCTTTTTTGTCTCCTTCCAGCCTTCTTAGATGGGGAAGAAAGTCTCGTCTTCCACTGTAGGCAGATGGATCAGATCCTGCATCGCACAGGCCTACCAGGCGCAGTCCCTGCCACTGCCAGGCCGTATCACTGCTCACTCTACCCGCAGTGCCGCTACATCGGCAGCGTGGGCTACGCAGGCGCCCATTGGGGATATTTGCAGGGCGGCGACCTGGTCCTCGCCTTCCCCGTTTGTGAGGCATTACAGGCTGGACAAATTCGCCTCTGCGGAGGCATCGTTTGGCCGGAGGGTACTCCAGCAAGTGACATCATCAAATGGGACACAGGCCCTGACTGATTCCCTCCCATAGGGACAGCTCAGCTTTGGTATGTCCCATTGGTGGATTCTCCATCGTCCTGCTGGAGAAGGGGCGTTGTCTTACCTGAACGCCTTTTCTCAGCAGGACGATGGAGAATCCACGCCCATCCCCTTAGGACCGTCAGGTCCTGTGTTAGGGGCATAGAGAGCCAACACATGTCCATTGTCAGCAGCTTCGCCTTCGTCGTGTCTGGGATATCAGCCCAGCAGGAGGCGTGTTAACTCTGGCAAACTTAGTCTCTTATTGGGCAGGAAGATAGTCCTAACCCATTGGTGGATTCTCCATCGTCCTGCTGAGAAAAGGCGTTCAGGTAAGACAACGCCCCTTCTATTCTATTCTATTCTATTCTATTCTATTCTATTCTATTCTATTCTATTCTATTCTATTCTATTCTATTCTATTCTATTCTATTCTATTCTATTCTATTCTATTTATTCTAAACCTAAATCCAAACTATATTCCTATCTAACCCTGAAAGATAAATCAGACATGCTTTTCCATCTACAGGTACTTCTGGAACAATTTCTGAATTTTCAGAATGTGCCATTGTAAGGATGGCAACTAGCTGTCCATATCAGACATCTTTTTTCTAATTTCTATTAGCAAAAGAGTGGGATAAGTGTGGCATACAAGATTAAAATCTGAGAGATATTAGTGTTACATATTTTCAAAATATTTGTCCAACTACTAATGCACAGTCTATTTTTAATGTATTTTGTTCAGTCCTTTTACAGTTTTCTTTCAAGAAAAATACACAAGACTCATCTTCAGTGGAAATTTTAGTACATTTAGTATTAAAACATACAGTTATATAAATTCTTGCTTGTTTGATAATTACTATAATACAGGTGGTCCTCGACTTACAACAGTTCATTTAGTGACCATTCAAAGTTACAGCGGCACTGGAAAAAGTGAATTACGATCTTTTTTCACACTTATGACCATTGCTGCATCCGCACGGTCATGATCAAAATTCAGACGCTTGGCAACTGACTCATATTTATGACAGTTGCAATGTCTTGGGGTCATGTGATCCCCTTTCGTGACCTTCTGACAAACAAAATCAATGGGGAAGCCAGATTCACTTAACAACGATGTCATTAACTGCAGTGATTCACTTAACAATTACAGCAAGAAAGGTCAAAATGAGTCAAAATTCACTTAACAAATGTTTCACTTAGCAACAGAAATTTCGGGCTTAATTGTGGTCATAAGTCGAAGACTACATGTATTTTGAGAGAAATTTTAAGTTCGGTGATATTATTGGGCTTTTTAAAAATAGGCTGAAAACACCAAAAACACACAACTTAATATGACCAGTTGGGATGTTGTGGACCTAATACGTAATAAGTGGTTGGCATCTATTAAATTCACCTAGAATACATCTTAAGAAAACATAACATCTAGAGGCACTGTTTGTGTAAGTATGTGATGGAGAGAGAGAGCAACATATATTTGTTTTGGTCAATTAAACGGAAGCTATTGGCTTTCATTATTGGAAGAAAGGTAAATGTGTGAAAGGTAATAATGGTGCTTTATAGGTTCAATCTATAAAGCATAAAATGGAATCCATGGAGAGAGGAGTAGCGACAGTTAAGAACATTAGTCTAGATTTGCATGGAAGTTTGCAGGATGGATTGAATGATTGAATGAACATTCCAAGATCATAATGCAAATTATGTTAATCAGGTACTTCAGGCAGACATCAGGATGAACTATGCAATGGTGGTATTTGTATGGTTTGGCATCATGTACTTGACATTGCCTTGGTGTCATTGCTATTTGCTGCAGGTGCTGCTGTTGCAGTGATTTTTATTTTTTTCTCAAGTACAATGATATGAAGATGAATTCTGAAAAGTTTGGTGTCACCTTCTAACCGCTACGTAATCAAATAGCTATGTTTTAATATTTAACTCTGGACAACTAACAAGGAAGAAGGGCAGGACTGGACTGGATTGGATTGGGAAAGGACTGGAAAGTCTTCCTCAGGGAGATACCCCTGGCACAAATTTTATGGTCTTGGAAACAAAGATATTTTTGATTTGTCAGGCCTGTTAATATATGAATATGTTGGTTTTAAATGTACATGCTGCATCAAGACTTTCCAAGCAGGCTGGTGACTGCTTTTGCTGTTTATTTTAATAAATATATTATTATTATTACTTCTTTCATGCTTTTAAATTTACTGTAAAGAGCCCTGGGACAATTTGGTTTCAAAGAGTAGCATCAATTAAATCAATAAAAACAACCAGCCTTGAAAGCGAAAGTCGTGTAACACAGAGTCTACATTAGGATTACTTTTATCATTCTTATGAGAATCGTATGGATATGTGGACCTGGATATGTAGGTATACATTTTTACCTTATTTCTGGGATGATATCCTGGAACTTCCAGGATGGAGAGAATCTGATCTCCACTTCCATATAAAGGGGAAAATCAGTGAGGTAGACCTAGATCAGCGGTTTTCCATTGCAGGAATGAAATGCTTGCCACCTATCCTTGGTAGAAAACTATACTGACATGACATTACCAGTTCCTAACAGTTCCCTCTGTTGCCTTGTTTGCAGTTACTGGCAGCTATTTGACTTGACTTTACCTACTGGGAGGCTGTCCTTGGACAGAGTAAAGATACTACTAAAATCCTGGCCCAGTTAAGGGCAACTTAAAAAATGACTCTCTCACCATCTGAGAATAAGATAAGACTAGTGCCATAGTAATATAGCGGGGGGGGGGGAAGCATGTTGTGAATCATCCTTGAACGATGTGAAAGTGGGGGAAGGCCCTGAATAGCCCATCTGAAATAAATCAGAATTAGATCGCTTCGGCCTAAAGTGGTTTCATTGATTTCATTGAAATTAAAGGGTGATGAATGAGGAAGCTAAACACCTTCATGATGTGCAGAATTCTCAGCTATGGTCATGATGGGTAGAGATTTCTGGATATTGAAATCCATAACATCTGGAGAATGCCCAGGTTGAGGAAATTGGATAGGAACGAGCAAATTTCTCCTCTGCCAGCTGAGGGGAATTTTATTACGTGCAGACTCCAGCCACTTGGCAGCTCAATGCTATCTATAGGCTTTTCTTCACAGCTGCATTAAAATGCAATCCACCAATCCTTGAGCCTGGCAGAAGAGTTATGCTGGCATAGCATTTGTCATCCTGATGGCTGACCTCTGCTCCAATAATGAGGCCAGTGAGTGCTATTCTTACAGATTTAATTCAGGACAAGTTAAGGGAAACGGTTGGCAGATTTCCTTGGTTTTGTCCTTAACTGGTGGGACCATATGCACCCATCACATTCCTTAATATGAGCTGGGGCTGGGAAGGTGGTCACTGGGTGGGTGGGGTTAATAACCTCTCAATTGTGAACCCTGGTGGTGCAGTGGTTACAGTGCAGTATTGCAGGTAAACTCTGCCCTCAGCCTGGAGTTCGATCCTAACTGGCTCAAGGTTGATTCCGCCTTCCATCCTTCTGAGTTCGGTAAAATGAGGGCCCAGATTGTTGGGGGCAATAAGCTGACTCTGTAAACCGCTTAGAGAGGGCTGTAAAGCACCGTGCAGTGGTATATAAGTCTAAGTGCTATTGCTATTGCTAAATGTGTACGGGTCTTGCATGCATGTTTGCATTAGTTCAGATGTGAATTGCTAAGTGAAATGGAAAGAAACTCTTGATTGCACCGAGAAACTGTCTTCTGTACCTGTCCATGTGTTTAGGGACTACTTCCTGTGGCAGCCAGCCTGAAACATGGCTGGCATCTCTCTAGAGAGCAGCAGGAAGAGAAGAGACTGGGAAAGGGGGACAGAAAGAGGTATTGGGAAGCAGCTATTATTCCCATTTTACAGATGGGGAAGGACGAGTGAGATTGAAAGATAAATGCTTTGTCCAGTCCAAGGAAAAAGTGGGGCCTTGTTCCCATTTCCTCCAGATGCCACCATCATGAACAGAAAGGCCGGGGGTCCTGGCAGCCTGAAAGAGATGGGCTTGCTTTGGGAGACAGGTCAAGGAGAGCAGCTAGTGAGCATAGGAAAAGAAAAGGCGCGGAGGATCTCGCCCATTAGCCTGAGCATAGCAAAGAAAAGGAGAGTCTCACATTGCACTGTGCTCACATATTCTCAGTTGGGGCTTTATTGGAGCAGAGCAGCAGAGGAAAAGCACCATGATTTGTCAGGTTAGTTACCCTAAGGCAGACGTGTCAAACCCGCGACGTCACGTGACATCACGCAACATATTGGGGTGGGCGCGGCTTCTGCGTGACTCGTCCGGCCCGCAGGCCGGCAGTTTGACACCCCTGCCCTAAGGGGTTGGGATGGGTGTCGGGGACATCTGGGAGGGGAGAGCTGAATCTTTACGTACCTCTGATCCTAAGGAGCTGACATAACACCTGCACTTGCACAAATGCAGATATACGCCCAAGGACCTATTTATTAAAACATTGGTCTATCTCTCATTCAAAAGACCACTAAACCAGTGTTCATAAGGTTTGCCTTATACTTCGCTTGGCAAATACTTTAGAAATAGCAGATCAGGCACTAATGGTCAGATTGAGGATAGTGCCCACTGACTGGAGGGAAGAATGTGTGTCCGCAGGAATGGGAGCTGGGCATGTCCCATCCCTGAATTATGTTACCAGCTATATGCATGAAGCATCTGAAAACAAGTATAGAGCCAACATTGCTCTGAGAGAAGATGGATAACAGAACTTGAATGCTGAAACGGTTGAACGCTTACCTTAGTTGAAAGCTGGAGGTGAGATAAGGGCAATGTCATGATGACGTGCCATTAAAAAACAACAACCTGCTAGTAGAACATCTTCATAAAGTGATTAGTGGGACATGAGGTTGAGACCACTGAGAAGATTCTGGAGCCAACATTCAAAGGTACAGTAGTGCATCATCAGTTTTTGTTCCATTCAGTCCAAAGCTCTGTATATCCCACCAGGACCCACAGCTTCAGGCCCCTTCGCTGCTCCAGTCTGGCACAAGAACCAAAACCTATGAATGTATCTTTCTTGAGATTGCTCTGAATCAAGTGTTCTGCTCTTTCCAATCTTCCTTTGGATCTTCTAGCCAATGGGATGCAACCCAGTTGTGTCTTTCAAATTTGAATCATAGCAAGGACTCTAAAGCACTTTGCACATTCATCATGCTGTATAAATAACTCTGTATACAAGAGAGCCCGATTAAAAATAACACAGAACATTTAAAATTCTCCTATTATTGATATCACTGGGAGTTCAGTATTCTTATTTTCAGGGTTGCAGCCTTAAATGATAGATTTCCACTTTTAAACTGCCTGATTTTATGCAGTTTGATTTCTATTTTGAAACTGCATCAGTGTTTGTTTGTTTTTTTATAAAAAATAAAAAAGGTTTGTTACTACACTGGCAAACTAAGTAGGGAAGGTGGACTAAAACTGAGTGGGCTCTTGATAGATGTTTATTTATTGATCGCAATTTGCCACCTTTAAAAGAAATATTGAAGAGGTCTTTTTTTTTAAAAAAATATCCTACTGTGGATGAGTGAAAACATTCTCTCTTCTTTGTGTACTCTTCCTGAAAGCTAGTAGCATGCTTCACCTAAGCGTATTGGTGCAAGGAAAATAATGGTATCCAGCCTGGATCTGAGAGAGGGAGAAAGAAAGAGAGAAGGGGGAGGGAAGACCCCACACTGGAGCTTCACATTATAGTGCCTTCTAGATAACTGACATGACGCATCTAGTCGGACGTAAATAATGACAGAAGGAAACTATCATGAGGTCTGCGAAGCATCAACATGCTGCCATCATATATTTTTTTTCCTAACCTTGCCTTACTAGCGGCTCCCAGGCTTACCGGCTGAGAGATCATTCAAAAAGCAAATCCTAATGATGCCGCCCACCGTAGCAACAGCCAGTGAGATTGGCAGCAATTTAGCTTCGGTTTACAAACTCGAATTGCAGACGTTGCTGACTCAAAGACACCCTAAACTTCCATCTTTCCCCTTACTCCTCATTTAAAATGAGTCACTTCTCCTGATGTTGGGGTGGTGATGGTGGTGGTGGTGGTAGAGGGGGGAGGACCACAGTCATTCTTTGTGATTTGCCTGACAGAAAATGTCTTTTGATTGCTCGGGGAGGATAGAATGAGTGTTTCTGAGTAAACAATGCCTCCAACGCAGACTCTCCTCATTTTCTTCCACGTTCATATTTTTTGTACATTAAATTGGCCCAGGTTAATAGTAACTACAGGGTATTCCATATCTCTCTAATGCTGGGTTCATATGTTGATAAAAGTATCTCAACATGGCTGCCGTCAGCAAGATGGACTGTCAGAGGCATTCTGCCAAAGTAGCTCAAGCAGAGGTCTCTCTCTCTCTCTCTCTCTCTCTCTCTCTCTCTCTCTCTCTCTCTCTCTCTCTCTGTGTGTGTGTGTGTGTGTGTTTAGAGAATTGGCTGAATTCAGTTCAATCTGTCTCACAACATTGTGTAAAATAAAAGAGTAACACGTACTGTTTGTTAAGCAAGTGACTTCTTTGCACACACCGCTGAAAACTGGAGCTGATGTGCAGGAAACATCCTGGCATGATCACTTTGCAAATCAGCAGATGGCTTTGCTTGGGTGCCAGGGGGGCACAAGGGCTTGGAGAGAGACAGCTGACAACATGCAGAAACAAGCAAATCACATCACTTGGCCTTGATTGTAAACATCATTTTCATAGACAACAATGAGTTGTCACTCCCCCTTTGTAAATCCAACCCTTGTCTCTGTACTGAATTTGCATTATCTCTCTGTGTGTGTATTTTGAAAAAGCATACTTGGAAATCAGCTTTCTTGAATTTCTAAGGGGGAAAAAAAGATGTCAGGTTGTTTTTGAAAAAAAGACAGTTCCTTTGCTTTGTTTCATAATGCATTAGTACTAATGAATAATCTGTGATCCTCAAAGAAAATGTGTGACACTATAGTATCAGGTAGCACAGCGTTTAGGTTTTATATCTTGGCATTTTTGAAAAATGTACTGTTTGGTCTTTAAATTTAAACTTAATAAATAGCTAATTTAAGATCTTGTTCTGTATGCAGAGATGCAAATGCAAGACATCAATTTTTTTTTAAAAAATGTTCCATTTATTCTTGTTAGCTTAATTATTGCAAGGAAACGGCAAGCAAATTTTTTTTTACCCGTGTCTGATTTCTGAAAATGGTTATTAAATATTAAATGGATGCATAATTCAGGCAATTAAGAAAGTAATCACACAAAGTAATGTAATGGAAGTTAATTATTACTGCATAAGCAAATAGTTCATTAATGCTAGTAGTTGCTATGGCTGCATTCTTAATACATGCAAACACGAGGCATAAATCCTCTGGGTGTTCAAAGAGAAATAGTAGGAAATGTGGGAACTGCAGAAAAAGGCTACTAATAAAAAACATAAGCAAATAAGGTCAGGCTGACCCTTCGCTTCTCTAAATAAGAACAATCAAGGCTTTTAAAAAAAAAGAAAAAAAATGTTTTCAGACCCACGCTGGCCAGCCTACGTGCCTTTCATCTTTAATAATTTGCTGCTACAATTCATGGCTTGAAATTAAGGAAGAGTTTAAATACCTAGGTCCTCAAAAGCATCCTACTTGTTGTATATTATTTTAAAGGACTGTACTGCCTTCAGGTGATTAAATTTAGGTGATCCATGTCGCAACCATCATTTTGAATTCTTCACCCCTCAACCAGTCCCTGCTTCTCTTTGGTCTGCAGTATCATGTTTTAGAATTTTCCCAACGTGAACTGACTTTTCTTAACACTTAAAATTTCTTGTATGCTGGAGACTGCTTCCATGCCCAAATTGTACAAGCAGCACCCATTTTTCCAGTTTATGCCAGCCTGGAGGATTTAGTTGGAAGGGATTTCAGAAGAAAAGATTACATGTGATGAGAGCACATTAGCAACTGGGAGAAAGTTAGAACAGCAAGAGGTCATTAGGGTGCCCCTTGTTAGCAGTGAGGTCTTAGCATCTTTCCAGGTTGCTAAGCAACTAATGTCAGTTCTGCATCTTTCTCCACTTTAGTGCCTTAGGCTGGCAAACAGGTGGGCAAGTCCTGGGAGGAGGTGGATGTTACAAATGCTTGGGTGGAGAACAGTAAATCATATAAAAGAAGACATGATGCTCCTCTGTTAGGACCCTCAGTTTGATTTTTCTTTTGATAATTCATTAAAGTCTCTTGCCTTGTTTTGAGAGTCAAACATGATGGGGACCTTTCTCAAAATAAGAGCTGATTGCAGGGGCGCTTAATTCCATAAAATGGCTTCAATCGACACATTGCCATCTGGCTTCAGGTTCAGAATAGTCGCAGTCTCTGTTCATGAAGCACACAAATTGAAGGGTGGGTGGCTGGGGAGTTCCTTGATGGGTATCTAGTAGCCCCATGGTGAGTTAATTGCCAAATAAATTTAACAAATAAACAATTTTCCTTCAGTAACCAAAGGAAGCAAAGCCCATCTGACTGCAGAAGAGGTCTTGGACAGAGCAATTTTGGCCTGTGTGAGAAGGCCTGATACAGTCTAGGATTATGGCTGCTACCATGCTTGCCCATAGTTATACTAGATCAGGGGTGTCAAACTTGCAACGTCACGTGACGTGTCGCGACATATCACAACTTTTTTGCCATTGCCGGCAATGGGGTGGGCACGGTTTCGCTATGATGCATCCGGCCCGTGGGCTGGCAGTTTGACACCCTTGTACTAGATGAAGATATTGGAAATTTGTGACCCAGTATTGGAAGGGTTAACTTAAATTTTAATCAGGTCAGTACACATCAAGTCTATAGTTAATGTTTCTTTCGCTTAGCCTACTGTGCAAAAGGAGCCAATTATTGTTGTTTTAACCCCGCTCAGGACAATCTCTGATGGACAAGAGCCAATTCTTAGTATTGTTAATGGAGAGCAGGATTTCTCAGCCTCAATTACTTTTAAGATGTGTGGACTTCAAGCCCCAGAATTCCCCAGTCAGCACTGGGGAATTAAAGTCCACACATCTTAAAGTTGCCAAGATTGGCATAGAGGAAAACAGAGGCAATTTTGGTGAAGGTATGCAAGAACGATTTGTGGGTAAAACACATAGCAAATGACATTTCAGTCCTGGAAAAGGAGGAGGCGTGTGAACGAGACTCGGAATAACACACCTTGATCCTGTATGGTATGAGGGGCAGAAGGATACCCTGATGGGTCTTAAAGATTCTGTCATTATACCCTGGAGCAATAAAATAGAAGGTCAGTAGTCCTTGTGATCTGCGTTTTCTAACCTGGCCCCTCTCAAAGGGCTGATAGTTCGGAGGGCTGAAGATCAGAAAGTGAGCAGGATGACATTATACGGGGAGGATGAGACTGAGGTGTTTGATAATTTGGAATGGGATTGCTCAACGCTTTAACACTGATATGCCTATTTCAGAAGTTACACAATAGTCTTCCATTGTTTCCCTTGGAAATATGGTTTGAATTTTTGCTGACCCTTTTCAGCATTCACATTTTTCTTCCCTGGCTTTGTGCAATGTACAAATACTGGATCTCGTGTTGCTATTGCTCAGAGGTTTCATAAGGAACAGAGGATGTCAAAGAGATGCCCCAAACAAAAATGATTGTGGCACCAATACAAATCTGTTTAGCATAGAAATGCAACTACTATAATAACTTAGGATTCAGATACAGAATTCTTGAGTTGGTTGCCTATCCGCATGGAGTCAGTTATAACGTATTATCAAACTATTCTGGGAATTCCAACAATCAGGACCTTAGGATGATTGGCAAATACACTTGACTGATATAGTCTGCCAAAGCCCAAGATGTATTCTTCATTGATAGGATTATTTTTGTAATTCTTTTATTCTTTTCTAATGTTAAACTTCGTTCTTGAATAATAGAATCAGGTGCCATTTTCTTCAGTAAAAGAATTACTTACCATTGATTATAATGAATTGCCTGCTGATTTTGGAGCTCTCATATTAATGGGTTCAAATGGTCTGGAGTAAGTGCCTTTTTCCATCCAGTGTATGATAATATATTCAAATATACAGGCAGCTCTAGGTATAGAGATAATCTATTCAAATATATAGATACCTCTAGATACCACTGGGCTTTATTTTAGGTTCACATTTTCTAATCTGGCAACCTTCAATGTTTTGGGTTTAATCCACAACTGTCATATTCTTGTAATCCAGTGAATTTGAAGAATACTGGTTAATTTAGATTAAGGGTGGACACAAAATTTCTTTTGCCCTGGGAGCCTCTTCTGGTTATAACCGATGTAATGTTCTGTTTTGAAATGGGAAACACATCAAAACTAATGTTAGGCTTGAAACAGGCTTAATCAAAAAACTCACCAGAAAATCCTCCTCCAATATTACTACTATGTAAGTAGGAGAAAGAATTTAGATCATGATTTTGCTATAACTAGCTATGACTACTGGTAGATACACTGCTGTGACTAGAATTCTTTCTTAATAGCTGCATTTGCTTTTCTACACTAAACCTACTTATTAAAGCTTTTTGTGACATTGGAAATCTGTTTGTGCCAGTTCCCAGGTGAGAAGCCAGCCTGGCTCAGGGTTGCCACCCAGCCAGACAATGGTGACGTAGCATGATTTATCTCCAGTAGATTATTAGATTCTATTTTAATCTCTGCCCTAATCTTTCCCCAGCCAGATAACTGAGACATAAAAAACATTCAACATAATCATAATTCATTCCCCTATAGTTGTAAGTAGTTACACCACATTTCTGCTAAAATAATGAGATCTGTTAATTATATGAGCTGGTGTAATATTTAGTGAGTTCTTGAATGCAGACAATAAAACATTCAGCTGTGATAAGTATGGAGAGGGGGGGAGGGGGAGCTTCTTCAGAAAGTTCTTTCTAGTGGCTCCCATGAAATGCTTACTAATATCTAGTCTTGGCTATATAAAGCATATTTTTATCAGACTTTCTAAAGCCACATTCGATGTTCCATTAGCAGCATGCAGTAGGCCCCTGTGTCCTCTGCATTACACTAATTGTTTAAGCATGACAGGTTATTATTTCAGTCAGAGGGATAATGTAGGTTGGAAAAAGTAGGGCACAAACACAATTTTCTGTTTCTCCAAAAGCAATTATAAATAGATGAGAAGCCATAAAAATATTACACGTGGGAACTGATTTTCAGTGCCAAAGAAATGGATGTTGTGGAAGTAAAACAAAGAGCAAGACAGGTTCAGAGCTGACAAATTGCAACTGGAGATTGCAATTAGAAATATATTCAGCAGGAAAATGGACCAGCACACTGCAAAATCAGGAGGACTCTCACTAGACTTTGGCCCAATACATTTCTAACAGCGAAGCTGGTTTTACACCAAAACTCTGTACATATTTCCTCATTTTTCTTACTATTAAGAAAATGGGGACTGCTGCAGTCAGAAAGCTGCCATTTTTTAAATTTCTTCTTCATATCAAGTGTTGGCTCTGTCCATCCTTTTTGGGTCAGTGGGCACATGTGATATTTTACATGCAAGTTGTGGGTGCTCAAATAAAATACCTGCAATGAGGACATGCCCATTCATAAATGGCTACAGTTGGGGGCGGGACAAACTTCAACATATCCATTTATTGGAAGGCTAATGATATGGCAACTCTCCATTCAATGTTTGAATGGAATTCAATGTGGTCACTATCAACCCCAGGAAAACAGCATTTTTAAAGACTGATATATTTCCACTGGGGCTGACTTTAGAGTGGCTCTGCATTTGCTGAATGCTTGAGCAAAGTTGTGGGGCAGGAATGTGATTAAATTCATATGATCAAGGGATCTTAATTCTAGATAAGATCAGATTGTAGCCAAAGTATATTTACCTTTTTCAGATGGAACAGGGCAGTGAATAGAAGACAATGCCTTAATACTGTTGTTTCTGTAGGCTGACACTTTTAATAGCACTAGCAATAGCACTTAGATTAATATATCATCCCATAGCACTTTTCAGCACTTTTCAGGGCGGTTTACAACATCAGCATATTGCCCGTAACAATCTGGGTCCTCATTTTACTAACCTCGGAAGGATGGAAGCCTGAATCAATCTTGAGCCGGTGAGGATCAAATCCAAGCTGTGGGCAGAGTTTGCCTGTAATACTGCATTTTAACCCCTCACCACCAGGGCTCCACATTTTTTCATATATTTTTCATATTTTTAAATATTTTTCCATATATTTTTTTAAATATTTTTCAGGTATTAAAGGCTATAAATAAATACAAAAATGGCCTTCTATCAATTAGTTTTATGTTTCCTTTTATTTTTCAAACATTAGAAAACCAATAGGTTGGTAAGGTTAAGAGAATGAATCTGAGGCAGAGTCATCCCCAGGGGCAGTGAACAATATCAAAATGGCGGGTGCAACTGGGAGATCACACACAAATGAGGAGGCTTCATTTGCCTGACACACCTATCATTTTGATGTCATTGACATCATCTATCTCATGGACGTGCCTCTTTGACACCTCACTTATACCTTGTAATAGGGTAAAATATTTAAGAATATTTTTCAGCTGAAAATACTGGAAAAAGGGGAAGGAAAAGATTGGAGTTTGAGGTGAGAAACCCACTTCAGAAACTAAATGAGGGTTCTTTATGGCCTACTTGTTTTTGAGGTGTAGTTTAGGCAGCCTTCGCCAACCTCGCACCCTTCAAATAAAGGAACCAACTCCCAAAGCTTTTCTGTCAGCATGGCCATTGCTTACAATATGGCAATGAAGGTCTAGCAGGAATCTTTAGCTAAATAACTATTAATTCAGAGTAGTGGCTTTCCATGGGAGAGCTGCAATAAAATGTGTGTAATAAACAGAAATGTTTGAAAAAAAACAGTGTGAAAAAACAGAATTCCATATAAATGTTCCTTTAAGTCAGAATCTTAGACTCAGGCCCGAACAGACTAATATACTGGCAATGCCAGAGGAAATAGTAATAATGAAGATTAGACAAAGATTGGCAAGCTTGTTACTTGTGGGCTTAATTACATTAATACTAGAACAATTTTGTGCCAAATATTAATATTTTGAGTCAAAGTGATCTTTTTGACTCCAATTTGAAGACCATGGGTATAATATAACTGTATCTTTTGGAAACTAAAACTTGGTCTAGAATGCCCAAGAGGAATGCCACCTATTTTCAGAGTAAAAGACACCTTTTTATATCCCATAATACGTTTATGGAATTGGGCACAGCCAAGGTAAACTGGGAATCATTTGGATCAGCTATACAACATTGAAAAGCCTAAAAAGTCACAAGGGCAAGTGAGTTTGACTTTGAACATTGATATGCCTTTATATAGTGGAGAACAGATTCCCAGACATAGGAAAAATGAGCCTGTCCCAGGCAAAGATAACAAGTCTGAAGTTCCATTTATGTAAATAGGATACATAGAAATTAATATAGCATTATTTCTATGCCTTAAATTAACTTTATGGAACAATGCAACATTGTCACCCATGTTGCATGTGTATGGGGTGGCTGAGTGGAATAAAGACTGCCTTGCTTAGTGTGTCACAAAGATAAGATCTGAATGGGCTATCCGTCCTTAATCACTGTTTTATGACTTCCATCTCTCTTTCTCTTTCTTTTCCATTCAGAAAGTTATTATTCTAGCATATACTTGACTGCAACTTACAACTGAGTACAAAGCAAAATTCTCATTTTTTTTCATATGCATTATCAGATATTTCACCAAATCTTCTCTTATTTCTGGGAGCTCTCTGTTTAAATGAAAAAGCCTGGCTGAATTCTTGAGTCTGGGAGTATCTGCTTAGCAATACTGTATTCTTAGGATTTTATGGTGCTTTATTTGCAATAACACAACAGCAACATTGATGCTGGGGCATCCCTCAGGGAAGCTCAGATGAAATGTTTTGTTTTTCCCTGACTCTCTGTAAGAAATTTTGTTTCATGGGATATATTTTTTAACTTATTTTGTATTGATTTTTGTAACTAAGAAGCTGTAACTTATATAGACAATATGAGACTTACTTGAAATTTCAAAGGATGTGTATGAAAGATTTAGGACTGAGCCTTTGATTTACCAATAACAACAGGCCTTTCTCTGCTGGTGGGTATGGGATGTGTGCATGCACCGCACAGACATACACAAACCTGATAATGCCTCCAATAATCTCTGCATGGCCTCTCTGGGCCTTGTGGACTTGTTTCAGAGGCGTTTCAGAGTCAATTGGAAGAATCTTAGAGGTTTCTAATGCCTTTTAAATCCAATTCCTGAACATCTGCTTCTGCCTTGTCAGGAAGGGCTAATCAGCACCAGCATCAGGAATGAGGCCTTTCTGGAAAATTTCAGCTGTTTGGGAGTCTGATGCAATTATTCCCAAATTGTTTAAGATCTTGCATACTAATATCAGCAGTGTGAATTGGCTCTGTAGCTATAAACCAGGTGGGGTTTTTTAGGGTGGGTATTTGTGCAGTAGGACACCCCTTTATTCTGTAACTTCCAGAGTATGTACAGGCTGACCGCATACAGAGCCAAGCTCAAGGCAGCCAATGCATAACTCACTTTGGCTAAGGTATCCCTGTAGGAATAGATGCAGCTTTGGGACCAACTTTAAGTGGTGATAGATGTTCCTCACCATCTGGGCTTCCAGAGCTCAAGTATTGGATCAGTTATTTCAAGAGAAGTGCAACCAGTGGTATGTTGGAGCCAGTCCATAAAGCAACACAATACATTTACAGCAATTAAAATTAAGCCCTTCAGTGGCCCTCAGCCATGGCAGTTGTGATGACCTGTAATTTTCCAATTTGTATAATTTCATTCAGTTCTGAAAGTTTTGAACATACTTGGTTTCTCTCCTGTCTGTAAACAATTACTGTTGGCAACATATTCACTAATCTTTGCTTCTCTTGCCCTTGGTTCTTTAATATTTTTTTCTTCCCCACAACATGTAATCTTAGAAACAAGGCCTCCTAATGGCTGAAAGGTATGGCAACTAGCATTTATTATTAGCAGATCACTCCACAGAAATGACTCCAACTTGCTTTGATTTAGTGACAGGGTTTGCAGTTAAAAGCTTTCAGCAGGGCCACGCACATACCAACAATGACTAGTGATTTGGATAATTAGTAGAAATGGCTGAACCTTGTCTCTTTACAAGGAAGTTAGAAGTGACATGCAATTAAAAATGCACAGGAAAGGTAATATTATGAACATAAAATTAAGGCAGTGGATCAGGTTGAGGACAATCAACTAATAACTATTTAGAAAAGGAAAAGGGGGATGGTAACATTTATTTTACCGGAATAGTGAAGTTCACAAGCCACTTAAGGTTTTTGACTTCTATTCATTGTAATTTCCTTCATGTAGGAGATGACCAGGCTGAGCCCAATGGAGGGGTCAGTATGAGTCCCTTTGTGCCCACAAGAGATCTAAGTCCAGCAAACCTTGAATTCCTTCTACTCTAATCTTCTGCTAATTTCCCTTGGCCATTAATAGTTCAGATTCTTGTAGAGAGCTTAAGCTTGCAATAAATCTTTATACCCATTTGAAATGTCTGGATCTCCTGATTTTCCTGGCGCTTGACATTTCACTGGAACTTGTCTTTCCACACACTTGAGCTGATTCAAACAATATTTTTTTTTTGCAAAGATAGGTTCTTTCTGTAGAGTATACATCAACCTACAAATCTGTACCAATGGGCACCATGGTGATGGGTTGTATGAAGAGCCATGGTGTTGCTACAGATCCTCAGAAGATAGCCTACTTGAGAGTCAAGGGATGCATGTATTTGGATACAGCTTTCCATGGACAAAAGCAGCCTTTCCCTACTGATAGTTCTAGAAATCTAGGGCCTGTGAGTTTGGAGTTATTGTCTTCTTAAGTCTGCCTTAGTTTTATATACCCTGATACGTCAGAGGAAATGCATCTGAAGAGAGATAATAAAGGTAAAGACTTCTGCAAGTTAAGCGTGAGTCCTGGTGACTTAATGGAAAAATGTCTTGGCCGCAATATGCAAGCAGTTTGCCATATGTAGTCTTCTCCTGGGAGACTTTCTTGACTTCCAAATCCCGGCCCAAAGCTGTGGCATTTCCTGGAGAGCTTCTATCCAAGTACTGCCCAGAACAAGCTAAACCAGAGGCAAAGGTAGCCATGTGCTGCCTTCTCAATATGCCTTTTTCCAGACAATGCAGTAACCCATTGCTAGAGCGGATAATTTCCCTATAGAATAATTTATGAGGTTTATCCTACAGCATCTTCAGGTAGTGTGAATACCCACTTGCCGAAGGACCCAATACTGCATAGCATTTCATTCTCAGACTTTTGGTGAATGTTTCTTAATAATAAGAGTGTGAGAGATTCCCCCCCCCCTTTGTCTCAGGTTCAGGAGAGCTGCCATACCTGGCTCAATAGTAATAATTGTGAGAGTCTTGGAGTCCTACTGGACAATCACTTAAATATGAGCCAGCAGTGTGCTGCAGCTGCCAAAAAAGCCAACACAGTCCTAGGCTGCATTAACAGAGGGATAGAATCAAGATCACACAAAGTGTTAATAACACTTTATAATACCTTGGTAAGACCACACTTGGAACATTGCATCCAGTTTTGGTCACCACAATGTAAAAAAGAAGTTGAGACTGTAGAAAGAGTGCAGAGAAGAGCAAAAAAGATGATATGAGGACTGGAGGCTAAAGCACATAAGGAACGGTTGCTGGAATTGGGTATGTCTAGTTTAATGAAAAGAAGGACTAGGGGTAACATGATAGCAGTGTTCCAATATCTCAGGGGTTGCCACAAAGAAGAGGGAGTCAAGCTATTCTCCAAAGCACCTGAAGGCAGGACAAGAAGCAATGGATGGAAACTAATCAAGGAGAGAAGCAACCTGGAATTAAGGAGAAAATTCTTGACGGTTAGAATAATATAATTAGTGGAAGAACTTGCCTCCAGAAGTTGTGAATGCTGTAACACTGGAAGTTTTTAAGGACTTCCTATACCTTCCAACTCTGTTATTCTGTTAATTTTCTGTTAATTGGATTAATCATCACAGTGTTAGATGGGCCAGCCAATTCACTCCATGTAGTTTCTTCCAAGTTTTCGAAGCCAATGGATGTGAATGTGATTGTTATTTGTTGCAGAAGCTGAATTTGTATATTGACTTTTATGTAAATACTAAGCACCTGGACAGAACTGTGGATGGTTCTAATGAATGTTTTCACTATTGACTTGCCAGACCGAAGGTAAGCTTTTGCTGCAAACCATGATTGCTGTGGACCTTGTTGTGGAGGAAAGAATATGGTTATATGAGCAGTCTTGGAAAAGATTCTTGGAAATGAAGTTGACATTTTAATCGTTATATTCATCTCTCACTTAGATAGGCTTGTTGTTGCTTATGCTTGTTCTACTGTTGTGAAGTTCATGGTCGAGAACTTTTTGGAACTCATCACATAATTCCCAAGGACACAATTACAAAGCTCTTGCAGTGTATTAACATTCTTTCATGTTCCCGTTGACCAGATGCCTTTAACAATCGATAAGTATTAGTAATGCTTCAGAAGCAGATGGTATCTTTTCAAGACGGTCTCATCATCTCCGCCTGCCGCACTGACTGCTTGACTAACTCTCTCTTGAATTTATTTCTAGAATGCGGTCTTGCTTAAAGGAAAAGGATTTCAGCATGGCAAGGACTTCAATAGTTTGGCAGACCATGGAAAAGCATCATCGGCAATAAGAAATCATGTTTTGTCCTATAGTGAAATGTATTTCCTAAGCTATTTCAAATGCCCTTCAGGAATAGGTTGCTCTGATTTTCTTGGAAAAATCAAAAACTATTCACAGTTTTTTGAGCAGGAGTAAACAAACAACCATAAGATTTAATGCATAGCTTAATTTGGCTTTTTTGGAAAAGGCAACTCCAACTCAGACAGGATCAGACACTGCCTACTTCACCTCTAGGCCAAATCTAATTCAAGATTTGTATTCCCATTAACTAGAACGGAAAAACACTAATGGATGTAACATTGATCTGTTTGTTTTTTTCAACAGGAGGGGATAAAAATTTGCAGGAGCATCACACATATTAGAGTAGTTCAAGTTTTCTCAGATACAGAGAAAAGAGTGCAGAGATTTGGAGCTAGCCCCTTTAAATTCTAATGCTGATGATAGAAATGCCTGTATCTTTGTCTTTTGGGACAGAATTAGACTACATTTACAAACAAAGATCAGAAAAATAAATCTTACCAGGTTTCAAAACAAGGAGGTAGATGGAAGTATACATGTGGGCTGCTAAAACAATTAATTTTCCCCATTTTGTATGGGCTACTCTGCTAAAACCAACAAGCACTCTTAACATGATCCTTGTGTGCAATTTCAGTTAATTTTTTGTTGTTTGCTTTTGGGTAGAACTAATTTATATCTCCTAGTAAGACTATGGCTTTAACAAAGCATTTTGATTGGATTTTATTTCATTGATTGTTCTTAAAATGTTTTCTTTTTTTCTTTTTTGGGTTATTGTGAAATGAACCAGGAGGCATTCACTTTCTTGATAAACAATATTGTCAAGCAGACAGCTATTTTCACTTTTCTTATTCCCACCTTCCACTCTCCATTATGGAGTTTAATTTACTGAAATCTGTCTGTCTGTCTGTCTGTCTGTCATCTATTTATCCATCTATCTCGTCTACTTTCTATAGTATCAGAAGTTGACTCATTCACAAAACTTTGCAGGAGAATTTTGATATTTGTGGGGACTGTTTTATTCTGCTGAGCCATATAATTAGTCAATTGGGCTTTGAAATAAGTTTCAGGCAAATCCAACACACAATCCTCATAATTCTTCATGCTGCATATTTATAATATCACATCTTGACTCTTTGCGGACCATGACAAATATGTATCAGAGTTCTCAAAGCAATTCAATTTCCCACTGGCAACTTTTCAAGCTTTGGTATCATTTAATGTTTTCCAGTGCTTTCACTCATGAGTAAAAAGGAAAAGTTGTTTTCAGATTCTAATCTATGACCTCTAATCTATACTTCAATTTTAATTCAAAGTCAGAGAAGAAAGGAACAAATTAGTTTCATCATGTACTTCATGTCAGTGAAGCTTTTAGTTAAGAGAGGCAAAAATACATTTCTGGCTCCTAAACTGCAATCTAGAAAATAAAGTAGCTTCTGTGAAAATAGGTATTAGTTACAGAGCTGATTTATAATCATTGTAATCACTGCAGTTTATTAAACAATATTTGCTACAGTCTGTTAATATAAATGAAATTGTATGAGTTTTTACAACTGTTGTTCTATATATACTTCTTGTATATATGTAGAGACCACATTTCACATACTTTTGACTAATATAGATAACGCTGAGCATCATAGAGGGTGTTTTCCATATCTTCTGTCTTTTCTGCTTGCCCATGTTTTTCTTTTGAAAGGCATATTAAAATAGGAAAACTCTTGGGTGATTCTGGTGGTGACTGTAAATGCAGTCTCCAAGCTGTTTTTCTGAAGGTTATCAACTGAATTGGAGAAACTGGTTAAATCAGAATAACTCAGTGGTGAAAAACTGAGTGTCCCAGCAGAGTGACCCTGAAGTCCAATGTGCTTGGCCTCAATTCCGTTGGTGCCCATAGCTTCCCTGTTCCAACAGGGCATTCTTGGGGAGCGAAGGGGCAAATTATGGTATGTGCATCGTGACGCCATTATGCAAATGATACTACTTTGCATCAGTTGATGTAGTGTTACATAATTGTGCCATTTGCACAGTAACATCCTGATGCATGTACTATCACTACTGAAATTCAGCAGCAAATCCTATTTTTTGTGTGACATGATTGCATATCTCGTCAGAGGTGTGGTGGCTCTGTGGTTAGAATGTAGGCTTGACGATTGGCAAGCCCGAGTTTGAGATCCGGGCACTGCATGACTGTGTGAACTCCTGCCAGTTGCTCCAGCTCCTACCCAGCTAGGTTCAAAAGCATATAAAAAAAATGTGAGTAAATAAATAGGTACCACTTCAGTGGGAACCTGTGCAGGGACAAAAGAGGGGAGCCCCTATTAGACATCCTTTGAGCAACAGTGTGTCACTGGCTAATACCTCTTGATCCGGAAGCATCCAGATCTCTTGGCGGCGGCTTTCTGTCCTGTCAGCTGCCCAACATCTACTGTCTTTAATACAGTAGACTCCTGGCTTTCTGTACATCACCATATGATAAATAAATAAATGTAAATAGGTGTTCAGCCTCTGAAGGCTTAATATCTCTATTTTTGCGTTAAACTCTTCTAACCCTTCCCAAATCTCAAAAAGATTGGAATTAATTATTTCAGCTCCTTCTCACAACCCTTCTGAAGACATCACTTCGTGCCTCAGTGATTTTTAAAGTCTTGGACCTGAAAAATTAAAGTATGACCCTTATCCCCAATAAAAGTTGCTTGACCAGGCCAAATGCACACTAAACTGCTCCTGTTACTTTGCATAGTTTTCAGCAGAATTGGTGAGCAAATCTATAAACCCTGGTAGTTTATGCAGATCACTTATAACTCCTTTAACTTTGGGATTAGGTATCATGATGGTATATTGGAGCCAATGATAGGTCCACGGACCTATTCCTAATTTCCTCCAGCCAGAATATTTAAAAATTGGAAGCTGGCAAACCTAAACACTGGTGAAAATATAACAAGCCCATTTCTAAAAAGAATTTGATTCAGAGCTAACGTCAGCTAGTGTACAGTTTTCTTTGAATGCACCTGAGTAACACACATGGGCAAAACCAGAGCGGGTTTTGACAGGTCCCGCCATCTATCCAAACATTCCTCCTCTTCCATCCCTATCACCATCCTTTTCCCACGCTATGAGATGATCATCCCATGTTTCCATGCTAGCTGGTGATGTTTGATCAGAGGGGAGAGAAACAAAGGACAATTTGTGTCCTTAGATATCTGTGAGGAATAAGAACTGAACCATTTGTTGGCATTATGCCCGTAGCAGGATAGAGTCAGGGCAGCAAATGTTATGTCGGTATAATTTTCCGTTGGCTCAGAAACTGGCGATCGCAATGTAACTGGCTTGTGAGGCACAGCCCTTAATATCATCTTCGCTAGAATTGACATTTTTCACTGTGCTTTCTAATTAGTTTCAAATCATCTGGCTGTGACCTCAGCATGTCTTTTCCCTGTTTCTTTTCCTAGCTGCTTTTCAGGAAAGGATGACTTCTATATTTTATAATGCCATGTGAGTTTGGGTTCTCAGCAAGGCGGCAAACAAAGGGAAGAAAACTCTTTGTGGGTTACTCTTTGCCTTAAGAGGGCCTGAGATCAAACAGTCTCTTCAGCTTCCCTGGCTTCCAGCGAAGTGAGGCACTGAGAAAGCCCTTCTATGCATCACTGTTTGTTTAACTTGGTCTTTTCCCTTTGATCTCATGTTAACATACCTCAATGGCAGGTAATGATTGATAATGTTGTATTGTAAAGTTCAGGTAATAAATACTGCTTTGCTCATAATAATGCTGAATAATGTACTTTTTATGACCCAGTTTGATGGAAAATTTTCTTGTCAGCTCTGCCTAATTGTCCAAACAAAACCACCCATTACATGTCTAACTTAGACATATTAATTAGGGTCATGACTGAACTGCACAGAGGAATATGGTGACACTTCTGCTATCTTTAAACATAATCTTGGGACAGGAGTCCTAATGCTAAGTTAAGGTTTAATGGACAAACATTGTTTACACTATCATACAGTATGTAAGTTTGTGTGTGTGTGTGTGTGTGTATACTCATGCAGTAGAATTTATCCTATGTGACAGAAAAAGGAGGTCAGGATAGTCTCATCTACAAGGTCTCCCAAACCCTAAAGAATGTATTTTAAGAATCTGATATACAATTTGGGGGTGGGAATCCACTTACAATATCTAAGTAAGCATTTGTTTATGTGGTGGGAGTCACTTTCCTGTGCATAGCTTCTGCTGAGCTATGGAAGCGGTGGATTTATCAGGACTATTCATATTGTGCCTTTTATTCAATGAGAGAAAAAGATACGAGTTCCATGTTGGGTTTCTTGCTTTTCCATTGCGCTGATCAACATATAGGGATATTTTCCGATAGCACTTGCAAGAATGCTACAAATCAATCCCAAATCATCCAACCTTTTAAGAAAATGGATGCATTCAAAGGTGTAGCTCAGGCATCATGTTATCAATGATAGCCTGAGCTATGGGTAGAACTTTGGACCTCTGGTTTGTGCCTTGACCTAGTGTAGGGGTAGGTAACCTTGGCTCTTTTATGACTCGTGGACTTCAACTCCCAGAATTCCTGAGCCAGCCATGCTCAGTTGAAGTCCACGAGTCATAAAAGAGCCAAGATTGCCTACTCCTGACCTAGTGACTTGCTTTGTGGACTTTTTCAAGCTTTTGAAGCTCTTGCTTTGTGGAACGCCTTTGTCCTGGCTTCTGCTTGGCTTTGGGAATTGAGATTGTTCCTCTTGATGGAATCTGGGGGGGGGGGGCATTTGTTATTCAAGAGCTGCTGGGGACTGCATACTTGGGTTTGGGCAGCTCAGTAAAGAGCTTTTAAACTACTGCTGTGTGTGCATGTGTGAACAGAGCAGCACAATGTCCTGTTTTTTTTTATCTTGATGCTTTAACCACTAGACCCAACTGGTTCTCTAGCAAACTTTTTAAAGAACATTCTTAGGGGAATACAGAGATAGGCTAATCTTATATTGTTAACGTTATGCTTGTTCCAGGATTTTCCAGTAGCTAGGAATTCTACTGGAAGTCTACCCTTCCAGCTTCTTCCAGACTGAGGCTCTCCTAGTACTTAAATCAGCACAGCTATCTTGGCTGAAGGCGATGAGATTTTAATCCAACAAAACAGTTGAGGAAGCCTAGTTTTAAAAAATGAATGTGTTCTTCACAGCTTATTCGGGCAGAGCTGTGGGAGGAAGGGGGGGGGAACCAGTGATTTGAATTTCAGAATGGGCTCCTAAGTCTCATCCCAAAGGAACAGAGAAACTGTCTTGTCAGATCATCCAGCGGTTTATTCGTCTGATCTACCATTCTCTCTCTGAGGGCAGCCAGCATTTTAGCTCCCTTATGGAATAACAGCATGATCTCTTCCTGATTTCTTAGCACTTCCATCATCTGGAATCGGAAACCTTGCTGGCATTTACTCCTTTGTTATCCAACCCTGATGAGCAGGATGGAAATTTGATTTTCCTTTTCTCAGCCTTTTATCGTTACCTATGGATGTTATGATGGCAGCTATGAGCACAGACAGTGTTTTTTATTTTAAAAAAAGGGAAATTATAAGGAGGTTTATCTCTAGCTCTTAGTGAGAGGGATGGAAACAAACCTCCAAGCCCCCTTGTTTGAGGATGGCTAATCTCCATCATGCTGCTCTGAGTCATCTTGTAGGGGAGATGAGCAGCATAGAAACTTAATAAATTAAAATGTATATATTGTGTCCTGTTTCTGAGTTTTTCCCCCCAAACTCATTGCCACTAAGAATATGCTGAAAATTCTGTAAAACCATATAATATGATTTTAACTTGTGTTTTATGAGGGATACCTAATGCCTTCTTTTCAAGAAAGTTTTCAGAGTGCCATAAATAGTTGAGAAGTAGCTTTCAAACTTATGCTAGGGTTTGACGGGGGAGGCAACCGTCCCAGCTTCAGTCTTACTAATTTAATCTGATTTTATATTATTTACTATCATTGTTTGTTATTAGATTCTATTACCTACAGTCAATGAAAACTGAGCAATACATACATTGTACAAATAACTTAACTTTTCAGTTCACAGGAGAGCAATATATTTGTAAGGACCAACAAAAATAGTACAAAAGTAGTACTGATTTTCAAGTTAGAAATATATAAACATAGAAAACTGATGGCAGAAAAATACATAGTAGTCTATTGAGTCTGCCCTTTGAGGGGTTTTTTTTGTTTTCTTTTTAATTTATGTATTTATTATTTGTAATTATTTTTATTTTTTTAAGTTTTGTCGAATGATGGACACGTGTTTATCCCAAGCATGTTTAAACTCAGTTACTGATGATTAACTCACTACCCACTACAAAAGCACCTCTGCTGGAAGTTGGTTCCAAGCTTCCACTACTCTTTCTGTGAAGTTCTTCAGAACTGTTATCAAGTAGGGTGTTATAGAAAACATGGCATGGAAAAGAAGCAAAAAAGTCTAAAAAATGTAGAGAAATGTTTCATTCGGGAGATCTGCATTTCAAAGTGAGGCTCATGATGATAATTGTAGGGTGAATGCATTGGTCAATGATAAATGTTCTTAGTTTTACCTAATATCCAGGGACCAAAAAAAAAGAAAAAGGGCCAATATTCTTCTCTCAGGCCTAAAAAATAAAAACAGAATAGAAATAGCTTCAGAGACTACGAGTTCCAAATAAGAATAATCTAGAATTCTAGGTAAGTTTGAAATAAGGTATATCTTCTACATCTTTTCCTACCACCTTTCAAATAGAGACTTAGACCTCTTATTTTATTCTTCCCTTCCCACAAAATATGAAAAAAAAAATCTTATTGCCATAAAACAGTGATTTGCTGCTGATTTGTACCAGTGTGATAGAATGGTGCTCATAAGGCTGCGCAATTGGCCAATGAAGTATTCTGTCTTATGCGAGGAATATTGAATTTGCGATGAGCCATTTCTTAGGAGCACCTTATTGCAGACATAAACCTTAAAAAGAAAGCTTTCATGTATGATAACGGTGGACATCTTCAGCATATACAAAAGCACCTTGATTTATAGATTTGTTTGCAAGAGTGTACAGAATATGGTTGATTAGATATCAGAATACATCAACACCTGATGACTTTGTGTCTACCTCTCTCTTTGTCTATGTACAAACACACATACACACACACACACACACACAGAGAGAGAGAGAGAGAGAGAGAGAGAGAGAGAGAGAGAGAGAGAGAGAGAGAGAAATAGGGTGCGCATACGCAAACATGGGATATAGTTCCTCGGTTCCTGGGCTCAGCCCCATATCTCCCACAATCCTACTATGTCCTAGCTGTAATTCACAAGGAAAACTTAGTTTTATTTTCCATGTACCTATAACTAGACACAGTACAAAATGACACAGTAGTGAAAACTCAAAAATTAATTCAATAACTCACACTGAAAATACTAACGAAAATCCAGAGCCTTGGCAACCTGAACAGTCCATAACCTTAAAAACACTCATTAAAATCTATCTTGAAATAATACTACATTTCTGTATAAAATTGGTCCTTAAATAAGCTGTTCAAAGCTCCATAAAAAATAAATGTTTTAATGCCTTCTTAAATTTTGATAGATCAAGCTCCAGAAGACTGGCCTTAGTTGGAAAAAGCTTTCAGAAGTAAGAGGGCTTTTTTAGTATGATCAATACCGGTTGCTACTGGTTAGATGATCAGGTCAAGTTCTGTGAGCTGATTTAAAGCTTGATGAGTTAACTAGATTGATAAGTCAATGTCTGAAACTCTTGAAATGGAACTTTCCAACCTTCATTGAAAATAAATAATATACATTTCTTAGTTGACTCTTGAGAATTTTTGTGCCAAACCTCTCTGTGCCCGTCACTCTTCTCCAGGAGCTTTAACACTGATGGTTAAATAAGGATAAAGGTGATAATGGAGAAAGGATTTTAGATCTAGGGACCTTCGCTGTAGGACTTTTCCTCCAAATTAATTATCCTGGAATGTATGCTATTATTGAGATTCCAGTCTTTATTGTGAAAAGCATTCTTGAGATGTCTTTTGGGTTGCTAATTGTGCTATGTTACTAATTTTTATAGTTTTTTTTTTACTAAGTAGTATGTCCTGATTCTGCCACCTGTTTTGATGCAGGCCACAATATAATGTAAACATAGATAATTTCCAGTGACTCTTTAAAATGTATTCTCTCTAATACAAAAAGGGCATTGCTGAATGAAGAGCACTTTGTATTCCCCACACAGATTCACCTCTGCAATAGCCCTTTCCCATTCCCAAGGGGCTGCTTACAAGGGTCCTTTTCACTTTGGAAGTGTCAACAAAGCATGAGCTCTTCACCCCAGTTGGGTGCCTGCTCTCTCCCACCTAAGTCTGTAATGTTCAGAAGAGCTAAATTTCTTTGCCCTGAACTAGTTTGTTCTTCTGATCTATTCAGAAGAGCGTTTTGTCCATTTGCATTTTGGAATCGCTGACCTGCTCAAGCATGCTTCCTGCGTGTTGTTGGAAATGTGTCGTTGCATCACGTGACTACTGTTCTTTAGCTGATGTTGGACCTTCTCCAACAAATATGGATTATGTTAAAGTTGGCTGTGAATCGACGAGGATATGTTAATAATTCCCCAATGGGCATCTTTGTGCTCTTCCAGCAGGGAGAGGCAAGCAGTGTACGGCAGGAGTTAAGTGTCTGGCAGGTCCATCATTCCGTCATTAAAGGCCACATTATTACTTCCAACTCTGCTCGCATGACAATTGCTTGCCTACATGCACTTCCCCCTGTAATGATGAACACAAAAGAGTTTGCTGCTGCGTGCTTTCCTTGGGATGAACATGTATGATTGCAGTACTCTTTTCAAATGATAAGATGTTTTTTAAAAAAAAAAAAAAAAAAATCCTGAAAGGATAAATCTGCTGCACAAACACTGCTCAAATGATCAGAGCAGATGAAGAAGCAAAAACCGCTCTAAGGAGATCGGACACATTACTGTAAAATTCATGAATATGCTCCTAGGGGGTTCAATTTTGTTTTAGCTGTCATTGTTTTATGGATTATGTAGAATTTGAATTGATGTGAGCCAGCAGGCAAGGGAGGCAGCCTACAAAGACACCAAAGGCAAGCCATTTATTTTTATTATTAATTTAAATGGTGATTTCATATCCCATCTTACTTTCAGGAACTCTAGGCGGTATATGTAGCATTCGCTTCTCCCATTCTAATCCACAGCAAACTTTTGAAGTAATCTAGGCTGACCCAGAGACACAAGTTTCCATAGTTGAAGGTCCTGGGTTTCCTCAGTCCTTACCACTATAGTACACCACTCTAATTCTCACAAAAGTGGCGTGTTTGCCACTGACATCCCCTCAGGCTGATTTTTGTCTTCCTAGCCTAGCCTAGAGCCTTGGAGCTTCCTGTTGTCTTGCATCCTTGTACAACTTTGGCTTTACTTCATTTCTGCATAAAAATAGCGTTTGGGTATGGAAAAATGTAAAAGTAAATTGTAAAGACAAAACGCAAATGTGATGTCTTCTTTCACTATTGATCTCTCTAAGCCTGAAGAACCCCAATTAAAAGTGCAGAATGTATTTCCATTTTGCTCCAGAATCGACTCACTCAAAGTTCAAAGTCATGCTGGGCAAAATAAAGATCGTCGGGGAAAAGCGAGGGAGGATCAGCCTTTACTATCTGTCCTGAGAGAAAAACCACAAATTTAGCTCAGTTTGAGCGCTGGTCTCAGTTTCATTACATTTGAAAAGAAGGGCAGAGGGACAGAGGACCCACAACTATCACACATCTTCTTATCAGTAGGATGAACCAGCTAAAGAGGCTGTTGAGGAGAAAGAAGGGCAATCCAGTTAGATTTCACCATCTGTGGGAAATTTCTCTTCCATATTGGAGTATAAAATCTGACCAATCACATATCATGCACAGAAGATTTTGTTTCAGATTATAAATAAAAAAAAACCAGTGGGATTCATCTGTCATCACATGAGCAGACTTCTTGTTGTAAGGGGAGTTTCCCCTTCCACTCCTCCTTTCGATGAAGCTTTAAAAACTGATAATCAATCTGTGGGTTCTGTAATTATTTGCTGACATCATGAAGTCCCCTCTAAATTATCCACTGAATTTTGATTTCTTATGATTTTGAGGAAGAAAGACATGAAAACTGTAGAAGAAACCTACAAGACAAAATAATAACACATCCAAGTTTGTCCTTGCTTCCCAAAATTGGATGCAATTGGATGCACCTCTTTTGTGTTCATAATGTCACCCTACATAGCTTATCGTTTATACCCCTTGTCCCTGCATGGACTTGGCGAACATCTCGTAGTTTGGTAACTTTTTAATAGAAACCACAAATCTAGAGTTAGTGGGAAACAAAATAAAGGAAAAGAGCAATAAAGAGATGAGGAGGTATAGTTAAATACAGAGAAAAGTAATATTGAGGATGCTGTTCTTTTGAGAATCAGCAAATTTCCCTTCAGATTTTTCCATTTATGATCTTTCTGGGTCTCTTACCTCCCTGCCTGCTCCACTTATAGTACATACTTCATGTTCCTTCTTTCTTAAATTTAACTTGATTCCTGGTGACTTCTTGGAAGGATGGAAAATAAAATACAATTGTTTTAGAGCTGCTTATAGCAAATCCTTGATCTCCAGATTTTGGGAGCAGAACATTTACAAAATTATTGGGGAACTAGACATAAATTCCCTGGCGTGAGAGTTGAGGGAGGAAGACATAAGCTTCTTGTACTCCAAATAGTTTCCTTTTTGGAGAATCTCCCGACAAATTCACAAATTGAGGGTATATAATGTACTGTGTTCACACCTGCAGGCCACAGGCTTAGATCTTTGTTAAAATATTTATATTGCAGTTCTCAGTAGGATCACAGAATGAAACTGAGTCAAAGAGCAAAGTTGCCAAGAGGAATCTGAAACTTTTGCAGCAATATTCTCATTCAGTGAGGAAAAAAATGGTCCACGATTTTCTGAGCTCTTAAAAATATCTTTCTGGTGTTTTAATACTGTGCCTCTTAATGCTGTATAAAACCTTTGTTTCCTACAGGTTTATTGTGCTGGTATATTAGATTTCCTGCTGTCTGAGCAGGAAGATTATGGAAGCTTACATCTAAGTATACTTCAGGGAGACATTTTGCTTTTCTCTATAAATAGTCTTCTAAAACACAATAGGATAACTCTGAATGTTTATATGGCCTTATACATCTCTTTCACTTTACTGTGCTGAGTGTGTAGGGGACAGAATGGCAAAGCTGGAGGAAACATTTTGAGACTTCTTGTTATTAAAAGGCAACTGGAGTCTAGTTAGTTATTTATCTTTTTATCATTAGGAAGTTTATGGCATCTCCCACGCACAGGAGTCCTTCAGCCATAGTAAAATGGATCTTTGTACAGATCATCCCACAATCATTTAAATCAAGGTGTGGTGATTAGGCAGTAGGAATTTCAATATCCTACAGTGAGCTACGAACTTATGCAAATTCTGTTACCTTTATAGAATCCAAGACTTAACTTTTCATTGTTTACTTTAGGTAGTATTATTTACAGGTAGTCCTCGACATACAACAGTTCATTTAGTGACCATTCAAAGTTACAACAGCACTGAAAAAAAGTGACATGACCATTTTTCGCCCTTGTGACCCCATGGTCATGTGACCAAAATTCAAATGCTTGGCAACTGACTCATTTTTATGACGGTTGCAGTGTCCTGGGGTCATGCGATCACGTTTTGCAGCCTTCTGACAAGCAAAGTCAATGGGGAAGCCAGATTCACTTAACGACTAATTTTACAACTGCAATGATTCACTTAACAAATGGGGCAAAATTCACTTAACATATTTAACAACAGAAATTCTGGGCTCAATTGTGGTCGTAAATCGAGGACTACCTGTATTTGTATGTTCAACAGCTCAAGGAGGACCACTGTTTCTCCACAACAACCCTGTGAGGAAGGTTGGACTGAGAGAGAGAGAGAGTGACTGGCCAAGAGTCTTCCAGGCTGCATCTGAGCCTTGACCCACCTTATTCCAAGCCCCGCCCCTAGCTTTGGTCCCACTCTGTCTCTGTGATGATTGGCTGTATCTAAAATTTAAATACTGCATTGTATTGCTAGAGCCCTCCAATAACAGGCACACGCTCTCCTGCTAGAACTCAAGGGAAACAGAAGAGGATAGATTCACCGAGCTTGCAATAAAGATATTGGGGTTACTGTTCTGGGAGAAGGCTGCGGTGGGTTGTCGGTTTCTTATCAAAACCCCATTCCTTGTTTAGGTTATTTAAATGTGTGATCTCTGCCGAGCTTGTGAAGCAAAAGCAAACACGGCATCCCTTTCTCTTTCCCCAGAAGCCACTTACTCCACATCCATATGTGAACAAGCCATTTTGCTCTTTCTCTGAAAACGCTAGCCTAAGCAAGCACTCCCTCCGTCCCTTGTAATGAAAGATGATCATCTCCAAAGGGCTAAAATTCCGTCTGATTGCCGGGCCCTGCGAATCACTCCTGGCTTCTGATGGAACATGACGTAGAGGTAATCTGCAATTTGCTAGGGACATTGTTAGCACGCTTTGCCTCCAGGGTAGGATTGCAGGCAGGCCTCCAGCAGATGCGTGCTGAGAAATACAGGCACATTAGGCATACAGAAGGCCCCTGCTATTACCCTGGTGGATCTAGTGCCCAATCCCCCAGCGACCCCGAAGAGGTATTAGGTCAGTTGAGTTACATTAAGTGGCAAGTGATAAATTCAAGATGACAATTCCAAAACAGCCATGTTTCTTCTAGTAATTAATTCCAGTGGTGCCTGCGGCCATAGCAGGCTTTCTTGCCGCCAGTGCTGAGCAGCTAATGAGAAAACAATACAGCCAGGATTAAAGACCTGTACAATCTAGCAGGATGATCTAACAATTTATTAACCCTAGCTGAGAGGGATAAATGAAATCTATCAAGCAGATGCAGGTTTAACATGCAAAGATGAATTTGTGGTGTTGCTTCCTTTCCCCACCTCACTCCCTCGCCCCCTTGCACTGAAGGCGGGCAGCAACTCTGAATTTCTTTATTCTGGCCATTGACAAAACCAGAAGGAAATGCATTAAAAAAGATATGTGTGTTTTGGAGACTTTTGCTCCTAGAGCTCATGTTTGCATCCATGAATTCTCCAATGACAAATCGGAAAGTTTTTTTTTTTTATTGTTTATTCTTGATGTCATGGTCATCCTTTCTCTTTAAAAAAAAATAAAAAATCTGCACACATCCAGAGACACTATTTCTCTAAGATAAGAGCGTCAAATAACGTGTATACATTTTAATTACTTCTAGCCCATCCTAATTTACGCTACACATACATACATCTCAAGCAATCTTGAATAATTTGAAGATCAGCCATCCCTGTTTCTCCATTTATCTACATTCAAATGCATTAGCATTCCCAAGTGATCTTTAAGAATTAATTGAAGGGATGAATGGGTGTGTAATTTTTTGCTAATTTTTGACAAGTGGGATTGTGAATGTACTACACATTTTGAGTGATGTAGTCTACCTTCAGTCACGCTACTTAAGTATCGTGTTTAGTGATACACATTTAATGAGTCTTCCACATTTCTCCAGACCCCAATATTCTGCACACTTCAGGCTGGAGACTTAAGTTGGGTAGGTGGCTACCTGGCCCTTGGGAATGACATTGTCTGTGCCCCCCATTGGTTCCTTCTTCACAACGTTCTTTCTTCCTTTTCCATGGTGTCTCTTTTCCCCATCTCCTCTGTTGAAGGTATTTGTTGGAAATGTGTTTGTTGGGATCTGGTTTTCAAAGCTTAAGAGACCTACTGCATCCCTTGATACTTGCACTGTTGTTCTTCCATTCAGTCACTTGGTATCACAACATGACTTGCTTTCTTTCTAGCAACCCCCAGGTAGGGTTAGAAAGCAAAGTATTCCTTTAATAGAAGAGAATATTTGTGGTTCAGGGTTGAACTGTGTAGCTCTTGGTGCTCTCTGAGCTTGGTTGTTTGCTTGCAGACGTTTCATCACCTACCTAGATAACGTCATCAGTGTCAGTGAGTATTGGGTTTGTTGCTGATTTATATACACTGGCTTGCCCTGTCAGTTTTGATGAGCGTGTGGTTTATTCCTTGGTGGTTCCTTGGTTAGAGTATTATTTTCTGTCTCACAGAATATAGCCAAGCTCAGAGAGCAGCAAGAACTCCCCACCAAGCAAAAAATGACTGCCTTTGGGAATGATGCTACTATAATATATTCAAAATTGATCTGGAGGTGGGATAAACTGCTGCATAATTATTGATGTAGATAATATAAAATTATTTAGTACTGTGAAAATCAAAGCAAAGACTGCTTCAAGTGCTACTTACCCAATTCTTTAAAGAAATGTAGAGAAAGAATAAAATTCAATTCCTTGCCTTCATTCCCAACAACTAGCTGACTATATCATTAATCTTAATTTATTGAATTTGTTTTTTGCAAAAACAAAACAAAACAGGGAAGCTTCTTAAGTGCTTGTGAAGATTCTTGGAGTTAAGCCCAGATTAGAGTCTTCTCTAGCTGAACTTAGATCAGTAAATCCTTCTTAAGGATTCTAAGCACCTTGAAGCATGGTTGTTTGATGACCTTGTGCTGGTTCTCCAAACCATATTTTTGGATTAAAAAAAATGAACTTCCACTCCTAAATCACAAGCTCCATGTTGGTCAGAATAGGGTCTTCCAGTTTGAAATGTTGAGGTGATAAATTATGTCTGTAGATCATTCCCAAACTAAATAATAATCTCCTTATATTTTGAGTGCTTTATTGCTTAATTGATAAACAAAAAACTTGTTAGTATAAAATACTTGCCAGTGGTGTCTCTTGCTTGAGTTATAGTTGATCTAAAACAAAGGAGAGAGGAAACAAACTTTTCTCCCTTTGAGGGAAAGCAGTCTGTTGAACAGACAACAGAGGAAAATCTAGACTTAAATTTAGCCTGTATGCAAAAATACAACAAATCCACTGCTTTAACAGTTTTTTTTTTTCATGATACATAAACTTTTAGAATGACTGGATGTATGCAGGTTAAAAAAAAACCTGTGGATTAGAAAGTGAGGATTTCTATGACCGTGTAATCAAAACAGTAAAGTGAATAGAAGATTACTCCATTTTCAAAACAAGAGACAGATGGAAGCTGACTATGCTGCCAAAACAGAGTGGTTTTTCTAGTACTTTGCATCACATTTATTTAAAATGATATACACTATAATATGAATGATACACATTAGAATGTAGAATTTAGAATGATCTATACTATTTAGGCTTAGAAATGTGAAATATAAACAAACACACACACACACACACACAATCACCTGAATTCTTTCATTATATTATTTCATTATACTAAGTGGACCAGTATCAGATTTGAGAAGCTGCCCAAATGAGTAAGTTGAGCCAAGTGATGAACCAAAGACTTGTATATGGCACAAATTTAGTAAACGGCAGCTGCTACATAATTTCCTATAACTGTTTTATTTCAATCTCTAAGGCCCCTTGTCAAATGAACATGGTAGTATTTCAGAGAAGTTTAAGACCATCCTCAAAAATATCATGTTTTTATCAAGTTGGCTCTTGAAAAAGGTATGACGCTACAATCTAATTTATATAAAGGAAGGCCATGAGTACTTATTTGCAATGTCATGTATTATGGAAAGTTTAATGCTACATAGTAATACCCTAGGATTGAACGAATGCTCCTTTGATCTTTATGAGATTTATTAATAATACTTTTTGTGATATTTAGATTCTTATTTGATTCTGTATTGAAATCATTTGTTGACCTATTTCTTATGAAAACACAATTATTTGCACGGAACAGGTACAAAAGTGAACATCTTTCCAACACAATTTGAAAGTAAGCCTGAAAAATATTTTTTTGTGTTATCTGTTTAGGATTATCTAGTGTGCCAAATATTTCTGAGGACATCCAAATGGACTTTGTCAAAGTGAACTGCTCTCTATTTTGCACCTTCTAAGAAATATCAAGGAGGTACAGAGTTTTGTGGAATTTTGTAACTTTTACCAGCGCTTCATATCTTATTTTGCAGCTTGCACAAAATTTTAATCCATTTTACTCAGAAAATGGACGGCATTTAAGTTGGGTTCTGGTGCACAGATGTTCTGTTTCCTGATAAAGCAAATTATCACCTCCCAGCGCTTTCATCAGTCAGACTTCACTTACCCCTTCAAGTTCAAGTGGATGTTTCTGATTTTGAGGAAGAGTGACCTTTCTCCAGGTGGTTGAATATTTTTTCTTCTCTATTTTTTTTCATAAGGAAGATATCTGCTTCCTGGTGAAATAAACTTTAATGTTTTTTTACAAGGAACTATTTGTGATTACACATGATTATCAATACTTCTACTATCTCACCTAGAAATGAAGCAATTTGATTTAAAAGTGCTCAAAATTTGTTGTGAAGCAAGATATAAGTGAGTATCCAGGAGGATGCTTTTTAATATTAGTAATTGTTTCAATAAACATACTACATTTATTAATTATTTTGATCCTATTAAGGATTTCTCAGATATATTATATGGATGTTTTGAACATTTTTTTTACCTTAGTTGATTTGAGAATTGAAACAACTTTTAGCTTCCTTATTAGATTGGAGTATATCCCATCTAAATCTAATTGCCCTTTTTAATTTATCTTTTTCCTGTTTTCTCTTGTGTATATTAAAGCAAGAAAAATAATATGGATGTTCATTTAAAAAAGAGAAAATGACAATATCTATGTTTCAGTACATTGGAGAGTGATAGTCATTAATTGGAAAATGTATGACCAAATTTTCCTTTCTGAAAAATGGTACAAAAATTATTTTAACTATTCCTGCCAAACATTTTGTATTAATAAAACATAATGGCAATTATAACCAAAGTGATTTTTGTAACATTCATTATTCCTTCAGAATGCATATTAGTAATATTCTCACCATATACATAGCTATTTTAAACTATTTTGAAAAGGAATATAAATATATTACCTTTTCAGTACATTAAATTTGAGCTAGCTCAATTAAACAGATGCAGATTTTAGTATACAACTGACAGCATTGTTTTCTGGTCTTCCAGTTTAAAAATGACATAAAACAATTAGATACCTAATGATTTTGCATTGAATTCAATGAGTAGTACAATAGTAAGGCTAAACTTAATTATGCAAATAACAGTATTCTGAAGAATCATAAAATTATTTAGAAAATATTTAACAGATAATGTACAATGATATGAGTCGTAATTTATAAAATAAAACTTGTTTTTAAGTATTGGTTTTTATACAATTCATCATTCTGTTTGTAAAGCAAACTTATTATATTTTTTGCAAGTGCTACTTTTCTGAATCAAAAGAGGTAATTGTCCTGTTCTAAAAATTAATATACTTCCTATTTCTATCTCTGATCATCTTCATATGTAAGTAGCATTTTATCCAGAATATCAGTGAAGTTTAAAGTAATGCTGGTGCAAATTCTCCAATGCATTTGGGCCCTTATTTACTGGAGCATATATGTATCAATACAACAAAACTTATGATACTATCTAGAGACAAGTGCTCAGAGTCCAAGTGTGCAAGGAAGTCAACATATTTGAAAGTTGCATTTTCTTAGCTTTCTGTACTTACCTGGGGAAAAAAAAGAAAGTAGGAGATATTCTACTGTTTCTGCAAGCAGGAAAAATATTGCAAAGACTAAGAAAGGAAAAAGAATAGGGAAACCCTTGTTTGCTATCAATATCCCTAATGCCCTAGGATAAAAAGCACAAAACAATCAATAGTTTAATAGCTTTATTAAAAAAAATATAGCAAAAAAATTATACTGATATATACATTCAAAATATGGTACAGATAGTTCTCGACTTATTGAGCCCAAAATTTCTGTTGCTAAGTGAGACAGTTGTTAAGTGAGTTTTGCCCCATTTTACAACCGTTCTTGCCACAGTTGTTACGTTAAATGAATCTGGCCTCCCCATTGACTTTGTTTGATCACATGACCCTGGGACATTGCAATCGTCATAAATATGAGCCAGTTGCCAAGTGTCTGAATTTTAATCACGTGACTATGGGGATGCTGCAATGGTCTTAAGTATGAAAAATGGTCATAAGTCACTTCTTTCAGTGCTGTTGTAACTTTGAACGGCCACTAAGTGAACTATTGTAAGTAGTGGTGTATCTGTATATATTCTTGTATAACTAGTCCAGTTCTCTGCTATATAGTACTGAGGAACTCAAAATCACAATAATAGAAGCAAAGTTAAAATGTTATATTTATAACTTCTCATAGTTTGAGATATTTAACAACAATGATAGTCAAGCATGCTTTGACAGAAAAGAAAAGCTGCTTCAGGAAATGAATTTGCACCCACAAAAAAAAAGAGACAATAAAGATTCTGAGAAGCTTATCACTAATAATTCTAAAGTCAGCGATGATATTTTTAAAAAGTGTTAACTACATCAGATGCAGGAAAGTGACTAGAGAGGCAGCTGATCCACTGAATGATATGAAAGACAGAGAATAAGATGGAGAACGGAAGATAAGTAATGGAGAATAAGATGATTTCCAAAGAAGTGGAATGTATTATTTAATCTGTCTCCCTTACAAATATATTACGCAGACATTCATTCATTGTCAGGACAAATATCCAACAAGTTAAAGCAAAAAGTGGTAAGATTTCAAGTCCTAAGACTTCCTTCTAAGAAAATATTTGTAAAAAAATTGAAGAAAAACCTGGGATGGTGGAATACAAGGAAGTACCATAGCAGAGAATAAAAAGGGCAAAAATAGTATTAGAGTGGAAGTTATCTAAATAACAGGCACATATTTCTTTCTTTCTAAACATAGCCCAGAGGATAAATACTTATTAGTTAATAGTTAACACTTTCATTGCTAGCTCTTTTTATACGTGAAGGCCTAAGCTAGAGGGAGCCATCCATTGGAATTAGAGTGAAAGCTGAATGCAACATGGAGATGGGCTATGCCTCCCAAAACTCAAAAATGTTTATGATGATGCAGTTTTGTACCTAAATTGCCCAGGTTGATTCCATAACCACATATTTCTGCAGGTCAATTTTCCTTCAATTAATTTACTCCAGAATTAATTTCCCTCTGCTCACCCGCAGAACAACCTTTTTTATTCAACCAGGCCAGATCTGATTCTCAGTTGAATAATGTTCCGTTTAGATGTGAGCAAAGGAATTTCAAAATGGGCTGAAGCTTCTTCAAGTAACTATCTACTAGAGATGAGCAAACCTCTTGCCACTATTTCTGAGATCGCCACAGTCTGATAAAGTGGAGAGATGGAGAGATACCCCATATCAAAATGAAGTAGGCAAGAAGTATTTGCTAGCACACTAAACCCATCACCAGAGCTTCATTTCCTTAGTTCTGTACTGCAACATAATTCCACTGCAAATTATTGAGAACAGAGAAGTGTAATGGTTTTTGAGCAAGAAATCTGCAAAATGTCCTTTTAATGTAGCAGCAGGATAAAATCTCAATAAAAATCTTTTCCAAATTGGCCATTGTGAACTGCTCATTAAATATATAATGTTAATATAGCCGTAACTGGAATACTAATAAGGACATTTCTTATGATGGATATATCACATTATTTTTTTAATAATATCAATTAAATCAACAAAGTACCTTGGTTCTTCTTAAATTACTCAGCCCCTAGGCAATGCTGCTCAGATGTATTCTACTACTTGTGAATGGACATTTAAAGAGTCGACAGCATAGTTGTAATGGTGATATGCCATTAGGGAAAAGTATGGGGCAATTTCAAAGAGGAAAGTATTCTGAAACAGCACTTGAAGAGAAGGACAAGTCAAGAAAAAGAATAAAAGAAATTCAGTATGACATCATGAGTAAAATTTCTACTATAAGAAAATAGCTACATGATTAGGATCTCTTATTCATAAACATATAGTACTCGTGTGCCGTTAGGTTTGGTGTGAATGAATGAATGCAGTTCAATTTACACGCATGCACACACACACACACAGAGACACAAAGACACATAGAGTGAAAAATTAAGAGTTTGGCACACTACCAGGTTTTGAGATGAATAATCAGAAAAGATGTTAACAAAAAACCTATGAAAATAGAGGTCGAAAAGAATTGATAAGAAAGCAGGTTTAAGACTGAGAAAAAGGTAAAATATCTAGTTATTCACTATGACAAATATAAATTGTATGTTATTTCAAAATCATTATGCTAAGACATGTAAAAAAAGTTTTGAAAGGTATGTTTAGATAGGAGAAATTACAACTGTCATTGTTGGGGAGAATTTCTGTGATTAAAAATTAATCTTTTGCCTAAAATGATGGTTATGTTTCAGACAATACCTCTTTTGACAACTGATGCACCATTTACACAGCAGCAAAAGAATATATCTAAGTTTGTGTGGCAAAGGAACAAAACCATGAGTTAAATATGTTAATATAGGATATTATTGCTTTGACAATGAGTTGTTACAAGACACGAAGAAAGAAGGAAGATTGGATTTACCTGATTTGAAATTGCATTTTGCAACTTGCTGTTTGGTTTGGATAAAAATGTATGTTGCTGAGAAATAGAAGACTTTTAGAATTCGAAGAACATTACTCAAGATTTCAATGGCACGGATATTTGCGGTATGATAAAGTTCAGGTTAATGTAGATTTTAAAAATCACTGTATTAAATATGGTATATTGAAAATATTGAATGTACAAATTAAGGTTGTGCCTGAAAACATCTTGTGTCTCCCAGAAGAAGAAATACTTTACAAGCAAGAAATAATAGGCAAACACAAATGGCTAACATACCGGAGAGACTAGAATCCTGTCAAGGGGAGTACAAAATAAAATCAAGGGAACATCTGATGGCAAAGGGACATAGTTCACAGTGGTTTTCCCATTTACAGTAATCAGAAAGATTCAAAGCAGACAAAAGAATTTATGATACTGAACATTCTGACTTTGAAATAGAATTGTGTACAAATGATGAACATATGATTGCTAAAATTCAAATTATTGAAATTTAAAACAGAAGAAAAGCAAATGAAAGAATGATAAATGAGGCTAAAATGTTTGGTTTATAATATATAGATGGAACAATGGAAAATATATGCTTAAAAGGACTGAAATTTACTTTATATTATAAATATAACTTTTCTAAAATGATGTACCACTGGTATAACTAGAATGTACTACAATTCTATGTTGGAAACGAGAACAACAATAAGGAACATTTTATCATACTTGGTGGACCTGCAAAAAAAGCTGTAAAATTTCAGATTCAAATGCATTGATTCAGAAGAGTTTAAAGATTAATATACAATGGAAACCAGAATTTTTCCTCTTAGGACTGATGGATAAACCATTGGAAAAAGTCATGGAATCTGTTTTTATATTGATAACCACAGCAAGATAATTGCATGCAGAAAGATGGAAAGATTTGGCAATACCTACAATAAAGGAACGGTTGGTGAAGATGATAGAACTTGCCGAGATGGCCGAATTGTCCTGTTTAATTAGACAGTATCTATGCTTTTTGCAGTGGAAACCCCTTATGGGCTTTTTGCATAATACAGAAAACCTTGTGATACATGCTTTTGATGATTGGACAAGATAGATTATAGAACAGGGGTGTCAAACTGCCGACCCACGGGTCGGTTGCATCATACAGAGGCCACGCCCACCCCAGCTCCGGCAATGCAAAAAAAGTCACGATACGTCGTGACACGTCACATGACGCGGCGAGTTTGACACCCGTGTTATAGAAAGAAGAGAGTCGTGATGTAACTTTAAAGACATAAATTTACAATTGTACTTATAACTGGAGTAGGTGGAACCTACTTCTTTTGTGTCTTTTTTCTTTTTCTTCTCCCTCTTTTCTTTTCCCCTTTTTCAACTTTAGCTTTCTCTTTCCTTTCTTCCTTTTCCTTTTCCTTTTCTTTCTTTCTTATTCTATTTTAGTTTGTATTGTTTTTTACTCCTGTTTTAAAACTTTCAGTGAATTATTATACACCCACCCAATATTCAGAGGCCTTACTTTTTTTTTAAAATATCAAGCATGCCACTCACATAAAGGGGTTAAAGTGATGTCACTCCCTAGAATTTGCCTGAGCCTTTTGGTACCTGGAAGTATTAGGTGCATTACGAATAAGGTCCCGCAAACCTTGAGAACATTGAGGGATGACAGGCTTCTGCTGCACTCTGAAACTAGGGAATATATAATTGCATCATTGTCTCTCCTCCTGTTCCCGGGTGGAACTTGCTTAAATGTCATTTCAAACTACGAATCCTCACTCTCTTTTTCTCATGGCAAGCCTTATTCAACCGGCGCTCAGACATCCTATAATAGTGCCGTAGCCCAGAGAGTGTATGAGGCTCCCACAAGGGAATTCATATTCAGGCATCACCAATCATTGACCTGGCTATTGTTGTTTGTGATACTTACGGGTAAACTTTTGCAATCAATACAACATCAGCCCACATTGCACCTGGGAATGAAAACCTGAAACAGTGCAGTTAATCTTGAAGCCAGCTTACGCTCTCTGCTCTGTTGCTAAACTGGGTAGTTGGCCTATTTGATACAGCATTATTACTGCAGAGGTCAGATGTGAGCCCGCTTGGCAAGTGCTGATGAATGACTGTGTGGGAGGAAGCACCTCTTTCATCCAACGAGAGACATTTAATAATGAGGGGCCATAATGATGGACTTTTGTCGCAGGTTGGGAAGTGAATGCTTTATACATACTTCATGGATTTTTAAAGGGGAAAATAATGCAATATAGTTCTGGGAAGAGATCCGAACATTACACAGCCTACTTGAAGCTATGAAATTATATCTTAGTTCCTAGTAGGAAATACTTTTGGAAATCGGTGGGGCTGCAAGTATCTATGTCCTTTCATTAGAACACAGCTTCTCCCATTCGTGAAAAGCTGGCTTTAAATCTAGGCATCACACAAACATTCAGTGGAGCTTTGAAATTCCACCTCTTCCACCTCTCCCTGGAAGAACATCTTACCAAAACAAGAACATCTCCTACTACTTCTGCACTGCTTAAAACGCATAGATACTAATTAGGTAAAATGATAGTTTACATGTGGTCCTCATCATATGACCACAATTGAGCCCAAATTTCCATTGCTAAGCAAGACAGTTAAGTGAGTTTTGCCCCATTTTGCCATCTTTCTTGCTACAGTTGTAAAGTGAATCACTGCAGTTGTTAAGTTAGTAGCACAGCTGTTAAGTGAATCCTGCTTCCCCATTGACTTTGCTTGTCAAAAGTCGCAAAAGGTGATCACATGACCCCAGGACACAGCAGCCGTCATAAATACATGCCAGTTGCCAAGTGTCTAAATGTTTATCATGTGATCAAGGGGATGCTGCAATGGTTTTGTGAAAAATAGTCATAAGTCACTTTTTTTAATGCCGAACATTTTTATCTGAAAATAACCATAGAGGATTTGAGATTTGGAACTGTATTGACTGTACCAAAGAATTCCAAAAACATCTCCCAGTTATATGAGTTATTAGCCCTCTGGGATGCAAATAGGTACAAGGTTATCTTCTAGAGTATTTTTTTAAACTCTGTTTGCAATCTATTGCAAAGTAGTGCACATGTAAATTATATTCAAGACTGCATTCACATTGACTAAATCCAAGCGTTAGTAAAGTCCTCAGTCCATTGCCACATTCCCACCTGAAGAATGGAGATTTAAACGTAATTCTTGCTGACTGCGAATGAATGCCTTAAATTCAAGTATTTCAGCCGAAATGGGTCGTAAAAATCAGATCATTAGTAATCTTGCTCCTTTATGACTGAAACTCAAATACTTAATCTAGGGTGATATATGCAAACTTCATATCTCAATTTCTTAAGAAATACCACCAACATAGTATAAAATATTTGCTTACCTGTTGGGTGGTGGTTGTGGCAGTCACGATATGTGTTTCTTTTCTTTTCCTTCATATTTTAATGCACAAATATCTGAAGTTGTGCAAAGTAACATAATTAGATGTAATGGCATGAAGTTAGAAAAATATGAGGTAATTTTGCCACTGCATAGGTCCTGTTAGAATGTGGAGGCACTCAGTTGAGGGACATAAAACTGCAGGAGCTTGAAACGCTAGAAAATATACTGATGAAATTCAGTTACATTGGCATAAAGAAAGCCATGGAGGTCCTAATAGGTATTCTCCATCTCTACTTCCAAAATTTTCTATAATATTTGTGCTTAATTTTCATAGTTAAGAGCTCTGCAGCGTAATCATCCAAACTGTAATAAAAATTGTATAATGTATAAGAACCCGTTAATGCCTCATTTCCCATCAAATGAGGTTAATCTGTCTCAGATGTGAATGACTTTGCTTTCACTGGGTCACTCAGAGGGTACATCAAAACTCTTCCTCGGTTGCAGTGATACACAGTCATTAGGAAAAAAAATGCTACCGTGTTTCCCCAAAAAGTAGGACCCAGCCAAAAAGTAAGCCCTAGCTTGATTTTTCGGGGTGGGCCTAATATAAGCCCTACTCCAAAAATAAGCCCTAGTTTGGGGGCGAAGTGCATGCCTAAAAGTCAAGCTAGGGCGGGGGTGCGGAGGTGAAGCTGCCGCTTACCTTACCGGTAGGACCTCCCATGCTCCGACACTTGTCAAGCCGCATGGCTCATCACGCTGTTGCTGCTGTTCCCGGCAGGAGGTTGCACAGCGCTTCGGGCCGTTGCTGCTGCTCGCCGCAGGACGCCGCATGGTGCTTTCCGCCATTTCTGCTGCTCACGGCAAGAAACCCAAAGAGCTATGCGGCATCAGGGCCCGAAGCGCTGTGCGGCTTCTTGTCACGAGCAGCAGAAATGGCCGAAGAGCCATGCGGCTTCTTGCCGCAAGCAGCAGAAATGGTGCAAAGCATCATGTGGTGTCCTGCCGGGAGGAGCATGAACGGCGCAATGCACCACATGGCATCCGGCTGCAAGTGGCAGCAAGCGGCCACAGAAGTCAAGCAGTGGTGCAACAGGTGTCTCGGTATGGGAGGTCTGGCTGTGGTGGTCCTAAGGTAAGACATTCTCCGAAATTAAGACCTAGTGCCTCTTTTGGAGGCCAAAAAATTATGACTGGGTCTCAATTTCAGGGAAACACGGTATTTCCCATCTTGCAGAGAAAGAAACAAATCCAGTATTTTCACTGCTTTGGTTTGGTCCCGTTTTAAATCTGCCAAAGGAAGATACTCAGGCTTATCTCTCCTGATTCATCATTCAGAGGAATCACTGGTTAAGTTCATCTCTCTAACCTTTAGTCACTATTACAATGGCCATCTGTACATCGTCAAAAAGAAGAAACAATGGCCACCTTAAAGAGAATGCAAGTTTGCACCCCCTACTCTGTATGTTTAAATACAATTGAAAAGAAACAATGATTCTGGCTGGGATATTTAAAAAATGCATCTTATCATAGGGGCAAGACCATGACTAGCTGACTTTTGGATCTGCTCTATCCAGTTCAGAGCTACTGCTTTTGATATAAGGGCAACCTCAGGTCTTTAAATCTCCCTTCTAGTGGATTGGTCTCTTAAAACCAATCTTTGCCTGAGGAGTCTATCAGACTGGCTTTCGGAAAATAGAAAGCACAGCCACTTAGCCATTAGGAAACTTTAGCAGAAACTAATTCTGCTAAAGCCAATCTTATATCCATTTAGTCAGAAGTAAGCTTCTCAGTATTTATCTTACATAGACAGGTATGCCTAGAACTTCAGTTATAGTCACCATGCTAGGCAGGTGAATCATTTAATTCAGGGGTGTCAAACTCAATTTCATTGAGGGCCGCATCAGCATTGTAGTTGTCCTCGGGGGGGGGTAGGTGTGGCCAGGGTGGGCATGGCCTACTGGGTGGGTGTGGCTGGAGCGGGTGTGGCCTACTAGGTGGGCATGGCCAGCTCTACATCGTTCGCGTCAAGGGTGCCTGTGGGGGCCTGAGCAGGAGTGGGACAGTGTACATTGGCTCCCGGGCGGCCTGGGCCAGGGCCAAAGCAGCGGGGGCCATTCCCTCTCTGTTTCCAGGATGGCTTCGCGGGCCACATGAAACCACGTCGCGGGCCGCATCCGGGCCTTGTGTTTGACATGTCTGATTTAATTGGTCTCAAACAGTTTAAGTAATTCAATCCTTCCATTGGCTGCTGCCTAGCTAGGTTGAAACTTTTCCCTCCTTGGCATATATCCATATGAGTTTGAGAATTTCTCTACTTGTAAAGATCAGCTGTGAAGGGTAGGGAGGAAACTAGGTAGAAAATTCAGTGTTAAGGTTCAATTTAGTATTTCCTCCTTCTGAGTCCAAACTTCTGTCTATTGTATGGAAGGAGGGATTTAAAGAACCTGTGACTTTTAAGAATAAATTAAGATCGAGAACATTTGCTTTCAATGGGATTTAAGCCTTAGTTGGTGGATGGCTATATTTGGGCAAGTACTTGTTCATGTTTTGGTTATGTCTCCATTTCTTTAGTCTTTGGAAGCTTTTTCTTCTTGTTGGAAGTAAGAGCCAAATTTTCACACGCTACTTAGAATCTTGGATTGGAATGACTAATTTTGTGTACTATCTCTTAGGGATAATGTTGATGAAAAGCAGACCTGCTCTGAATCTCTCTTTGAAGAGTTCTACAAGAATTTGTATTTATTGGCAATAAGGAGAAGGCCCTGCATCCGTCCCGCCTCTCCCCCCCCCATTTCCCAAAGAGCTTTTGCACAACAAAGCCACATTTTTTATATAGTTTTATATATTTTTATATTTGCTTAAATTGGTTCTCAAGGATGTTAATTCATTTAAATATTGTGAACAAAGTGGAATATCAGAGAGGCAGAACAAAAATGTTCTAAATTAAAACAAGCTATTGTTGAAAAACAAAGAAACAGGGTACATGTTTAGAGTAAAAATGAGGTGAAGCTCAGTAATAATGTCACAGCAGAAAATTATGTTATCCAACCTTTCCCTCACCAGTTGTGTTTTGCCACAGTTGCATGAGACCTGTTGGCTTTGAATTATGGGGAATTGAAGTTTCACACATATTGAGATTTCCAGATTGGAAAAGGTTGTGATAGGGAAGAAGTTACTCGAGAATGCTTTTTAGAGTCCAATCAATTACTTCTGAAGGTCACACAGAAAATGGATGAGAAACATTTTTAAATCAAAAGCCCCATTACGGTTATTTTCTCTCTGTGTGTGTGCATATGTGTACATGAGTGGATGCACACACATACAATTCTTATGGTCACTAATGCTGAACTAAAGAGACCTAAAATCAAATTCTAAAGGGGCTATGAATCTTTTGGGATGGTTTTCTAATTCACCATTCATTCCAGAAAGAGACAGTTACATGAAATAATTGAATAAGTAGGGCTTTTTTTTTTTTTAAAGAAAAGAAACATTTAAGTGACATTGGTTAAGATGGTAGATGGGTCATAGGAATCATTGCAAAAAGAAAGATATTCATTGTGTCACAGTTTCTCTTTACAAACATTTTTCTACTTCACTAAAGATCACAGGGAGGGCAAATCAGTCATATGTCAGAGCTGAGACCTTTCACCAGATAAGTGACTCTTTCCAGAAGCTTTTTCTCAGAACTTCTAAACTCCCAAATGCCAATCCCTGGATGTGACTTAAACTAGGCTCCTTTGGGGTCAGCCTTCCTACTGCAGCTCCTAAAGCCAATCTTCCAAGACCTTCGAATCAATGAGTTCCAGTAACTACTTCAAATGATAGTTATAAAGGTGATGTGGGTATCTCATCTTCACTGCTCCGAGTTCATGGAAGGAAAGAGAGAGAAGACAACCCCATGGTGATCGTTAAGACATGTGTTTTAAAAAGTGGAGGGAACTATGTGTTTCACCATTCTTTGCAAGTTCAAAAATATTCATACACATCTGAATCATAATTAGCAATCTTGCATGTGTCAGTGACATCTACCATGACTGACATTTTTTTTTAAAGTTAGGTCTCCAGTATTTTACGTTGTTTTATTTTCATGCTATTGCAATTTTACTTTAATATCTCTCTGAGGAAAATGTATGGACATTGCATGGATAATTGTTTCGTTCCTTCTTTTCTGTTTTACGATACTCTCACATATGTGTTTGCAGACAATTATTCATCTCAGCAGTAATGTTTTCAGTTGCCTTGGTGAATTGTTTTTATTTTTTTCTGATTACATAAACCTCTCAAGTATATCATGTTTTGTTTAAAGACATATGCACCACATTTTATTTCCCCTATTCTCCACCCGTAAAAACCTTATACCGGGTTTCTTTGAGACAGGGTTTATTAATTAGTAATTAATAATAGTGGGAAGCCAATTCTGGGCTTGTACCAAAAAAAATCTTCCTTAGTGCTTATGACTGTCTCATGCAGTACTTTTTAATTCAATGCTTTCCATCTGGCCCATCATCTTGAGGTACAAAAGATATTTCCATGGACATTTCCATTAAATTCAGCACAGAAAAGCTGATTGTTATATGGAAAATCAAAGGGGAAAAAATGATGGCAGCCAGCTTTAACTGCTCAGGATAGCAAATTATTAAGTGTGCATTTATGTTAATTACAAAGTGATGTACAATTTTAAAACCAAGTGAAACTATTATACTGGCATCAGGGAGTGGGTTAAAAACAAACAGAAAGCTGATCCACATAGCAGAACAAAAAAACACCACCACCACTCCCCAAATAGGCAGAAACAGTAATGACAGTTTTGAAGTATCCAGTACTGGTTGTGACAGGAATAACAAATTAATTGGGACTATAACAGATTCTTTGTAAAGGTGAAGTAAACACACTTGACTGTATATTTTTCACCATCAGTTAAGTCTCAATTGGTTCTAAAAATAAACAGAAGACATTGAACAGTTTTAATAGATTTTGACACCTAGGTATTATGCTGTCACTCCAGTATAAATGAATCATAACTTCAGACTGCACCAAGGAATTACTACACATTTGGAGAAAATTTATGTTGTTCCAAGCCTGGAATCATAATGCAATCTAAAAGCTAAAGTCAGGAGTGAAGGGTGGGTGGTGGAATGGGGATGGTTAGCATAAATTATTCTCTCTTCTGTCCACACAGGGCCAGGAGCCTGAGATGACCTCTAAGTCACAATCAACTGTGTCAGGTGGCTTTTGCCAGCTGCCTGGCAATTGGCAACTAATTGGGCCAGATCCTGAAAAGGCTGAAGCCAAGTGCTGCCAGCAGAAAGCGATCCAATGGAGGCTTTTGTTGGGCCAAAATTAGGCTCACGTTTCTCATTTTGCAAATAAATTGGATGGGGGAGGGGGACTGATAATACAAGCCAACCCAAGTAGGAAGGTGAAATGTTATGCTTAGCATTGTTACAGAACAGGAACTGTTTCTCCATCCACAAAAATATATCCCATATATTATTTACCCATTCTCCACATTTTTTCTGGCCTATGAAAATATTTGGGGCTTAAAATATGTATATCTTGCTTATCAGTAGCTCCTAGTAGCGCATTGTTAACACGTGGACACATTACTCTAAACTTTGTGAAATGCAATAGCTATTCCCTCCCCACATGGTAAAGGAGCAGTGATTGTAATTCGAGTTATGAGAGGTGAAAAAATTAACAACTACCCAGAGGCAGAAAGCTGGGACTTTTTGTAATTTATTTGGGGGTCGTGGTGGTTGTCTTTAAGTCATTATTGAGTGGTTTGATATACAGTCACATGTTAATATCGAAGGAATAGATTCAAGAAGAACGGCAATACTGTAGTATTCTGCTTATGGAAGCATTGGGTCGTAAGTAAATAGTTTGTGTGCTACATATTTTAGGCAGAATCTATTTCCTAGAGACAGGGATCCTACACACACAGGAATTCGTCTCAGGTGTAGCCTCTGAGCTTTTTTTAATATAGTCCTACAGGCATTTCAGTTCAACATTGCTGGAAATTAAGAGTAATGTAAACCCTGATTCAAGCTTATTAGACAATATATCCAAATTCCCTACACCCACCCTAGGAATCCCAACCCCCCCCCCCAAAAAAAACCTTGGCCTCACTTACATTGCAGTACTATATTAATCACTGCCATTTTCTGGTCACTTTAAAAATGGTAACTATGCTCCCTGTTGTAGTGCCTATTATTTTCTTTCTAAACTGGGAATGTGAGTGGGTGGTGGATTACAGTCTGGGAGTTCTTGGAAGAATCTGATTTTCTGATTTTCTAGCTATGTTTTGATTGAGGTAGGTTGGCAGAAAAATTACTGTTGTCAACCTGCCTACATAGGCGCCCATCGCAAATCATGAGGACGAAAAAGAAAAAGAAGAAACGTGCTTTACAACTTTGTGGTGATGAAAACTCTGATCTTTCATACTTGCAAACTGATATTGGATGTATGTAAGTCACAGTGTTCGTACTGTGATACCACAAAGTAAGTTTCATCACTTGCTTCCTTGCCTACTCCCCAAACACTTATGACACTTAATAGTGGAGGGAGTGATAAGGAAAACGTTCTTGTTGGTGCTCCACAATCTATCAATTGATGATCTAATACCATCGACCATGAGTTCTTTACTGAAGTTTATAGTCTGGTTACAGGGATCCTACACACATTGTTGTAGCATGCTCAACATCACTTTATGCCTATCTATCTACTCAGAAGTGCAGTAGTTGGAGCTTTCTTCCAAATCACCCTGTGCCCAGGGTTCCAACTATAATTCCCTCTTGACTGATCTTTTTTGGAGAAGAGTTACCATTCTGTACTAGGGCAAGAGGTTCTTCCATAACATAAAATATTCTGGCAGTCTTTTTTTTAAAACAGGAGATCATGTATCTGAGAATCAGAATATGCTCTTAAAAAAACACAAGTTACCATTTGACTGAACATAAGCTGTAATTAGATAAAGGCATTTTTTAATCTCATGTTAGACTACACAGTATTTAATATGTTAACAGTACCACATGCCGCAGTGGAGGGATAATGTTAATATATATATATATATATATATAAAAGAAACCTTATTCAAAGAGAAACAAAAGGAGGCTGCCATTCGGTTCAAAAAAGAGATCTTTTGCTGCTCATAAATCAGGGACAGTGGGGAGAAGGTGCAGCTTCTGCAATTGCCACAGTTGGGTTCAAAAAAACCTCAAGGTGTTTTGTTTCCATAAACATTGAAAGAGAAATGTCAGAGGTGATCATCAGTTTTGTGCTTTGCCTGAGCTGACAGCTATATGATGCTCGTTCAGTGAAACAGATGCGGAGCTGAAAGTTTTGTCAATAATATAACTCTGATGGCTTCATGTCAACGGTCAAGGTAATGGCCATTTATGATCAGGAGAAATGTTTTAGAAGATGTGTTGACATCCCAAGTTGAGTGACACCAGATTAAACAGTCATTACCTGCAATATTATCCTTTCTTTATGCAAACCCATTTGCTTCATTTAAAGGTGTGTGGGTTATTTTCTGTTTTAAAATCAAAAGCTCTGTCATTATTTATTATTCTTACGATCGTATGTGCAAAGAAAAAAATATCTGCTGTGAACTCCGCATGGCATCAGGAAGGGCATCAGCCAAGCCAGTAAATGCTCAGCTTCATCCAGTCGCCCTGACTCTACCCCGAATTAAGGGATTACAGGATTGTAAAAAAGGGATAGTGTGGCAGGAATAGATAGGTTACATTTCTTTTGGAGCAACTGATAAGTAGTTGTATGTCAGGTGAGACTGGAGTGACCAAGGTGGGGATGGCAAAGCCACATTGCACTGTTGTGATGCAAGCTCCATCCCTTTTGTAAGTGCGCTGTGATGTCACACGGAGGTATGAAAGGGCTTGAGTTCGCATTGTAACACTGAGACTTTGTCATTATAGTGGAAGTATCAGATCTTTCACAAGCCTCTGGGAGGGGCACAAGCAAGCATTAGGCAGAAGTTGGTCAAGTCAAACTTTCTCTCGCTTTCTCTTTTTTATCTCCTTTTCTCTTTTTCTAGTCCCTCCTTCCTTCACTTTTTGGGCCTGTCTCTTTCGCTCCGTTCCTTCCTCCCCTGCAGGCAAGAACAGATTGTTCTTTCCAAATGATCTTAATTTTCTGTTTATGCAGGGCTTTTGAAATTTCAAAGAGCTGCGCAAAATTAACCCAAAGGCTGCATAAAGCTCTTAGGCTGCACTATGAATTCACATGAATACCCCAAAGTTAATTAATAGTTCAATCCTAGCTGTCTCTACTTAGAAAAAAAAATGCCCAATTGACTGAAATAGGACTTACTGCCAAATACAGGCAATTGACATTTTGTTTAGATTCACTAGAGATAAAGAAGGGGCTTGTGGCTAAGGCAGTACCCACTAGACTTGCTCCAATAAGACACTAGTAGTATTTGCCTTATTTTCTGTCTGTATCGGTGCCCTCTAAACTTGTCTGTTTTCCTGCAGGCGTTTCATCACCAGGCTAAGTAATGTCATCAGTGGAAGGTAGAGTGGGGTTCACCGGCTGTTTCTATGGAGTAGCATATCCTGCCTGTCTCAGTGAGGGTGTGGTTTCTTTTAATTTCTCTTTTTTTTTTTTCTGTATATCTGACTGGTTCTCCTTGGCCAAGCCTTTGCTCTCTTTCTCCCTTTCTAGTCCTCTGTAACTGTTACACACCAAGGAGGGCAGTGCTTCAATTTACTTCTCTGTTCTGTTTCAAGCAGAGATGAAAATTAAACCCAAAAGTCTCCCCAAAAGAAAAAAAAAAAGCATTCAGAAGGCAGCCTTGGAACTTTGCAAGAGAAAAGGACAAAGATGATTTGAAAGTTTTTAGCTTTGCTACCAATTATTTCAGCAACAATGAATAAAAATAAATTAAGGCATATAAATCACACGTCAGATTGTCTCTGCGATGCATGGAATATCTTCCTTCATTCAATAGAGAATACAATTCTTCATATATAGGGCCTTCCTTCCTTTCATTTATTTCTAACTTTTACTCCCACCATAAAGCAGTTCTCGGAGATTTTGCCTGGAACTTAGCAGACACTACCTTGCAGATCTTATGTGATGACACCCCCCCCCAGATGCTTCCCCAGATACCTCTTCAGATATCAGCTTGGGGGAGGATGAACCATTTCCTGGCACGTCAGGAGGGGAATTGGTCAATGGCTCCAAGCAGCAGTCTGAGAGGGATTTGGCTGAATCACAGCTGCAGCAGGACAGCCCTGAGGCATCAGATTGGGAAAACATGCAGTTGCAGCTGGTAAGGGATGAGGAAGAGGAACTGCCTTCTGCACCTGACCCAAGAACATGTAGGGCAGAGAAAAGGCAGGAGCAGCAAAGGTCACCCAGATTACTCATGAGGAGAAAGCCTCATCCTTCTTGATGGGCTGCCTCAAAAGCTGGCTATTTAGCCCAGCAGACAGATAGAGGTAATGCTGGGAAGAACATGTTCATTTCCTAGCTGTGTGTTTTCTGGTCGTTGTGATTCCTGTCTTGCTTTGGACTGACACTGTGCCTTGACTTGGATCGTGCCTTGTGAATTCTGGACTTTTCTTGCCTCATGAACCCTGGTGGGTTTATTTTGATTGGGAAATTTTCAAATGCCTTGTAGCCTCATTGGCCATTGCTCTTTGGACTAGCATTGGTCTGTGACTGGACCTAATTGGGACAGTTCTGGGTTTTTGGTGAAGGGAATTGCTGGGCAATATTACTATACCCACTAAATCATGGTTACGTATGTGTGTGAGTGAGTGGGACAGCACATCTTGTGGGAAACTTTACCCTAGGAGATACACAGTTTTATTGACAATTATATTGGTTCATATTGTGTGTATGTTTGTGTTTCAGAACCAAGAAGCCTTCATCTTGAGATGATAGTATTAACCTTATTCCTATTTCTACTTACGATGTAAAAAAGGCAGAAAATGTGAAATTAAGCAGTTAAGAATGATACAGCTTAAGATGTAAAGATTTCACCAAGCCTCTGATGCACAGTGAATTTAGAATTAATATTTCCTTTCAATTGCAGTTGATATTTCAAGATAAGCTTGCTTTAGAGAGGGTTATACAGTACTTAGGTAGATATTGAAGAGATGCAACTTCTCCAGTCATTTAACAGAGATGTTCTTGAAGATACAATGCCACATATATATGTTTTTTCACCTACATCATTAATTCTGCAGGCTGAAATGAGTCAACAATCCATCCACAGCCCTTATTAAAATGTGCTTAGGAGATTTCTACCTGATTCTCCCTAATATAATTTTCATTATTTTGAGGGTTCCTGTTACTGTGTTAGATGTGCAGCAAATAATTCAACAGGTCTATAGTCAATCTATAATACTTCTCAAGAGATGCTTCTGTTGAATTTCTAACTGATGCATACCAACAAAAATCAAAATATTGTGATGCTGCATTTCCTCACGTTTATTGTCTCTTTATACATTATTAATACTACAGCTACAGAAAATAGTAGGCAGAAGTCACATGGGTATTCTTATAGGAGAGATCTGATTAACCTCTACAGTCATGGAGATTTTTTTTTGTTATTCCCCATTTATTATTCTCTCTTTGCAAAATAGCTTTTGAAAATCCTGCAGATTTAAGATGCTCACATAGGAAAATTCAATGGTATTACTGTATTAACTATATTGGGAATAACAGCAAAACTGCAACCCTTACAGTGGCAGATAGATTTTTTTTTTTTTTTTGCCTTCTACATGTGCATTAGGAATAGCTTCATCAGGAGCATCTCAAGGAAGATGGGAAATGGGTGTTTTTTTTAATCTGCCACCGCCCAAGCTGATTATGGAATATGCATGCTTTTTACCATGGCAATATTTCATAAAGACAAACATAAGAAGACCCAACCTGTTGGGGGTTTGCAGAAGCGACTCTTTGTCCTGCAGATAGCTTGGAGCTCAGCTCTAGAAATTCATTGAAAGATTATTCTAACAAAAGCAGTCACTGTCACCTTCAGTCTCAAGAAAGACAGTGGAGAGGAGAGCAGCAGAATGCTAAGAGCAGGCTAGGAACACTTGCAAAAGTCAGCCACAGTAAGTGCTGCACCCCAGAATTATCATAGATCCTGAGTGATAAAAATCATGGTATAGCTAAAAGGGGGGGGGATCAGTAATTACTTGCTTCCTCCTCCATCATGTAGTGTGCATTGGCCTCTTTTCTGGAACGGTTGACAAGAGGAAAATTGCATGGCTGTCAAGATACATTCTTCCTCCATACAATTTCTCATTAAAAGCAGTGATAATGGATCTGGGGGAAGGGGGGGGGGATAACACCATAGGTGTGAGTGTGTGTGGCTATTGACTTAACAACTGTGGCAAAAAGGTCGTAAAATGGGGCACAACTCACTTAACAACTGTCTTGCTTAGCAATGGAAAATGTGGGCTCAGTTGAGATCATAAGTCAAGGACTTCCTGTGTGTATTTTCCTCTTCAATCAAGTAACTCATCTATAGGTAGAGTCTGTGAAACTCCTGTTCCTAGATAGTTACTGAATGCTGAGTTTCTGGAGAATTGAAATGTATTGCCCTTCCTGGTACAAAGTCTGACAAGGTTATTCTATTTTATTTTTACATCAGCCCTGTGATGTAGGTCAGGTGGTGAGGTGGCAACTGACCCAACTCAACGGAATGGTGATTTGAGAGGGAGGCCGCCTTGAGCAATTTCCAATACTCTATTTATGACATTTTATTTAAAAGTAGTAAAGCTACTTCTAAATTCCATAAAGTATAATATAAGCCACTCTTCGGTCACATCAATAATATTAATATGAACTAGTGGTGAGTAAATTTACAGAATATTGACTGCAGTCTTGCTGCAATTTTAACTGCTATGAAAATTACTCCAATATCTCTGCAGCATTTGATAGCTTTAGGGAAAACTAGGATTTAAAATTCCGCTGCTTGCCCACCAGCTAGGCTTTAAAAAAAACAACTCTAAAGATATGAAGCAGATGAAGCAACATTTTACTGAAAGTTCATTCATCAAAATGCTGCATATTTTGAAAAGGGTAAAAGTACTACTAAACCCATCAGGGATAAGTAAAGGCTATATACTATAGATTATTTTAATCCCCCTGTTAGATATAAAAGGGATAATTACATATTTGTGGTTGAAGCCATGTGGTGGAAAAATCAATACAACTTTTTTGTATGACACTTCATTAGTGTGAAAAATTTTAAAAGCTGAGAAGAACTGGCTGGCAATTAAATGCCTTTGCTACTTCAGATTCAGTAATAGGTTTGTATTATTATCTAGTTTATTTGAAATAGTGGTTGCACTATAGCAGTAATTGGAAAACATTGATTATGTACTTGTATATAGAAAACCTGGCAAATCATTACAGGGCACAGCAACAGTTAGTTAGCCTTACTAATGAAGCATTAATTGCAGTAAGTAGGTTAACATGTTAGTGAAACTACAGGGAGACAGGGTTTTGAAAATTGTTATCAGCATGGTGATAGATGCAGTTTATTTTTAAAAGCTGAGCTGGGAAGGAGAAACATTCTACAAACAGAAACCACAACATGCTCTCGAAGTTGTGTTGGTGCTTGTTTTCTCTTTCTGCTATTAACCTTTTGTACAATGGAAGTCGGGCTTATAAAGTTCTCCTGACGTCTCTGACTTCAGAAAGACAGAACTCAACCTTAGAAGTCAGACCATTGGTTTTGGTTTGAAGACTTCTCTTGGTCTGAAGATCCAATGGCTGAAGACTACTAGTTTCTACTGACTGTCTGCAATCTCTCTGTGTTTCAGGCAGGAACCTTTTTCTACCCTACCTATAGATGCCATGGATTCAGCTGGGCATCTCTAGCATATAAAGCATGAACTGGGAGAAAGAAAGAATAGAAAATAAGAATATTGTTCTCAACCAGTTTTACAGGAAGGCATTAGCCTTCAGTATCTGATTAGGATTGAAATTAGGTTTTCTGAAGGATATACAGATTCAGGTGGCAGCAGCACCTAACCCAATTTGGCTAAAGGATGTTGGATCTGATTAGACTTTGGATTGGATGCTACCATGAACATTTTTTGAAGAGCAGAATAATGCAGAAATGGAAAGGCAATGATCTATGAAAGAATATATGCTGGAAATTCACTGTAAATAAACTGATCCGTCTTGAAATGGCCCACATTGCAATACTGTTGATGCCTTGGCACAGATAAGGCCTACCTGAACATAGTTGGACTTACTGCTAGCCAAATAACTCCCCTTCAGAGTCTACTGTTAACAAAACTGTTCTCCTTTGGGACAGCAACATAAATCAGAAGCATAAAGGAAGAACAGGGCCTTTCAACAGAGAACAGAAGCCTGGATCATTTTCCTTCACCATAAGAGTCATTCAAATCCAACCATCTATTATTTTATCTCATTTTCATTGGGCTGAAATTTCTTACAATGCACTGGGGAGAAGTAAAGTATTATTCCCATATTTAGAAATTACAATGTGATTATTTTTATACCACATGTGAAATTTCATGGTCTGTTTTATGCGGTAAGAGTTCTACTGGAAGACACAGAAAACTGGAGAGGCAAAGTAAGGTCAGTAATAGAAAACAGATTTCTCTGTCTATTTAGTATCTCTATTTCAGCGAGTATTTCAAAAGATGAAAGCTTATCCAACAATGCTGGGGATGGCCTTAAGGCTTTAGAAATAGCCTTATTCATAGGGCTACCTTTGGATTAGCATTAAAATATTGTGTCTCTCTTTGAATTCTAATTCTAAGCAAGCATGTATGACACATAGGCCATGTTTATATTGTCTTTCTGCATTATCACAAGCGACCTACTGCAGTGTAACTTGGGCTGGCCATCAAGGATGCTTAATTTAGTGATCCGTAGTCTTTGTGGCTTTACCTTATAATAATAAAAACATTTGTTTCCAAGGAAAGAGATACTAAAGTGTAATTAACTACAGTGATAATTTAAAAAAAGAAAACCAATAGTATCAATCTGGAAGTAAAACAGAGACTAAAAATGGTAAAATACTGATGATGTTACCTAGTTTGGGTAATGAAACTTCTGCAAGAAAACAACCAAGCTCAGAGAGCACCAAGGACCCCTCAAAATAATGAAACCATGGAAGTAGTAGTAGTACTTATGTAGCACAAATGGAAATGTCTTAAGTAAAATGCAGGTAAATAAGATGGTAAGAACAATTTTAATCTGATCTAAATATATATGCAAGTAATTTTTGGCTGCTACCTGTTCTTCAGTTAAAGAGTCTCACTCTCTCCCCCACAGGTCCTTGTTTTGCTTTGTTTTCCACTGACTGCCAGACTAAATCCCCCAACTTGATGCTCAGCTAATATAGTGGAACTACATAATTTCCATCTTCATGACTGTGTTTGCTGGGTATTTGGGGAGCTAAATTCTGAAGAAAAAAAAAAACCCAGGCCCAGCAGATTGGAGATGACTGGTCAGAACTTAGAATTTAGGGAAATCTGGAAAAAAGGCTTCCATGGCAGTTCTTAATGTCCAATGGGTTCAGGATTGAAATTTCAAGTCCGTTAAATAGCAACAATATTAAATACATATATAAACACTGTCACTCCATTTTGTTTTACATCTCTTTCGTGGACGCTTTTTATCAACTGGGATCCATTCTCTAGCTGCCTTGGTCCACCTGCCATCAGTTCTTCTTGCTATGTGGCCAGCCCATTTCCATTTCAATTATTTTACTCTCTTGATGATACCATATAATTTCGTTTGTTCTCTAATCCATGTGCAGGTCTTTCTATCTTGTCTTGTAATGCAAGTATTGCAGGCCCAACTGGCAAAGGAAAACTCAAGACCGTAGTGATTGGAAACATGCAGAATAGGCCTTCATCCTGCAGTGGATAGACAATGGCTAGAATGATTACACACACACACATTTAAATATATATATACATACACATATGTGTCCAGAATCTTGAATGGGGTAGGATATACCTTTTGTAACCAACAATAACTATTTCCCTTCTTAAGAATTCTGATTTTTTTTTTTTACATGCACTAATCCATTCTACTAAACTTTGCTTTTATTTCATGCCATTTCACTTTGTGGTATAATAATGCACTATGAAAATATACTTTAAAAAAAAAAAGGTTGTTCTGAAAGCTAGCTGAATCTGGATGGGCTTCACTGGTGTTCCAAAGAAGTGTCTTACCTCAAGATACAGTTCAGAAGAAGAAGCATCTAGAAAAGTTTGAACCACGAGCTGAATCAGAGCCTGAGAGGTTAAAAGACGAAGCTTCTGTGTACTGGGAAGAGGCGGGAGTAGTGATGACCAAGAGAGAGGACAAGAGAAGGAGATGAAGAATGAGGAAGACTGGGCATCTGGAAGAGTGATGTTGCCCATGCTAGGTCTCTCATTACATGAAGAAGAAGGGAAAGGTTGCAACCTCATTTCATATGTTAGATGGCTACAGTACTGGACAGAGATCTCCCCATAAACCCTCATATGGATTGCTGCACTACCCTGTAAATGTCCTTACTGCTGCTGACCTTGTAATGGATATTATCCTCTCCAGCAGACCAATTAGGGAGTCCTCAGATCAACATGCAGCCATTTCCTCTGTCATTAACTCTGTGTTTTTTTTTAAGCCAGTTACTGTGAGTAGGGCTGCAAAGCCAACCCTTTGCTAACTTTAAAATCCAGGGTGAAAGGCTGGGAAGGAAGAAGGAAAAAAGAGAGTTGAGGAGCCAGGAGATGAATGAGGCAAGAGCTGTTTCCAAGGGAAAAACCACTCATTCAACAGATCCACAGTTAATATTGCAAAATTATCTTTGTAGCATTTTCTCCTGCACCACATCGGAGTCTGATTTTAGCAGAAGAGCTGCCAAAGGAGTTCAGGATCGTAAGTCTGCAGGAGCTGAACTTGGGACAGTGCAATCTAGAGGAATGGAATGAGCCAACTTTAGAAGCAGGATGATGCCACGCAGATAGCAAGGGAGAACAGATGGTCTAAGAAAGCAGATGGCACAGCATCTCCAAGGAAAGAGATATGAGCCACACCAGTAAACTGCAGTGATGAGGGAGAACCATTGATATACTACTGAAACACCATAACACTGAACTTAAATGCAAGATTGTGAGCTGTGGAGTTTCCCTCTACTGGCCCAAAGAGTGCATGAACCTTAATTCTCAGACCTGCTTTAATTGGGGATCTGCTGTCTCTAATTAATGCAAGTAAAAAAAAACCCCACAAAGTTGCTCATCAGTTGAGTTTAATTTTTAATGGTGTGTCTGTTAAAGCCTATGTTTATCATCCTATTGACTGTATTGCACAAAGCTTTTGCTCCTAATTTGATCACGATGTTTTGCTGATGGAGTAGGAGTAATCTGCGAATAGGAACTTGACAGTGCATTCCTACGAGTTACTGCTACCTCAGTTCAGAGGCACTTACTCCCAGGTGTGGGTATGTCTGGATCTGAAGTCTCCAACTATAATATATCATGGTACAAGTTACCTTTACAGCATGTGCTCATGCAAAACTTGTATGAAAATGTGTCTTTGTCGAAAGATCTGGGTTGCAGTCTAAGAATGATGTGTGACTTCCTACTAGTTTCTATGGGTCTTAGGAGCTCAAAAGGTATTTATTTCTGTATTGATTTGCACAAGAGGCCACCAGTTTATATGACTAATGTAAACAGAGAACAAGGCAGACCCAGCTGCAATATGCCCCCCCCCCCCATGTCCATTGCTAAAGTATCACTGGATAAAAGCTCACTTGAGCACATTGCTGCTTGATATGCTATGATTATGGCGGGCAATTTAAGTCAGGGAGCTAACATGCTTCTTGCCCCATTTGCCTGGCAATATGTGAAGTTGCCAGCCAAGCTCCCAACCTACAACCGATCAAACATTATCTCATCTTCTCTCTTTTTATTTTTCTATGAATTAAAGCCCAGAAGTACATCTCAAAAGGTTTGAATTGGTGGAAAAACTTTCTTTTAAAAGTTCCCATATATTTGTTCCAAATGGACGTGTTCAATGTTGTTAAATTATGTTTTATATACTAAAACAAGCTTTACCATGTTTGATAATCAATACTCACCGTTTAGAGGAAGATTGGAGACCCTTCAGTGCATCACACTTTGATTGGTTACAAGTCAAAAACAAGTAAAGTCAGTCTGATTCTTCATTAAGTTTGGAGAAAGTCACAGTTTTGTTATGATTTGGTTTGGAAGTAGTCAGCAATAAATGTCTAACTTACTTCACACATCATAAAAGATTGATACTACGAGCCACTTCCGAATTCCTGGATTAGGAGGTACTAATTAAAAGGAATGTGCTAACTTAAGAAGAAGGAATTAATTACCCCGGAAGTGGTCCTGATGGTGTAAGAAAGATATGCAGGAGACAAAGTGGAGCCATAGCAGCTATCTTGTGCCTTAAAGATTACCACATTACAGTAACAAGGAAAGAAAATAAACACAGAGATCAGGGGATGTTTAAAAATTGCAGAGCATATTGATGGCAAAATTGTTTTACTTGGCTAATGAGAATCAGTATTTCTTTTAAACCTTCAAACTTCCTGTGTGCACAGACCCTGGATTCATAATCTATCTTTCAATCATATACCCTCAATTTTTCAACCTTTTATAGGTAGGAACCTATTGAAGGCTGTGTACAATGAGAACACTTTCTGCAGAAGTCAGAGCAGCATGCGAAGACAGTAAACTTTCGTACGTTTATTTCTGCTAGATAATGTAAGTAAGGACTGTGTGAACTTTGGACCACTTCACCATTCTGCTCGTGTATTACAGTTACAGTACAAAAGCCAATGCAGCCATATTAATCTCATGTTACTCCTTTTAAATAATGTGTTCACTACTTCACTGGCAGACTTACTTTATTGGGAAAACACAGTATACTATATTTTGATCTTATTTGACAGGGGTGAAAATTTCAGAATGATGGCATTGAAGTATCAAAAATCCCAAAGAGTCTTTCCACTCATTATTACTATTTGTCTGATGAACATAGGAAACCATGAATGGATTTGACATTCATACAATTGCACATACGCAATCTGTTCCTGGAGACCAAACACTCTATAATGTCTTAGTGGTCCCTGAGCCATGATCGTGGGCAAAAAGCCACATATACCTGCATTTCATCCTTAACAGTTGATAGTCAAGCTTCTTTCTGCGTAATTACTGTTTCCACAGTAGGCAAGATATGCATGTATTACTCTGCCTCTTGGGAGAGCTTCAACATTCTTCTGAGGAAAGGAGCAAAGGAAACAGGCTACACAAGGTTGGGAGTTTTTTCCTCCCTCTGGCTAGGCAAGCCAAGTCTCAGTTAGTCCAACCCAGAACGAAAAAGAAAGCATTGACTATGGTTAGACAGGACTCTGGCTTTTGCAACACTCTTACATTGACTTGTGTTTCTTGCAGGGAGTTAATGACTCACACTCTGAAAGCCCCTGACTAGGATATGCTACGGATATATCCATTATTAGTATTCAACCTGGTGTTGAATTTTGTAGTCCTCCTATTTCACCCCACAGTATCAGAGCCACCAATCAGCACATCTTTCCTTTCCACTCAACACAATTGTGAAAAATTTATTGAAAGGAGCCCAGTGTACTTTTCAAACATAATGATTAAATGTACCCCAAATTGGCTTTAGGAAATAGGAGTTTGTGTACGGCATCTGGCATATGCCAAACATCTGAAAGGGAGAGCTTGCCTACAGCATGCTGGAGTTCTCCTTTGGCAGAGTTTTGCCAAACTTTGCAGTGATTTAGTCTCCTCTCTTAATAATGAGCTGTTTTGTGAAAAGCGCCTCATTATTATAACTGTAGGGGAATATTTTGACTAGTAAAGCAAATCATATAAGGAAAAGAAAAAGCTCTAGCCACGTTTGCCTTCCCCAATTGTCAGGGAAAGGTGTTCAGGCAGTCAGAAGCAATTATGGACCAAAAGAAAATCTCCAGCCCAATTTGCAAATCTCACCCAATGATTCTCCGAGTATGAGAGCGGAGTGGGGAACCGAAAGGAAGCACAACCAACATTATCTGCAGGGTCTTTGATGTTAAGGAAATCATGGCATCTGCCAATCTTTCAAATTCCAGGGGGTAAAGAATGAGGTCTGTTAGGTTGTCATTGAACATGACAGGCTTAATGTCAAGTTTATAACAGAAAAAGGGCAATCTTATTGCAGGTTTATTCTGTTTTATGTTGCTTGTTCCACAGGCGGGTTCTCCTTCCTTTGTATCTAATTTATAGCATTTGAAATACCAAACAGATTTTTTTTTTCTTGCGTATTTCCTGAGCTCCCGGCTCCTCTTGACTATCCCTGAGCCATTTCTTCAGGGAACATCCTGCAATCCTTCCAATTTAGCATCTGCGTAAGAAGCCGGGCAAAGGCTACGACTGAAAGCATTCATTCCATTGTTATAGAGCTGTTCAAACTCCCAATATTTCAGTTTAATTACTGCTTAGAATATTTTCCCTTCCTCCTACTTTCAGTGGTGCGTGCGCGTGTGTGTGCATGCGTGTATTTGAATGATATCTAAGTTGCCTCTTTCTTGAGCCCATCGGTCTAAAGAAGAATTACTTCTCATCCTATTCTTTCCTCAGCTTCCTTCTCTGACTCTGTAATTGGGCTTTTCTTTCTTTTCTTCTTTTCTTTTTTTTTTACTTTTTGCTAATAAGCAGCTTACTTTCTCTCCCACTAGGCTCAACCGAGCACTTTTGTTTCATGAATTTTACAAAAGATTTTAATAGATGCTTTAGGCTATGCAAAATGTGATATGAAGGAAGGCACTAATGCTCCAGCCATGACACAGAGGACATGTGAATGGCTGCTTATCATTAACGTCAGGTCTCCAAATTTTCATTAGGAATTCTGGAAGACAGAAGGGGGGGGGGAATGTGTAGCTCTATGAAATAACATTAACCTATACTGTGTAACCAACTATAATTGCTCAGCATTTCACATTAGCTCTCTTCAGATGGTGAGTCTCTCATTATTTCTACACATACATAATAACTGCTTATTATACAGTTCACTCCAATATATTGTGGATAAGATTGTGTCAGCACTTCCATTATAAACTCCATTTTGGGGCGCCTCAAAAGGCAGTTGTAAAAAAAAAATCATTTCGAACTGAAGATTGCTTTTCCCAGTATGTGCCTAGAATAGACCTAATAATAATATTAAAGCAATAAATTATGGTAGATGTGTCTTCATTTTAAACAGAGGGATAAACACATACCTAAAGATTCTACTTCTTCAGATAATGCCATTTGTTAAGTAAAATGTAGATGGATGTGTGTATGTGTATCACTTTTAAATCTGTTGGCGAGCAATTGTTAAGGTAGATTGTTTTATTTGTTAAAATAACTCTTAAATAAGGGGAAAAAATCCTAGATAAACTACTGAGGTGCAAAAGATAAATGTTATGCGAACTGTAATAACTGCTCTCTAATAAGCATCGAAAAGAGTTTAATAAATGTAATAATAAATATTTGTTAATTCAAATTCTTTCTTTAGAAAACTTGAAGGCCTTTTGAAAGCTTTAACAGGGCTAGCTCAAAATGTCAATAAATAATTTCAAAGATTATATCAAAAAATGTTATGTAGCTTTGTGGCATTTTCAGTATAATGGCAGAATATTTTGTACAATTAGAAAGTACATATTCATTAGCAGACAGAAAAATTGAATAATTCTGTGCTATATGCTGTTCTTTGAGTCATTATTCCTCTATTCCAGTGGTGGCGAACCTATGGCACGCGTGCCAGAGGCGGCATGCACACCGTTGCCCCAGCTCCACCTCCCCCACGGCCCCCTCCTCACCAGCAGCCCCCCGGAAGAGAGTCGCCCCTGGGTGCAGCCCGCGCGGAGCAGCGCAGCCAAGGACATGGCAACCAGGCAGCAGGGACAAGACTCCGCCCTCACACCCCGTCGCACGTAGATGATGCTGCGGGGTGCGGGCGGAGGGCATGGCCACCATGATGCTGCTGCAGCAGACCGTGGAGGCAGCAGGTGGTCCTGCAGGTGGGCGGGGGCAGGGCGGATTGGGCGGGGGTGGAGGGGGTGGGGCAGGGGCAGGGCTGTTTTTGGGCATTCGGTGCCTAAAAGGTTCGCCATCACTGCTCTATTCTGTGTTGATCAATTCATATCAACAATTTTGCATTGTCCTGGACATTGAGGTTTAGGAAGCATATTGATAAACTGGAACATGTTCAGAAAAGAGGTCTGGAAAGAAAAATTTAGGAGGAATAGTTGAAGCCACTGGATAGTGTCAACCTGGAGAAGAGAAGACTATGGGCAGATAAAATGGTTGTATTCTAATATCTGAAAGACAAATGGGACAGAATTGTTCAGAGACATCCCTAAAGATTGGACAAAAAACTGTTTTAGATTACAGGGAAGTAGATTTTAACTGGACATCATGAAAAATTCCTTAATATTAAGAGCTATTAAATATGAATGTTATAGGTTCTACCTGTACGCTATCAAATCAATACAGGCACACAATGCTGTACAAAGTACAGTAACATACATAAAGAGTTAAAACAGCCATGGTACATATAAATAACATTTAAAATAACAAAGTTCTTCCTAGGAAGAACCTATTGGACAGGTGGATTCTAATAGGGGAAGGCAGTTCTGGAAGTAGCCAGGTACCAGGCCACACAAAGGTAGTCCTTGACTTATGATGACAGTTGTGCCCAGCATTTCCGTTGCTAAGCAAGGCCGTCGTTAAGTGAATTGTGCCTCATTTTACGACCTTTTCTACCACAGTTGTTAAGTGAATCATTGCAGTTGTTAAGTGAATTGTGTGATTGTTAAGTGACTCCGACTGCCCCCCATTGACTTTGCTTGTCAGAAACTGACTAGGAAGGTCACATGACTCAGGGACAGTGCAGCTGTCATAAATACATGCCGTTTGCCAAGTGCCCGAATGTTTGATCACGTGACTGTGGGCGATGCTGCAACAGTCATTAAGTGTGAAAAATGGTCATAAGTCACCTTTTTCAGTGCCTTTGTAACTTCGGTCACTAAACGAATGGTTTTAAGTTGAGGACTACCTGTAGAGCTTTTGTGGTCAAATCGCCCTTGAATTGCAATCATCATAGGGCCTGAAGCACAGGTGTAAGGTCATCTTTGTGGGTAACATTGCCAGCATCTGGGCTGCTATATTTTGTTGCAATTGTGGTGTCTGGCAGCCCCATGTAGAGCTTGTCTTCTTAATTAATTTACTTGTGTCCTGCCCTCTCTGAGCAATTGTATAGTAGTTCATCTGGTGTGTCACAGAGGAAGAACTGACCTTAGGACCCAGTAGAGGCCATCCTGCACCACATCCCATTTTGCAGGTTTTTCTGACTTTGGAAGAAGCCTGATTTCATTAGATAGCTGAGAATTAGGAGAGGAACATAATAACTCCCCCCCCCCGACTTCTGAGTTTGACCTTCCCTGGTATTGGAGCTATCCTATGACTTATGAATGATGTCTTATGAATGAATTCTATGAGATTTATCTGCTCTCCTTGGAGTAAAAAAGTATGTACAGTTTTTAATTATTTTTAATTAATTATTTGTGTCAATCAATCTTTTATTTGCTTACCTTTCATACCTTAGCTTGCTGAGGAATTTGAGCAATCATAGAAATTCTGTACAACTAGAAAGATGTCATTACCCTGTCTTATGTTCCCTGCTTCCAACTTAGTAAGAATGTGATGGGATCATACCATGGATGGTAAAGAGGAAGAAAAGGAATATGCAAGACCAGATTGGAGACAGTGAATTTTAGGCTAATATACAATTTGGGCAGGAGGCACAGAGGATCATCCTGAGAACCAGGCATAGGCTCGTAGACTGGGGCAATGCTAGTCAACTGATTGATGAACATGCAGAGTGCTACATGGAAGGTTCTCAAAGGGAAACTAAAATTGCACCTCTCCTCAGATACTGATCCCATCCAGATACGAGTATAGTCATCAGAAGCATATGTTTCTTTCAGGGCCAGATTTTCCTTTCACAGAGAGAGGTGGTTCCACAAGCAGCTGATTGTGAATGTCAAGAGAGACATTCAGGAAACATTTGCTTAGTTATTCTGCTGCAGTTGTTGATTTTTTTTCTTCTTTCTGTAAGATCTTTGCTCATTATTCACACTTCATCCAGAACGATGGATGGAGATACAACTATTGTTCATGCATAGAGTCAGAATTAGCACTGCCCTTATATACTCTGTCGTGCAGTTGCAAGAGGTTGGAAGATAGATTTGGTTTTTTATTTGTTCTGTGATTCTGTTCTTCAACTGATGTGCTAAAGCTGTTTTAAATGTTTCATCAACTCCTTAAGGGCATGCAGTGGCAAACTGATGAAGAAAGTTAGATGAGGTGTGGAGCATCTATAATCATATCTGTCTTCTCGGGAAAGCAACAGTAACAGGCCATGAAATGCAATAAGGATGGAGGACAGTGGGGAGAATGCAGCAAAGAGAGCGTTAGGAGGTACTGACTGCAGTTCATACATCATCGTAACATTCCCATAGAATCTCAGGATGAACTCAACGGCAGAACAAATAATGCAATTGCTACTGCAAACTACATTGATGTGGAACAGGGATATGGGCTTTGCTTACGGTAGAAGGCACCATAGCTGAGTTTGTGTACTGTAAGCACTTGGTTGCATGAACAGACCATGTGAGTTGCATACTCAGTGACTTTGTCTAAGCAGCTTGTTTCTTCTCTTTATCTCTAAGGAGGAGGAAAAGGGTGCCATAGGAAAGGCTATTATTCAGGCTGAAGCCTTATGCATACTATGGGAAGGAAATCATAGCCTTCTTACTACACATTCTTCCCACCGTAATCAGGAGAAAAGGTTCAAAATCACAAATCAGAATAGGCACTAGACCAGTGATGGCAAACCTTTTAGAGACTGAGTGCCCAAACTGCAACCCAAAACCCAGTTATGCATCGTCGAGTGCCGGGTGGGTGTGGCCCATTGGCTGGGTGTGGCCAATTGGGTGGGCATGGCCAATTGGGTGGGCGTGGCTGTGGTGGTAACGGCAGACTGGGTGGGACTAAAAAAGTTCAATCAATCAATTCCAACTTTGCAAGATCTTTTTTTTCCCGCAAGAAGTTGAAATTGACTGATTGAACCTTTTTTTTTTTTTGCACATGGCGGCGGAGGCCTAAAGCGAAAAGGTTTTATAAAACCCAGCTGAAGGCCTAGGACTGGGGCAACAGCACGCGTGCCCACAGAGAGGGCTCTGAGTGCCGCCTCTGGCACCCGTGCCATAGGTTCGCCACCACTGCACTAGACAAAGATAAAAAAGCAGCGGGAAACACTAATGTAGAGTAATTGGTGAATATTCCTCTCTGTCTTAACCTGAGATCTCTTGGATCAAATAAGAAAAAAAAAAGGTCGTCTCCTCAAAGAAATTACTGTTTTCAATCAACAAACGCTAAAATCACAACCCAGCAGGGTGCCTGATTGCAAAGCACCACATCTCAGAATGATGACTAAGTGCATCATTGCTTGGAATTTCCAGGGGGTGTGCTTCTGCCTATTTCAAGGAACAAATTCAAGGTGTTCCTATGTAAAGGGCTTGTAGCAGACAGCTTGGCATGTCTACCTCTGACAACTTATTGCATATTGCACCCTAGAAATAAACTTCACCCCTGATTCAAGCAACTGCTGGAGTTCTTTCCCAAGAAATGAACCTGGTAAGATTTCTTTCTAACAATACCACTAAGGGTTGCTTTCAAGGCCTCTAGTATGTTTTCCTTACTGGATAAGTAATGAATCTGAAATTCATTGGGCGGGCTTCATTCACGATCAAAGGAAGTCTCGTTCATTTTGATGGCAGAGTTAAGCATTTGTTCAATTTCTGCCGATAAAATCAGTGGGATTTGAAAGCAACTTATTTTTTCATGCTCTATTATAATCTGGAAATAAATCTCATCAAACTGAGTCCAGTACAGTAATTCAGAGAAGCCATGCATAGGATTGCATACACCCAAAAAGTTAGAAATGATAGCAATTTGCTGACCTCCTCTGAAAGTACTGGGAAGTTATCGGAAAATCTCAGATTGCAAGACAGAGTGGGAAAGTTGAAAAAACATTTCCAAAAATGTCAGTGGCAAATTAATTCCATACTGTTGCCAAGAAGAGTGCATGAAGGTGTCCAGGTGGCCACCAACAGCTTTAGCTTGAGAGAGGCTTTCTATTTAAGACCATTTACACCGTCTCTTCTTATTTTTCTTCTATTCCTATTTTCAGAAGCCAAGAATCTGTACCGTATTTTATATATGCAGAACCTAACATTATTCCTACAATTTAAATCAAATATTCATATTTGATTTGATTGTAGGAATCAGTTTCACGGGGTTATTTTTAACCTACAGTGATTTATTGGATTTTATGATACTGTTTTGCATTAATATCATAAACCACCCAGAGTCTTAAGATAAAGTCGGCATATAAATAAATGTAATAAATAAATACTAAGTGCATCAAGGTCAAGAAATATGACAACGGGCCTCTGGGGAGGCAGAGTGTACTTATAATATACACTTTTATTTATGTGATCTCTGATTAAATGTTGGGTGGTTGCTGAACTTTGCTAAAAACCATTTTTGTTTAGCCCTTAACTTCAGACAACTGCCGTGAGATACCGCTTGCAGCTTCCTGGCCTTATTTTCAGCCAGTGTTATAAGGGCCATTTCTCTTAACCAGTGCCAATCTCTAAACAAATCCCAATTACTTTGGCTGACTGCAGAAAGGGATGAATTTCACTCTAATGAACACTATGAATAAATTCAAGCTGAGCCTGTATATCACTGTTTTAGCACAACATGTTAGATTATAACAACCTGCACGCATCAAATAATATCTGCAAAGGATTATCTTCGCAAAAGGTTCAAAAAGCTGCAGCATTTACATTAATGTGATTATATATTACAGTTCAATTTTTCAGCTAAAGGGCTTCAAAACAAGGTATTAGAAGTTTTAGTATATGCCATATAACATACCCTGATTAAAACAAAATCAAGCCTTTTTTTTTTTAAAGGCAACAACCCAGGAATAGTACCTTTGAATTTAGCTAGCCTAAATAGCAAATCAAGTAGAGAAAAAAATGTTAAAGTAAGATTCAGTCTAATGAAAGGAGCAGAGAAAAGAAATTTCCAACAATGGAGTCAATGGCGCCTCAAGCAATATGGGGGACAGGAAGAAGTCCCCTCACTAAGTCTGTGTTGATGGAGAGAGAATCACAAGGGAACATTAGTTGAATCTGTTTATGTTGTTCCTGATCTTTCTGGCTCATCCATCTTACCTCTCTTGTTAATTTTCTTTAGTAAATGTTACTTACATCAGCTGCTGTTCTTCTTGAGGATTTCCAAACAAGATCTGGAAGAGATTTTCGTTGAGAATGATCATAAACCTGAATAGATATCTATATTCCTCTTTCGCTACCACTACTATTAAAATCTCAAATGCCAAAGGTTTTTTGCCTGCTGCAGATGTAATTGATGGCACTATGTCCTTGGTGTAACTGAGGTGTAGTACTGAGGTACATAAATTTGCATAGGAAACTGTTAACCATCCATTGATCCACCCTAACCCCAACTCTAATCCATTTGTCAGGGAGAAAAGCACATGACAGTCAAAATAAGTGGACATTATTGATTAGTTAGTATGTGACACTGGCAAACAAAAACATTTTGGTGGGCAAAAAAAGAACAAGAGCCCATATCTGTAAGTTTGAAGGCAACTGTGTTTACAGACACGTATTTTTTTTTTGATAGCCAGTTCTGTGTGGTGCTTAAGGCATCAGGTTAGAAACGGGGAGATTGTGAGTTCTAGTCCTGCCTTTGGCACAAAGCCAACTGGGTGATCCAGTTCCTTTCTCTCAGCCTTAGGAAAGAGGCAATGGCAAAACATTTCCAAAAAATCTTGCCAAGAAAGCTGCAGTGACCTGTCTAGGAAGTTGCCAGAAGTCAATTGACTCAAAGGCACACACATGCAAAAATTCTGTTTCACATGTTGAAATTTCAACTTTGTCCACTCATTGTTGAAAATGTCAATATACCTGCAGCAAAATGTGTCAGCTTTATAAAACTTCCAAATGTGAATGATTTTATTTAATTCTGCTCATTCCTACCATCCTGAAAGAGGACTCACTTTAATGTACTGGGACAGCTAGATGTTAATTAGTTTCTCAGTTTGTCCTCTTGTAACCTCCCAAGTTACAGTGCAAGGAGTTGGTTGTCTTCTGAATTAGGAAATCCTGAACTCAGTGCTCCCACACTGACAGTCTCTCTCCATGGGTTTCCTTTCCTTTCCTTTCCTTTCCTTTCCTTTCCTTTCCTTTCCTTTCCTTTCCTTTCCTTTCCTTTCCTTTCCTTTCCTTTCCTTTCCTTTCCTTTCCTTTCCTTTCCTTTCCTTTCCTTTCCTCATTCTTCAGTGATGGTTTTAAAGCTACCTTAAATCCCTACTTAGGTCTACTCTCTATTTGCCACTTAAAGGACCTGAGAATTAGAACATTCTCTTAACTTCCTTAAGATACACTCAGTTCTATGTTAGATTCTCACAATCTCCAGGTCTTTTGGGATTGTAAGTAACAGAAGCCCCAGCTTGTTTGGCCTCTGGAAATCCTAACACTCAGTCTAGGGCACCAAGTTTGGAAAAGGATCCTAAAACTTCTCTATGACTAGTTGTTTAGTGACTGTTTGACATTACTATTGCCCCCACCAAAAGGCACCTACAATCCAGATTCAAAGTTCTGATAGCCCCCCCCCCCTCTAGTCGCCTGACTGCATTTTGGGCACTTGGCAATTGGCCTGCTTTTATTGCCTGTTTGCACTGTCCCACAGTCAGATGATCACAATGTACAACATTTTTGCCAGAAACTGGCATTTACTTCTGGTTTCCAGCAAAAAAAAAAAAACCGCTCATAGAAAACACTTAATGATTGTGATATTCACTTAACGATTGCTTAACAACTGCTGCGAAAAGGTTGTAATATTTGATTAATGATTGGCACAACTTAACACCATAATAACTGGCATTATGGTTGCAATTTGAGAACTACCTGTAAATAAGGATGTCAGATCAGGGTTGCAGAAATCCAGATAACCCTTGAATGGACACAAAACAACTTTAAAAATTTTGCATCTAGATTTTTGCCTACTAGATCTAATAGTCCTAATTGAGTGTAAATTCAGATATATTTTTTTCACTCCCCTAGTTTGTAATGAAAGAGAGAGGAAAAATTAAATAGCTGATGAGAGTATGGTATTTATTCATTATAATCTTGTTTTTAGTCAGGTTAAACACACTGGCCTTTGGTATTTTATTTTTGTTATTTCCTTTAGAGAAATATTCCATAAAATGGCTTTTCAAACATGCAGTATGACTATGCATGCTCCTCATAAAAGGCACGCATAGAAAAGAGACCAGAAACTCTGCCTAAATTGGCTTTGAAATCTATTACTTAGTTTCCAGAGATGAATCCACCTTAAGAAAGGTCCAAGGAGTTAGAGGGAAACCAAATATAGTAAAAGGAAGTTGGGAATGTGGGTGTCAGGTTGTCAGTAATCTGACAGCTCTGGTAACTACCCTCTAATCCAGCCGGCTCCAGCCACGCTCTCGGCTGACACCACAAGGACTGACTGACAGCTGAAGAGCGAGCACTTTTTACAGGCAAAAGTGACATTCAGTCTATTAAGGCTGACAAGCACAAAGCAGAGATTTGCCCTGAATGGTTTGATACTGAAGCCTAGTAAAGGGGTTATTTGAAAGGTCTTAGAGAAAGTGTCAGACTCAAGCTCAGATGATAACAATATTGTAATGATAGCACTGGACAATGAAGGGCTATGATTGCCTATACAGGCTGAGAAGATTGGAGGTGGATATTGAACGCAAAATGCCAGCAAAGGCAAGCATGCAACAACTCTGACAATATTCTTATTAGAAGGAAATCCTGCAACCCAGAGATAGGACAGCCATACCTGTGTATATGAAGACAGACAGACAGAGGTGTATACAATATGCAGAAATAATATTATATATACATACATACATACATATGTACATGTGTGTGTTTGTATTTATGTGTATGTATATATGTGTATGTATTGCATGCATATAGATATACACATACTGTATATGTGTCTTATGGATCAAAGTTAAGTTTGGATGCATCTCCTTATTAATGTTTAGAAGATCATAGAAACTGCATTGGGAAAGATCAGAGCTGTCCATCCATTGCTTTGGACCCAGGCAACCTTGCCAGTGGGAAGGGATGAATCAAAAGCCTGGTCCAAAATAATTGGATGATGCCAGATTTATTATTTCTGATGTCAGTAATTGCCCTGAGGTATGAGCAGCTATGTTGATTAAGTGTCAGGAAAGGCACCCGGCCAGTAAACGCTCAGCTCCATTCAGTTGCCCAGACTCCACCCGGATACAAGGGATTACAGGACTGTAAAAAGAAAAAAAAAGAGCAGCTATGTTGATTAACCTCCAAGGAAGACTATATTCAGATAAAATGAGGGGCTGACATTTTAGCCAAAGTCTTATATTGTGTTGTAGATTCCAAACATCACTACCTGTTACTTTCATGGCAACTTCTAGTAAGTATAGTTTCCTCCCTGGAGATACTTTATTGGCACAGATAAAAAGTTTGTGTTGAATAAAATAATACTGTTTCCAAAATAAGGAATAAAGCTTCCCTTTTGTAAGATACTGCTCTATAGTGCACTGGTAAGATCACACTTGGAATACCACATCTAATTCTGGTCACCATGATACAAAAAAAGATGCTACAAGTAGTGCAGAGAAGAGCAATAAAGATGATAAGGGGTCTGGAGGCTAAACTGTACAAGGAACGGCTAAGAGAACTAGGTATGTTTAGCCTAATGAAGAGAAGCCTTAGTCGTCTTCCCATACTTGAAGGGCTGTCACAGGGAAAAGGGGGTTGATCTATTCTCCAAAGCACCTGAGGGAAGGACAAGAAGCAATGAATGGAAGCTTGTCAGAGGGAGATCCAACTGGGAACTAAGAAATTTCCTGACAGTGTCTGTGGAGATTCTCAGTCATCCAGGTACTTTTTCAAAAGGCAACTGGACTTTGTTTTTCCTTGAAGACTTTTGCTTCTCATCCAAGAAGCTGAAAGAACTGAAAAGGCTTCTTCAGTTCTTTCAGCTTCTTGGATGAGAAGTGAGGCCTGCCTCCCAAAGCTGTAGGTGCATCATTGCTGGAGGTTTTTAAGAAAAGATTAAATAAGCATTTGTCCAAGAAGGGCCCCGGCCTTGGGCAGGGGACTGAAGTAGGACATCTAAGGTCCCTTCTAGTTCTATGTTTCTATGCTTTAGTAGTATGCAGCCTCCTGTTTCAAAGGCAGTAATGCCCTCAAATGGGAGCAGGACTTGTGTTTTCAAGATGCATGTGGCTAGCTACTGTGGGAGACAGGATCTGGCCTTAATGAACCTTTATACTGATTTAGCAATGCCACTTTTTACTTTCTTAGAATATGTGCTAAATTAGAAAAAAATCATTTGCATCTCTCTTTCAGAATGTAACATGGACAAAATCACAAACCGTGAATTGTGTCGTATTCCATCCTTAGAACCCATTTCCTTTTCCTTGCAATCGTCCCTGCCTGATGGGGTGAGGAACCTATCCCACTAATTCTGGGAAACCTTCCACAGTAGCTTTTGGGAAGCATGGGGGAAAAAGCAAGAGGGGGAAAAAATCCTTATAATACTATAAGGAGAAGTCAATGAGAAGCAGGTTGATTTAGCAAAGACTGTAAAAGATTCATATTGCAAACTGCAAAATGTCGCCTGGGAAGTGGCCCAGAGAGAGGAAAAGCAGTTGGCAGAAAGCAGTGAGCTGAATGATGATCTAGCGGTAGGCCTTGTGTATCTTAAACAGGAAATATTGTCACAGCAGGAGATCTTTCTGCCAGTCACAAGGGACAAGCATGTTAGTATCATCCTGCTTCTCCTTTTATTCTCTCCCCCCACCCCTTTTATTAACACAGAAGCTGTCTGCTCTTCAGAGTAGGCCCTATCCACTTTAGCTCAGTCACTGTTTGATAGATTTTTTATTTTCAGAATCTGGGCCAGTAGAGATTGAAACCCTACATTCCACACATTCAACTGTTTGGGCCAGCTCTACCATTAGGCAAAGTCGTTTGATCCGTTTAATCTGGTCTTTCTCAACCTCTGAAACTTTTAAGATGTGTAGACATCAGTTCCCAGAATTCCCCAGCCAGCCAGCCATAGCCATCTCTACCCATCTTAAAGTTGCTGAGGTTGAAAAACACTTCTTTAATCAATACTGGAGAATATAATGCCATTACCAGAGCTCAAGGGGAGTGAAGGTGGCTCAGAATTTTGACTCTGAAGAAATCAAGTCACTGATCTTTTATATATATGTGTGTGTGTATGTATGTATATATGTGCATATGTATGTATGTGTGTGTGTACACACACACACACACACGTACATACATACATTAGTTAATTTTTGCTGCTGGAATAATTCAGAAATGATTTATTCATTTTTAAATGTTCTGAGTACATGCAACCAACTATTTTTCGTCTCTGTTGAGTGAAGGGGACCTTCCCAAATCATTTAGTTTAGATCCTTGGACTTAATTCTGATATAAGCACTACATATTCTATAGTGCTTCGTTTTGACCTTCTCTCCTGTTGTTATGCAGGAGCAGAACTGTTTCTACTATTTATTGCTACTATTCTAAAATCTACTATTTTACTACTAAGCTGGAGGAAATCTGATTCTCTTGGATGCAGGGGAAAGGATACTGTCTGAACTGGTGACAATGCGAAGGAAAGAGTTGTGGTAGTAAAAGGTGCCCCTCCCCAATACACATGAGAGTTACGAGATGTCTCTTCCCCTCCCCCCATGAGCTGCTGAAAGTGCCCTTGTAAGAAAACATTACCAGCAAGATGAATTGACCCTAAGTGGCAACAGAGAAGTGACTTAGTCAGGGACCTGTGGCCCAGTAAACCACATTTTTTATATTAATTATACACATCTCAAAGATATTATGGCTAGCATGCTGACCTAGTAGGAAAGGATAAATAATCTGAAGGTGACCCTGATGGGTTTATCAAAAACATTATAACCTCATGCTATGATTTCCATGGTATCCACCCTTTTATGTGTCTTTTCTTTACCGTCTAGTTTGGCAAGGGCATACAAGCCCTGGTTCAGCTTTTGCTTAGGGCTGCCCGACAAGCCGCCAAAGCTTTGCTGGGAGCCCGCTGTGCATTGTGTTGTTTGCATGCCTAATAAATGATTTGGTCGCTTTAGGTTTTGGCCACAACAGTGACATCTGCCAATCCAGTGGACATGTTTACCTGGTGATCAGAAGGCATGCCATCTTGCCCTTTGCCAACACAATGTCTTTGACTGGTATGGCTGATTGCTGAGGTCGTAAACATAGCTACAAGGGAATAAGTGTCACTGAGCAGAGTATGAATGAGCAGGAAATAAGTTTTTATACTAATGGAAATGCCAACATGAAAAAATTATCACACGAGGTGGAGGTTTCCCTCCATTTAGAGAGTGTCTCCTCTCCATATCCCAAATGTATGTAAATTACAATACCATTTCTCTGAGTCTTGGAGAAGGCTTGTGCTTAGCATTTCCACATCAAATATTTCCCTAGGATTTTTTTTAAAAAATCATACTCTGTTGAACAAGGAAATACACAACTTTAAGCCATAATGGCTAGGCTCACATTTCACACTATGCAAAAACAGCCATCACAACATGATCCGGCCCTCTGTATAAAACAGGCCAGTATTTTGCTTACTTGCCTCTCCAAAGTGTTATTTTAAGAAATGCTAGATTTCCACAAAATGCAAAACACTTAAATAGGAATGATTCAAAATATTTCATTTTCCTCCATGTTCATTTCACATTAGTTTTGCTACTTTCTTCTCCAGGGTAAGAAATTGGCTGTATACTTTGATGTAGTGCTTATGATAAAGATATATATTATAGGAAAGGGGAAAAAATAATATGCAAATTTTGGGGGGCAATTTCAGAATAGCAGACATCTAGCCTTGCATCCATTTCTGGTTATAACCATTTGTGGTAGGAATTGTTTAAATTATAAGCCCAAGCAATAGTAAATATGGAGCATTTATTACATTCTTTCTCTCTATTTAATATTTTCATTTTAATGGTTAGTGGAAAAGAACCTCATTTACAATTTTCTACATAGTAGTTATAGGAAAGATTGAAAATAAAGGATGATAAAGGAAGTTTGGCCTCTGTGGCCTCAAAGAGAAGAATTTAGTCATAAAAATGAACATAGTCAAAACTTGTTTATAAGTCAAACCCTTTTTTAGTTGAATATTATATTTAACAACCATTTTAAATTGGGAGTGACATCCTGATCCCAGACAACACAGCTTTTATAGAAAGTACCTCTAACTTTTAAATGCTTTTAATACATTTTTAAAATAGAACAGTAAAAAAGCTGCAAGCATACTTCAAAGAGAAAAAGGTGCTGGATTTTCACTGGTTATAAAAATCTAGAAACCTTCTGCAGGTGTTAAAATGTGTGGCACATCCCTTCCAAACATTCAAATGCAGGTGGGAACACTGCTTAATCAAGGTGCTGAGCAGAAAAATGACCCCCTCATGAAAAGTATGATGACATTTGGACATGCCAAATAATCTTCCATATTAGATAAATATTCACTGTTCTGAAAACAGCAAATGTTGTTGTCTGTTGTAGTCTGCCCTGCCATTTTCAATAGCTATAGGTAAAATCCTGACTGAGAATCTCATTAAAAGAAAAAGTAAATCCCCCTCACATTTCTGCGCTAAAATCTAGTCACAGTTCCAAAAGCCTTTGAATGATTGGGTGACAATAACCCACCTTTTGGCCAGACAGCCCGTCTATATTCACTTCCTTTTATTCAGAATCAGGGACCACAGGATAATTTCTCTTCCATGTATACATCTGGATTAGAGATGGACACTTTTCCACTTTTCCTCCATGAAATGTGGACATAATATAACCTCAAGTGTTACCCAAAACCAAAGTCTAAAGCCCCACAGTAAGTACAAGATATGTAGCGCAAACAATTAATATTTTGCAGGAAGAACCTGACTGTCAGATAGCCCATTCTTGGTTGGCATATAATAGGTAATAATCAAGAAATATATCACAATAACTATGCTAAATTGTCGCAAGAAATTAAAAGAGATCTCAAAAAGTGAAGGAATCTAAAGCCATCTTGATTAGGATCAATTGTAATTGTTGAATGTATTAGCCATGCTAAGTTATTTGTTCCAAATGGTACCAGCTACAATCTCAGAGAAAAGAATGGAAAGAAATTGTCAGTAAATTTATATGGGGTGGGAAAAGATTCAGAATCAAATTACAAGTTTCAAAAAACAGGGGTGATCTTGTCCTTCCAAATTTTTAATTGTATGATGAAGCAAGATGCCTGTCATGGATAACAGAGTGGATAAAAATTTACAAATAGTTAATATAGGTTAATATATAAAGGAGCTACCCTAATTAATGGACTTCACAGATATATATGATACAGAGACGCAATGGAGTACAAAAATTTTAAAGGATATATTATCAAAGTTTGATAAAAGTATGAAATTCTATAATGAAAATTATAAGCTCAGCGAGTTCACCTAAGTTAGCCTCTCCTTCAAATGCTTTTCCTGGTGGGCTTAATTCCAGCAAGAAAAATGTAATCACATATGCAGATATGGTCCATTCAGACCCAATGAATGGATTAAAGATACAGCAAGGATTATTCAGTCAAGGCCAGACTATACTAGCCTTGATGATGCAGTAGTTAGAATGCAGTGTTGCAGGCTGACTCTGCCCACTGCCAGATCGACTCAAGGTTGACTCAGCCTTCCATCCTTCTGAGGTCTGTAAAATGAGGACCCAGATTGTTGGGGGCAATTATGCTGACTCTGTAAACTGCTTAGAGAAAGCTGTAAAGCACTGTAAAGCTGTGTATAACATAAGTGCTATTGCTATTGCTACTATGGTTGATGTATTTACACATTGCTGGAAGCATAAAATACGATCTTATCAGAGAGAGGGATATTAAGAAAAATGACAGAATTTGAAACATTTATACAAAACCAATACTGTCTCATAGGGCACATAGGGTGCATTTCTATTTTGCTATGACACAAATAAAAAAATTGCATGATAAAATAGATACAAAACAGTAATCATGCAACAATGGGAGGAATGATGGACCTAACCCATAAAATTCATTACAAAATACAATCTGAAAGAAAACTGGTACAAAATGTTTTACAGATGCTACACAACTCTGTCAATAATATCCAAAAGAGATAAATCATACAGTAATAAATGCTGTAAATGGCATGAAACAGAAGGAACATATTATCACATGTGGTGGGAGTTACAAGATGTAGACAGTACTATTCAGAAAATTTTGGAAATTAAATTTGAAATGAAATCATAAGGGTTTTTTTTACTTGATATAATCCCAGAAAATATCAAGAAGTATCGTAATTTATTGAGATAAATGCTTATGACAACTAAATTTTGTCCAACATCAGAAGAAAGACACAATTCTAACAACATCTGACTGGGGGCTTAAATTTGGAGAACATACAGCAATGGCAAAATTAACAACATATAGTCACAAACTGAAGGAAGAATGATTCCCATATATATAATATACTATGCAGCAAGACAAATATAAACACAATATGGTTTCTAAGGTGGCCTAAATGTTTATAAATACCATTAATTGGTTGAAGTATAAAGAAGGGAGAAATTAGAAATAAAACATTGATCAACGTTTTCAAGCAGTTTCTTTTACTTTTTGCTTTATTTTGCTTTATTTTTCTTTTTTAATATGAATAAACAACAAGTAATGATACAATGAAGACCTTTTTATTAAGTATTAAGCTAAGGGCAGAAATCTTTATTGTATAAAGATTTATTGTATTTTTAGAGTATAACAATACCATATAACAAAAGTCTTTCTCTGAGGGTGATGGGCATTTCAAAAATGGAAAAAATAAGTAAATAAAATAATTTAATGCACTTTCCGTTCTTTATCAATGCTACCTTTAGCTCTGCATGTACAATTTAAATCACTGTATGGTTCTTAACGTTTAGAAATAGTCAATATTGATACTTTTATTTTTGCTATCTTTAAAGTTACCCAAATATCAAAGTGTTAATAATCTGCAGTTAATACTGTATAATACTGTTAATACTATGGTACCCAAATAATACATAGTATTACTTGCATTTTTCAATACAATAAAACAATATTTTCAAAAACTGCTACTATGTGCTAGTTCTAGTGGCTTGTCTTTTTTTTTTTCCTCAATACTTTTATTAGCTTATAACTTTGACTATATAAAATCTGCAAAATCTGCTCTGGTTTGCACATAGTTGCAATTTTGGGTAATCCCTCCAGTTTACCAATAGGATCTGGATTTCTATGTCTCATTCTCTAGTGCCATTGGGTTATATGATGTTTGTGGTTGCAATTCCTTCCAGATCTTGCTTTATATTTTGCCTACTGTAGTCTAATTTAAATTCTCCATTTTTCTGTTGCCTTTCCCAAGTAAGTTTCCATTCTCAGTTACATAACCATAATTGCCTTTACATCTTATATCACATCTTTTCTTTACGATATATATATATTTTTGAGATGACATTTAACTCCAGATCTGGGACATGTAAGGGCATCTTCGTTAAGCTGAAATCTTCTCCTTTGCCTAATACCTAACATAGTCTCACAGAGTATCTCCCCACTGAAATGTCTATCTGTTTGCCAAGTAAATGGTAGATTTATACTCATTCAATAAAGTGAACCTCTCTTTCTCTTTAATGAAGGTAGAAGTTGTAGCAGAATCAAAACAGATGCTATCTGTTGGTCAATTTACATTGTTTTATCTCCTTTATGGCTTTTTCTTACACTGGGCTGAGGAAAGTTGTCACTTTTAGCATGCAATCAAGTCATTGTAAATGAAACATTTCCTTCTGGCCTTACAAGTATTTTCTTGACTAAGAACTGTATCTTGCTCGTGAGAGTTATGTAGATTATAGTCTTGTAAGCGATTTATTACACCATTAGTATCTGCTTCCTCTTTCATTTTTAGGGCATGTACCACAGCTTGATTATTTCTAAACGACGCATTTAAAATGAAGACAACCAACATTTCTTCCTACACAAGAGATAAACCACATATAGGGAGCATCCAGAAGAGACAATAAAAAAGCTTAAGAAGGAAACAAAAAGACCAGGACACATCCTGTCCAGCAGCCTACACCCTGATAAACAAGGATTAATACCAGAAAAACAAGCAGGAAACAATACCCTAATTAAAAAAAACTACCAAGGAGAAAGCCATGCCTCCATCAAAATTGGCAGGGCAAGCTACTGTATACAAACAGGGAACAAACCCCATATCACCAGCACTGATGGTGTTACCTAGTTGGTTAAAGAGACCTCTGCAAGCAACACCAATTTAGAGAGCACTAAGAACTCCACAATGTTTCTTCCTCTACAAGTATGTTTTACTTTTCAAGCTAACATATCTTTTCTTTGAATCCTATGTAGACTTGGATCTCTTCCCAAGATACCAGTTATACAGCTTTCTGAAAAATATGCCCTTTGGAGTCTATGGATCTTTTATCATGCAAGTCTTACAGAACTTTCCAAGTGACTTTTGATCCATCTAAATGCTCAATCGTGCAGTTGCCTACCCCCCAAGCAGATCATTCCAGTTGCTGTGTTGTTTGCAGTGTCCAGGACTCTTTGCTTCTGCAGTATTGTTCTTCTTTGAATGTGTCCTTGTCCAGCATAAAGATGATTCCTTGATACTTCAGGAGTATTGGATCACAAATGATCAAAGACTACACTTGGAATATTGCATCCAGTTTTGGTTGCTACAATGTAAAAAAAGATCTTGAGACTCTAGAAAGAGTGCAGGGAAGAGCAACAAAGATGATTAGGGAACCGGAAGCTAAAACGTATGATGAATGGTTGCAAGAACTGCATATGTCTAGTTTAATGAAAAGAAGGACTAGGAGTGACAGGATAGCTGCAGTGTTCCAATATCTAAGGGGTTGTCACAAAGAAGAAGGGGGTCAACCTATTCTCCAAAGCACCTGAAGGCAGGACAAGAAACTGATTGGAAACTGACCAAAGAGAGAAGCAACCCGGAATTAAGGAGAAACTTCCTAACAGTGAGGACAATTAACCAGTGGAACAGCTTGCCTTCAGACATCGTGGGTGCTCCATCACTGGAGGTTTTTAAGAAGAGACTAGACCAGGGGTAGGCAACCTTGGCTCTTTTATGACTTATGGACTTCAACTCCCAGAATTTCTGAACCAGACATGTTGGCTCAGGAATTCTGGGAGTTGAAGTCCACGAGTCATAAAAGAGCCAAGGTTGCCTACCCCTGGACTAGACAGTCACTTGTCTGAAATGGTATAGGTTCTCCTGCTTGAGCAGGGGCTGGACTAGAAGACCTCCAAGGTCCTATTCTATTCTATTCTATTCTATTCTATTCTATTCTATTCTATTCTATTCTATTCTATTCTATTCTATTCTATTCTATTCTATTCTATTCTATTCTATTCTAGCAGAGAAGCAACCTAGAACAAAGAAGAAATTTCCTGACAATTGGAACAATTAATTAGTAGAACAGCTTGCCTCGGGAAGTTTTGGGCGCTCCAGCACTGGAAGTTTTTAAAAAGAGATTGGACAACCATTCATCTGAAAAAGTATAGGCTTTCCTGCCTGAGCAGGGAGCTGGACTAGAAGACCTCCAAGGTCCCTTCCAACTCTGTTGTTCTGTTATCTGTAAAGGGAAGCTTCTGGTCCTTTCAACTTCTGCACTTGTGAAAGATGGATACATGGGTACTGAATTCTACTTTTATCTACTAATTTCATTTCCTTTCTAAACAAGGAAGCAACCTATTCTCAGACAGAAGGTTAAGATAACCTCTGTAGGTGCCAGGATGTGGCTAACATTGAAACCAAGCACTAGCCATTGCTACAGCAAAGCTAAGCACTAATTGCTGTAACTGCAAATAGAAGACTTACTGGTTTATTGGTAATGCAGGATTAAATGAAAACAGCTAGATGCTTGCAAAAGCCACTGCAAATTCTTTCTCTATATTTCCCTGTATCTGAACCATCTATATAAGCTTGCTTGAACATATGCTCAGCCTTGCCCAAGGAAATGTTGCCAAATATTTGTATACTTGATGAGACTCTACAGACTCTTAATAAAGATATTGGAAAGTTCACAAATTTTGTCCTGATTGGGTAGAGAGATGAACTTAAAAATCTATTTATTTAGGTGACTGAGATGGTAGAAGGATGCTGAAGAGACTCAGATTTGTTATTGTCCAGCTTATCTCTGCTTCTGTTGCTGGACTATAATCCCATCCGAGTAGAAGCATTCTGTGCATGCGTGGCAGTGTTCCTGAAAGCAGGAATCTAACCTGAGTAAGGATTAGTGAAGTAGGTTTAATGCTAAGAGGAAAGAGATGTATTTACAGGAAATGCATGACAAGGATAGGCAACACCAAGCACCCAGCTAGCTGCACCCTATTAGGAGCAGGAGCCAACTGCTTCTCATCTGTGTGCCTGGAAAAAGGAGAAAAGGAAGAGACTTCGGACAATCACAGCACTGGTGGCCCAGTGGTTAGAATGCAGTATTTCAGGCAAACTCTACCCACAGTCTGGAGTTCAATCCTGATGGGTTCAAGGTTGACTCAGTCTTCCATCCTTCCGAGGTCGGTAAAATGAGGGCCCAGATTGTTGGGGGCCATATGCTGACTCTGTAAACCACCCAGAGAAGGCTGTAAAGCACTGTGAAGTGGTATATAAGTCTAAGTGCTATTACTATTGCTAGTGCTGTTAGATAAAGAGTGAGTAGAGTGATAGGTATATTTTAAACTCTCTATCCAGACCCTACTGACTGTTTGGACATAGGTTATGAGATGAAGAATCGGTGCCACTGGATTTGGCTTTCCAACAATGGGAATAGATCATGATTCCTCTGTGAGTAAAGCTCACAGCGTTCAGTTACAAAAATTTCACTGAAGCTCTGGAAGGGGCAAATTCTGCACTGCTCTTTTACTGCTGCAGCAAGTGTGTGTGTTTGTGTGTGTGACTTCTGCCCTTGTGCATTCATCTCCATTCTGCACGTGTGAGAAGACAAGGGTTTCAAAGCAGAGTCAAGAGTACGGAAAGATGCCAGTTGGCCAAGCCCTGAGGCAGATACTTCATTAGCAGAGATTACTTCAGAGCCTGCAGGAGGGTGGGATAATTCTGGCCAGACTGCCCACTTTTCTGCCACTAGCCTGGCTTTTAACAAGCTGGCATGCTCAGAAGAAGAAAAAAATAAAAATAAAACCGATTCAGGTTCCCCTCAGGCCGCACGAGGGTGACAATTTGTAATAAGCAGATTTGGAGTTCTGGATAGATGGGAGCCAGTGTGAAATAGCAAATTAAGATGTTTTAAAGTTTCCAGTCTTGTTTCCTTCTGAGACACTGTAGCTCAAACCAGTCCACAGCCACATCCTGCTTAAGGACACCCCACACACCCCCAACCAGTTTACTTAATTCCACCAGGCTTCTGGCACTAGATTGTGTATGAACAAATCCAAAATAACAACTAAGTGTGTCTGTTGCAACTGATGAGACCTCCTTTGTGCAGAGCAAGCAAATTCTATAAGCAGTTACTAAAACAAAACGAGATCTGCATGTTTCTCCACCCCCACCGCCCCAAGCTTTTTAGAAAAGAGTTGGACCCAAGTTTTGAGAAGAATGGCTGTCTAAAGAAAAGCCCCTGGAATCTGCAGGGGAAGGAAGGGCAGATATAAGATTGAAACCAATCTTTTTCCTGTATTATTATTTTTCTTTTAATATTTTCCCAGCAGTGTGACTGGAGAATACATGAATATGCTAATATTTAATAATTCAAACTGTAGTTAAGTTGCCTAGTTATGCATAAAATAAACAATTCCCCTAGGTAGGGCTTCAACTAGTATAATGTCCATAAAGAAAGGTGGGGGTGGTCCAGGGTCAAATTACCACTCAAGCATATGCATATGCTTCCTGAGTAAATTTGGGGCCATCGTTGTAAAAAACAACAACAACAATTCAATTGGAACTATACATAGACATACAACTAATTAAGCACCAGAGACCCTCCAGGTTTAAAAGTAAAGTAAATCAACTTGTATTTTTTAGTAATCTGATAGGAAAATTCAAAAAAGGTTACACTGTTTTCATTTCATGAGGCTTATTGCTCAATCAACCAATCAGATGATTAACTAAGTGTAGAAATGCTATTTTCTTTATGAGGAAGATGTTTTTTAGAGTTTTTAGGAGGAATTCCTAGTACAGGTAGTCCTTGACTTACAATGGTTCATTTAATGACCATTCGAACTTACAAAAGCACTGGAAAAAGTGACTTATGACCTTTTTACACATGACCGTTGCACCTGTGGTCACATGATCAAAATTCAGACGCTTGGCAACTGACTCATATTTATGACAATTATAGTGTCCTGGAGTCCTGTGATCACCTTCTGCGACCTTCTGACAAGCAAAGTCAATGGGGAAAATGGTGGCCTTTCTGCTGTAGGTCTGACACTCTCATCACATTTGATCACTGGCCATTCTGGCTTTACTGGGAATATGTAGAATACAAATTCAGTAAATAGGCTCAACCAACGTCTGGAAAGTCACAGGCTTCCCGTTTTTGCGGGAGGCAACAAAGACAATTTCAGTGGTGCTTATCCCTTTTTCATCAACATGTGTTCAGCTGGCAATGTTACCCTCCAAAGGCAATTGTACACCGTACGGTAAAAGAAAAAAAGAACACAAAATCTGCAATTCTAAATATAATACTTCCTCGGCAGAAGTAGTACGTTTAGGAAAGAAGTCTGGTATTCCCATCAAATGCCTAATAATTTATCATTTACTCTCAGAAAAACCCATCCTAAAAGAGCAGACCCGGTAAGTTTATCCTTTCTTCTTCCAGGCAGTTTTTCAGTTAAAACCTACATGATATCTTAGAAGCTGACAAAATAACGGCATCAGCTTACTGTAATTTACACTTTGATACATTTTTTTCATTTTCCAGTTTCTTAAGTCGTGGCACCAAGCCACTTGGATCTATTTACTTGGCTATTTCATTTGGAGAACTCCCCAGAAAGCTTTTGTGATGAAGCCTGCAAAGATTTTTTTGGTATGAGCCATCTGAAGGAGCTATACTAGATGTAAATTAACCATGCCGTTAATATCTAATAAGTCTTGATTAAAGCATTTACAGTATCTCAACAGTTCTGGAGGGCAGGTTTGGGATTGTTTTGTTTCTTGTAGCAAAGATAAGGCTACTCTACAACTCACAATCCACAATTTCTGTCGGAACAGCAGAGAGTCCTTGGAAATGGCTTAAAATGCATTGCAAAGACATTGATGATGCCATTGTAAACTTCCAGAGATTTCATAATATGAAGGCAAGATCCATGTGATCTATGAACTGCATGAAGCCCTCAACATCTGCAGTCTCCTGCCATTCCCCCATGGTTGTCTCCCCTTTCTTTGAAGGATGGGGTGGGGGGGTCTCCTCTCACAGAGTCCCTGAGTGTGTGTATGAATAAGGTGATGTATAAGTACAAGTCAACTGCTCTCAGGACTGAAAACTTCAATCATTGTATTGGAACAGAAACTGCCTCTTGAATTGGGGCTCCAGTTCTTAGAATCTCAGACCAACAGATTTGACAAGCACAAGATTCTTTAGCTAATACCAAATTTAGTGACTCAAATTTGCTTTTTTCCCCTTGGGGACCTAATTCCTTTTCCTTTCCTTGGGGACCTAATTTATGGACTTTAAAGCCTCAAAACGGGTCTTCGTCTTCTTCCCCCCCAATTCTACCCTGCTTGTTGAAATCAGTTCTACCGTATATTCCACCATTTAGAAGACTTGGTTTCCAAGTCCTCCTTTGGTAAATTATTTTGGACAGAGTGTCTGTCTCCTTTGAAGTTCTTAGCCAAGAGTTTTTCAGGCAATTTCTGATTAGGATTTTTGCTGGCTGCTGCACTCGAAAAGAGCAACTCGGGGATGATGAAATGTGGTGAAGCTTTTTTTTTTGGAGAGAGAGAGAAAGAGAGGGGGAAAAAACCCCAGTTCTAAAGTTTCCTGGGGCAGGAAAAAAAGTGAGTGTTTTCCATATCTTCTCTATGGGGTATTTTTGAAATTTCTTTTTATTGAAACTAATGATAGAGGAATATACTAGTTCCAAGGCTTGCTTTGCTTTTTTCCCCCCCCCTCTAGATTTCTGGGAGCTGTGCTAGAGGGGAAGATACAGAAATGGTCATTTTCAACTCTTCTGCTTTCCATTGTGATTCTGCTCCTTTGCTTTCAACTTCAGATCTAGGAAAACTTCCAGCAATGAACTTCTTTCTGTTGGACCCAGCAGTTTTTCACCCACCTTTCCTGATTTTAGGATTAAAATCTTAAAAGCCTCTTAAGAATACTTTTCAGTTTGTATAGTCTTATTTTTAACCTGTTGATAGGAAGGAGTGCTGCTTCAGAAACTCTTGAAGGTAGCTTTGTCTTTTCCCAGAATTGCTCTTCTGCCCTCTGTGATGACAATGCAATCCCAAGAAAATAGGCGCTTGGTTGAAAGTATTGCTGGCAGGGCTGATGTGCGCCTCCCTCTGTGCTTTGAAGCACCTCTCTCCTTTTGAATCTAAAGCATCACACATCACAGTCGCCCTGTTGATTCTGTTCTTGTTTGTATTGATTGCAGACACGAGGATTTAGGACATCTAGAGAAGGATTACTTCCTCTGATTCTCTAGATGGGCAAAGTATAATAAAAAGAGTCATAGGAGAGAGAAAAATACCAGCTATGAAAAAAAAATTATATAGAAAAGATGGCAATTCTCTGGGGTTATTTATGCTTTCCAAATAAATAGTAGCGCAGTGGCAATAGTACAGATAAGTTCCACAATTTACCACCACAGTTCAGCCCAAAATTCTTAAGTGAGTTTTGCCCCATTTTATGACCTTTCTTGCCACAGTTGTTAAGTGAATCACTGCAGTTCTTAAGTTAATAACAGGGTTGTTAAGTGAATCTGGCTTCCCCATTGACGTTGCTTGTCAGCAGGTTGCAAAAGGTGGTCACATGACCCTGGGACACTGCAACCGTCATAAATACGAGCCACTTGCCAAGTGTCCATATTATGATCATGTGACCATGGGGATGCTGCAACGGTCGTAAGTGTGAAAAACAGTCATAAGTCATTTTTTCTCAATGCGTTGTAACTTTGAACGGTCACTAAATGAACCATTGTAAGCTGAGAACTGAGAACTGCTTATAGTAGGTTAAGGTTGTGTTATAGATTCCCAGTTGCAATGTATGGCTGTGAAAGTTGGACCATAAGAAAGGCTGAGCGCCAAAGAATTGAGGCCTTTGAACTATGGTGCTGGAGAAGACTCCTGCAAGTCCCTTGGACTGCAAGGCGATCAAACCGGTCAGTCCTAGAGGAGATCAACCCTGACTGCTCTTTAGAAGGCCAGATCCTGAAGTTGAAACTCAAATACTTTGGCCACCTAATGAGAAGGAAGGACTCACTGGAGAAGAGCCTAATGCTGGAAAAGATTGAGGACAATAGAAGAAGGGGACGACAGAGAATGAGGTGGCTGGATGGAGTCACTGAAGCAGTAGGCGTGAGCTTAAATGGACTCCAGAAGATGGTAGAAGACAGGAAGGCCTGGAGGAAAGTTGTCCATGGGGTCGTGATGGGTCGGACACGACTTCGCAACTAACAACAACAACAATAGATCACGGGTGATCAGGAGTTCTGATTTTAATTTTTTAGTAAGTAGATTCTTTGACCTGGAAAAGTTTTAAAACTCTTTATAGATAAATTCTTAATACTGATCACATTTCCCTCAGCTGTGTTCCAATGACAAAGTCACAAACTGTAGCCAACAAGAATTTAGACAATTATCTGGTGCCATCCCAGCTGGTATGGTTATTTTATGGCCAAGTGTGTTAGGCAAAATTGGGCTAACTGAATAAACCATGGTGAACTTAGCCATCAGAATGCATGCGGTACAAATGCAATCTTATAACAATACTATGCATCATTACTCTTTGATAACCCTGCATAGATTCTTTCTTTTTTCCATTTAAAATGGAAAACTGAAAAAAAACAAAACACCAAAGAAGGAAAATGGATTTCAAGAAGCTTTTAATTCCAACAAAGCTGCTTGATATTAGTTAAGAGAGAGAGAGAGAAAAAAACAGGCACTTGCAACAGTTAGATAGCAACATCAGAGATAAAGGGAAAGATAAAGAATGTGAAACCCCACTGTGCACCACAAAACATAGCAATAGATGACAAGGATGAAAAAGTCAGACCACTTAAAGCTCTTAAAATAAGGAGCAAACGATTAAAACTAGATAGCACAGATAATCGGGAGCAAACTGGAAAGATGATGACATTTTCAAAGCATTGAATTGCATGGTTCACGGGGGCCACACAATTCTGAATGGTAAAAGGGTGGAAAGTGGAAAAGATATAGGCCTGGAAACAAACAAACCAAGAAGTTGAGAAGGGGGAGGGGTGGGGTAAAGGAATCACAAAATCTGAATGAGAAACTATGAAAACCTGGAATTAGGTCCCAGGGGAGAAAACACAAAGCAGTTAAAAAAGAAAATACCCATCCATACTGGCAGCAAAATCAATTTAGTAATAAAAAGAGAGCGATTAGGTTTTTGTTTTGTTTTTTAAAAAAGCTATGAATAAGTTTTCAAAAAAGCTTATCTCTTAGTAGTTTAGGCAAGAAGCAACGCTAATCTGGACACTTTTACAAGTATCCAAATGTCTCATTTGCTTGACCACATCTTGGCCTGATCAGCAGAATTTCCTGGTTGATGAGGCTTGGTCTTCCTACAAATATCTACTTGGTGGGGATTCCGTTAGCTGTGGCAGGGTTCACATATTTCTTTTTGCCTTCTTTGGTACCATAAATGTTATGCCACCCCATCAAAAGAATTGGGATGGCATATTAACAAAAGATGGCCAGGCTAGGCATAACGATTTTCATCTTGACGTGCAAATGCCTTGATTAGCCACTGGCTACCCTGTATAAGAGGAAAATTAGAGAGCGGAAGGAAGTGAGCAACAGCAGAGCTCAATGTTTGGCCAGAGATCAATGTCCAGAATATAATGATAGTGATAGTGATAGTGATAGTGATAGTGATAGTGATAGTGATAGTGATAGTGATAGTGATAATAATAATAATAATAATAATAATAATAATAATAATAATAATAATAATAATAATAATAATAATAATAATAATAATAAATAACAACAACAACAATAATAATAATAATAATAATAATAATAATAATAATAATAATAATAATAATAATAATAATAATAATAATAATAATAATAATAATAATAATAATAATAAATAACAACAACAACAACAACAACAACAACAACAACAACAACAACAACAACAATAATAATAATAATAATAATAATAATAATAATAATAATAATAATAATAATAATAATAATAATAATAATAATAATAATAATAATAATAATAGAGTTAGAAGGGACCTTGGAGGTCTTCTAGTCCAATCCCCTGCTCAGGCAGGAAACCCTATACCATTTCAGACAAATGGCTATCCAGTCTCTTCTTAAAAACTTCCAGTGTTGGAGCATTCACAGCTTCTGGAGGCAGGTTGTTCCACTGGTTAATTGTTCTAACTGTCAGGAAATTTCTCCGTAGTTCTAGGTTGCTTCTCTCTTTGGTTAGTTTCCATCCATTTCTTTTTGTCCTGCCTTCAGGTGCTTTGGAAAATAGCTTGATTCTCTCTTCTTTGTGGCAACCCCTGAGATATTGGAACACTGCTATCATGTCACCCCTCATCCTTCTTTTCATTAAACTAGACATACCCAATTCCAACAGCCGTTCTTTATATGTTTTAGCCTTCATTAAACAGCCATTTCTCTGAGCGCCTAGAACAACTGGGCAGAAGAAAGAGATTCAGGTGAAAATAAGAGGAAAATAGGCCATGCCTAGCCAGTGAATGGCTGACGAACAGGGTAAAGGGAAAGAAGACCAAAAGGATAGAAATATATATATAAAATCTGCCCATGAAATTTAAATTTTAATTTAAGGAGAAATATATCTCACCATAGCGAGGAAGGTTGACACAGTGATCTGAGTGACCATTCTGTGGTTGCCCAGATGTCACTTGATGGATCCTATTTCCTCTGTCTGCAAATACATCTTAATTTGAGCAACCATCAATTAAAATTGATCTTCAGAACCAGAGGAACTCCCTCTAAAGGAGATCACATCGTGGCCACCCTCTTCTGGGAGGGTTCTTTCTGTTCAAGACAATGAATGAAAGGACTCCATCGTAGGAAGTTAGGAGATGGGATCATTTTCTGAGAAGGGAGGGAGGGAGGGAGAGAGGGAAAAAGAAAGGAAGGGAGGGAGGGAGGGATGGAGGGACAAAAAAGAAAGAAAGAAAGAAAGAAAGAAAGAAAGGAAGGAAGGAAGGAAGGAAGGAAGGAAGGAAGGAAGGAAGGAAGGAAGGAAGGAAGGAAGGAAGGAAGGAAGGAAGGCTAGACCGTCATCTCAGTCTTCTTAGCGGCAACACTTCAAGAATCATAAATCCTTGCAACAGACAGCCACATTTTCATAGGAAAAGAAAAGAATTTCAGAGGGTCTTTCTGTCTTAAACATAATACCAATATTTATGACATCTAATAATAAAAAGACAGGACAAGCTTCAGGAAACAGGAAGAAAGAAAAGGAACAGGAAAATAAAGCTGGGAATTTCCATCCCTGCCTTAAAGGGGGGGAAAATTCCTTATAATTAATTAATTATAATTAATTATATTATAATTAATCAGTTATCAAAAGATTACTTTTTAAGAAGAGTAATTTTATTTTCATGTTTATAATCTGTTAGATTAAGATTGTTTTGGACTGACAATCTAGCAAAAATAAATACTCATTTGATCCTGCATTTACCTTAAATTTTAATCTATCCTTTCCTCCAGTGTTTTCTACTTTACAGTTGCTGCGCAGACACTTTTTTGATAGCACTTTAGTTGTAAACACTTTAGCTTCTCCATGAGCCGAAGATAAGTAATAGGATGGCAGAGTTAGTGTGTTACTTCCTGCTCTTTTTTTCTCATGCAAATCCCTTGTACAAAGGGATCAACTGAATAAAGCTCCAATTGTTAGAGCAAGGACAGGTAGCCTTTCAACATCCAGGAGCTGCACTTTAATTTGGGGGGGGGGGTGTACATGCACGTGCAATGAATAGGTAATGTAGTACAAGTAGGCAAGCTGGTGCTGAGGGTCAGTTTGTTTAATTTTGGCTGTGAAATCTAAAAGAAACTTTGTAAGCCTTTTTTATATGTTATGTTGAAAGAAAAACCATCAGGTCCGGTCCAAGCCGGGAGTAAATGAAATGGAGGCTAAGATGCTGGAAATAAAATGGGGGCTGCTTAGGAAAGAAGGTTATAGTTTATTTAGTTGCCAGAAACTTCAGTGACACAGCATGTTTCTGGGGTGGCTGACAAAATGGAGTTGAGAGTGGGTTTTTATACATTCTTGGGCTTTATGTTTGAAATGCTCCAAGGGATTGTGCAATGAGGTGGACTTTTGTGTCTTTTGCTAGTCTGAAGAGGGTGTAGGATTAATCCTATTATGTCCTAAAGGTCATGTCCTTAGATTTTGGGTGACGGAATGTAAATTCTTAATCCCATCATCTGTGGAGGCTGAAGGTGTTTTGCTTATGAATGGTGTGCTCCAGTCTTTCTGAAAGAATTGCAAAATCTGCATTTCTAAAAGCTGACCTGCTCAGTTTCTGCCTAAGATTTTTCTCCATTATTCATTTGGGGAAATATAATATTCTGCCTTTTTTAATATCCCCCAAAACATTTCTTTCTCTAGGAGGGTGGGTGGGTGCTGACTTTCTATAGTTACTTTCCTACTGAAAGACCTTAAAATATTACTTTAATATTAATATTAAATTTAATATTAAATTAAAAAAATAATTCCTGTTATTTAGGAAACCACAGTTCTCTTTCTGAGTAGGTTGCCAGTGGCAATTGCTGGTGGTTTTGGTCTTAGTAGACTGCAGTAAAGAAGTTTAGGGGTGAAACGTAACTTGAAGGCCACAATGTAAAGAGTCAGGAAAATAAACTTGACAGAAATATGCAATGGACTATTGTTGTCTAGGCAAAAGGAGCTTAAACATTTTTTAAATCCAGAGAAACCAGGTAACATTCAGAAGTGACTCAGAGAGACACTTCCTAATTCATAAAACTAAAAGAAAGAGGACGACATACACCCCAATCAGGCTTGCAAGATTCTGTTCCTACAGACATCTCCCAAAATATAGTTATAGCTTTCCTGTGCAGTTGATTTCCTGGTCAGGCTCTATTATGGTCATAATTCAAGGACTACTTCTACTCCTTCCTCCTCCTACTTTCCCCACAAGAGCAACTGTGTGACATGGGCTGGGATGAGAAAGAGTCATTGGTCCAAGGTCACCCAGCTGGTTTCATGCCTAAGGCTGAACTAGAACTCCCCATCGTCTGGTTTCTAGGTCAGCACCTTAACCACTATACCAGGGGTAGGCAACCTTGGCTCTTTTATGGCTCGTGGACTTCAACTCCCAGAATTCCTGAGCCAGCCATGCTGGCTCAGGAATTCTGGGAGTTGAAGTCCACAAGTCATAAAAGAGCCAAGGTTGCCTACCCCTGCACTAGACCAAACTGATTTCAACCTCTCTATCCCCCCGTAATTAAAAAAAAAACCAAAGCCATCCTTCTGTAGATGGACAATACTGGAGAGAAAGCAACACAAGCTTTTCATGTTCCCTCATGCAATTTTCATTTAAGAACTGGATTTGACAATACTGAACTGTCACTAAAAATGGCCTTCAAAAGCAGATGCTCCTCGATTCTTTTAAAAATATCAAACACAATTTAAAGGGGTGATCTAGTACTGGGAAGTAAATGACTCTATTTAACAAAACCAAATGGTTTTTTAGTTGTAGATATGTGTAAGTGATGAACTGATAGCAACTAACAAATACTACATTTTAAGGTTAATTATTTGAGGAAGCAATTTGTGAGCAATTAGCAGCTGTTTCAATTCACAATTGTGGTTAATATATCTCATAAAACATTGCTATGCACGCATACTGTTGCATCTGTTTCAAACAGCACTGCACAAAAATTAAGATTCATCATTAATATTTCATTCATGGCATTAGTGGGAGGCTCAGTTATATTATAACCCTGGCCTCTTTCTTAAATACCAGATGGGCACTATTAAAAGTACCGGTATGTCAGACTTGTGATAAGGATGTGGTCATAGTCTAGGAACTATTAATTGTGATATGTACCATTTATTATTCATTCCATGAAATAATATTATATCTTGATTCTATGCACAGTACAATTTGCCCTTTAATATACATTCATGTTCAATGTGACATTACAAAGCCCACTTGAATGTGCCAGAATCCTTAACAAGAAGCTAAGGGAAAAGCTGGTTATAATACTGCAAGGGTAATATTCCTCGATGTTATTTCTTACTAAACGACATGAAAACAATCCATTTAAAGCAACAGACAGTGAAAATTAAGTTTGCGATTAAGCCGCAAGTCCTGTTCCCAGAGTTTTTAATCTTGATTCATAATCATGTTACAGCTTTTGTGAAATAATGTCCAGCAGCACCAAATTAAGTGAAATATATATCGATATATTTTAAAATCTTTGTTAATTACATAAAATGTTAAGATTAGGGTTTTTTTCCATAACATTTTTTCCAGAAATCCCCTTTTTCGCTAGTACACTATCACAGGATGTTATATAACAGAGTTGGAAGGGACCTTAGAGGTTTTTCCAAACCCTCTGCTCAAGCAGGAAACTCTATATCATTTCAGAAGTTATATAAGCCTATAACCTTCGTCAAGCCTTTGTTTCTATTCTTCCTTCTACTCCCTGCAACAGCCCTACTATACTGCACCCAAATGATCGTACATCTTAGGAGCTACAAAGCCAGTGGCCTTAGCAGCAGGAAGAGGTTGATTCTCCAGTAGTTACAGTCTGAATTGCCACCGCATCTCCCTTCCTGCCCCCTCTACAGTAATAGCAGTCTAGTATCAAAGAGACCAGGAACCTCGAATGCTATGCATTGAAGGGAAAATGAAGGCATCGATTCAACATTACTTGGGCTGGCAATGAAAGAGCAAGATGATGAAACTTGATGAAACAGGCAGGTTTTTGATGAAAATTCTGGCTGTGGTCTATTAATCCAGGCTTTGACCCAATTTCATTTCTCTAATGTCTAGCATGCAGACCCCACTTTCCAGATTTTTCTTTCTTTATTCAAGTTTATATGCTCAGAAAGAAATAGTTTGGATTTATCATTTGAAAATCATCCCTGTTCTTTTTTTTCTTCTTGACTCCTGTTGATCTCTATGGGGAAAAAATGTAATAATTTGGCCCTTTAAACCAGACTTTGGATTTCCCGAAGAGGAGGGATCAAGGAACCCAAAGCTAACTGCAACTCCCCTCTTTGTCTTAGGGAACAGAAACACTCCAACACCCTCCTTTTCAATAAATGCAGCGGCACTTTTGAAGGACACTTTCTGTAACAATAAAGATTCAGTACTGTAACTTATTTATCAAATTTCAACACTGCCCATCTCACTTGAGTGTCTCTGGGTGGTTTACAAATAAAATCACAAGCTTAGGGTGTAATTCCAATTATAATTTTAGACTAGACTGAAGAAGCTACTGGGAAAACCCAAAAATAAAAGAAGTCCAGTTGCCGTGATTCAACTTCCATACAACTCTAACTGGATGACTGAGAATCTTCATCAGCAACTAGACTAGGTTACAAAATGGACCAAAATCCTGAATATGTAAGCATAGAATTTAAATTTAACATTACTCACCAAGAGTACAATATGTTGGATGGCAAGTTTATTCTCTTCGCATATTTAACACTGATTTGTTAATGTTGATTACTATTATCTCTTAATGAAGAGTAATTTCAGTGAAGAAGAATAAATAAACTGAGGATTGAGATCAAAAAGCCAGTAAAATAAAATATATTTCAGAGCTTTACCTAAAAAATAATAATAATCTTGAGCACATGCCCTCTGTCAGGCACACCTGTATCCTGACTGAGGTGGGTGGTTGTGTACTTTGTACGTATCGTATAATAAAATGACTGGAGATATATTCTGGGATGTGGTAATTCTGGTACTTTGATATGAAGCCCGACAATGAGCTTGGTGGAGCTTATTCCCAGATAAGTGGGAAAGCTCCAGTCAGTAAATTCAATTCAACCCACAAGTCATTATTTCCTCAGACAAATGATGTGATTGTAGGTCAGTTCTTTCATGTTTCAATCGTCCCATTTTCTCCCCTGCCATTTTCTGCCAAGGGGCAATTTAGCCTCCCTGTCTCCTCATCCCACTATATAACATTGCAGCACAATTATTTTATTTGCATTGAGAATAGGACTGGCAGATGAAAAGAAGATAATTGTGCAAGAAGAAAAAAAGGAATTTCAGCTGGGTGATTTGCAATGAAAACTATATCCTGTATTTTTCCATGCAGGATCAAGATGCAGAACCTCTGCCTTCTTTTGAACTGGATCAGTTTAGCCGAATTATATTCCTATGTACCCATGAGGTGTGAAAAGAATAAAAAAAAAATGATACCAACAGACATTTATGAAATATATTTTATTTAACCAACACATTTTTAAATGTTGATTTTTTCCAGAGACAGGGTTGGGACCACAGACCTTCTGAAATGGGAATGCCCTTTCTCTTCCCCACTTCACTCTTGACAGATGATCTACAATACATTCAGTACAAAAGAAAAGGAAGGAAAGGAGTCACCAGGCATTAAATATGGGACTTCGGTAGATTTCAATAGCCTAGTGTACTCTTTAAGATGCTCACCAAGAGACTAGAACATTCTGCTTGAAGTATGTGCTCATTCATATCAATGACTTTGGGGCCATAAAACCCCTCTAACTGTTCTAGTTACAATCAATTACATCAAGCTTTAATCACATTTTAATGAAGTATTAATAAAGATTTCAAAAGCAATTAGCGTAATGTTTTTTTTTAAAGCAAACCTAACTTAATTATTTGTAGGTACAATTGAGGAGATGTAAATAAGGTGTTCCTTGAAACTTCTTGGTTAAGTAAATTTCACAATTTTGTGGCTTAGATTAGAGGAGTGCCCAGTTGCCAGGTGTTCATTCATATGCTGTGAGCAAGAATAGACTTCCTAGCTAAGATATTATCAGAAGGACAAATTAAACGACAGTGATCATTTCAGTCTAAAGTTAGAAAGAGAGAGAGATACTATCTTAGTAAAGTGGTATTGAAAGAAAAATACATATAATATATAGCTCCTTGAAAGTTCAACGAGATAATTATGAATATTTTAATAAATCTGAAGAGCTCTCTAGGTTCAAGAGTACATCTTTTCTCTGAATATTTCAGATGTGCCAAAGTCTACGCGACTTTCCCTTTGACGCTTTCTTTAACACAAAAACAGATAAAGAAAAGATATTTCAAGCATACCTCTGCCTTTTTTAAAACAACCATATTAGGACCGGTATACCAAACTTAAAGAATGTTGTAAAATGAGAATGGGGGGAAAATGTACAAAATGAATTCATGCCCATTTACATGCTTTCAGCAGGCTACCAGATAACAAAGCCTCTGTCTTTGTGTTAACACTGCAGATTAGGTCAAGATTTTACCCCTCTGAGCTCTTTTCCTGTAAATGACGGGTTTTGATGTGAAACAAGCAACATGTCAAAGCAAGTTGAAAGATGTAGGCATTTTATGCCATGTCACAATGACAGGCCGGTGAATATTTGGGCCATTAGGGGCTTATTAGTGAATAAATGACCAGATGGTTCAGTGATGCACAGAGATGGACAGAACTGGATGCTACTAATCAGCACTGTCTGTACTTGATGTCAAATCACATGACACAGTAACCCATGGATACCGAATAAAAGTTAGCATTAGCAAGTCAATTTGATATCTGTGCACTGTAAACAGACTTATAACTGCACTTCAAAGCTGCCTGTTGTTAAAAGAGAGGGGGGGAAATAAACAACCATAGGTATTTAAATAAGCACTCTACTTTTTACCAAGTTCTGAGAAATATAAATGCAATTTCAATACCTAAAGTATTTTCATCGTAATCCCGTAGAGACAGACTGGCCTAGAAGGATGAATTTACATATGAGGCTTCTTTCTGTCATAAACATAGTGGCAGGAAATTGTATTAAAAACAGAAGCCAGAAGATAAATTTAAATGCACGCATATACATATAGGTTCTTGTACATATATATATATGCATATAGACACATATACACACACACTTTTTGCATCAGAAATGCAGATGCTTTGTTTGATGCTTTACGATAAGAATAAAAACTCTGCTAGATCTTTTGATAAATACCAACACAATAAAAATCAGATCCTGCCAGTTCAACCAGCAATGTCGAAATATGATAAATTGGTAAGTAGCACATAAGTAGCACAACCTGGTTTCTGTGTTGCCGATAGTTCCTTGGCCCTCTGCTTTGATTGCGGGATATAGTAATGATTATACCACTAATCGTAATAATAGCAATATAGTACTTATTATTACTTCAGGTCCATTTGGCATGGTGACTAGTTAGTGCAAATGTGGATGAACAAAGAGCCCACATGGTCCATCCATATTTTTACCAATCAGCTTTTTCCTTCTAGAGCAGGGGTGTCAAGCTGCGCCCACCCCATTGCCGGCAATGGCAAAACAGTCCCGATACGTTGCGCGATGTCACGTGACGTCGCGAGTTTGACATGTCTGTTCTAGATTGTTCAGCCATGACAAGATCATAGCACTCTAAAAATAAATGCTCATTTTTGTAGTTGAGTGAGGAAGACTAGAAAGCAAATAAACACAAGGGAATTACAAGAAAAGGTGGTAGAGAAAATGAACAAGGATGAAATTATGTGAGGTCCATACAAACATTGACCCAGGCCCAAACAGAGCAATATATGAATTTTTTTTTTCATTCTAGGAAGTTAACCAATCAATGTTTATTTCAACCTTACATGCTTCCTTACACAATTCTGAATATTGCAGGTAGTCCTCATTGACTGATAAAAAAAGTAACTTCACCACCAATTCTTACATTTATCTTTGCAGGTCTGAAAAAAAAAAGGAAAGCTGAAGTAAGATCCTAAGCACACTTGTGGTTTCTTTAGGGACCACTTTGCTTAACAACCGAGTTGCTGGTGCCATTTGTGGTTGCTAAATAAGGACTACCTGTATTTAATCCTCAAAAAATGTGATGGGGGGGGGAAAATGTATTGGATCATGCAGGAAGAAGAACATGAAAACAGGAAGTTTTGATCATGTGTAAATGAACATTCTGACCCTGAACTTCTTAAACTTTAAAAATACCTTATTTTAAGGAAAGGGGGAGGGGCACCATTCAAATCCTAATTTTTGAAGCAAAACAGCATGAACTTTCATTGGGTGAAGATCATGTACAGTTCTGGAAAAAAAAAAAGTAGTATGCTGGCTAATGAAACATTTTTTTTCATGCTGCAACATTGCGTATTGAATGACTGTTGCATATTGAATGACTATGAAATACCAAGCACTGGCGTTATTTGCTTGCTCAGGCTCCCTTTACAGTCCAACAAGATGCAGATGAACCTCTGAGAACATTCAGAGGCAAAGACAGGACACAGTTATAAAAAGGGTGAATACTTTTTTACAGTTCTGTAACACAGATTTGCCATGTCTTTCTAGTTAACATATTTTGAGTTGAAAGCCTTGTTCCCTACATTTAACACATTACCAGAAGTTGAGTTTGAGGACCCTAATAATAATAATTATTATTATTAATAATATTATTATTATTGTTGTTGTTGTTGTTGTTGTTATTATTATTATTATTTTAAACTTCTCCTGATAAGTATGATTCTTCTTTTCCCAATCACCCTCTAGATCAGGGGTAGGCAACCTTGGCTCTTTTATGACTCGTGGACTTCAACTCCCAGAATTCTGCGAGTTGAAGTCCACGAGTCATAAAAGAGCCAAGGTTGCCTACCCCTGATCTAGATATTTCAGAGAATAGTTCCATTAAGCATAGCCAACATGGACAGCCATTCATGGCAATTAAATCCATTCCAAACTCCCCCGTGTACTTAAAATTTACCATGATTCATACATGCATCTTCAACGAGTTGTGACAAAGTATGAATCAACCATTAGCATCTTGATGCTGCTGGTGGAGCTTTGATTGTCACCTCAGAAGTGAGCAGCATTGAGCAGTCAGTCCAATACTGAATGTACAGGGGCCACCTCTGCAATATATCGTTTTGGCAACGGCTTTGTTGTCACGTCAGAAAATGTAGTCTCCTCAATCGTCTGTGAATATCATTATAGCATTACAAGGATACAAAAAAACCCAAGCATCATTATTTATTTAACCAGCAGGCATTTTCTAATCTTATAACAAAGTCACTGAAGAGACAGCAGCATCACACAGCATACATCATATTTACTAATTAAGTTACCTGTGCCTTTGAGATACAGTGTCCCCTGCCTTCCACTCCGCATGGCTTCCCGGCATATCCTTTTTGAGATGCATCTTTTGCTGTCAATGACAGAATATATGTGGGTGACTGGGTAGGCACGTTCAAAAGCTTGGTGGCTCAGTGGCTGCCCTTGTCATCAAAGGCGGCCTCATTTTTCATTATTACCTGTTGTTGTGCAAATTAATTCAAGAACAGTTTCTGTTATTTTCTGAATGGATAAAGCAGATAATTAATGGTTACATGTTCAAAGTATGTGAATATATGTTCTTCAGAGGGCTATATCACAGCCCTCTCAGAAATATATTATCTTCTGCCTGCTCCTACTAATTGTTTCTACCATTTTCAACATACAGTATGTGTGATCTTTGGTCTTGCCCATACCGTTGCCTGGATATCAGTTAGTGACAACTGAATAAAATTTTGGGAAATGCTATATTTGAATGTTACCCATCCATCCAGATTTAGCAGATTGGGTATGTGGCATATCCTGTCAATCAAAGAGGGTCAGCTAGTAGGGACCAGAATATGGGCTTTTTCTGCAGTGCCCCCTGTGGTATGGAACATCCTTCCCTTCAGAAATTAGAATGGCCCCAATTCTGTTAGTTTTTAATAAGGCCCTAAAAACCACCTGCAATGTATATATATATTGTTGCTTCTATTGTTTTTCTTGTTTTAAAATGCTTTTAGTATTTTGGTTGTAATATATTTTTTGAATTGTAAGCTGCCCAGAATCATTGACTGAGATGGGCAACTATAAAAATTGAATGAATGAATGAATGAATGAATGAATGAATGAATGAATGAATGAATGAATGAATGAATCTTTTCCAATTTAAGGATCTAGCTATGGGAGCTTCTCTATGCACTCAGAAGTTCCCCCCTCCAGTATGACTTGTTCAGTGGAAATTGTCGAGACACCTTTCATTCCCTTTGTATGCAGGGAATAGGAACAATTTAAATGTTCTACACAAGAGATTGGGTGAATGCAATTTTTCTCAATTTGTAATTAATTCTGATGTTATAATTCTGATTGTAGCTACACATTTCTAATGAATTTTGTTTTCAACCAATTTTCCACATGCTTAACAAGGTTTGAAATCCAGTTTTCAAGACTTAATGCCAGCACGCATATTTGGAAAAGGGATTTGCCCATGCTTCAAGTGAGCCAGTTGGTCCTTCTAATACAGGGGTCTTCAAACTTGGCCCTTTTATGACTTGTGGACTTCAACTCCCAGAATTCCTCAGCCAGTGTGCCTGGCTGAGGAATTCTGGAAACTGAAGTCCACAAGTCATAAAAGGGCCAAGTTTGAAGACCTCTGTTCTAATACAAGGATCCACCCTTCAAGCAGGATTAACTGCACTGATCTTTACTATATGTGATGTTACTCTTTTAAAACGCTTGAAGAGTTTAAAATGAAGCTGCCATGTTTCTCAGTGGAAGTGGTGCATACAATGCTTTTACATGATCAGCTGTAATTCCTTTGAACCTATCAATTTCTAGTCCTAGTTCAAAGTGTTGGAAGTAATGATTTAAAGGTCCAAGCAGCTTGGACAAGAGCATCTAAGAGCATAGCTTCTTCGCCCTATAGTTTTGAAAGTCCTTTGTCGGGGTTCCAACTGACTGAAGGTGGCCATGAGAACTTTCACAGTTTATGAACTTTTCTACAAAACGTTCTCCACAAAAAGACCTCATCAAACTTGTATTAGTCTTTGGGTGACGGCCAAAAGCATTCTGCAACATTTTAGGTTTCAGAGCTTAGATTCTAATAGAAGATGTTAATTCCTGTATTAGGATACCTATTTTTATATAGTTATATGCTATTTCCTATATGAATTGTTGTTCTGTTACATTTTAATGCTGATAATTATTTTTACGTTTTTATTCTTTTTAGTAATAATTTAGGCCATATACATAACCCAATTCAATTAAAATAGCAATATGTTATTTTATCATAGGACATATTTTTAAAACATCTTTCAACCTCCTGAAACTTCTGTTGAAAAAAAATACCTTTTGAAGCTTTTACGGAGCTTCAGGGTAACTAGGTACCACTTTCTTACAATGTCCATGCTTCTTTGCGAAGTAATCTATCTTAACGGTGTAGGCCCATTTTGAGTTTTTGAGAAAGAATTCTTTCATAGTTACAGGACATAAGAGAGCCAGTTTGGTGTAGTGGTTAGAAACTGGGAAACTATGAGTTTTATTCCTGCCTTTGGCACAGAGTCAGCTGGGTGATCTGGATGGATGGATGGATGATATAATGCATGAAAAAAGAATTCACTTCAGAGTATTAAAGCAGCTGCATCCTTTGAAAAAACCCAATCAGCACAGCAGATACAGCTGCTTTAGAAGCTGTCTTCAGTAGCTGAGCATACTTATGCAGGCAGAGGCAATATTTCCACTCAGCAGAGCAAAGGAGCTGGGTGGGCTCGTGCAGGTGGAGATGACTAGGGAAAGAACTGGAAGAGCTGCACAAAGCTTTGAACATATTAAGTAGAGGTGCTTCCATTACACTGATGGCCTTGTGAAGGTCTTTGGAAAGCTTTGCACAAGTCCTCAACCTCAAAAACAGTCATTTGGAGTGTTCTGAGAGTAAAACAGATCCTGTTTGTTTAGAGTGAGAAACAAAACTCTCAGTTTAGTTCCAAGCCTGAATAAAAATGTGGCTGTATTAACATGAGTATTTTTGAGACTGTTCCAAACATGTAGCCAGACTGTTTTAAATGTATCTTGTCTTTGAAAGGGCTATGATTTTTTTTTCCATTTCAGTTTTCTTTTTAGACTGTCAAGTTTTAGCAGACACATTAAAATGTGCCGATTTGGGTATTTTTAACCGTTGTTATTTCCCAAAACCATGGATGAAAGAGAGGCTGAGCAATATGTATCTGCACTTTCATACTCTGAGGGGTTTGGACAATGAGTTTTAAAATCAAAGAGCACGTATAAATTTGTATATGAAAGAGGTTTCTATATGAAATAATATTTCCTTGAAAAGCTGACTGTGGACCACTTTCGGTTCTCATAACTCTACCCTAACCTGTGTTGTTATCTGATTCATGAATACTTCCTTCTGATTCTTTGCAATTCTGATATAATCATGGTAGTTAAATCTATACCACAGATCTGACCACTCCATCAGTCATATTATGGAGAACCTTACAGCTGACTGCAGCCATGCTCTTAATAATTAGGCTTTCTATTTGCTAGAACCTACATAATTTATTATCTTGGCTAATTATCCTTTGTTGTGCCAAGGTGCTAATTTGTATAGGTAGGTCTGGAGACAAAAAAATTGGGTGGATTTGAATAAATTCCTTCCTGGAGAAACTTCATAGCAACTTGGAAAAAATAAGGGCATGGCAAAGGAGCAAGAATCAGTTATGGAAATAAGCAATTTGCTGGCCAATTTATCTTTGGCATTGCCAAGTGAGGGAATCTATATTCAAACTGGAAGAGAGACATTCAAGATTTCCTGAATTGCAAGGATGCCTGTATAGTTTTTCCTTTCACTCTCCTTAATTTAAATAGAAATATATTACATTTCATCACAGTGGAGACAACTACAATCAGAGACCTCTGGACCAGGTCAATCTGCTGCCTAGAGGTTAAATCAGGGGTCTTCAAACTTGGCCCTTTAATGACTTGTGGACTTCAACTCCCAGAATTCCTCAGCCAGCATGCCTGGCTGAGGAATTCTGAGAATTGAAGTCCACAAGTCATAAAAGGGCCAAGTTTGAAGACCCCTGGGTTAAATGATGAGGGACAAATGTAAGATTCCTTGAGATTCCCACCACTTAACTATATTTGTAAACAAGACTCTCATGAGTCCTAATCAGTTTTTCAGTTGCCAGTGAACTCATGTGGGATATGTTCTCAAGAGGTCACCTTGTTTCATGACCTTGGCAACTTTAAGATAGGTGGACTTCAACTCCAGAATTCCCCAGCTGACGAATTCTCAGCATGCTGGCTGGTGAATTCTGGGAGTTGAAGTCCATACATCTTAAAGTTGCAAGACTGAGAAACACTGACTCAGAGCACTGCTTGCACGTATTAACTGCACTTTGCTAATTAATGGACATGGAACACACGTCAATTAGAGTCACTCCAGCTTTGAAGATAGGTAGAAATATTATTTCCAGCATGTAAAATCAATGTACACGTCATAATGAATCTCAGATTTAGCATATTATTTGCCAATAAAGAATTTTTATTCACTCTGGGGAATTTGGAAATGTCTAATTACAAACTTAACATTGTTCAATAGTTCTAAATGGCTCATGAAATGATAACAGCATTGACTATTCTCAAAAAATACACTTAAACCAAATTCTCTAGTGCCACATTAGTCACTTTGTAGGGCTTCTCTGTATCCACCATGATCCATTTATTTATTTGCAACAGCCATATTGATATAAATTGGGCTTTTATTATCATCTTCTTCTTCTTCATCATCACCTTCATCTGAACACATATCAGTTAAAGATTTACCCAGGGCAAGAGGACTACCATCAGGCCACACAAGGCACCAATTGATAGAGTAGTCATTCTGTTTAAAGTGAGTTTTATAATTTTTACATCCCTTACTTTTTTGAACATTTTGTCCCCATAAAAAGTATATCTGTGGTAAATTTCATCAATAGCTTCCACAATTTTGAAGACTTCTCTTAAGTCACCTTCTTGCCTGTAATTTTCCAGGGAGAATAAGCTCTACTCCCTTAATCTTTCTTCATAACTTAGATTTTAGAGACCTGATATTATCTTGGCTGCCCTGTGTTACCTCCCTTGCAAAGCAATCATAGCCATCCTCCATTTGAGTGACCGTCCTGCAGAGAGGTCTCGATATGTTCCCATTAATAAGGTTCTTAAGCAGAACCCATCTCACCCCTCAGTTAGCATTGTATCCCCCTGCTAATACAACTCCAGATCATATTGCCTCTCTTTTGGTTGCTCTGCACTGGGCTGATGGTTTTAATGATTTTTCTACAATAACTCCCCTAAAGCAGGCAGCTACAATGGATTTGCCACTAGGGAAAGGACAGGGCTGTTTCAGAACAAGGGAATTTGTACTGAGCAGTCCTGGGAATAAAAGCAATGTGGCAGTCAAAAAAAAAAATCCCAATCAGCTAGAGTTGCTGATGGTCGCAAGAGCTGGGTGTCTAATAAGAGAACCTCACTCCCTCTAAGCTGAGACTCTTGGAAGCAGTTCAATGTGTTTCGCTCATCACTGCATCATTATGACAGGAAAAAAACAAGGACCTGTCACTTACGCTGTTTTTGCGGTTGAAATCAAGCAAGGATCCCTTCCCAAGGCAGTGCCTCTCTTTGAGATTCAAGAGAGTGAAAAGCTTCTTTAAAAAAAAAAAAGCATAACACAAGCGCTTTTGAGTATGCTAAATTGCAAAAGCATTCCGCCGGCGATGGATGCTACAATCCCAAACAACATGTGGAAGTCCTACAGAAGTTAACGGGTCTGGCCTCTGAGTAGCAAGGGATAAAGAGAGGTGTGAAAGGCACTGGTAGCTGCCAGCTCTCCAGGCCAGGGTTGAACACCATCTAGGATGTCTACGGAGATTCCCAATCATCCAGGTCATGGTTATCCCAAGGGTGCTTTTCAAAAGGCAACTGGACTTTTTTGGGTTTTTTTACTTTTAAAATGTTTCACTTCTCAACCGAGAACTGAAGAAGCTTCTTGGATGAGAAGCAAAACGTTTTCAAGGAAGAAAACCAAGAAAGCCCAGTTGCTTTTTGAAAAGCACCTTTAGGACATCCAGGAGGTGGTCCCACTCAAACTGGGGGTTCTGCTGGACAAAACCTGCAAAGAGCAAAGTAAAAGGTAATGATTGAAGAGGTGACGCCAGGCAAGCCAGCCAGTGACCACTGAGGCAGGCAGGTCAGAACCCAAACAGGGACAAGAAGGAGTTTTCCACCCAGCCACTAGCTTGGGGTCTTCAATGCTTTGAAAAATATAGGCTATTTTATGGGCATATCAACCTCTTGATCTTCTGTGTCTTCCGGGGGATTGAGAGATCAATATTTCTATGACAATAAGTAGATAAATATTGACCCTACTCCAACTCACTGCTTAGTGGAGCATAAGAGTAGATGGCAGATGAAGGAGTGCCTGGAGTCTCCCAACTCTTACCACACACCTCCAAGAGAATGGTAGGGGAAACGATGGTAAGGAATCCAGCAGTTATTGCTGTAATGTACTGAGTTGCTAAGACAGCAGGTGCAGGGTGGGCACCAGGCGAAGCTAGCGGCCACGTGGCTGCTAGGGAGACTGGATGTCTGGAGACCCGGGCATGCTTGCTTTAGCACGGGAGAAACTCGTGCAACGATTGGTTACAGTTACCCAGGGCTCCTTGTATAAAAGGGCGGAGCCAGTTTCATTTTCTGTTCTGTTTTTCTGTGTGTAATGAATAAACCTTGTTGTTACTCGTAAGTCTCTTCAATGTCTACCTTCCTAAGTACGGAACAATTACCCTAATATTATCCTATATTCATAATATAGTATGAGAGAAGCAGTTCTGCCTGGTCTTGTAGATGAAGTGAAGTAAAGGGAGGCTGTGAGGCCAGTACAACTTATGTTGGTACACTTTCATTCCTGCTCAAGGATGGGAGAAAGAGCACTTTGACTTACAGAAAAATCAAAAACAGTAGGAATTCCACTTTTTAAATATCTAAGTCCAATTGTTTAGTGTTTCCTTAAAAAAACAAAACAACTTTCTGCCTATGGAAAGGCTCAGTGTCAATAATATGAGATACGTGATTATAATTCAGTATTGGAATTCAGTTCCAATGTCTTTTATTCTTAAAAAAAAATAGAGGATGGCAGGCTTCACATTAATTTTGTCACAGAATCTATCTTACTAGTTCTCAAATTTTCAGAATACTGCAGAATTTCTTTCAGACTGCCCTTGTTATTTTACCTTAGGTGGCGCATGCTCCTCGTGGTGGTGTTTTCGGTTGCACATCTTTCCTTCAGTCTGAAATCTTGATTTGCACTTCCTTTTTTGTAGAAAATTGGGAAGAGCTTCCTTACGACTCTCTGGACTGTTTAGTATAATTTATAAAGTCCCTATTTTGTACCAATTTCTATACTTCACACATCTGCATATTGTGCCTAATAGCATAAGTAAAAAGTTCACAGTTAGAGAAGGGATATTCTTTTTCTTACGGGGTGCCCCAGGATGGAGGGGATACTCTTCAGAGCTCCCCCTCCACTGGTGGAAGGGTTTGGGAGCAGACATGACAAGAATGAATTTTATAGGAAGAGATTCCACTTGGAAAATACGTGTAGGGAAGCCACTCTCAAACTCAGGATTGATTCTAAAGTTATAGCTGACTCTGTCTAAAGGTGGAAAGCCCATGGTCTGCAGGCCATATGTGGCTTAATCTTTCCATCTGCCGCCTCTTAGATCTCTCCCACAAGCAATTCAGGGCTTTCTATATTTTGGAGGGTTGGAAAAGCTTTCAAAGGGAGAAAATGGGTAGCTCCAGCTTTTCAGAGATTAAAGGAATCCATTTCCCCTGGTCAAAATATCATCCTGCCAAAAACTTTTAAACTTTTGATTTTCCCCATTAGAGGAATTAAGGAGCAAAATGAAACATTTAAGCTTCCCAAGAAGGGGAAAACAGAGTTCACAATTTCAGCTCCATCTATTGTAATGATTGGTAACACTTCCTTTGGCCCCAAGACCGGGGACAAAAATAGCGTAGCCTCCAAAGTTGCATAGCACTTGAAAAAGCAATGCACTTTAACCTCATCAAAAGGAAAAAAAAGTATGAAAATTGAGTACTGAATGAGTAGTAATGGCAATACTTGCAATTCTTTTATTATTAAGTAGTTCTTCAGTACGTGTGCTGGTAATGCAAGCAGCACCAAAGTCATTCCAATACAAGATGGGCAGCAAATAAATTGAACGAACGAACGAACGAACGAATGAATGAATGAATGATGGAAGAGCTATAGTAGCATTATACTGTCATCTATTTATAACCCGGTAGTGATTTTTCTCAAAGAAACTATAGTAGAGTTACAATTCACCTTTAAATTTATATAGTGAAATGAACACCCATAGCATAAAATGAAACTTGTTCCAGAGTCTTTATGGACATGCATGATGTTTATTCTGTTCTTTTGGAGATTCAGAGAGCTTTTCCTCATTCCCAACAGGCTTCCCTCCTGTCCTTGAGCTGGTAGAAATGTACATTGCCCTAATCTGCATTGCTCCCATAGTCGAGCAGAGAGGTCAGTGGGCAGTTTGGTATTTATATATTTAAAGTGAGACAGTTTCAGGTCTGCAATTGATGGGAGTCTCTTGGTTTTCATTCTCCTCCCAAACCTACATTATTTGCTGATAGGAAAGAAAAATCCATGATGGTTTTTGGTGGGTGAGATCACTATCAGGGGTAAGATTGCGCTTCTCAAATTTATGCCTAATTTAGCCACTTTTTCCCCCAAAAATTCAACTACAAATTCATTCATTGAACTGTGACCAAAACAGAGAGGCTGGCTGAGAGCAAGACTGCTGATGGCTGCACTGCTGAGTTGCTGGTGGTGGTATCTTCTCTTGGAGAAGATGGTTCACTAATTGAGTTTGGAGCATGTCAGTTTGTCCACAGATGACAGAAAATATATGTGGGATAGCTAGGAGGAGTATTGAATCCTCACAGGATCAACAAAAGAAGGGCAGAGTTAATTGAGAGGGACTTGCAAAGTGAATAAGAAACAATCTGGTTTACAGTACTGAAATAAAAGTTTACTTCCACGTGACTTATCCATCTGCTGGAAGTTGCTTTGCTTGTATCAGGGGAGAAGTGTGTTGAATAAATAAATAAAGTCAGAACTACAGTCTGAGCTGGTAGGCTAAGAAAATACTGTACAAAAAGACCATGCAAGTGAAGGGGGGGGGGAATCTCTACAGGACTTAGAGAAGCAGAGGCAGGAATAAAAGCAGAACTGTGTATTATTTGAACTCATTTGATCAAGTTAAGAGCAAACACTGAAGACTCTATAAATAACTTCAGAGGTTTATAGGAAACTTCCAGGAGTGTAAATTAAAGTGGTATAAGAATTAGGATTAAGGTTTCATTTTAGTAAAACTTAAGATTCACCACCTCCCCCCCCCCCCGGTTCATTTGTGAAGCAATTACAAGAAATAAAACCTATATCTTCTTCTCTACTATGTGACAAACTCATAACAACACATAACCTATTTATCTTACACACAGAGTCCTAGCAATCTCCGAAAGACCACTTTTTAAGAACAGATCTACGGGTCTTCCAAATGATCAAAGGTTCATGTTCAGTAGGCACCTATTCTCCCAGCCTTCTAGAAAATGTTTGTGACTTGACTTTTACTCCAGATGCTCAGATAGGGTGAGGGCAACAAGAGGCTTTAACAATGAACTGCATGTGAAAGATTAACTTAGTGCCAGTTTTTAATGTCCTGGTTTTAATAGATATATGTATTGCGTTGTTACGTTACTGATGTGTTAATTGTTGGTTGGGAACTGCCCAGAGTTTGATTAAAGATGGGTGACTATATAAATGTTCTAAATAAATAAATGTGCACAAGGAGCCCATATAATGGCTAACTAGTGTCTTCTGAAGCATCTGTGAGGCAGATGCCCTTGTATGTCTGGTTTCTTCTCCATCTGAAGCCAGAATGACTAAATAGGATAGAGCCCAATGACTGTAGAGTGAGGAAGCATGACTGCAACTGAAGTGACCAATGGGAACAGGTCAACATCACCAGCAGCATCACAAATATCTTGTAGGTTGTTTATTTGGTAGGATTTGTATTACAAGAGGGAAAGAATGACTGTAGCAGCAGAACAGCTAAAAACAACTTCAGAATGTTTCTGCAGTTCACGGTCAATGAGACAATGTCACAAGGACAGTGAATTGTCATCATGCTGCAATAAATGGAGCATTAGGACGACTCTAAGAATCAGGTTTTCTGAGAAAATGGTGTATTCTTCACTCATCAGCACAATGCTACACACACGCCTGTCCAGAAAGAAGGCTCAGGTACATTTTATAAAATATTGTCAGGTAAGATTATAAATGATTGCCAATTTAATGAAGCAGAAATAGGTAAGAAAGAAGGAGACTTGTAGTAGCATAAAGAAAAACGAAAGTCTAGATTTCTTGTATTGTTTGCTTATGGCAATAAATGCAAAGAATAGTCATTCATTCAGTACATTCATCTGTATTGAATTGACTGTGAATTAATCTTTTATGTGAGAAGTATTACTGTATGTTTCATATATACTCATTGCTGTGCTTAAAAACAAAGCAATGGTAATAAAAGTTCTTTGAATTTCATTGCTTTAAAAGTACTTGCTCTGTACCTTTCCTTCTGTTTATATAAAGCAATGGTCTGAAGTTGCCTGAAAACTTTTAAACCCTCAATTAATTATAAGATTTGCCAATTCACATTCCACTGACTACCATGTAACAAAATATACAACAGTTTGCTTACATAAGTATTTAATTTAAATGCACGTAATGCAAATATAGCCATTAAAGTCCTGTCCTCAATAGTGGTTAGGCTTCAGATATTTTGCATCAAGACAGAACTGGGGGGAAAAAAGTTATACATCCCAGTTGTAGTTACATGACAGCAATTATTATAGAAAATTCAGAAGGGAGCAGTGTGTGTATGTGGTTGAAATAGTGTTTGTGTTTGTCACATAAAAGATGAACCGACAAATTATCCATTGTCAGTGAACACAATCCAGTAGGAATTAACCACACCTATGTTCCATAGAAATTAAGGAATCAGCCATAGAATTTTATTCTTTTGAATTGATTGAGCTTATTACTAAAGCAAACCAGTCAGATCCTACATAAAAATCAGTAAAAGTTCAGCAATAGGGTTCAGCAACTTTTTGAGGAGATTCCACAAAGTTTTGAGTGAAGCTTCACCCCTGTGGTCCCCTTGCTTCCGAAATTGCTTTGCTTCATCCTGTTCCAGCTTCAACCTGTTCTAGCTCTGCTGAAAAGATTACAAAGCCATGTGGCAATCCACGACTGCAGGAAAAAAAAGTTAGGTATCCTAATCTTACTGTGGAGATAGCCAGTTAATCTTATTGTGATTAAGGTTAATCAAGGCAATTAAAAGAACAGGCAACTTCTCAATTTGCATGCAATCTTGGAGTTTATAGATCCTCCCCGTATTTTTCAAATAGAGCTCAGAGCATGCTGTAGGATTAAGGCAGCCTAGATGGTCTTTTTCTGCAGAGTGACTCTGTTGATTCTTTTTGACATCTTAGTGGCTTTCAGAACCATCAATAAAATATCCTTCTGGCTTTGATATCTGGAAATAGAATGTACTATTTGCAAGATCCTATCTGGGTCGGTCAGCGGAACCAGAAGTGATCGACCAGGTTGGATCTTGCAACACTATCCTGGGACCTGTATATTTGCCTTCATTCGTAAGGTACTATTTGGCTGTGGCTCAATTCCTCTCAGGTAAATTCCACATGTTCTTGTGTTCTGCCTCCTTATACTTGTATCAAATCACATATCATAATGACATTATCGGGAGATTTTGGAGCTGGGCCTTATCAATATGCTGATGATATCCAAATCTAGTTCTCAGGAAGATCTTCAGGTAATGGTGTGTGTTTTTTCTGAATTTCTGCCTGCAGCTGATAGAGATGATGAGGGATCATAAACATTGAAACTAAATTAAAATTAAATAAGAATGCTTATTGTGAGGCATCACAGTTCCAGACACATGATACATCTCCTAGTTTAAAGAGATGCACATCTCCACAGAGGGAGTAGATCAGGGTATCTCTGAATCTGAATCTTTCTCAGTTTCCCAGATGTAAGACAGAAGCTAAGGATGTCTTATATGAACTTTGTTTCATATATCACTTCACCTGAGTTGAATGTCCTTTCAGGAAGAAAGGGACTGGTGGTGAAGGTGCTGGTAATCTCTCTCCTTTTTAAATATATATATATATTATTTTATTCAAAACAAAGTTAAAACACAAAATACAAAACTTAAAAAAAAATCCCAGAAGACAAAAAAGAAAAAAACACACAAAGCATTTAAAAAGGTGCATAAAAACACATTATACACATACTATCCCCTCTTCTTGAATACTGATTACTATATTACTACAACATTAGTTCCCACTCCTTGCGAAACAGCCCCCCCCAAATTTTAAACTATTAAATCTATTTGCAACTTGCTGTCCTGTTTTCTTTGTGTTATATTATTGACAAAGTAGTTAACAGGAAGAACAATAATAGCAAAATGGAACAAAATTAAAGTTTCAAAACTCTCTGTTAATAAGCTGTTATTGTAATCCACTCTTAGAAAATTTACCACAGCACCTTATCTATCCCAAATCATCCCAAAAGTTATAAATAGATAATGCCGGGTCAAATATCCATGTTTGTAAAATTGTTGTTTAATTAAATATATTAAATGCAGTCTCCAGAATAGATCTATATTCTGATCAAAGTGCAAGCAAAAGTAGTTGCCAATTAACTATAATAATTCCATCCAGTCTCCCTCTGTCTTCATAAAGGAAAGGAATTTGTCTCTCTCCCTTCCAGTCAAAGCCATGATATTGAAGAAATGTAGAGACTTAAACATTGGAACAACAGATTAAATCCATTTTGTTGGTTCTCCAGCCATGAGACTATCTCTTTAATCTGGAACTGGATCAAAGTCCTTTTGTGTATCTTTACCCAAAGATAAAGCTTCAGATCCTAACATTTTTTGGACAATTACAGTTTGATTAAGCTTTGAAAGAGAAATCCAGCTAGAAGCTGCATATTTCCCCATCCTCATTTCTTAAGTTTCAGACACTGTTCAGCCATTTTAATCTGTGAAACTTAGTCAAGGAACAAAGAACAAAAATATAGGTTTTCCTCTATATTTCAGTCCAAGGTTATAAGAAAAATAAACTTCAGGTATTTTGCAAATTCAAAAAATACAGAATCCAGTGGTGAGAGTCTGATAGCTCTTCATCACCACCCCAAACATTGCTATGCTTTCCATATGGAAGGGACAGACTTTATCCAGAACAATATATATTAAAAGGAAAACAGAGAAAAAGCAATTAGAGTCCAGCAAGAGTTTGAAATAAATCAGCATTCAACTGCTCATCAACTTTTAGAGCAAAAAGCAAAATAAAACAATAAATTCAAATGTGAAAGTTAATACACAGGCATGCTTAGAAAATGAAACTGCTGGACAGGAAATTGTATACGCCCAGTGACTTTTCAATCACTTCCATAGGGAATTGGAATCCTCAAGACACCCTCCCCCCTTCCCCACTGGGTCCACGATCGTCCAAAAATCATCTTCTAAAATCACTTCTAAGTTGCTCCCATTCAAAACCAGAGAGTAGCGCTGCCAAAGATCCAGCTTTAGTAATGAGATCAGCAGATCATTGGTAAGAAAAAAAAATAAACCATTACTGTGCATCAGCCATCTTGAGAGGAGAACAAATGTGCTGGTAATCTTCAAGCTTGATTTTTCTCATATAATTTGCATTGAGCTTATTTTTCTGTATTGTCTGGATTCAGTTGATACCCAACTTCAGCAGCCAGATTGGTCTCTGGAAGAACTCAATGAGACCACTTTACTGGGATAAAAGCATTGTGTGGAATAAGTTTATTTCTGCATGAAGTACGAAGTGCTGAATTGAAAGACTTAAATGACTTTTTGAGAAACCATCTCCTTGTATATGATTCGCCATCTAGTCCCTCTCTTTGACGGGAAAGTTCTCCTACAGCTCTGTGCATTCACTTCTCGGGAGCATAAGACTAAGTTTTTTCAATATCTTGCCCAATTTATGGAATACTCGTTGCTAAATCAAGTGATGTAATTTTTTTTATAAACCTTAAAAATAGACCATTTTAAATAGGCTATTGAGTGTTCATTTTACTTGTTTTAATTTTCCAGAAATGTTTTTTTTTTCTATTTTTGGTGAAAGTTTGTAGATTTGAATTAAACTAGACAAATGGACCTAGACAAATGTTCTGTAGGAACATTTGCTGTTTACAGCTAAAACATGCAAGTAATTGGTGGATCTTACAAAACAAAAGATCATATGAGCCAAGCTGTGATATTTTGTTGCAAAGGAGATGTGGAACGTAATGTGATTTGAAATGATGGAATGGTTATCAATTATAATAATGTTAAAGGCATAGAAACATAAAAGAGAAGAAGAAGAAAAGGTGGAAGTTTTTTTTTTATTATTTCCCCTTGTATTTGGACTATAATAGTAAAATGACCACAACAAGAAAAGTCTCAAGAATGGAAGGAAGAAGGGGTTTGTTAGAGCAACCAGCAGAGAGAGTAATGACAACAGATTTGCTTCAAAAATATGTAAATTAGAATCTTTGGATAATAAGTTGACAGCTTATAGATGAAAAATGTGTAAATATGACAGAAGAGGTAAAAAAGGTTAGGAAAGTGGAAAGTTCTGTAAAACAAATGGCTGGAAAAGTAAAATAAATTAATGAGAAAATGGAAATTTTGAAGAGCAAGACAGAAATTATGGATGGAGAGTTAGAAAGAGAATTGAAAACTTGGCCCTGTTGGAATTAAGAGAGAAGAAGAGATTTGAAGTTGATATTGAAACCAATTCCTAAGAGCTCAGATGAAGATATTGGAGAAAGGATTATTAAAATTTAGCAAACTTTTTGGATTGGGAAGAGAAGGAAACTGAGGCAGAAATTGTATGTTTTTAGATTTTAGTGTCCATTTAAAAGCAATCAGAGAGGTATTTCAAAACCGTATGTGATTTGGTACAGCGTTCTGCTAATAAGAAAGAAAAGGCAAGCATGCAGAAACTCTTATACATTGAACATAGTCTTTAGGTTTTGATTCTTGCTAAGGTTACTTCTGATTATTGTTATCAGCATTGTCACTACCACCATCATCTCATTGCCTTCTGTGTCCACAGCACTTTATTGAATGCAAAGAGACTCGTACCTTGTCTAAGGACTTTGCACTCCCAAGAGTTCATTTGGAAAAATGACAATGGTTCCCAAAGACATGACTGTACATCTGCTTTTATTTCAGCCTTAAACCAAATCTCTTGGAAACCACTGGGATTTATCCTCACTAGGGTTAGGATCAGGCTGCATATTTGCATAGGAGCCTATCAACATAAAGAGGAGGCTTCCTGCAATCCACTTCAGTTCTGAAGGCATTCGTTTCATAAATGTCTTCAACTTTCCCAGGTCAGACTTCCTAACTGGATTCATTTGATTTGTCTGAGAACCTGGTGGTTGTTGTCATTGCAATTGGCTAGTGGCCCTCCTGCCCACTTGCTTCTCACCAGGCATTAAACCTTGACTGTAGGGGTCTCATCACAAATGAACTGTCAGATCATGACTACGTTTGATGCAGTATAATCTGTCTTGAAATTAAAATTGGCCCAGCCAGGCTTGGTTTTCTCAGGCTGCTGCAACTAATGCACTGTTTGAATATGCATCCATGGAGCTCTGCCTTCATTGGGAACCCAGAGGGAGTACAAGTTAAGAGCAGATTTTCTGAATTAGCATGTCGAGAGGGAAGGGCCCTTCATTCTGGCTTCCGCAGATGCCTCTCCCGCCGGTTCATTACAATTGCATTTCATCAGCTTTATGATGTCCACATGTCAACTGAGTGTGAGGATTTTGCACACAAAAGAGCCTCAGGGAAAACGACTTCACCAGCTAATCAGCTGATTATCATACCTCAAATGGGTTGCAGTGTGCGGGCTCCAAAAAGCTGTATCAGTGAGAGCAGAATTGAAGATTAAGACAGAAAACGGTAGAGGGAGAGAGAGAGAGAGACAAATAGAAATAGAGGGAGCGGCTTTCCCATTCCCGTTTTTTAAGAGACATTGAAGTGGAATTTGTTAAGATAACAAACATAGCCAGGACCTCTGCTTTTAAAGCAACCCCAAAGCCAATGGACGCAAATCACAGATGGCTTTCCTCTAAAAGAGTGGGAGGGCAAAAGGTTAATGAACTTTATTAGTGGCTTGTTTATGCCCAGCTGTGTGAAGTGCAGAACTACAGAAACTTAGTACCACTATACATTATTGGGAACACTTTGTCTAAGTTATTAAGCCAGTCCAGCTGCATAACTGAGTAGGCTTCCAAAGCAGTAGGATTATATACTCTCCAGCTCGGCGGAGAGTCCTTTCTATCTCCTACTCATCAGGGGATGGTGGATGCTCCGAAAATAGTCCATCTTGCATAATCTACCATCAGTGCAGTGATAAACCCAGCAATAATATTCTCTTATGCACCACTTTAAATTTCAGTGTTTTATTCTACACTACCCAGAGTCCAGCTTGGAGGGAGATGGACAGTTTAGAAACATGAGATATAAATAAATAAATATTTGAAAATAATTATGCAAGTCTGTAAAAACAGATGTGATTGTTGTAGCATACATAAATGGATTTCTTCAGACAGATAGCTGAGAGAAAAGAAAGAGCATGGAGAGAAGCCCCCACCCCCATAAGAACAATTTCTTCTTCTTCTTCTTCTTCTTCTTCTTCTTCTTCTTCTTCTTCTTCTTCTTCTTCTTCTTCTTCTTCTTCTTCTTCTTCTTCTTCTTCTTCTTCTTCTTCTTCTTCTTCTTCTTCTTCTCCACCTCCTCCTCCTCCATCTCCATCTCCATCTCCTCCTCTTCCTCATCTCTGTGAAATTTATCAGAATTTCACCTTTCTCAAATCTATCTCAAATGCAGTTAGAGCAGAAGCTGCCTTTTGCTCTGAAGAGCATCTGCCTTATGCTTTCGTCAGAGCAGTCTAACTCACACAGATGCAGTATTTAGCAATGCCATCTCCTGCTTTCATCAGAAGGGGGAAGGTTGTGGAGCTGAGCCCTGTAGAATAAGGGGGGCAAGTCCCCAGTGATTGGCGAAAGCTGAACATCGGTGCCAGTTTCCATCTGTCAGGAGAGCCTATCTCTGAACCTTCAATCTGTCAAAAGCTGGCTGCCTAGCTGAAGGCTCCAGGAGATTTGGTGCACTAAACACATTTGACAAGAGCATTATCACTGCAAGAAGCCTCACGAAATGCCATCAATGTGTTAATTGTAGCCAGCTATGCAAAGTGTCACTTCCCATATCTTTGGCCTCCAAGCTGCAGTCGCAGATTCTGCAATGCCCTAATTTATATATATATATTGGGCAGAGCAGCTTTTTTAAGGTTAATTTTTTTGCGGGGGGGGGGGAAGAATTCTAACATTTTGAAGTGGGGAAGCTACAGTAGGCAGTGATATTTTACATTAATGTTAAATGGCCTGAGGAAAGCAATTGGTTTTTTCCCCTCCTGCATTTTTATTTCTCACTGGAGGTAGTGTTGTTGTTGTTGTTTCCACATGGAAAAGAAGGGAATGAGTTGTATATCCTTTAACAGCACATATTATTCATTTTGCTGCTGGAATTCTTTTTGTCAAGAGCGATATATGTATGATGCGTTTTCATTCCTGGAAGTTTTCTTCCATCATGATTAAAGAATAGTTTTTTAATGAGAACATTAGAAAAGTGCATAAATAAATGAAAAATCTCCCTTGAAGATATGTAATGTGGTTTTTAGCACCCACATAGCTAATATTCAATTTCTGCTACTACCAGTGCCAGGTGTTAAATTTCTCTAGTTGCTGTCACTAATGCAAATGAGATTCTTTTTCTGCTCATAAAAAATCAAATCCACATTAGAAATTAGCTATAAAATGTAATGACTTAAATGCTATAGTTTTCTACAAATCTCCTTCCGTTTTTCCTACCAGACAATGCTATAAAACAAAGGAAGGATAATAAACCTTACAAAAGTTGAGTTATTTAAAGGTCTTTTGGAGCTTGTTACTTAGCTGCTGATATATTCTTCTTTTTTTAATGGTTGCAGAAAAGGGCTTTTTTATACGGCAATTTTCTATCACATTGTTTAGTTTTAAAACTAGCAGTAACTGAGCAGTAGAGCCTTAGCACTGCAAGTCATCTATTTAAGTAGTCTATTTCTGACACTCTGCTGCGTACTTAAAACAAATTTTAGGAACTTACCAAGATCTTATGATGCTGATATAAATTTAATCTGAACTAAGTATAACAATCCTCATAAAAATGTAGGGTATATGCATTTTCCTACTGTGCCTCAGTGAGATTCAAAACAAACTGGTAAAAGATAATCCATTAGATTGGATTGATTTAGACTTCTGTCTTGTCCCTTACACTGATTCTTATGTTCTAGAGAGAGATCAAAAGATCAAGGACTCAGCAGTATAAATTGCAAATGAGGGCACAAGAGATTAAAAACCTTCACATATTTACTTCTGTTTCAATCTGAGCCGAGTTCCATTTTTGCCACCTTTTGCAAGCGGACGGAGGGTATGAAATGAAAACTATAAGGAACCTTATGACTGAAATCTCTTGCAGCACAAAGGCTGATGGGTTTAAGGATAATAAAATCACTCCCTATGTGAAGATGTAGGTGTTAATGTAAAGGATATCCAAAATAATGCAGCTCTTGCTCCCAATGAAACCAATGCGATTCAATTGTGAGAGTAGACAGGAATGGGATTGTTTGCAAATTTCATCTCCAAAGCAGCCATATTAACAACTTTATAATGTGAAACGCTGCTGAGATTTATTTATTTATTAAATTTATATGCCACTATCCAAAGTGCCTCTCACAGACAGAGATTATAGATTCATACAGGTTACACACTCCGGCAAAAGAAAGGGCAAATTTAACAATGATTATGAATAACATCGATAGATATGGATTTGTTATGTTGCAATGTGATGCATTATGTTAATGAGTAATTATATGCTTGCTGTGTGAAAAATACTTCATGAAGTCCAGTTTCCCAGACAAGTGAATTTCCTTTGTGGCTAATGATTTTATCCTAGAAAGTATGATACATAATGTATCATTTTTAGGCACAGATTTTAAATAGTAGTAAAAGACCCAGCTTTTCACATTTTCTCTTATAAACCAGGCATCTAAAACTGTGATCACGATTTTTCCCCCCAGTAAAATTATATTTTTAGGGAATTCTTTCCTAGTTCAAGGGTGCTAATATATTTTTGTACCTACAATTTGTTTGAACTGAACATGAATAATTTATTAAATGAAATGGTTATGTTATTGTATTGTATGTTTTTCTGGAATTGTGTTGTGGATCGGATTCAGCATTTTGGAAATGTATTGATTGACAGACTTATCCAAATCATTTTTTAAATAGCTTTGCTATTGATTATCATTTAAAATCCACTGTCACCTATGCTTGTTTAAATGTTTTTATAAACAAAAATAAATTAAAACTTGGAGGCAAAATACCATATTTTTAAGAACAAGTCACCTGCTAAATTTAAGAGAAACATGTACAAATGTTTACTTCCAGATGGAAAAACTTTGATTTTTGCAGAATTCTTTTGCAGATATTAATGTCCCAAAATTTCATAGAGGTGGAAAAGTATTTTAAGATCAGGGGTGCTGAAAATCCCAGTTTAAAAAAATTCAGTTTAGGTGTCTTAAGATACATTGGTCAAAGATTTCTTCCACTCATCATCTCAACTTACTGATGAGGTCCTTTGTATTGGAGTAGTTGTACAACTCATGAAAATTATGTCATTTATTAAATTTACAGCATTTGCATTTGCCATAATTATACAGATAACATTAATTGGTACAAAGAATGTAAATTACCTCATTTATGGATTTAACAGACATTCAGGTATAATTTACATCCTCTCTCCTGAATGTTCAATTAAACCAACAGTTTACTATAAAAAAAAATCCTTCTATTATCTGATGGGTAATAAATACTGTAAAGCTAATTTTTTGGTAAGTGGTTTGCCCAGTTACATAATAATAATAAGAAAAATGTTATTTGTGCCAGGGGGCATCATATTCTTCTGAGGATGTCCTAGAAATATATATATATCATGTCTGAATGGAAAGGCTGGTAGTGAAACCTAATCTTACAATTATATAGTGGATCACAGAATGAAACAGAAACAATATTTGCACAACAAAGGAGACCAAAGTACATTGAGACTCTAGAAAGAGTACAGAGAAGAGCAACAAAGATGATTAGGGACTGGAGGCTAAAACATATAAGGAACGGTTGCTGGAATTGGGTATGTCTAGTTTAATGAAGAGAAGGACGAGGGGGGGACATGATAGCAGTATTCCAATATCTCAGGGGCTGCCCCAAAGAAGAGGGAGTCAAGCTATTCTCCAAAGTGCCTGAAGGCAGGACAAGAAGCAACGGATGGAAACTAATCAAGGAGAGAAGCAACCTAGAACTAAGGAGAAACTTCCTGACAGTTAGAACAATTAACCAGTGGAACAACCTGCCTCCAGAAGCGGTGAATGCTCCAACACTGGAAGTTTTTAAGAAGAGACTGGACAGCCATTTGTCCAAAATGGTTTAGGGTTTCCTGCCCGAGCAGGGGGTTGGAATAGATGACCTCCAAGGTCCCTCCCAACTTTTATTTTATTATTATTATTATTATTATTATTATTATTATTATTATTATTATTATTATTATTATTATTATTATTATTATTATTATTATTATTATTATTATTATTATTATTATTATTATTATTATTGTTTTCTGACTAATTGCTAGTTGTCTTTATACAGCCCTCTGAAACATCAAATTCCTCACTTGCCATCAAGAAGCCCTGGATTCTGCTTTGCCTCAAAGACTAATCCTCTCAGATTTGGATCGTATCTGATGCTTTTCCATAGTGAACCTTCTACGTAAATGTTTATTTGTTCCAGAACTATCACCAGATTTCTGTTCTCCTGTACAGAATGCAAATGAGAAGATAATCTTCTGATTTCCCGTTCTAGTCTAACTTGATTTCCATTCCATTCTACTTGGTTCTTTTTATTTTTATAATAACTTTTGTACATTATATTATACAGATAAAACTAATACAATCCACATAGTATAAATATATATAAAAAGTTTTTTTTTTAAAGTGCAGAAAAAAATAAAAATAAAAAAGAAGAAACCTCCCTTTCATCCTTAGCAAGCATAATCAACATTAACAACTTATCACTATCTTTTAAAGTAAATCCAAGCATCTTTTCATCCCATATCTCACCCCGTTCTCTGTAAACCAATCTCTAAAACTTCACTCTTCCATATTAATCAGCAAAAGTCCATTCAGGGTTATTAGAAATAACAATGTAACTATTACAAACATATTTTTTTTAAGAATTAAAGAAAACTCACCCGGTGATATTAATAAGACTTGCTGATCTGAAGGTCCTCAATCTTTACAAAGCAGCCAAAAAAAAAAAAAAAAGTCTAGGTGATTAAGATGTGAGTCTTCGTTGAACCTAAATTCCCCATGGCTACATTAGTGGCTATGAGCTTGGTGAAATCCCACAACTCCCAGCCAACTGCAAACTGACCACATGCAGAATGCAGTTCCTGCTGTATAGTCACAAAAAGCATCTGTCTGAAGTAGCTGTGGGTAATCTTGAATTCTCTGCTCTATCTGGAGAGGTTTTGGCAATCCGAATCCAGAATTTAGATGCCGTTTACAGCTGCAATGTTATCCCTCTGCTCTAGGGTGATTGGGTCACAGTGGTGCTAATTGGTTCACAGTGGCGCTAACAAGTCTCTACTTATTCTTTTCTTTAAAATGCCTACATCCTTGTCACTCCCCTTATTCTTTGAATGGGACAAATGATTTTGAAAAAAAGTACATCATAGGAGATTTCAGTCTGGGAATCGTCAGACTTCTGAAAATTTAAATATAGGAGCAGGGTGTGTAAAGAAATAAATCCCGAAACCACATTGTTGCAAGCAATAAATAGAAGCCAGCTTAGGTGAGTGATCTCACTTTTATGAATCAGCTTGTAGTTTCTATCATTTCTAGTGTGAACTTTTTACATCCATGTCTTAAGATATGTTTTTCATTTTGATTCTCACAAAGGAAAGCAAACAAAAATGTCTGGAATACCTTATCTTTCATGACTTAGTTGCTAGGACGTACAGTATCAAAAGAGCATATAAAGCCATTTTTCCCCCTGTATAATATTTCATTTTTGTGGTCAATAATTTGGAAGCGGAACTGCATATATGGAAAAATAAATAAATTCTTCACAAATTATATGTGAATGTTTGGATGTGTATTCCCTGAGAAGCCAAACTTTCACATTGACTTGTTTCTCAGTAAAGCAATATTATTCCTTAAGTAAATTAAATCCTCACATTATATATGCAAATAGTTTTGTTATTTTACACAATCACTGGGAAATTGTACTGTACAAGAAACGAACGGGGAGATGTAGAATGGGTGAAGCATCCTTGAGCTCTTGTTTAACCATCGGATTATTTCCATTTATGGGATCTTCTGCACTGAATTTCTCTAGATTAAGTGGAGGGATTTTTCTTGCAAATACTCAGAAATGGAGTTCTGAACTTGGAATCCTGCTCTTTAATATATTAATGCAAAATGCTCTATTTGAAATTCTCAAAGCAGCTAACAATATGTAGAGGGCAAACACAAAAATGAAGGCCCACCCAACACTAAAAGGCCCATACTGCAAAAGGTAACAAATATTGTAATAATATTAACTAACAAGGGTTGAATAGAGACTTACGGTTCATTCTCATGACCCACAAACTGTAGCCTGTTGATACCCCATCCACACATATGCCACAGAGGCAACTTACCTTTGCCTTTAGATGATGCGATGGTGATGTTTTTCCTTTGCTCCTAACCCAAATCTTGCCATAGGATGCACCACTGAAGATGGTGGCACTGATTGGCTTTCAGATGCTGCCCCCCCTTTCCATTGTAACCTGGGCTGCAGGAGTGATTGGGCATTTAGCCTGTGCAGACAGGGGAATGTCTCCCCATTGCTATACAAAGCTCTAATCTGGCATTAAGCAGGCTCATTCTGCATACTAGGGTTTTTCTGAGAGATTTTTATTTATTGATTTATCCAATGTATAGCTGCCCATCTCACCAAACAAGTGACACTGAATGGCACACAACAAACCTATACTGTCAACAAATGCTTCATTGACATTATTCATTATTTAAAGCGTAAAAATCTAAAAATTTAGATCTGGTTTTTAAGCGCAATATTTTGAAAGACAATGTGTTTCCAAGAAAACCAACTAGTATTCTCTGTACGGAAGGCCACTTTAAACCCTAAAAGAGAGCTGGGCAATCACAGATGAGCATGCCATGGGATTGTCACTGCTTCTGCTAACAGGTTGTTATCACCCGGCCATGCTTTCTACTCTTTTGATTACTTTGGAGAGGCATCATTTTGCTCACTCCCTGGGATCTTTTTGAATATTGCCAGCAGCAGCCACTCACTGCCTAGCAGTTCTGTTTCTTTGTGGCGTTTATTGGTTTGGGATACCTGGGAACTGGAATAGAATTGACAAGAGTTCTATCAATTAACAGGCCACAGAGGCAGCTGTGGAGTGTGGAGTCTTCTTCTTCTTCTTCTTCTTGTGCCATATCCATTATCGGACGTTGGTGATCATGTTGGCGATCCTGTTTTTATCAGCAGCCGCACGAAAAAGTGCTGCTGAGTTTTGTCCAAACCAGTCCCTTAGATTTTGAAGCCTTGATGTTCTTCTTCTGCCTGGACCTCATTTGCCTTCAATCTTTCCCTGGAGGATTAAATGGAGTATGCCATATTTTTCTGGCTGTTGCATCACATGTCCGAGATATTCTAACTTTAATTTTTTAATTGTTTTGATGATTTCCCTTGGCTTTCCCAGGTGGCTTATCACCTCCTCATTTCTGATCTTGTCAACCCAGCTTATATGTAACAGCCGCCTGTAAACCCACATTTCAAATGCTTCTAGTCTCTTCAGGTGGCCTTCTGTCAGAGACCAACTCTCTACTCCATAGAGCAGGATAGAAAAAATATAGCATCTGACAAGCCTGATTTTCAGTCTTAGGCTTATGTCGTGACTGCAGAAGACCTTTTTCATTTTGAAGAATACTGTTCGAGCTTTCTCTATCCTTGTCTTTACTTCAGTGGTCATGTCCCAGCTTTCATGTAAATTAGAACCGCGGTGCGTGATCCTTTCAACTTTTTCTAATGGCATTCCTTCCGAATTTATTGGTGGTAAATTAACGGGTTGTTTGCTGACGACCATGATCTTGGTTTTTGAGGTGTTAAGCTTCAAGCCGTGTTTTTCAGATATTTCTGTGACTCTGTTGATGAGGAGCTGAAGGTCTTCATGCTTACTGGCAAGCAGAACTGTATCGTCAGCATATCTTAAATTGTTGATCCAAACACCGTTTACTTTGATGCCAGCATAGATGTTCTCCAGTGCCTCGTTGAAGATTGACTCAGAGTAGATATTGAACAACAGTGGAGACAGAATACCTCACGAGTGTAGGATAAGATATAAAAAAGTGCCTCCAATACTCTGCACTACCTCTCCCTTGTGCCCATGACCTGTAGTCAGACTATTGTGGACAAAGGAATTGATTATTTTTCCCACTCCCTGGTGATGCTCTTGCGATTGGAAATGCAGCTGGGAAATCCAGCCATCACTATCCTCAGCTTCTCTTGCTTTAAAACAGCAATGACAGCTCATCTCTCTGGTCTTCTTACTGAAGTAGAATAGATCTTGGCCATCAGGACAGACTGATGATGATGATTGAAGAACTGAAAGAATGCACATAAAATAGCAAGAGCAAAAGCACTTAGACTTATATACCGCTCCATAGCACTTTACAGCACCGTCTGAGTGGTTTACAATGTCAGTATATTGCCCCTAACGATCAGGGTCCTCATTTTACTGATCTCGGAAGGATGGAAGGCTGAATCAGAATTGAACTCCTGGCAGTGGGCAGAGCTAGTCTGCAATACTGCATTCTAACCACTGCGCCACTACAGGCAATAAAGAAGAATCCTTAGTGATATTTGAAACAATTTAGACCAATCAAAACCCCACTGATTTCAGGAATAGAGAAACTGTGGCTGAACTTCAAGTCACCCTAGTAATTTGCTGACTAATGGAGTTGCATATCTTTCCTCAATTCTATAGGAACCATCTTGTCTGTTTTGGATATTATCATTTAGGCATGTAATTATGCAGTCATTCTGAAAACTATACAACTGCTTTTAAGTCATGATTTCCTATCATCAATGTGAATGTTTCAAACAAGGAGGGAAATGAATTTAGGCTGGGTGATATGTGAGCAGTCCAGATTTTTCTTCTTAAATTCATGTGAAAAAGAAAATGCACTGTGTGTTTGTTGATTTAGAGAAAGCATATCAAGAAGTGGACAGATGCGTAGAAATTTTTGCATCAACACAGTTAAAGTTGGATTGTTGAATGTGATAAGAGTGGAAAAAACACGGAAAGCAAATGTTTCAACACTGAGCAGAGCAAAAGACATGGATGAGTGATGTTGTATAAAGTACTTGTGGTCAAATACCTAATAAATATATTAATATATACAAGAAGACAAATTCCTTGTGTGTCTAATCACATTTGGCCAATAAAGAATTCTATTCTATTCTATTCTATTCTATTCTATTCTATTCTATTCTATTCTATTCTATTCTATTCTATTCTATTCTATTCTATTCTATTCTATTCTTGGCCTATAGTACTGTTAGAAGCCTGGGGGAATGAATATACAGACAATTCAATGTTGCCCGAGAACCTGAACAATTTGCAGTGAATGTTAGGTAGATTGGATGGTGCAGCAAAGAGCTTGAGTCTGAAAATTAGATTTCAAAACCAAGAAAATTCTCATAGGAAAAATGGAGTGAAGAACTGCAAGTTTTTCTAATGAAAAACTAGAATGAATAGATTAATTTGTGCACCATGGCAATTTTTTAAAAAGTAAAGATGGGAAAAGGGAGGGAGATGTTTCAAGATATGCAAATGCTGATGGAAAGATAGTGGGTAGTGATCTGTTCTAAGGGAAGAGTGTCAAAAGGCACAAATATGGGTTTGTATAAGAGTATGCTTCTTAGTTATAATAGAAGAGCTGTATAACTCAAGAGACACATAAATGGGAATGAGGCACATAAGAGGGTATATGTGGTAAAACAACAAGTGACAAGGTCAAGAATGAAAGGATACCAGTAAAATAAGTGACTAAAGAAAAGCAAAGTTCTTTAGGGGCATATGTAGAGAATGAATGAAAATAAATCATTATTTATGCCTGATGGAATAACGATGAGTCAAGAATGAAGAGAAAACCAAGAAAGTCACGGCTGGAATGAGTCGGTAAGCTTAGAAGGCAATGTTATAAAGTGGTGTATGGACACGATCGAAGGAAGGATGATGTGCAAGGAAACAAAAGCACGGAGAGATATAATGAGGGTTGTTGGGGTAAAGTGGATTTAGCTATTTTTTTTTCTTTGCTTCCTTTTTCTGTTCTTTTCAGAATATTACTTATCCTGAAAAAGAGCAGTGTGATAGGTATATGTGTATGCATTCATGTCTTGAAGTGATTGTTTTCAGTTCTGAGGCATTCAGAATAGGAACATTAAGACTCAAATATAAAATATGTGAATTGGAAAGCATGACATATGCTCATTTTCTTCTTCTCTTTCCTAGCACCATCATGCTATATGTCTAGCTCTTTGCATACAGCAGCACCTCTGCAGCAAGAACCCTGCTGGATTTACTAAACTGCTTTCTACAAAATTCAGAACTCTGCATAAACCAGCCGAGACTCATGGACTTGAATAGATAAACACAGGATTACACTACAAATCTTTAAATTCCAGAGTACTTTTTAGCGCTAATCAAACAGGCATTTTTCTTCCAGTTGCCCTTACAGACTATTTTCCTGAAAAGGCCCCTTGTCTTCCTACTCCATTCTCTGTTTTCCTCCATCATAGTAACAGCTTAAAAATCTCAATTAAACCACATTCTGGGGCCTGAGCAGCTTTTGTGAGTCTTCCTGGGATGGGATAGGAAAACCTGTGCTTTTCTGGTAGCTGATAAATGAAGATAGTGGAAGTTTGGCATAATAGGGAGCTGCTTTGTTACTCTCGGTAATTAAGGCAGAGATGACACCCGAACATGGACAAGAAGTGGCAAATTGCTGTATGCTCTGTGTAAAAGACTGCCTTTAACTCTGCCTCATTGGCTCTCCTGGGAACTCATCATCTTCACTAAAAGTCAGAATGAGATTTGGTCTCTCCTCTCTCCTCACCTTTCTTCCTAATACATATCTGCTTTATTAAAACTACATTTGTCAAAATGTTCTAATTTGTATCATTGTGTGAGAGGAAAAGGACATTCCTAGGCTTGAGATTTTTTCCCCTCGGTTTTATAATAGAATTTTATATGTTCCTTCTCCGAAGTAAACATGGTTGCATTAAGTGGAGGTTACTCATAAATAACTCTGTGTCAGATTACTATCCGAATCTTTAAACAGCATATTTCACACTCCCCTCAGGTTCTTCTTCCATTGTTTGTGAAACTGGTATATTGCTTCCCTCCCCTTTGATATATGAGATAAGCAAATGGTTGTTGATTTAAGTTTTTATCCCAAATATGTTACTTCTTTAATAGCTCTTTGTCTAGTCCATAATTTATCAGTGTCAGGCTTCTTCATCTTTACTGCTGCATCATCTGTTGCAATGGAAATCTATCTTTTAAAAGGAGTTTCTTGGCTCTCCGATGCAGACAGGGTAAATATATATTTTAAAGACTGTACAAGCATCCCAGTTTCACCCCTTACCGCCCCCACCCACCTCTAAAGAAACAAGATTGGACTTTTTAAAAAAAAAATTATTGGAGTGTTTTTCATCTCTTTCCCTTCTATGTTATTTCTCTGCTTATCCTTCTAGACTGTTGTAAAATAAGTATCAAAGGTATCCTGGGTAATTAGCCATTACAGCACTGTCACTGCGGGTTCTGCAGTCAATACAGAGATAATTTGGGCAATGGTGAATGACAGTGCTGTCCAGAGTTTTGGGATAATCAAGGACACATCCAGATGCACTAGACATCTGTCAAACCTGTGAATCATTTCAAGGAGGTTCTGCATTGGCAGGCAATTCAAGCGGGGGATCAGCATTCCATCAGCATTCAACTGCAGAGATAAGGACCGTCTCGCTAAAAGATTTTTGTTTGCCTTGTGCTGCAGGCATCTCTTGCAGAAGGATGCCCCACACCTTTTGTGGCTCTGGTGGCTAGACTGCCTGGCTCATTCTTACTAAAGAGGAGGGACTCCTACTAGTTACTAGCGTGAAGTGGGCAGGTGTCCCTGGTAAAACCTGATTAATTTTCTAAGGGTCAGTCTGAACCACCACCATCCTTTTCTGATAGCTTCAATTGTGTTGGGACTTTAACATTTGGAATAACTGGCTACTTGGTGCAACAGATATCTAGATATCAAAACATCTGCGAGGTACTAATTGGGGAGAGTTGCTCCAAAAAACCTCTTGACCTCAGCTAGGTTCACACACTGCAGTGATCATAATCTAATTTGCTTGATAACACATTGGATCAATTCAGCCATTGTGATTTGTAATTCATGGTTCAAGGTTTAACGTTGAAGCTAAACCAGCTGAGGTTCATTTGGCAATCATGGTTAAGCAGATGAACCCAGCCCTTTTCCTGCAGTGGCTGGAGATAATATTAGATTAAAGCTCATTAGAAAAGTATAGGGGAAGAGATTGCACTATATTTGTGGACTTTGATTGTGGGCAACAGTGTTTAAAGCATGCAGTAAGGATTCATACAAAATACTGTAACCAGTTTGATTTTGCTTTAGCATGTTTTATGATTGAAGATGGTAAATTTGATTCATGGTTTAATATGTTGTGTGGATCCAGTTATTATTTTAAAAATATTTAGTTTGCTCGTGTTTATTCATATTTATTGATGGGTATGATTTTCCCCCCTGCTTCGGGGACTCTAGGTAGTTTAGGATATTAAAACAATGTGCCAACAAAATCGTAGGAGTGTAATTTTGAGCAAGCACGCTAAAGATTACACTGTCTGTATTTTAATCAGTTTTGTTTTGTTATCCAATCTGAGAGCCTTCAAACTGAAGAGCAGACTGTAATATTATACAAAACTACTATACAATAAAGAAACTGGTAAATAATTTAAAATCAGGATTCTGGTAGCATTTTTTAACTAAAAGAAAAATATATCAAAAGGCTTAAACTGATATGAGCTGTCCTTACTTCATCAGAGACAGAATAACAGAATGCCACTGATTGTCATCTGTAGCTCAAGCTCATTATTAAGGAGCAGCAACCAATATTTGATAAGGGCACCACACTTTCTCAGGCACCGGAGGCAAATCCATACTTACAAATAGACACACCCAAGCTGAAGTCAGTTCTCATAAGAAACAACATAAACATTGTCATAACATGGGAACCAGACCTGCAACATGCCCGGATGTCTACTTTAGTCCCACATTCACACCTACAGCATAACACAGGCCCAGCATATTCACATACAAAAGTAAAGATGCCTTCACGTGCTCTTCTTCCTTTGTGATACATGCCATCATTTGACAACTCTAACCTTCTGAAATCTACACTGGACAAAAAGGGTTAGATTTGGCATTAAATAATTAATGGATGCAACTCTGACATCAAGACGCAAAACAAGGACAAAGTAATATCAGAATACTTTAATACCCCAGGACACTCGTAGATTTCAAATAATTTAATAATTATTTAATAATTTTCTAAAATTGCCATTTTAGAAAACAGAACTATGCCAGCATCATAGAACAACAGACTGCTGAACTCGCATATATCATACGTCACAAAAGCTTTTGACGAACACAATGGGCTTTTAACACATTACTTTTATTAATGAAGTTCTTGAAATCTCTCTCCCATGTAACTTCATTTGCCTAACCATCCTTATTTTCCCATTCCCCTCATCACATTTCAAAGCCTACTTCACTTTTATCACTCCGTCCATCTGGTGGAAGCTTATGCCCTTAAATGAAATCCATTAGTCTGAAAAGATGCTACCAGACTCTTCACGGGTTACCATAGACTAACCCAGCCTTTCTTAAAGAACCTGTGTTTGCTTTCTAATACAAATCAACTTTTATTAACTTGGCCACCCTTCTCTTGTATGATTTTAACTCCCTGGAGACACGCCAGCTTGTCAACTGCTGAGCATTCTGGGAATTGAAGTTTCACATCTGAAGAAGGCCTATCTTTGGAAAGGCTCATATAATAGAATTGGTACAAAAAATAATGAAAAGGTTTGGTGAACAGTTCTGTTGGAAAATTCACTTCAAAGTAAGATATTCATACTCATACTCAAAGTGTAGTTTATTCATATAAACTTTTAAAGACAGTGATTTCCTGTTTACTAATTTCTTAGCCATACAAAAAAAACCCTTTAAACATGTTTCAGATCCTATTCACAATGCTACTGTAAAACTGTAAGAGAAAGATCAACATTATCTTCTTCCTTTTTTCCTATTGGCCATGTAGAGTGTGGATGCTTTTCATGGGCTCCAAGGCTGAGAAAGAAAGGATAACTTTTCCTCCTTTGTTAATGCCATGTAATATATACTAATTACATGTTGAGCATGATATTATTGGGGATCTAAAACAGGGGTCTTCAAACTTGGCCCTTTTATGACTTCTGGACTTCAACTCCCAGAATTCCTCAGCCAGGTATTCTGGCTGAGGAATTCTGGGAGTTGAAGTCCACAAGTCATAAAAGGGCCAAGTTTGAAGACCCCTGATCTAAAACAATGCCTGTGTTTACATCCTGAGTTGTTATTTGTTGATCAAGATTTGTTGAATTGAGTAAAATCGACAAGGCTATGGATCACACTATAAGTCACTAACCCTGGTATGCAAAGCAGAATGTCTAGGTTCACACAGCACAAAGCCCGCAAAAAGCAAACCACGTTTTGCATGTGTACTATCTTTAAAACAACCAGTCTGTGAATATAAGGGAAATGTTCCTCTTGCTCCAAATTCGCTGGAAGGGTCTCATCAGGTTTCTAGTTCTGATTCCTGATTGCATCTGGACCTGGACCCTGCCAACAATGAGACTGACCAGACACATCTTTAGGTCTGCTCTGTGAAGATTAGCTCATCAGCTGGGCTCTAAAATTGAACAGAAGCAGAAAGAAAGGAATCGAGCATATGCACTGGGATCAGTCCATGCCCTTAATGTTTGGGAAGTAGCGTAGCCATTTGAACACCATCATCATCTGCCTGAAAGCCAATTACATTATAATTGCTCCCAGAATGAAGCTGATAGCAGAAGTGACATGGAATTGGGAAGAGAACTGCACTTGTCCCAGCCTCACAATGATGGCGGCGATTCCATTTTCAGTTCTTCCCATGATGGACTATAAGTAAAGTAATTTGAGTACAAATACTGAGAAAAATGCCTTACTGTTCCCAGGACACATTGTCCATCGCCCGAGAACTTTTAGCACAGCAGTGTAATGAGCCACTGTACATCATTTAAACCGAGGATAAAGTATACTGCAAGTGTAATTCGACGAAATTCCACCCATCCAAAATATTAATTGTGCAAATTAAAATGATGTCATTTAGAAACTGGTTTGCCGTCTTTTCAAATTAGACTTTTGGGTATTGGGAAAATTTCTGTCTAGTCTATCTCCCAATTCATGCAAGCATGTCCATTGTATTTCCAACTAGGAAAACCTTTTGGTAAATAAAATCGCCCAGTACCAGGTAATAGGACATTTTCCCACTGAGACACTAAGATGTGGGGAGATCTTGGTAGAAATGTAAGCAGGTTGTGGTTGATGTTGTGCAAGCCCAGGCTTGCTAAATGAATGGTAGCCACTAAGGAAAGCACCAAATGGAGCAGATAATTTAAGTCCTAAATATCTAAAAGGCCAAAGATAAAACAGCTTTGTTGCTCCAACAGACAGGACTAGAACCAAATGGCAAGATATCAGGCAAAATATCCTAACATTCAGAGTTCATTCCGTAGCAGTTTTTGAGGTGGCAATATTTTTCAGTACGGTAGTATTTAGCCAAACACCACAGGCCTCATTGTTTCATCAAAATGGCAAAAACAGTGTTGAGTCCTTATGACTCAAGTCTTACCCCTTTGATATTCATTAGTGACATCACAATGTTTGTACAGAAGGGGTGGAACTTACGTTGCATTGGCACAATGTTCTTTTTACCCTACCCTTATCCCAACCCCAACCCTTCTGCAAAGGTTTGAGAGCCATCTCTCAAAAATGCTATTTTAGGGGGTTGGACTAGATGACCTCTAAGGTCCCTTCCAACTTTATTATTATTATTATTATTATTATTATTATTATTATTATTATTATTATTATTATTATTATTATTATTATTATTATTATTATTATTATTATTATTATTATTATTATTTCTCCTAAACTGTTGGCCTTAGGCGGAAAGGATAAGGCTGGTTCATCTTGAAAGACCTTTGCTATCACTTTGGAAGGAAAATGGAGCTTTACATTAATAAAGATTATGTTTATACAGAATAACAGAGTTGAAAGGGACCTTGCAGGTCATCTAGTCCAACCCCCTGCTCAAGCAGGAGACCCTACCATTCCAGACAAACTGCTGTCCAGTCTCTTCTTGAAAGCCTCCAGTGATGAAGCACCCACAACTTCTGAAGGCAAGCTGACATACACAATTCCTACAACCATTCTTCATATGTTTTAGCCTCCAGCCCCCTAATGATATTTGTTGCTCTTCCTTGCACTCTTTCCAGAGTCTCAATATCTTTTTTATATCATGGTGACTTAATCTAGAGATTAAGACCCACTCCTAACACTTTCCCCCCTTAAGGTTTAGCCTTTTTAATATTGAGAGTTACAGGATGTTGATGATTTTATGAGCCTTATTTGGATACTAGAAGAAGGATCTCCAGAACTGGACTGCACAGAAACATCAGGAAGCAAAATAAATCAAAACCAACCAATCAATACAGGTAGTCCTCGATTTACAACAGTTCATTTAGTGACCATTCATAGTTAGAAGGGCACTGAAAAAAGTGACTTATGACCATTTTTCACACTTACGACCATTGTAGTGTCCCCATGGTCACCTGATCAAAATTCAGACACTTGGCAACTGGCTCGTATTTATGACGGTTGCAGTGTCCCAGGGTCACGTGATCCCCTTTTGCAACCTTCTGGCAAACCGTGTTACTGATTTAAGAACTGCAGTGATTCACTTAACAACTGTGGCAACAAAGGTCGTAAAATGGGGCAAAACTCACTTAACAAATTTCTCACTTAACAACATAAATTTTGGGCTCAATTGTGGTCATAAGTTGAGGACTACCTGTTTTCTACATATATGCCTAAATCAGTGTTTCTCAGCAGTAACAACATTAAGAAGTCTGGATGTTAATACCCAGAATTGCCTGGCTGGCTGGGAATTCTGGGAAATAAAGTCCACATATTGTCACTGTTGTCCCAAAGCTGCTTTTCCAAAAGGCAACTGGACTTTCTTCGGTTTTTTTTCTTTGAAAATGTTTCACTTCTTATCTAAGAAGCTTCTCCAATTCAGTTCAGTTCTTGGATGAGAAGTGAAACATTTTCAAGGATAAAAATCAAGAAAGCGATTACTTTTTGGAAAAGCACCTTAGGGACAACCGTGACCTCGATGATTGAGAATCTCAATAGACATGAAGTCCACCCATCTTGAGGCTGCCAAGGTTAAAAAACACTGGTCTAAATAAAATAAGTTTGTCAATTAAAGAATTTCTTTTACAGAAAAAAATTAAAAACAAGTTAACAAGAACTCAGAGCTTCCAGGATCTACAGAACAAGGAAACCTGAATCATTCTGTTCACATATCACATTAAATAATATATTGTAATAATATAAGATAAGATAGCCTTTATTGTCATTTTTTACTGTGGGCACACTGGTACACATTAAAAATTGAAATTCTGTTGCCTGCTCTCAAAGATGTACACACACATAACACACATATAAACATGCTATATACATACAGTACATGTGTATATACCTACACTCTTACATATCAATACATATAAATATTAATCACTGTCCATGTATTGTGGCTTCTGCTTGTTTAACTGAATTATTATTACTATTCTTCATTACTATGAAGACAAGCAATCGGATGTATGAACCAGCCCACCAGATAAGCAGCATGGTTAACTAATATAAAAGCTGTACCTATGATGTTTATTCTGTGATGACTTATTTACAAATTGTATCAAGTGATGAATATTCTATTTCAGCGAACCTTATGTTTCTCATTCTTTAAGTGCACCAAAGATAGACCATGATCTGCCAAAAGAGTTTAAGAAAACCCAGTAAAGACCTATTAACTCCTCATGTGGAAGTACAACAAAGATGTTATCTAATGGCCTAGTCACAATCCAAAAAAGCTCTAGTAGGAAATAAATGTAAACCATATAAACTGGATTTTCAGACTTCAGACACGTTGGAATTATAATGTTACTCATTAGCCTGATCGAAAGATAATGCTCAACCATAACATGACCTCTTTGTTTCCAAAATCAGGGAATTAATATATATACGCCTGCTATGATGTGTTTAACACTCCATGATTTGAAAAGAATGGCTTTTCATATGAGTGAAGCCTTAATCAAAACTATTTCAAGTGTCAAGTCTTGCCAATATCTCCTAATTCTTCTTGGCACCACCAAGATGTATTCAAGTTATTTATTAACCTTAGATGCTAGCTTTTAGGGAAGAATATTAAATTTGTCTTCAACTTAAGCTCAACCCCTTAAATAAGCACATAATGTGTGGGAGGAGAATCTTTAAAGAGGTTTGTTGAAGTGATTTATTTGTTTCAAGACAAGATAACATTATATGCTTCAAGTTCAAAGAATCTTTTAAAGTAATCTTTGATCAACTACAGTGCAGATAAGCTATTTAGTTAATTAAAATGGAGGAGGAGCTGCATATTCAAGTTCAAGGGCAAGATTTGGATCGTCTAGTTGAGGTATTCATTAATTCACAAAAAACCTAATAGCAGGGAATTGTATTCTCAAAGGATGGTCTCATTAAACAGATTTCCTTCTTCGGATGCTTAAATTCCAAGTACCATTCTGCCTGAACACAAGATAAAAAAAATATTGGCTGTCCTCCCAAGTTATTAAGCTGGGAAAAGTTCCATAGTATTCATTCTCAATAAATATATTTAGGATCTGGTTGTGATTTTAATAAGATTTAGACATTAACAACTACACAATAAACTTGTCTAGATGACATCTATTTCTTATGCTCTAAATCCCATAGTTCTTAATTTTTTAAAGTATTTAACAAGTATTGATGAGTCTCCACTTACTGTACATATAAAATAATATGTACACACAAAAAATGTAAAATCACAACTGCCGGTTCTTAGCTGGTATTGGCCTTCATGCACACTGAGTTCTTCAGAAGAACTTAGACTGTTGTTACCTATCAATGTAATAGATTATATGTGCAGATCCAAGCACTGTGGCTTTTTGTAATTCACAGATGGACGTTTTGTAAATGCACAGATGTTCTCAGTACTGTCCAAGATTATTGGTATGGCACCCAGTGTGCCAATAACCACTGGCACCACCATAGCCATTTTATGCCATAATATTTCAATTTCAATGTTCAGATCTCGATATACTTGGTGATATTCTCCAATCCTTTGTCTTCTATTCTACTATACCCTGGTATTGCTACATCAATTATCCAAATTTTCTTCTTTCCAATCACAGTTAAACATGGTGTATTATGCACCAAGACTTTATCAACTCATATTTTGAAATACGAGTATTAATTCAAAATAGTAGTAAAGTTAGACAGGTAGAGGTTATTTATTTGAAGTCAGGCAGCATAGCTGATTTAAGGTTCAAAGTTTTATGCAAATTCAAAAAAAAAAAAAAAGAGTAATTCAGTACACAGGTTAAATGTGTCCTGTAAAATAATCTATGGGTATTCATGAATTTGCTCTTGACATAGAACTATTTAAAATAATGGGATTTATTCATCACTAATAACATATCATTGATTTAAGTTGATTTCCTTTAAATACGATTAAGTCTGGATCCAATACAAAGAAAAAGTAGTACATTTTCAGTGCAATCCTGTACATGTCTACTCAATGGCAAGTGACACTAGATTCACTTGGCTCTCTCTAATTTAGTATTGCAGTCTAAATAACAGAGTACTCTGGGTGAGTTGCCCTAAGAATAAAACAGAACATCCTGAATTCAAAAGCCTACACCTAGCAGGGAACATTAGGAATTGAGACTCCAACAAGTTCACCAAGTGCAGATGGCTTGGGATAACACCAGAAAAGGTGCTAGAATATAAGGAAGAGCTGCTTTGAAAGTAAGCCTGGGTTTACTTTGGAGGATCGCCAATTGTGAGGAATCTGCCTGCCTACGTCACTCCATTGCTCATCAGAGCAAATTCAGTCAAGTTGTTGACTCTTTCTTCCTGACCACTCTGTGGATATCTCCCTTGAAACTACTGTATATGCTCTGTTGTTGTTGTTTTTAGTTGCGAAGTCGTGTCCGACCCATGGCGACCCCATGGACAACATTCCTCCAGGCCTTCCTGTCCTCTACCATCTTCTGGAGTCCATTTAAGCTCACGCCTACTGCTTCAGTGACTCCATCCAGCCACCCCATTCTCTGTCGTCCCCTTCTTCTATTGCCCTCAATCTTTCCCAGCATTAGGCCCTTCTCCAGTGAGTCCTTCCTTCTCATTAGGTGGCCAAAGTACTTGTAGGATAGGACAATAAAGCAAAGAGAATCTATGCACCATTCTTCTGCCTGGTTCTGCTACAGCCTGCTGCCAAGTATTAAGACCTCAGAGGCTAACAGATCGTTAGCCTAATAATCAAGCTAAAACATAAGAGGCCTAGCCTGAAGTGCCATCTAACAGTGTTTGGGAAGCTATTACTTGTGGCTTGGGCTACCTCTCTGGAGCTTGTTTCAGAGACTGATCTGGTTTGTTTACTTCAGTTATAATTTCATTCTCTGATGCTCTTTTGACTTGCTATATTACACTATGAGACCCAGTTTAGTGTAGCGGTTAGGACACTGGGGGACCCTGAGTTCAGGTTCCTCCTTAGGTACGAAGAGAGCTGGGTGATCTTGGGCCCATTCACTCTCTCAGCCCTAGCAAGGAGAGAAGAGTACACCACTTCCAAAAAAAATCTTGCCAAGAAAGCTGCAAGGATTAGTCCAGGCAGTCACCAGGAGTCAATACTGACTTGAAGACACACACAAAATTATACTGTTCATCTCTGTATGATATCTTTGTAAGTTATCTCTCTACTCTGTAGGCAATGCAATAATCATGGATAAAAAAAATAAAGATTAGGAGAAAATCATAGAATTCACTGATTACTCTTTTAAAGAAATAGAAGAAAATGGTTACCTTAAGTCTTGAAATCACTGTAGAAATTATGCATGTGCATTTTGTTATTTTCAGCTGGTCTTTATCAAAACTATAAAGAAGAGTTCTAGTATAAAACACATCAATTCTATGACAAATTAGATTGTGAGGGATGTCGGTTTTTCAAAAATTTATTTTTCTAGCATTAAAGATCGTAAGACATTCTGAAAGATTCGAGGACAGAACTTTTAGTTTGATTCCAGTTCATACAAAAAGATGACATTTGGAGATAATTCTAACAATGAAAGGCAAATGCTTTTTGGGAGTATTTGGTACTATGTGGGTGTGGCCATATATAATAAAGCAAGATATAGAGAAAGCTACAACATTTACAAATATTCAGCTTGGAGAAAGCAAGACCAATAAATAAATTGTCAACAGGACCAGTAGGGATTCATTTCCTCCATCTATGGATCACAGCACCTCCCAACACAAGAACCAACTTGTCCTTTTGATCTTTCTTACATTTACAGAACTCTGGTTTAGACTTCGGTTGAATTATTTCATGAATTATTTACTTGGATGATAACCAGGTATTTCTCTCAACCCCTCTGAATTAGCTCTATCTTAACAATATATTTTAATTATCTTGTGTTCTTAACAATCCTTTGTTTTCCTTTACTATGTCCGTAACTGAAAATATGAACATGTTCCTTTCAAAAACTAGCTGAGTTGGGTTGTGTTCTCTTCATACTTCTTATCAGCCTTCATGACTTGTGCTTAGCTGCCACTCAGACTTCTGTGACAAGTCTCTGACCTTGTCTAACTTCTCATGCCTTTAGGTCCTGATGCTGACATCTGATACCCTTTTCACACTCATCTAACATTGAATATCCTGTCCCACATTTATAATAACTACACATGTGTAAATGTATATATGTCAACTTTATTTCAAGGTAGGCATTTTGGCCTTGACATATCACATCTTGCAGCGCTGAACCTCTTCTACTCTCTGTTACTGGTTTCTATAATTTCTATGGCTTTAAATGGTAAAAAAAACTTACTTATTATTATGATGATTAGCCTGGCAAGATTTAAATGTAAATAGATTTAATAAATATACAGCAATTAAAATATTTGTTTCACATTTTAAAAAAGTGTATATGTATGCAAAAATCTCTAAAATAGGACAAAAATAGCCAGGAATAGCTATTTCTCCGGTGCCTCATAATCAGAGCTGAATTGTTGATCATCAAGTTTTGATGTGAGCCTTTATTACTTACAGCTGTTAATAGATCAAACTTCAATCCATTCATCTAACTGTTTCCAGAAACCAGTTATACTATTGAGTCATCTCAATCTCCTTTTTCCTTCTATTACATCAAGTTATTTTGCTTGCCCAGAATCTATTGCTATTGCTTGGTGAGAATGGCCGAAAAGATCATTGGCAGTTCCCTCCCTCCCATCCAGGACATAGCACAGAAGCGTTGCTTGAGCAGGGTCCGCAAGATTGTCTGGGACACTACACATCCTCTTCACGACCTGTTTTCCTTGTTACCTTCTGGGAGGAGGCTTCGTGGTATCCGTAGCAGAACATCCAGATTCAGCCATAGTTTCATTCCATACAGCATTAACCTTGTGAACTCTCAAGCTTCCTCCTTCCGTTATATACTCAAGATGGACAGTATTTAATATTTATTTGCTATGTATATGTAGGGGTGTGGGTCTATACATATGTTGTACATAGTATGTTTTAGGTGTGTGTCATGTATGTGTTTCACTTTGAGAGCGGGCAACTAAATTTCATTTTTGATGTGTGCCGTTGTGCCCACAGTAAAAAATGACAATAAAGCTTGTCTTATCTTATCTTATCTTATCTTATCTTATCTTATCTTATCTTATCTTATCTTATCTTATCTTATCTTATCTTATCTTATCTTATCTTATCTTATCTTATCTTATCTTATCTTATCTTATCATCTAACAGGATCATCGTTTAACGTAATTGCTATCAGTGTCAACTGCTAGTTTATTGGGGCTTCCTCTTCTACCCAGTAGTGCCAAGAATCTGCAGTGGCTGAATCCAGACCACATTTTTAGCAGAGATAGAGGCTGAATAGGAAGGTGGTATCACATTTCTCCTGTTCAGTTAGGGGGGGAAATGCCCCTGCTCCCCCCCCCATTAATAGAAGACAACCACTGCACCCCACCATCTATTTCTGTACAAAGCTTTGGATTGTATTACAACTTAAAATGTAATGGCCCTGGTGTTACCACGCTACAAAACTGAGACACAAGGAAGGACTTGTTATCCTCTGTTCATTCATTCCATTTCAAATGTGATCGGTTGTTTTCATGCAGTATACCCTTTTCCTTGTCGCAGCCACGCTGATATTTTATTCAACTATTAATTTGTGACAAGTGAAGGCCGCAATGGGTGGGACAGCAAAATTGTTGCATCATCAAAGTGAAAAGGGTTACAGATTTTTTGCTTCGCCCCTCCAAGCTTTATCTGTGGGGCAAAGGAACTTGGTTGTTTTGGGGGGGTGAGGGACAGAGGTCAGATTAAAGCTAATACACTATTGAGTAGCTGCAGCCTAGTGGAGGCTATCATATTTTGGTTGCAAAAATCCATTAGAGGACATTTTCTGCCATCTAGTAGCTGTTTAGTTTGTGGGGGGTTTTTGGGTTTTTTTGCAACCCAGTTGCAGCTTCCCTGATATAGGTAGTCCTCGACTTACGACTGCAACGGAGCCCATAATTTAGGTTGCTAAGTGAGAAATTTGTTAAGTAGTTTTGCCCCATTTTGCAACTTTTCTTGCCGCATTTGTTAAGTGAACCACTGCGGTTGTTAAATTAGTAACACGGTTGTTAAGTGAATCTGGCTTCACCATTGACTTTGCTTGACAGAAAGTCGCATGACCTTGGGACACAGCAACAATCATAAATATGAGTCAGCTGTCAAGCATCTGAATGTAAACCATGTGAACATGGGGATGCTGCAATGGTCATACGTGTGAAAAATGGTCATAAGCCACTTTTTTCAGTGCCGTTGTAACTTTGACTAAATGAATTGTTGTATGTTGAGGACTACATGTAGTGTTTCCTTTGGAAATACACTTACCAGCCCATTAAAAAGAGAAAGATGGACTGGAATGGGAAAGAATGAAAATCACTTCAATAGGTTTTTGTTTTTTTAAGAAACAAGTGCTTGGAGCTATCCAATATGGTGGCCATTTTCTGAAGAAGCTGGTCCTTACTTTGGAGACTACACAATGCACTTTCAAATATTCAAGTGTTCGAAACTGCTATGAAGTGTCCCTGATGATTGGCTTAGAATTAAGCGGGGGGGGGGGTAAAACAGTGAATTCTTATACAAACATCCAAAATAAAATTGAACACAATATATACCCTTAGGTCTCAGGGATGAGGAGAAGGAAAGCATAGATAGAAAGCATCGATTTACAAAAGTAAATATGGCAAAGCTTTTATTTAACTGACCTCTGTTTAGCAGACTTCAGATACAGGGGGTCATCCTGCAAGCGTTCTCCTGAAACAACAGCCAAGTTCATTGCATCTGAAAACATCCAGACAAGGCACTTAAACTTAGGTTAATTTTATGACATCTGTGGGTGATTTCCATCATTTATGTAATGACTTCATTACGCAAATAACGTTATTCTATATTTAATGGTCACTTGAGAGGAGCAGACACTCCTTCCCCAAGTGATCCATTAAAATGAGCTTTCCCTATACTTACATATTTTTAGCTCCACTCTTATCACTGTCACAATAATAACATCAGGATCACACTATAACAGGAAAGGGAAGGGGATGGATTTTCCTGCACCCAGGATGGAATGCTAATTTTAAGATGATGCTTCTTGTGACATTTCTATGTATCATCTAAAAATCAACCAAGCACATTGTTTGTTTCAGATGTATTACTTCAATGGTGAATTTATTAATTACCCAAAATGGACATAACCAGACCTAGCACCCATGCTTAAAAAAACCCCGAGCTTTCAAAATGTCCACTTACTAGGTAAATTTGCCCAAGTATGATAAAATTATAATATATGCACCAGCAGATCCTAAAGGATTTCATCTATGCAAGTCCTGCCGTAGCAAATCAAGACTTTGCTGGTAGACGTTTGAGAAACTGAATCTTACTACAGTAAATATTTTAAAACTTGCTTCTCCTCCCAATTAATCTACAGGGTAATTATGTGCTTCCTTATTCAAGTACATCCCTTATTAACACTACTTTCTGAGAGCTTAATTGCCACCGCAGTAATATGGGATAGCAATCCCTTACATAAATACATGATTATTATGTACAGTCACTTATCTGTGAACAGGCTGTGCTCCTATTTTCCTTAATTAAGGATACAAAGAGCTCCTTCATGGTTGCATATTCCCTTGCTAGGACATTGATACTCATTATTTCCTAAGCCCGAACACTGAGACTGTGTCAAGAATGCATCCATCACTATCCCACTTAAGAGTCAGCGGATTTTTTTTTTTTTGACCGCGTCAGCAGTTTGGCAATTTGCAATTTCTGTATGTCTGACGTGTGTTTTTATTATTGGTGAAGATCACTCTCCACTACCAAGATCATGAGAATGATTCCTCAGTTGCTCTCTTCAGCAGTCTAACCTAATGACAGTAATTAACAGCTTGTGATTAGCAGCCACTCCAGAAAGTGTTTGAATGCTAATTTGCTGCAACTAATATGTGGTGCTTCTGGGTAATGAGAACTGCACTATAGGTTCACAGGGAAAGTACTTTCCTTTTCAGCATTTAATCATACAAATGACCCTTATTTAATCATTTCACCAGTAAACCTGAGTTTAAGGCATTTGTTTTTTCTGCTGTTACATTCCAGGCTGCAACAAGACAAGAGAAGCCACAAGCCATTGAGAATGTGGAAGAATGTAGATGCTGACTTTTTGGTGGTTAAGAACAATTCACAACACTAGTCTCTTGCAGTCTGCTGCTTTTTCGCCCTTTTGTCCAGCTGAAGTTTTGAAGAAGCCTTTTGAAGGAAACCACTTGCTTTGCACCAGTGGTGGGATTCAAACATGTGAACAACTGCTTCTCTGTGTGGATGCCGCTTCCGGAAGTCCATTCTGGGCCTGGGCAACAAAAAATTAGCTACCAGTTCTGCTGAAGTGGTGTGAACCGGCTGAATCCCACCACTGCTTTGCATCCTTGTAAAACTTCTACTTCAATCTTTCAGTTTGCGGCATCCATCATCATGGGAAGAAAGTTACTAACATAGTTCATAGGGTATATGCTTAAGGTTTTGATGTTTTAATAATGGTTTATTGAACAAACTAAGGCTCGTATTGGGTTTTTTTTTTTGTCTTCCTCTAGTGTTAAAATCTCTTGTTTGAAAGATTTTTGCCTACTGTGTCCATAAACAACTGGTACAATAACCTTACTATGATTATATTGTTGCCACATTATATTGTTGACATGAACATAGATTCATGTCAATTATAGATTAACAATAGTAACTGTCAATCATGGATGGATAACATTAACCCGACCTGATGGGGGGGAGGTGAGTAGGAGCCTAAACAAGCAAACATAACCAACAGATGTGCAAAACCCATGGGAAAGCAAAACAGAAACAAGAGCCCAAACTGGAGTCAATCCTGCAGATGAAAGATGATCATGGGCAGTTTCTCAAATCCTTAGTTTGGTTCACTATATAGCTGTTTCCTCACAAGTTACATGTTTGATCAGCTCATAAAAATATAAGTAAGCTTGGAAATATTAAACAAAAAAACAACCCCACATCTCTCTCATAACCGTGCTTCTATCTTCACACAACTGCAATCAGTTAGCTAACAATAAAGTATACTTTAAAATTGTGCCTTACTGTGCTAAACTAAAACATAGCTTATTTGTTAAGATCCCATTTATACAGTATGCTAAGCTCGAACAAAAAAATCAATCATATTATGACTTAGGGCAGTGTTTCTCTTGGCAACTTGAAGATGCGTGAACTTCAGTTCCCAGAATTCCCCAACCAACATATCTGGCTGGGGAATTCTGGGAATTGAAGTTCACGCATCTTCAAATTGTCAAGGTTGAGAAACACTGGCTTAGAGCAAAGTATGAATTCATCCATTTATGGAAGTGAGCAATGAATCCATCTCTGTTTGCTTATCCTATTAAGGAATATGATGCATTAAACAGAGTTAACTCTCCACAGGTTTCACAGACAATTCTCTTTCAGAATACTTTTTCATTTATTTATTAAATTTACATGCATCCCCATCTCTCTGTCAAGCAATTCTAGGAGGCATATATAAATACATAAATAGATTTTGTAATGAGAGTGTGTCTGCTCTGACAGTGACTTTATTATTCACAGACATATGTATTGCCAATTGATTTAAGGAAGAAATACACATTGCTTCAATGAGCCGTTCTTCCTTTTGTCCAAGAATTACCCACACACCCTATTCTGTTTCATTCTGCCTGGCAAGTGATAGCAAGAATAAAAAAACCATCTGTGATTATCATATTACAATATGGAAATATTGGAAGTATTACCAGAGGGGGTGAAGGGAACAGTTAATATGGAAGTGCCATTTCAGTGGCAATACTATATCAGGAATAACATGTATTTCCATCCTTAAAAGTCAACTGATATAGTACAAATTGGGTACTATAGAAGAAAAATGATAAAGATTAACGATTGCCAGGAAAACCTATTGCAAATTACATATATGACATATTTGAGGCCAACTTAATTATCCTGGGTCACTTAAGATGGAAACAATGTATTTGCCTTTAGTTAATAATATGAATAGCCATTATGTACTCATCTAAAACTTTAAGATAATATTAAAATTTGAACATGTATGAACATTATTGCTCCATCTTTAAAAAATTACATGATATGGTTGGATATTCATGAAACTGGTTAAATGCAACTTGAAGCAGTGACAGAAACCATGGAGGAACTCCAAAAATGCTTTATTTTTCACAATGAAAACAGAATAATATCACTTCTGAATCTTTAAATTATTTTATTATTTTTATATAATTTTTTTGCATCTTATATGAACATGTCACAATATCTGTACACTTTAAAAGAGCTTAGATATCAGTTAATGACATCCTTATCAATACACCTTATTCTTCATTTCTTAATACAAGAGCAATTCGGAAATAAACCTCCATTTGGTTCTCAATGACAGACACTTGCAGATACAGAACTTTTATTATACACATTAGAAAACTACAACATTACATTACTTTTTGACATAATCACCATTCAAATTGAGGCACTTGTCATAACATCTTACAAGTTTTGAAATTCCTTAGTAGTAGTTGCTCGATGTCAAATCTGGGCTATGGGGGGTGATCAAAAACATCCCGACAGAACTGCCTCAAAAATTCTTGGGTGCATCTAGTGGTGTGCGGGCGAGCATTATCATGAAGCAACATCACACCAGAAGTGGTGCCATAGAAAATCCTGCCAAATGTGAAGATGCCAAAGGAGTACTTCTAGTGAAGTTCGTGGACCATCAATTCAGAAGTCTACTGTGAAACGTTATGAAAACTCAGACAAGCCATCCATAACGGGGCATGCTGACTTCCGGTGTGGTGTTGGTTCACAATAATGCTCGCCCGCACACCACCAGATGCACCCAAGAACTTTTGAAGCAGTTCCGTCGGGATGTTTTTGATCACCCCTTCTGTAGACCAGATTTAGTGCCGAGTGACTACTACTAAGGAATTTCAAACCTTGTAGGATGTTATGACAAGTGCCTCAATTTGAATGGCGATTATGTCAAAAAGTAATGTAATGTAGTTTTCTAATGTGTATAATAAATTTCTGTATCTGCGAGTGTCTGTCATTGATAACCTAATGGCGGTTTATTTCCGAATTGCCCTCATATGCTGTCTTGTTTATAGTGAAAATAATGTGTCATTATATAACCACTCCAGGTTTTTTTAGACATTTATCCATACTGTAAAAACCAACTAAGATTGCTGCCAGTTTGACGTTGCGGTGTAATGGGCGAAAGAAGATGGGACTCCATCTTCCGTGTTCGATTTCGCCCCACTGGGGACCCTCGTTGAAAGTTGCCCCAAAGAGGAGAAGGAGGGGACCCTCGTTGATCGCAGGAGGGTGGCAGCCCTTCCGTTTGATCCGAGGAAACCCTCCAAACCAATGGGGGAAAGACTGGCTACATTTGTGTGGCCAGTCAGAAGCTGCTGACAACTGAAGAAAATAAGCATTAACCAGCAACTTTCGAGCAATGTGGATGGAACTGGGTGAGACCCTATCCTCTCTTTATGATTTTAAAACTTTTTCCTGGGGAAAAACTGCCCAAAGCAAAGAATCCTCCCTGATGAGATATATAAATATATATATATATAAATATATATATATAAAAGAGACTTAAAAAGTTTGTAATATAATTTGGATGTAAAAAGCTGGAAGATGGTGTCAACAACATCTAGTGGTGAACTACAGCACTACAATTTATTATGCCTAAAGGAAACTGGGCTGGAAGCCCAGACTCAGATAAGACTCTTGTTGTTTTCAGAAACTTTCACTTTTGAAGACTGCAGCTGGGAAAAGGGGGGGGGACACTTCTTGGGCTGCTTATTTGTGTGGCAGAGACAATAAACTATTTTGAAACTGGCCTGCCTGGACTACGAATATAAATACTAACTGACTTTTAGAGCTGTGTCATGGAGCTATTTCCCTATAGAAGAAACATGCATTATTCATTGAGATGATGGAATACTTTGGATTATAAACCTTTGATGAACAACTTTTAATTGCTCTTTTCTCTCTAGACAGAAAGGATATGTTTTTCATTGGACAGAAAAATTTGAAAAATTCAAACTTTACTTATATTTGCTGAGGAGAGACTTAAGGATGGACTGATAGGCTGACTGGTTAATTTGGAGTTCAAATGACAATTGATTGAAACTTTTTAAATCCTTAAATAAATTGCACTATAAAGACTACATACAAAAACAAAATGGATGTTCCATACTTAGCTTCAAATGGTAAAAAAATCATCCCTAGCACCTGTCCCCAAAGTCCCCAGCTTGATATACCAACAAGAAAATATTGATGAATTTCAGAAAGAAATTCTTTCTATGTTAAAATCAATATAAAAGACAATTGCCTTAGCTCATGATGAGACTAAAAATAACACAAAAGAGATAAAAGAACAATTCTTTAATCTAAATCTACAAACTCAGAAAATGACTACAAAGAACGAACTAGCAACCCAGAAAACAGAAGGAAAATCAGAGGAAGCAGATCCAAAGATGGAGGACCTAAAGAAAGGAACTAACAGACAGACTCAGATAAACGAAGAATTAGAAGACGTAGTGATAATATCGGAAATGGAAAAGATATCTTGCCTGTCAAGATCTCAGAACACACTTGAGGATAAGAAAGAAGAGCTGATTGAATGGAAGATAGAGCTGTTAGGAGAATTGGGCAAAATTGGAGAAGGAGGGAGGCTGTTTAATGAATATCTATGGGCTGAGTGTCCTTCCAAAAATACTTTAATCAAATTGTCTTTATTCCAAACAATATAGACAAAAATAGAGGAAGAATTATGTGATTATTCAAATGCATTTACTTGGAAAGTTAGTTGGCAATGGAAGAAAGCTAGAGTAAGACTGAAGAAAATAGAGGTTTTGACCCATTAGATGGGATATTATACTATTAATCAGATGTTTGAACATGGCTGAGAATAGATAATTGTTAGAAATAGAAGTATTATTATAACTAGAAAGATAGGATTTGTAACTAGAATATTATATTTTGATATGAGAAGGGAAATATGAAAATGCTAAGAGGGTTTGAATAAGGGAAGCTTTTGGTTACCCAAATATAACTTATTATGAGAAATTGAACACTGATGGGGAATTAAAATTTTAAAAAAGCGGGGAAAACAGGATATTAATTGAACAAATGGATATTAAGTGCAAATGCAATTAAGATATATTTTGGTTAGAAAAGATATTTTAAACCGACATTATTGATATTATTAGAAAAATGTAACAAAGATGTTGATATTCAATTGTATATGTATTAACAACAATAAGAATTGTATTTGCCTAGTGTGGGAAAATGTGTACTACCGGAAGAAGAGAAGAAGCATTGGATGGTGTAATATTGGGCCTAGATTGAAGAAGCTAATATGTACCACTGAATTACTAATGGACCCACACAACACATTGTTTATTAAGTACTTATGATTGTAAAACTAGAAAATTAATAAAATATTTATTTTAAAGAAACCCAACTAAGACTGCTAACTGAGAGCTGAAAATGGCCACAGAGACTATGATCTAATTGTACTTTTTGGTACAATTAATTTCAAATGCTTGAAAATGAAGATATTTTCTATATTCAGGTGATTTTGAAATCCTGTTTTTCCATACTTAGTTGAAGTGAAATAAAAATGCAGTTCCACGTAGGACTGGCATTCTGACTAGTTCTAAAGATTCACAGAAAGTTGACTGTATCACCAAAAATGAATCGTCCAAGAAAAATCCAGATTATGGGAAGTAAGAAAGAAATGCAGACCATATTTCTATAGCACAGTTAGTCTCCATCGGTACTTACTATTGCCACCAGGTAAACAGGAATTACAGGTTAGTTATTTTTAAAGGACCTGAAAGTAACATGTGAGAAGAATGATTTACCTTCATGCAATCCACAGAAGGTTTTGAGATGGCTGATTTGCTAAATTTTCCCCCGAGATCTTGCTCACTGACTAGAGTTTGCTACCATTTATTAGATAAGATATCTAGTGGGATTTACTAAAGCAGTGAAGACTGTTCTACATTCACAAAAGAGGCAAGTTTCCAGTCTTTTGTAATGAAAAATCAGAGGAAATGGACAAGAGTTTTACCATCATGTATTGCCTATACAAAGGTGTCTCATTTGAAAGTAAGATACTCCTGAGAATTCTTGTACTCTAACCTTAATCTTTCTTCTAATACTGTCAATCGGAGCTTCTAGTTCAGGATTAGACTGCACGGAGGAAAAACTGATGCATTTCACTTACAGGAACACAACTAGACGTCTTCTGTTTTGTGAATTTATTTAGCCATAAATCCCACTTGTAAAGGACTTGTATTAATTTAAATTTTCATTTCATAAACCCAGCTATTCTGCAGTTTTCTTATTAACTGTGGCTGGATGATTACCAAGAATAACCTCTTAATCACCCTACAATAATTTCTGTTCTTTGGCAGAACTGAAGTTCTAATTTCAGGCTCCCTTGGTATTACTGCTTTTCTCTTTTCAGTTTATAGAAAAACCATGTTATTTTGCTTTTAGGCTGTCAATAGGAAGAAGGAGGAAGGAGGAAGGAGGAAGAATAAGAAGAATAAGAAGAGGAGGAGGAGGAGGAGGGGAAGGAGGAGGGGGGGAGGAGATAAAGAAAGGGATAGGGAAGACTATTCTTTCAAAATATGAGTGGGGTACCTTTCCCCTCGAATAGGATAGTGGAGAGAGAGGAGCACATAATCCATCACTAGTCCTACATTCCTCTTTTGGAAACCCATCCGTTTCTACCCAACAAGCAAACACGGCCAGTTCAGACAGACCTGTATCTTTTATTAGTAACAAGTCACCCGGCTCAGCAAGAAGGTGAGAATTCTTCTTGTAAGTCAGCATTTTCACAAGCAAGTAAAATAAAGTGGGACAGATTCTAATCTAATTGCAAATGTATTGTTTTTTTAAATGTACCTTGTCAATGAATCCTTTCATTCACAAAGCATTGATTGCTTGTGGCACAGGCAGAACACAAGTCAAGCATCAATTTTAAGGCAAACCGTCATTTTTAAGCCTCAGCTTGTCAGGGAGAGAACAAGGATTTATTTCTAGGATGATGATGAAAATCAAGAAACTGGTAATATCAGAAACGGACCTGATTCCTGAGCAATTGCCAAATACAGAGGCAACAGATTAAATTCATTTTAAAACAAAATACCAATCCAAATTCCAAAGCGCCAGCAGAAAGAGAAACATTATTAAGGTTTTAACAGTCTCCACACATAACCTGGCAAACAAATGCTCTCCCTTACAGCTCCCCCATATTCTCTGCTACAAATCAGGGGATCTCTCAACCACATCAGAGAACTCATGAAACATTCATCTGCATCCATGGAACCATAACTCAGTTGGATAGATATCCAGCCCTTTGACAAGCAGAGGTAGAGTTCAACAGTTCCAGCAGACTGTTGTCCGAATGGTGAAATGGCTAAGAGATGTGCTGAGATGCAGCAGAGAAGGGCTAAAGGAGAAAAAAAATCAATAGCTAAGATGTCTGAAGTCATTGTGGAGAAGTTTAACTATTCCTATTGGAGTTTATTACGGGTGAAAATAATTAAAATATTCAGTTATTAAAATATTTTAAGCATAGTAATAGCAATAGTACTTAGTCTTACATACTGCTTCATAGTGCTTTACAGCCCTCTCTGAGTGGTTTACAGAGTCAGCATCTTGTCCCCAACAATCCGGGTCCTCCTTTTACCGACCTCGGAAGGATGGAAGGCTGAGTCAACATTGAACCAGTGAGGATCAAACTCCTGGCAGTGAACTGAATTAGCCTGCAGTGCTGTATTCTAACCACTGCACCACCATGGCTCCTGGTGCTTTATGTATTTATTGTTCTAACTAATTGTTGTATGCTGCCCAGAATTGTTTTTGTTTGTTTGTTTGTTTGTTGTTTGTTTTGTTTTTTGGTGAAATGAGCAGCCATATAAATTTGATAAAATAAATAAATAGAACAAGACTCATTTTGAACCAGGTTCGTTATGTGCCCATGAAGCCTGCAACATCACTGGGGATCTGTTTCCCAAAGGCAACTCACTCTCTTATTCCCACTCTTAAACACTGAAAAAGATATTTTTTAAAATGGCCATACTTTTCCATGTGGCACCACCACATCATCTAATAGTGTCCTCCAGCTTTCTGGAAGTTTAGGAGTGGTTCAGTTAATCAGGGGCAAGTGCGTTCTATGAGGAAATCTATGGCTCTCCGGATACTATGAAATAGCAACTTCAAATATTCAACTTCTTCCATACTGGATGGGGCTGCTGGAAGATGGAATTCTGCCACATTGGGATGGCCAAGTCTTTTAAGTTTCTGTGTTAGCTGATCATGCAGATCTTCTTGTCACGTCAAAATAAAAAGGAGAGGGTTATCTTCAGTCAAAGAGAGGCTCAGAGATAAGCACATGTATTCCAGGAGTGAATTTGTAGATGTTTTTCACCCCTCCATATGGGATGAGCAAAAGTTAACTTAAAGGTTATCATTTTATTTGTATAAAATTTCCAATAAAAGTATCAGGTTGCTCCAGTATAACACAGCACTTTGCTGACTTCTAATGAGCAACCAGATTTTTGCACGCCAGGTCTGATAGTTATAGATTTGTAGGATCTGGGAACTGAGAGTAATGAATCTGTAAAGCTGATTATTTTGAAAATGTTAGAGTTACCAGTTGCTTCTTTCCTGGATAAATGTGGACCTGAGTCTAGGGTTTGCTCCAGAAAAGTAGAAGCCACAAGACTCTTCTGATGAGTTAATCAATGTGGTGTTAATTAGTGAGTAGACTGAAAATTCTCTTAAGCCTGATTTTTGTGGATGGTGATGTTTGCTTCCAAAATGTTTCTTCTAAATTTAATTCGGATCTTATTTTAAACAGACCATTTTAACATCTCATTTTGCAGGAATTCATCTGAGATTTTATCTAATGCTATGTGGTGCAGGAGTGGTATGCTACTGGGGCCTCCAATTTCTTTAAACAACTGTACCTGACAAATTATAATTACAAATAAATTCATTGAAAAAAATTGCACAATAAACAAAATTGATGTGGTCCATGTCCTTTGTCCTGTGCCAGAACATGATGATGTTTTAGCCTAGCATGGTATAAACCCCACTCCTGATTTATAAGTACAGTCCTGGCTTTTTACTGAACAAGGTTAATAGTACTCAAAACCACATTTCCTTATTAAAGGTATAACTGGAATAGAAAATATGCATAACAGAACTGTACTCTGCAACAATTGTGAGACTTGAGTTATATATGTGTCCTCATTCACTTCTAATCTTATTTTTTTCCTTTTTGTTGGATTATCCTTTCAAGAAAATCACATCAAATATTCAATAAATATCCAGGTGGTTCTTATCAGATTTTGTTTTTAAAAACCAGTAATAAGAAAGATACTGTCTCACTAGCCTTCCTTGCCATAATAATCTTACATAAACCATGATTAACATGAAATAATACTAGCCACAGACAAGGAAATCTCATTAAAATTTAGAAGATTGTGTTAACCAAGCCTTCATAATGATCATATATATTCCCTTTTCTGGCTGATTGCATTTGGGAATATTTTCACCTATATTTTTAGAGGGTCTTCTTTATACGAGGGCAATTCGGAAATTTAATTATCAATGACAGACACTCGCAGATACAGAACTTTTATTATACATATTAGAAAACTACAACATTACATTACTTTTTGACATAATCACCATTTAAATTGAAGCACTTGTCATAACTTCTAACAAGGTTGGAAATTCCTTAGTAGTAGTCACTCAGTGCCAAATCTGGGCTATGGGGTGTGTGTGATCAAAAACATCCCAATGGAACTGCTTCAAAAGTTCTTGGGTGCATCTAGCGGTGTGCGGGCGAGCATTATCATGAACCAACACCACACCAGAAGTGGTGCCATAGAAAATTCTGCCAAATGTGAAGATGCCAAAGAAGTACTGCTAGTGAAGTCATGGAGCGTGGTTCAACCATCAATTCAGAAGTCTACTGTGAAACGTTACTGTTCTGTTCGCAAGGCAGACATGAAGACGAGGCAGTTGGTGCAAAACATGTTCTTTATTAAAGTCATTTGCTGAACAGAAGCGAAGCAAATAATGGCAACATGCCCTTTTTATACTCCCCCTTCAAGGGGAGACTCAAGCAATGAATGCAGGCTATTCTCCCACCTCGCGCATGCGCACGAGGCTGGAGACAGCCTGTCTGGGTCCCGGGCAGACATGTGGTCTGCCCGGGTCTCTACAACCGGTCCCGGGCAACACATGGTCTGCCCGGGCCTCTGCAGTTGTTCTGCAGATTCCCTGAGCCTTGCGGATTGACTCAGCAAGGCCCAGGACACAACAGTTACGAAAACTCAGACGAGCCATCCATAACAAGTGTCGGGGCATGCTGACTTCTGGTGTGGTGTTGGTTCACGATAATACTCGCCTGCACACCGCTAGATGCACCCAAAAACTTTTGAAGCAATTCCGTTGGGATGTTTTTGATCACCCCCCCCCATAGCCCAGATTTGGCGCTGAGCGACTACTACTAAGGAATTTTAAACCTTGTAAGACGTTATGACAAGTGCCTCAATTTGAATGGTGACTATGTTGAAAAGTAATGTAATGTTGTAGTTTTCTAATGTGTATAATAAAAGTTCTGTATCTGTGAGTGTCTCTCATTGATAACCAAATGGAGGTTTATTTCCAAATTGCCCTCGTATAATCCCAATGGTTAGAATTCATCTACTCTGTGAAGTAGAAAACCTTAATGGAAGGATTGGGTATACGCTGTTGGGTCACATCTATTTTAATTTTACAGGAGAGTGTGACTGTTGGGACTCTATGAAAACAGGTATCTGTTTTTACTTCATTTCCATAAATTTGCTATAATGAGAGTTTGATCTTCATATGCAAAATATTTAGGATACTTTAGTGCAGTGTCTTTCTGTGTTGCAAAAATAGCTGGTTCCTTGTTTTTTTTAGTTGTTATCTTTGATAATACTCGGGTAGGGAAAAAGAAAAATGCTTTTTTCTTTCTTTCTTTCTTTCTTTCTTTCTTTCTTTCTTTCTTTCTTTCTTTCTTTCTTTCTTTCTTTCCTTCCTTCTTTCCTTCTTTCCTTTTTCCCTTTTTCTTTTCTTGTCAGCCTTTGTTCCAACTTAGTGGGATCAGAGCGTCATTTTTAGGGAGCATCAATATTTCCACTGGATGCTTTCCTTATAATCCATAATCTTTATTACAAGTGTACTTGCAGCCCACCAAGAGGGCCATGAGATTCACTTGTGAGACTCCATAAATGCCAGCCAAAATCTATCTGCAGAAACATCTGCTCAGCAGTGCAAAACTGATGTAATTACCAACCATCATCTTTTTTATTGTCCTGCTGGGGCAGCTGCACCAAAGCATGACTTTCTGCCCTAAACTTATAAGGTCCAAAAAATGAGCTGTTCTGCCCACAAAGCCAACACAGATTATAAAAAGGGAGCTCCTCAACTACAAAAGATAACAAGTATCTAGATCTCTCCCCCAGCACAATTTCATGCCACTTTTATTTTTTTGCTATTGTTAAGTTCGTTTGTCTTGGCTACATCTTAAACACCACTCAGAGTTTTTTTTTATTTAAGTCTATTGCTGCTATGAAACACACTATTGTGTGGTGAAAGAGCAGGGATTGTGTTGTGACATCACAATACAATTTTTATCCTATGGGCATCACAGGACAACTTGCCGCAGGACAATTCAACGAACACAAAAGTTAAATTAATTTTGACGGAACCGTGACCAACAATAATAAAATAAAGAAAGTCAATCCAGAAATACAAGCATTACAATAATTTTAACGAAAACATGATCACCAATAATAAAAGTAACTGAATAAAATGATTAATACAGCATGGGAATTGTCCTGCAGCAAGTTGTCCTGCAGTGAGTTGGTCACAGCAAGTTGGCCGTGGTGAGTTGACCACAGCGAGTTGTCCTAAACCCCCTTCTGGGTACTTACACTAAATCTTGGAGTGTACAACTTTTTGCAGGCTGAAGATTGTTCTAACCCAGTGATGGCGAACCTTTTAGAGACTGAGTGCCCAAACTGCAACCCAAAACCCACTTATGCATCGTCGAGTGCCGGGTGGGTGTGGCCCATTGGCTGGGTGTGGCCCATTGGCTGGGTGTGGCCCATTGGCTGGGCGTGGCTGTGGTGGTAACGGCAGACTGGGTGGGACTAAAAAAGTTCAATCAATCAATTCCAACTTTGCAAGATCTTTTTTTTCCGCGAGAAGTTGAAATTGACTGATTGAACCTTTTTTTTTTTTTTGCACACAGCGGCAGAGGCCTAAAGCGAAAAGGTTTTATAAAACCCAGCTGAAGGCCTATGACTGGGGTGACGGCGTGCATGCTCACAGAGAGGACTCTGAGTGCCGCCTCTGGCATCCGTGCCATAGGTTCACCACCACTGTTCTAACCCTTTGGGACTTCCAAGCAGCTGTGCTCTGAAAACCAGTATGTCATTTTTGATTGATTGATTGATCAATTGGTGATATGCCATCAAGTCTTAACAATCACATAGATTTTCTGTAAATTCTGTACTGAACCTGGTCCTGCATGTCTTCCAACAGAGCATGCATTGCACTGTAACTGTGCCCAGGGCGTTTTTTGTCATAGAACGCATCAGAACAGAGTTCCGGCACCTTTTTTCAACGGATTTTCCAGAGTTGCGTTCTTTTCCTATTGTTGCCCTTCCTATCCTTGTTTGCTTTTGAAAATGCGCCACTGGCGGTACGGTATGAGCAGGGTCCCCTCCGGCGCTGTCTGCCTCCTCTAGGAGGAGCCATGAGGCGCCAGAGCACCACAGCCAGAGCGTGGCTTGATTGGCTGGGTCGGACCATGTGGTGTGGAAGCTGATGGTGGCGGTGGGAGACACATAAACATGGAGGCCATCTTTCAAGAGAGGGTGAGCAAGCCTTTTGCCTTCCCTTACAGAAGGTGGGGTGTGAAGTTAAAAAGAGAGGAAAGAAAGGCGGCTGGGCGTGGAAGCTTGCCCAACAGCGAAACTTTGCTGTTTTGGTTCCTTGGGTAGTTCAAAAGCTGGGATGTCTACAAAAATCTGTTTTTAGTCTTTTATACTTTGTATTCAAACTGCAAAGGGGAAGAATAAGAATAAATCCAATGTCTTGTGATTTGGAGGTATTATTATTAATAATAATATATATTAGATCTATTTATTAAATTGGGTTTAACTTAAAGGTAAATTAAAAGTAATCTGTTCACTGACAAAGTTTCAACTTTAATTTGTTTCAAGTCAATATCCATGTTAAACTCCAAATGTAAATCTTTCCACCTTGTTTGACAACTTCTTAAAAATAATTCAATCTTTTACAAGCAACCAAATTTTGTTTTATTGGGCCAATTTCATTCCACATCGAAAGCTGACATTTCCACTCATTAAACTAAATGGGTATGCCAGTGGTAAATGTCCCAAAAGATTAATAAAATGCCTTCTTGTAATTTAAAACCACACAATTCATGGTAACATTAATAGTATTAACTTACCTTGAACAAAATCCTAGTCTTTTAGATACACTAAAAATTGAAGGGTTTTTTTTTCAACTACAAAGGTAAACTTTGTAGGGTAGGCAAGGTGGGTTATATGACGTGTGTGAGTTCCAGCACCTTTTTTTTTTTTTTTTTTTACAAAAAAGCACTGACTGTGCCCATCCACTTTGCAGTTAGTGGTCTTCTTTCCTTTCCTTTCACTTGTTCCAGTATTATAGACTCCTTCTTATAGCTAGGTCTTCATATAATAAGTCCAAAGGATGATAATTTGGGCCTGGTAATTTGTGCCTCAAATGAAAAATCTGGGTTGATTTGTTCATTTAATGTACAGCTTAAGAGACAGAAAGAGAAAGAAGCCATAGTCATATTAGACTAAGCTGTAGGGACCACTTTCCCCCACCCACTCCTCAATAAAGGTTGTTGTGAAAATAAAAAAAGTTGGTAGCTGTTCCAGTCAAAGATTAGGAAATCTGTTTTCCAAGAAATTCCTGTATTGATCAAATTTGGCTTAAATAGCAAAGCAGTCTAAATATGTTAACTTCTTAACCTACTTGCTAAAATCTTTAGAAAATATGTTTTACACTAATTCCCCCCGGACATATAGTATTATAATAACTACTCTATCTCTTTCTCTCTCACACAAAGGTATTTGTTATCCATCCATCCATCCATCCATCCATCCATCCATCCATCCATCCATCCATCCATCCATCCATCCATCCATCCATTTATTCTATGATAGATAAGATTTAACAAAAAATTAATACCTTGTTGATTAAACCAACATTTAATTGTCATCTCATACTTCCTATGTAGAAAGTTGTCTAGACAAGTCTATCAAAGTCATCAACATTAAACCTTAGAGCAGGGGTCCCCAACCTGTGGTCCGTGGCCATTTTGCAACTGGGCCACGTGAATGGCTGGCTGGTGCATGTGTGGGTGCACGGGCACTTATGCCATACTTGCACAAGCGTTCCAGGTGCTTGCAGCCCCATCCCCCCTTCTGGGCCACTAACCCGGAAAGGTTGGGGAACTCTGCCTTAGAGGCAGCCTGGAAAAATTACGACATTCTCTTAAGAAGACTGGGGAGGAAGCCAAATTATGAGCTAAGCTGAATTGCTCACATCTCTCTTCTCACAGACCGCAAGATACAGCCCATGCTGCAAGAATCACCATAACCATGGATCTGCAGCCACAGTCAAAATCAAATAATCTCACAGATACTCTACAATAGATAATTAGGCGACATATGCCCCCAATAAAGATAGACATTCTACTTTATTTTTCTACAAAAAAAAGTTACCATTTTCCCACTATATTGTTTGTATTGACATGTACCCCACTTTTCCATGTGATGTTGAACTGAAATCAAGGACTGGCCAGCACTGCCTGAACATGTTGAGCATTAAGAACCATTCACAGAAGCGGAGAAGGTAGTCACACTTTATGCAGCAGCAGCAGCAGCACAAAGGGTTCAAGACGTATTCTCTTTCTAACCTTGAGGAGCAAGATGTTTGCATACCAGAAACTTGAGACTCAAATTCTGGGATTATTTTTTTCAGGCATTCTGTAACTGAGGTTCTGGAGTTTTGCACTTTTGGCTTCTCTATGTTACACTGCATAGATACCAAAAGCTGAATTCTTTGTAAATGTGTTGGTTTACACCAGCTAAGAAAAATTGCTTACAGATCTTTTCATTCCTGTGACATCCTGGTCAAGGAATGTTCTCCCCACAGACTTTCAGTTTGGTTATAATGCATTTCACAGCACTTGTTCAGCTGTCGGGGGCTATTTGTTTTAAAGCCCTTATAAATGAACCTTATTTGCTGTATATCCTGTAGTCCTCAGTAAACCACCATTAACTTCTTAATGCACCTCTTTCAGTTCATTGAATGTAGTAATTATTTTGTGTGCTTCTGAATGCTGAGTATGTTTTGGCACAATTTAAAACAACCTTCTCCTGAATTGTATCATTAGCTTCAGTTACTTTTTCTGGCATGAGATTCATATATTTCTTTGAGTCATAGCTTTATCTAAAGCACAGGTGTCAAACCCTATTGTGTCACGTGACATGTCATGACATATTGTGACTTTTTTGCTTTTGCGGAGCTGGGGTGGGCGTGGCCTGCACGTGACGCATCCGGCCCACGGACCACCAGTTTGTCACCCCTGACATTAACAATGCCTTATAAGAGGATGATGAGAAGCAAGATGGCTGAGCATTATCATTGATGACACAAGCAGGACTTACAAGAACTCAAGAGAAGCTGCTGACAGACTCTTTTGATGAAATTATATCCAGTGGTCACAAAGAGTCACACGACTGAAAAACCAAATAATTTGGGGGGGGGAGAAAAAGGGGGTTAAAATAAAAATATTATAAAGTGCAATTCACTTTATAAATGTACTTTTAAAGGTTCATCAGTCAATGTCAGTAGTTTTGATGATTCCTCAAAATCCTAACTCCTTAGAGCTTTCAAAGGATCTCTCCTTGACACTATTTTCCCACACAAACATTTGGGTGGAGGTGAATATTATGCTCTTAAGTTCTTCATGTGATCTTTGCAATTTTGCAATTTCAGTTAAAGTAATGCTCATAAAGAAGTCCTCCATCCCACACTTCACATTTAGAATATTTTGAGCTGGACACCCACCCAGGTATTTGACACTGATTACTGCTGTTATCGGTGTTCCAGTTATTTCCCTTATTGTCAGTTAAGTGCAATGTGAAAAAGGCCCAGGCACAGTATTGATCCAGAACCCTGTCCTTGGTTTCAGTTGGCAATGGAAGACATATAGACCAAGGGGCCTCAAACTTGGCAACTTTAAGACTTGTGGACTTCAACTCCCAGAATTCCTCAGCCAGCTTTGCTGGCTGAGGAATTCTGGGAGTTGAAGTCCACAAGTTTTAAAGTTGCTAAGTTTGAGGCCCCCTGATATAGGCCATTTGGCCAGAAAGTTGTACTTCCAAGAGAATCATTAGACAAAAGTGTGATCAAGGCCTAGTTGAAAAGTTTCAGGAGAAATGGCTCCAGTATCAGTAACAAACATCAGAGAGTTAGGCAATTGTTTAGTCTGGTAGAAGTCAATCTGTCTGGACATTTGCAGTAAAGGTTGTTTTCTAGGTCAGGCTATCTTAGATGTTGTTTCAAATTTGAATAAGCCCTTTAAGTAAATTAAAGGCTTTGGTCAATGCAGTTAACATTGGATTTTCTGAGGCAGTTATTTCCTCTCAGCCAAGCTTCTTCCCAGTGTATTTATGGAAATAAAATTGGAGTAGAGAATATTATGTATGCTGCTTAGACTCCGAGAAGAAAAGTAAGATTAAATCAAAGCAATAAGTGAACTAAAGAATATGTCACACAAAACAGTTCTGTGGGTGTGGTGTTTTTTTTTAGCAAGTTACAGTAGAAGTGAAAGCTAAATTGTAGTTGTACTTGTAATCCTGTATTCAGCAGAACTGCACTTTGTCCTATTAAATGCAGGCATTCATGTATCAAAATTGTGGTACCCTTCTTCCTTTTCTCCAAAGAACTTACGACCGGTATGTACAGTTTATCTCATTCTTTTAGAACAATAGCTTAGTCTGAAAGTTAGTAAATGATCTTTACTCACTCGGCTGGGGATTTCAACTCAGCTCCCTTTAGTCCAAATCTGTATCTATTATGTCACATTGGTACTGAAAGTGATTTTTGTTCAGTGCTCTCAGTAGAAAAGTACAGCAAAAAAATAATATACCCTCCTGCTAAATCGGGGATTAGCTTATACATCCCAAAGCATTTTGATCACTTCTTTATTACAAGAAATGAACACCTAAGCCTGAATATGCTGTAAAATGCAAGCTTGCCATATGAGATTTAGAAGCTTTAAACCACATCTGCTGCTTCCTAGATGTATCCAAGCAGATTCTAACACTGGGTGTCAACATTTTAAGCGCAGGTCTATCCTTCAGAACAGATGAAATCTGTGCTAATGTTACACCTAGTACAGATATGAAACCAGACAATGTCTCTCAAACAAGGCAGCATAGGGTTAAACTTCTATAAATGTGTTTGATGATTAGCATCTTAAATGCAATGGAAATCATGCAATACAGAAAACTGTAGTAAGGCTTTCAGTGACTTTTACAAAGGCAACTGTCCCGTCCTATGCTAGCATACCCAAAATGTATCCCATGAAATTCTTTGGGGTTTATGTTTTTCATATTAATTAACTATGAATTCCTGAATTCTTTCCCTATATTCCATATTCCAATTTCTCTCTTTTTCAGTTTGTTTGCAAAATTTAACTGACCTTACTATTAAAAGCATCTGATAGTAATGCAGTGGCTAATCTGAAGACTAGAATACAGTAATAATTCCACAGCCATGGAGCAAATAACAAAAAGTCACGCCACTTGTACTTCTTTCTTTTCCCTTAAATTTCCAGGTTTTTCCTATCCAGATCCAGGAAGGAAGGGAAGGAGGGATGGATGGATGGATGGATGGATGATGGAGGGAGGGAGGGAGGGAAGGAAGGAAGGAAGGAAGGAAGGAAGGAAGGAAGGAAGGAAGGAAGGAAGGAAGGAAGGAAGGAAGGAAGGAAAGGAAGGAAGGAAGGAAGGAAGGAAGGAAGGAAGGAAGGAAGGAAGGAAGGAAGGAAGGACCCTTGAATTCATTTATAACAACTAAGGAATATTGTCCACTGCTTTATATTTTCAGAAAAAGATAGACATGAGCAACACATTTTTCCTTTTACCATCTTTCATCTTTACATATATTTGAACTCGATTCTTTCCTAATATTAATTTTTAAGTTATTAAAATTGATGAGCTTTTACATCATGCGTAATAATATCTTTCCCTTTATTTTATTCAATTGATCTATTTTAAACATTTATATCATCATCTGTGTTTTATATCTGCCTTACCCTCATCTTTGCTTTATGTCTACCTCGAAGAAGATGTCTGGCGAAGGTGAAGAACCTGCTTATTATTCCATATATTTTTTTTACCCCCAGAAAGATATTATGATACCAGTGCTATAGTAACTAATTATACCTAAATTACATTTCACAGGAAAAACAAATTTCCTCCACATTCTGCTGAGGGACATGCTTTCCGTGATTTAAAAAAAAATGTTGCTAAACACCAGGGAACTAACTGCCTGCTGCTCTTTTGTGCCTAAAAAATTGGGTTCCATTCTGCTACATCCTGGTATTTTTATTTTATTGCGCCTGGTATATTGCTGTGGAAGGCCTGTAATTCTCCACATTGTATTTCTTAGCTGTTGGCAATACAGTGTATCATTGACTGCGGCAGGAAAAGAGGACAACCAGATAGGTAGTTTTCTATTTTTATTAATAGATCTGAAGGCCAGAAGCATCAAAATGGTAATTTCAATCAGAGCTACTCTGGTGGTTCTGCAGACTAATGGAGCTGTAGGAGGTTGTAGATCTTAATGCACTCAGGAGACTGCAATCTAATTGTAAGTCTTGCTGGTGTGGTCAGAACTGGTTGAGTCAAATCTCAGAGCCCCAAGTCGTTAGGTCAATCTCGAAAAGATGCCGTCCATTTTGAGGCTGGAAAATAAAATTTGCTGTGGGGAACAAGAACAAGCACAAATGCCGGCATTACGGGCTACCTCAATGAAGACTTTGCTGGAGATGGTGGGGAGCACCTGCCACAGTCTAAAGTAATCGCATCAGACATACTAAATGCATTCCTGATACCTTTGTGGTGAATGCCACCAAGGATCAGGGGAAAGCAATTCCTCACCCATGCAAAGCAATGAAAGTAAACCAAACAAAACTGAGGTAAAAGAAAAGATCTTTATTTCCCTCCCGCCCCCACCCCACCCCCCGCTTGATTCTTCTGCGTCTTTTTAAAGATTATCATGTCAACAGCAATTGAGGTGCAGCAAAAAGAGGGAGCTTTATTGTATTTATTTATCTCTTAAATATGCTAATTTTCATTTATGTAACTCCTGAAGAAATTTACAAAGATTTTTTTTTAAAAAAAGCTATTATTAAATACATTAATATATTTTAAAGATTTTTTTAAAAAAAACAGAAATTGGGTGAAAATTCTTTCTGAAAAGAAATATAATTTATGTCTTTGAAGATTAACTTTGGGGCTTGGTCTAAAGGGAATTTCACAGAATATTTATTCCCCTAGAGAGGCCTTTTCTCTACATTCTCATCAAATGAACCCAAGTTCAGACAACATGAATTCTCTCACAGTTCATACCATCTGGGAGCTGCTATAAATGAAGAAATTGTATGACTGGCATTATAAGGCTTGCATATACTACTTTGAATCTGCCCTGATAGCAGACGAGCAACTTGTGCATCACCATCAATGCACTATCCGTTTTGCAGGAGTGGCAGTTTTCTATCCCAAGACCAAGCTATAGAGAAGGCATTACAGTTTACCAAAGCCTGAAGTAGCCAGGCTGCCCCTGTTTAGGAATACAGGCAGCCAAAGAATTAGCTGAAGAAAAATAAGGAAAAATTTCCTGACAGTAAGAACAATTAGTCAGTGGAACAGCTTGTCTCCAGAGGTTGTGGATGCTTCAACACTGGAGGTTTTTAAGAAGAGATTGGACAACCATTTGTCTGAAATGGCATAGGGTCTCCTGCTTGAGCAAAGGGGTTGGACTAGAAGACCTCAAAGGTCCCTTCCAACTCTGTTATTCTTTTATTCTTCTGGGCCTAGAATGGCAATCCAGGAACATTACAATTTGTGGATGCACAAGAGAGCACAACCTTTGATTAGGCAATTTTGTTCATTTCTAGAACCAGAAAACAGGCAGTTTTATCAGTTTTCTGAAATCTATCCATTCCATTATGGGTATCAAATGCATTGCGATTATATAGAACATCATACTGTTTAAACAGTGTTAAAATAAGATAAAGAAATCTCATGGGAGAGATACTGGAAAGCCCAACACAACCTCTGAGTGCAATTCTGTTAAATCTATTATGATGATAATTCATTAGGAAATTCTATGACCACAATAATGAGGTTACAACCTTCCTATACTCAGACTATCTATCCTTCTAGGAAAGATAAACTCAAAGATTCCTGCTCTAAGGATTGAGTTGGAGACTAACTGAGACAGCCTTGGGATTGTCACAGAAACTGTGACATGTGAAGGTGAAAGTGAAGTTAGTCATATACCTTAACTTAAGCAGTATAAAATGAGAGCAACCCCACTCCCTACTAGCAATGATGATGTTACCTAGTTTGGGTAATGAAACGTCTGAAAGAAAATAACCAAGTTCAGACAGCATCAAGGACCCCCCTCATTTCAACCCCGAGCTACAAATATTCTTCTCTGTCGGAACTTTATCTTAAAATTGTATTTAAACATTTTTGACCAGCAACTTTGTGCAATCATTTGTTATTATGGCAGGTGGAGAAAAAAGAATACTAGTGGTAAAACAATAATTCATTTTGGATTTACTTTTTAATACAATCCCTGGTTTAAAATGCCTTTACAAATAGAGAGGGTGAGAAGGAATAGCCAAATGTAATCATCATCTTATTTGCCAAATAAAATGCACTTAAAGATGAAAACCAAGGGAAGGGTCATATGTTTAATTGAGTAGTCATCATATTTTCCAAATATTTATTGAAAGGTCTGAAATTGCTGCAGGTTTGAAAAACACTGTAAAAGAGGATTGTCATCTGTAAAATTCCTGCTCTGTCCACTTGGCCCTAAGATAATTTTATGGGACAAGCCTAATATAATAAACATTAGTGCAAGATCCAATCTGAGTCGATCACTGGGACAACAGATTAATTCTTCCAAGCTTTGGACTCATGCTGGAGAGTTCTCCTCAGAGAACTTCTCTCTCTCTCTCTCTCTCTCTCTCTCTCTCTCTCTCTCTCTCTCTCTCTCTCTCTCTCTCTCTCTCTCTCTAGTCTCTGGAAAAAGTGCTGGTAGCCCCATGCGGACCTCAAATCTTTTTCAAAGTAGACTGAGCAAACCAGGATCTCCCATATTGTCAAACACAAAGAAGAAAAATGACAAAAAGGAAAGCAGGAAAAATATTCATACGTTAGAAAAATAATAAGGATTTTCTCCATGATATCAGAGAAGTATCTTGCTGGAATTCCCAAGGCACAAGGTATGCAAGGGAGAGAAGGACTATCTGTATACCTTCTTTGCTGTATGTGCTCTTGGTTTTTAAGGGAAGCTATCACTATGTGCATAAGCATGAACTTTCATTGTTCTTCAGTAACCAGACTAAATTTCATTGCAAGAGAGACAATGTACCATTTAATGGAATTCCTAGAATTGGTACATAGGGTGCATCTTTACAGAGGATTTTATGTACATGTATAATTTGTTGTTCCACTCAAAAAATATAATGACCATCAGAATAACAACTGGAAACACGATGTATTTATTAGTTCTAATAAAGCCAATTTTCATATTATAATTTTCTCTATGTACTTTCATTCCAATATGTGCATCATCATGGACATACACCACACACAACACCTAGCTGGGATATGTGTAATTAAGTTATATGGTGTCTGGGTTATAGAGTGATGATCATTTTAATTTGATGTCTTTTCTCTGAGTATTAGAGGCTTTGTTATTTTATTTGAGATAGGTGGCCATATAGATTTTCAAAATAAATAAATATAATGTTCAGATTGATTAAGGAAGCAGCAAATTAAGCTGGAGTTTCATAAACATTTCAAATATAAAACTTATTTTTATGAAGTTTATAGCTTGGCTATATTAAAAAAAATTGCTTTTGGCTGCTATTTGGCATATAATATCTGAATCTCTGCAGCATGCTAACTACCAAATTAAAATTACATTTCACCATGCTTTGTTTTTTAACTAGTTCCCTGAAGAGATCATTGTATAAAATGAAAACAATGAGCTTTCTTATCAGTTCTGAAATGAATGATATTAATTTTGTTACTCTTACAAGGAAATAATGTCTTCTAACATAAACAAATCTTTGATAGCCTTATTGAGTTGAGAAGAAAAAATATAAAATGAGTAGAGAGACGCCTTAAGTAGGAAACAACGCCTTAAGTAAGGATGGATATGAACCAAAATTAGTTTTAAGCAAGGTATTGGTAATGGAAGAAGGCACAATAGTCTTTCTGAACCAAGTTTATACATTTCAATTTCCCAAATGGCCATTGCTGAGAATTCTGAGAGTTGAAGTCCATATATTTGGAGGTGCCCGTGCTGAGGAAGAAGAAAGGATGAAGAAGAATACTAGTTTGGAAAGGGGAGTGTATTCAGAGGTCTGGTCTGAGAGATCTGCCTCTTCCCTCAGAGTACTTCTATCTGCTAATAAAAGCAAGAAAAGAGCCTGCAGTAGGAATGCATTATTAGAACAGATATACTGTAGGCTGTCTAACTTTGTGCTTGATTTCTACCTTCATCCTATTTCTATTAAAATCAGCTTTTCATAGGCTCCATTCCAAGTAATAGTTCAGAGTTTTTTTGTTAATTGAAGCAGGATCCACATGGCATCATTGCCTATAACTACTAGGGCCAGAGTTCAGACGCCTTTCCTACCCTCCTCATTTCTCTCCTTAAAAGTACAACTTGAAACAGGTCACTTCACCATGTTTCATAGCAAGATGAGCTCTGTCTGAATGTTCAAAAGCTAAAGCCACTTGTAAGAATTTAACACATTTCAACCTACTATCCATCCCCAATCATTCCTCCCATTAAACAGTCTGTCTGGATAATCATAGGTATTTTAGCAAACTGATCTAGCGCATACCGGTTTGCTGCTGTACCATAGTGCTGTGGTTGTTTGATTATCTGCCATCAAGCTGACGTTGACTTTTATTGACCACATAGACATATGTTCTCCAGGATGATCTGTCCCCAACCACACTGTCAATTATAAGGCTGATTGATGTACTTGTCATTATTTTGGTCTTTTTTATATTTGATAATAGTCCCATTTTTGTTCACTGCTCTCCTTGACTTTCATTACTAGAGTTTCCAGATCATTGGCATTTTCAGCCATCAGAACAGTGTCATCAAATAGAGCAAGTTATTAATGTTTCTTCCTACAATTTTAAAACACACTCATCTTCTTCCAATCCAGCTTTTCTCCCTTTAACATATAGTCTGAATAAATAAGGAGAGAACATACAGCCTTTCACTCCTTTGCCCACCAGGAGTCATTCACCAGGATCTATTTGAACAGTAGTTTCCTGTTCTGGGCATAGATTTCCCATAAGGACAATGAATTGTTCTGGGATTTCCATTTTCCTAAAGACATTCTACAACTTGATACGATCAACACAACTGAAGCATTTCATAATCAATGAAGCACATATTGCCTTATTTTTTAGCTTTATCACTTTTTAATTATGTACTAACAAGAATGTGTCTTATTACTAGCCCTTTTCTAAGAACATCTTGAACATCTGGCATCTCCCTTTCCATGTTGGAGATCCAATCTGTATTGGATAGTCTTTTGGGCAGTTAATTTATATTGGATGATACTAAGCATTATTTTGCCAACATGTGAAATTAGGGTTAGTTTATAAGTTTTTGTACACTCTGTTAAGCCTGCATTATTTCCCATATTTGCTAGTATAATTTGGTTAGAGCTTCTATTGATTCTTCTTCCATTGATGGCATTCTGCTGTAGATATTTCATCTATTTCTATAGTCTTCCAACTTATTAATGAGGGAGCCTGTGTTGTCTGAGAGACACTTCCATCATCATCATGTGGCGAGCATGAAAGTATGGAACACAGTAACCTTTTCTGCCAAAGCAGTACCTATTTATCTACTCACATTTGCATGCTTTTGAACTGCTAAGAGATAAATCTAATTTCATCTTCTAATATTAGAAGTTCTTGTAAATAGAAAATATCTTGACATCTCTGCTGTACAGAATTGCTGTACACTCCTTCCAGCTTTAATATTCTTTGAATCAGTCACTGTTGGTCCATTGGCATCCTTTAGTATACCAATTCAATACCAATGCTGTACTGATGGAATGATTAAGGAGGCATCACATAGCTGCAGTGTCCATCTAACAAAATGTCCACACCAAGGAGTCAAAGCTGGCTGAAGAATGTGCCATGTTTGCATATGCATCATTCTCACATTCTCATTGTTTATGCTTTAGTTTAGGAAGAGATATCTCTGACCTTCCAGAGTTGTTGAACTATAAATCCCACCATCCCTCAACTTTGGCCATTCTGACAGTTGTAGTTCAGCAACACAGAAAGGACAAGGTCCCCCATCCCCAGTTTAGATACACATTTCAAACTTCTTAGTTGTATAGCTAAACAAAATATAAGTGGCACGATGCTGGAGCTTCTATCATTCAAGTCTATCATTATTAATTGTTCTTTCTAGGCAATACACAGTGAAGGCCTGGAGCAATGATTAGAGGTACACCCAGCAACCTCTTCCCATCAACAGTGGGCTTTGAATTTGCTGCAGCCTCAGAACACATTCAAGGCCTATCCCATATACAGTGTGTTCCTGTTGTCTGCCCTTCAGGTGACTGAAAGCAGAAATGACAGCTATTACTTTTGACTCCGAGAGAAGCAGCTGAGCTCTCTTGCTAGATGGAACCTGTAAAAAAAAAAAAAACCACCCTCTCTGACTTACCTCTACAGTACAGGGAAAGGACATCAAAATTCCTTCAAACAGGTCTGTTTGCTTGATGTCATCCTCAAGATGGGAAAGAGGCAGGGACATCAAATCAACTTGCCATCTTTGTACATCCCCACTTTGCTATTATACATTCCATTCAAGGAGGGAGGGGTGAATATGTCACCTTCCAAGTCCCAAAGTTCTCCTTTCTGCAACTATGTCAAATTTGGCTTGTTGAATGAGAGATTACACACACACACCAAACACACACATTAGCATTTGAATGTATTGAGTTGCACACTTTTTCAAGATATGCATTGCATATTTTTCATAAAAGACCTGTGTATTGTATAGGTCAGAAGGAGGGCTGAGAAAATATCTACAGACCCCTCACATCCTGGACATAAACTGTTTCAACTCCTCCCCTTGGGATGGCGCTACATGGCATTGCATGCAAAAACAATTAGACACAGGGACAGGTTTTTTCCCCTCGTGCCATCACTCTGCTGAACACCTAATTCTTATAGTGCTGTCTAATGTCTATGTATATTTACCCATGTAGTGTGGTTGTAGTATTATTACTTATCCTTCCTATCTTCTTTGCTCCCCACTTTTATTAATATAATGATGATGGTGATGATTCTGTTGCTTTGCAGGTACTCAGAGTGCTTCTGTACTGGAGACAAATTCCTTGTGTATCGAATCACATTTGGTCAAATAAAGTTCAATTCAGTTCAATTAACTCAATTCAATTCCATTCATATCTGTTTATTAGTTTGCTTAGTATACACCATTTTACAAACATTTGTATCTTATATAATTCATTTTAATACATTATTTTATATTACATTCATTTTATATGATTCTGAGTACACGTTTTCCTAATTTATTGAAGGAATTTTCCTCCCCTTTGTTCATTGTAATGTTCAGAAAATTGTGGCTTCTGAAGGATAACTTGGTCTGAAAATATGAGATCAGATGAACCAACGAACCAATAAAAACCAAAACTGGTGAATTTGGTGCCAAAATTAAACACGTAATGTAGCATGTGAATTCGCTCTTCATTGCAGTTGTATAGCAGGGTCTTAAGGACTTCCTGGAGTGTTAACAGGAAGAAAGCTACCTTGGGGGTGGGGGGGAAATATGTTCCAAAAAAAGGAGCTATTACCAAGAAACCAGGATACCTGCAGAGAACAGAGTCTGAAATGGTATAGGGTTTCCTGCCTGAGCAGGGGGTTGGACTAGATGACCTCCAAGGTCCCTTCCAGCTTTATTATTATTATTATTATTATTATTATTATTATTATTATTATTATTATTATTATTATTATTATTATTATTATCGTCGTCGTCGTCGTCGTCGTCGTCGTCGTCGTCGTCATCATCATCATCATCATCATCATCATCATCATCATCCTGCCTCAGTCTCTGGATATATTGCACTACCCACTTCCCTAATTTTAAGACAGCAAAAATACATCTCAAGAGTACAAGACTGCAGAAGGTTGGACTAAGTTCTCATATCATCATTTTTCTTTGGTCAGTTTTTGCTGGGCAGCTTGCATGAAGAGAAGAAAGAAAGAAAGAAAGAAAGAAAGAAAGAAAGAAAGAAAGAAAGAAAGAAAGAAAGAAAGAAAGAAAGAAAGAAAGAAAGAAAGAAAGAAAGAAAGAAAGAAAGAAAGAAAGAAAGAAAGAAAGAAAGAAAGAAAGCTTCCTCTTATCCCTCGATGATTGGCTAATAGCATATTGTGAGCTCCTCACCATAATTGCAGTGATCCTGGATATGGCTGAATAGGTTTCTGTCAGCTGCATGTTCATTTTAGCAAAGATGAATTAGACACATTAAACAAATTAGGCAAATTACACATATTAAGATGAGTTACTTGATCTTGAGCTAAATGAAGGCAAATCAATTATTGCAAATTAAGCAATTATAAATGGAAGGCAAACGAAAAGTTTGTTTTCCCTTGACTTGGAAAGAGAGGCATAATTTTAGATCTCTTCAGAGTGAACTGCTTCGGGCAATATACCCCTTTGGCTATGTGAGGGGATGAACCCTTTGGCTTCACCCCAGACTAACTGAGGATCCCCCCCTTTTCACAAAGGGTTCCCACACAATATACAATAAAGGTTTCATATCCTCTGATGCACCTAAATAAGGTAAGAAAGTTCCCTGTTGGAGAAGCACATCACTCAGGGTTCAGAAAGTTGAAGGATTAGGTAGCCAAGATATGAAGAAGAGCCAGTGAGAGCTCTCCTTATTGCTCACGTGATTCTAATCATGAGGAGGGCTTGGACTAAACAAATAGCATCTAATTCTGAACGAGCATGCAGTAAATCCTTGACTTAACTCACCTCAGTTTCAGTAGATTAAGGACACCATCTCTCCATATATTATATGTTCTATTTGTGCATAAAATTTTATTTGACAAAATGTGTAAACAACGCATGAGCAAAATCCCATTTGCAGTCACCAGACATTCTGCTTTAAAGGATAAGCTTTCCCCCCCCCCCCCATTCATCTGTTAAATTGAAGATTTATCATATTTCAGACATAACTCTACATGAGTTTATAGCATACTCTTGTTCTAGGGTCCCAATGGTGACTTTTCAAGAGGCAACTGGACTTTCTTGGTTTTCTTTGAAGACGTTTTGCTTCTCATCCAAGAAGCTTCTTCAGCTCTGATGGGATGGTGGGAAATGGAAGGAGTTATATTCCTTGCAGACAGCTGGTCATTTGCATTCTTTTAGAGCAGGGGTGTTAAACTGCCGGCCCACAGGCCGGATGCGTCACCAGGAAACCGCGCCCACCTCATTGCCGGTAATGGGGGGAAAGCTCCGATACGTTGTGCGACGTCACGTGACGTCGTGAGTTTGACATGTCTGTTTTAGAGAGTCATTGAGGCCACTTGGAAGTTTGTCTGTGTCCTCAGGGTCACCTGAGTAATGCAAATAAGTGTGGAGCCTTCTTGGAACTGCTGAAAGGACTGTGCTGGGGAGCTGTGCTTTCTGCAGGAAATTTTCTGCCCTGTATCCCTTCACTGTTGAACACAGGCACAGGCTGTTGGGGATGAGTCTGTGTTGTCTGCATCTCAAACTGAAATGGTTCCTGTAGTCTGCAATTTTTCGGGAAATCCGTTCATACTCCCGCATCATTCGAAGGGTGTTCATCCCAAAGCACATAGCTAAATGTCTATGGAGATTCTTAGTCATCCAGGTCATGGTTGTCTCAAAGGTGCTTTTTCAAGAGGCAACTGGATAATCATACCAGGATGACTGAGAACCTCTATAGACATTTAACTATGCGCTTTGGGATGAACACCCTTGAATGGTGCAGGAGTATAACGGATTTCCCGAAAAATTGCAGACTACAAGAACCATTTGCGCTTCAGTTTGAGATGCAGACAACACAGACTCATCCCCAACAGCCTGTGCCTGTGTTCAACAGTGAAGGGACACAGGGCAGAAAACTTCCTGCTCCACAGCACAGTCCTTTCAGCAGTTCCAAGAAGGCTCCACACACATTTGCACTACTCAGGTGACCCTGAGGACACAGACAAACCTCCAAGTGGCCTCACTGACTCTCTAAAAGAAGGCAAATGACCAGCTGTCTGCAAGGAATATAAATCCTTTCATTCCCCATCATCCAGTCAGAGCTGAAGAAGCTTCTTGGATGAGAAGCAAAACATCTTCAAAGAAAAACAAGAAAGTTCAGTTGCCTCTTGAAAAAGCATCTTTGGGACAGATATGACCTGGATGACTGAAAATCTCCATAGACATCTTGTTCTAATGCTTTCTCCTCACTTCAACAACCTGATTCAGGTTACTAAAAATCTATGTCTACATGTGTTGGCTATCCCTGTTCCCAAACATAGAAGCCTATGACTTTGCCTCCATACATGAGTCTTTTTGGCATCATGCAGTTGTTTTCCTTTTTCACAGGCAGAATTATAACACATAAACTCCATCTTGTATTGATTCTGAATATAATGGCTTTCTATATGCTTGTCCTGCCCAGGACAACACTCTTCCCTTCTGCCAATCCCACTCAACATACCACTGTGCATAACTATTCTACACAACTGTTCATACATCTTTCTTCATTTATCCACAAATTCTAGAAATAAACAAACATCACTGTATTCAGTCAATTAGAAAACTGGAATTTTGCAGTCTAAACTCAAATGTTTCCTTCTTTCCCTACCCCACAAATATATGTGCAGAGGCACGATGATATGGAAGATATTGTACATGCCTCTGAATATCATTTGATGTATATAGAACCTGCAATATTAAAAAAATAAAAAGAAAATCAGGTAAAAATAACAAAAATAATTTCAGAATTCAGCACACCCTAATTACTGAAATAACTTTAAAAAAGTATTTGTGTTGTATTATTCTTAGTATTTTAAATACATATTGGGTATAAAATATAAAATCAGAATCTTAAGTAACATCTTTGGGAAATATAACCCAGTTTTTTAAAAAGTCTATTTCTTTTTCCCTTAGTCGAAGTCAATGCTGCTGCTTTAATTAAAGAAAACTATCTTAAGAAAGCTCATTGTGGCTCTCCCATGCTTCATCTAGCTTGGTCTTGTGGGTGGAACTACTAATTACTTCAGCAAATGTGTATTTCCCATTTCACGTTTGCCAAGATAAATCAATAGCAAGATGTACTTCTGGGGGAAATCATAAGCTGATTTGATTTTAAGGTGTTTTAAAGTTCTTCTTTTTATATGGTAGCAATGAAGCCTTAAGTTACTGTTACCAGGTCCTCCTGCACCAGGTAAGTCAACAACTGGTATACTAGCAAAGCTGAGCAAAAGCCCCTCTAGCTGCAGCTTCTACCAGCTGTTAAAGCAGGTGCTGTGAGTCCAGAAAGACACCCCCACACACACACACATACACAATCTGCTCTTTCACAGATAGTGATTGCCTAACCAAAGACAACAAAGATATTGATGGATAAAATCAAAGTACAAACAACAATACCCTCTGGCTTGCGTTCAGGCTGATCTCTCCCATCTAGACCCTAATAGCCTTCTTGCTCTCATTATCATCCAGATAGACTAATTCAAAGCTTTAAAGACTACTTGGGAAGTGTAAGTAATAGAGAATGCAGCAGCCCGTGGATCTACAGCAGGGGTGTCAAACTCGCAACATCACGTGACATGGCATGACGTATCGTGACTTTTTTCCCATTGCCAGCAATGGGGTGGGCACGGTTTGGGTGTGACGCATCCGGCCCGCGGGCCGGCAGTTTGACACCCCTGTTGTAGACTGTCACAAGTTCTGAAATTGCAGCAAGATATAAAATAAATAAACACTGTTGAAGCAAGCACTGATGGAGTCAGCATCAAAAGTGAACATGGATCTCTATTTAGTAATATTCCTCTCTCTCTCTCTCTCTCTCTCTCTCTCTCTCTCTCTCTCTCTCTCTCTCTCTCTCTCTCCCCCCCCCCAAGCAGTAAGCAGCAAAGCATGGAATTATATATTTAGCCAATGATTTGAACTGATCTCTTACACCATAATTATCAGAATTAGTCAGTTAATTATAGACCAAAAAAAGGTATAATAAATATTTTCTCAGAAGTACATTTAATGTATTGTTAAAGTTTTGATTTTAATAACAATATAGAAACACCTATTTTTAGTGACATTTGAGCATTCTAATAAAGCAAGGTGAGGAGAGAATCAACAGATCATCTTGACAACAACATAGAGATAATTGCAATACATAAATCCCCAAGTCATTAATTAAAGCTTCAATAAAAAAAACAATTAAAACCTTCATGGAAAATAGACTCACCATCACCAAAGTAATAGGACATAATGTATTGAATGAATGTATATAAATGATAAATTATTTATTGGAAACCTCAAACCATAAAATGTAATGAGATGGTTTTCAAAAATAGCACCTTACCAAATCGTCTGCATTTAACAAAATATATAAATCAGTTGGTTTGGAATTTTACAAAACTGGCCATCTCAGACCATGAAGTGAAAAGAGAAAATTTGGAGCCAATGGACCCAAAGTAAACATGCTCAACCTACTAGAGTCTTTTGCGATTCAGGTGCAACTTCTGGTCACGGGAATACCTATTAGCCTTTCTCAGTAAGAGTATGAAGTAGTTTATTTCTAAGACTAGACAACAACCCTAGTATCCTTCAGAAATCTCCTATTAAGTATTAATTGGGCCAAATTATGCTTAGTTTCTGAATTCAATCAAGGTCAGCTTGACCATTAATCTACACTAAAGAAATCCTGAAAACATTCACCTTGAATCCTTTGCTGGATTAGTAATTTGATTGAAATCAGAACAAACATTAAAATGTGTTTTAAGGAAATGCCTTGTCTTTTTTAAAAGAATTGTTTTCATCAAAGTTAAATAGAAAATGGAACTAGAACTTCCTTGGAATCTAAAAAAAAATAAAAAAATCCAGAAATTGAAAATGGCTAGACTGTCATTGGTTTTAATATCAGGTTCAGGATCTCACTTGTAGCAAATACCGGAAAGCCTAAGACAGAATTCAGAAAAGATGTCTATCAATAAATGGCATTCCGTACACCATTTTCCCAACTGTGGGAAAATGTGTATAATCAAATATTAAGATGGGAGGAGCTAAAGGCTCTATTGTGGAAACCTGCTTGGCATAAAAAGAAAGCTAGAATTAGGTTTAAAAATGAGTGTTAAAACTTTATTTGACGGATAAAATGGTTTTTAGAGACCTCAAGTGAGCTAATATTTTTGAGATTTCTAAGGTTTAAGATTTTAATCTGATTAATATTGATCTGAATTATGGATTTGATTATGGTTTGGAATGGCAACTATGGAAAACTGGAAAAGTTAAAACTAAAGCAGTTGTATTGAGATTGGTGAAATATTAATGATATTTTTACTTGCAATGATTGAAGATTGGATTGACTTATAAAAATGTTTGATAGAGTATAGGAAATAGAATATAGTGGAGAAATATTAAAATATACATATATATAAAATAGAATAAGAGATAGAATTTAAATGAGAAGTATAAAGTGAATAATTGGAGTAATATGGTCTGTATTATATGGATACCCGAATTGTATACTATATGTTTATGTAATGCCAAATTGGAATATGTTAATAGTTAATTAAGCTCGAAATGGGTGGAAATATTATTGATAGTTTTGTTTTTTGTTTTTGTTTTTTTCTTCTGATTGATAAAATAGAGAGAGAAATGTTAAAGAAGTAACTTAAATTGTTTATGTATGATTATATGTTCCATTTTGTTTTATGGAGTGCCCTATCTCCACGATGAGTCCTAAGCACTTGGCTGTAAAATTAAAAAAATTCAATAAAACTTGTTATATATATATAAAAAAAAAAGATGTCTATCAATAAATGGCATTCCGTACACCATACTTTTACTAAACTAAGTATTGTGAGTCATTGCTCATTGGCAGTTTTTGAAATAAAACGTATTGGAAAGACCAGGGCTTTTTTTCTCATAGAACGCTCAGAACGGAGTTCCGGCACCTTTTTGGGATGGAACCTTGTAGGGTAGGCAAAGTGGGTTGTATGACATGTGTGAGTTCTGGCACCTTTTTTTTTTACAAAAAAAGCACTGGGAAAGACTGTATGTATTGTATCTTGACAATATAGCATCAACATTTCTAGAACGTCAACAAGTTCCATTGGTTCTCTTCTGGCTCTATAGACAAAGAAAGCAGGTGTCCTGAGGATATATATTTGCTGGATGTCCTTGAAACGAGTTATCTACTACACAGGGCATAACTAAAATCCTTGAGCCCTTTTGGGTGCTGCACGATTTGGCTTTCAAAAATGTCTTTTGACTTTCTTGTAATGTTCCCACCCACTTCACACACATAATGTGGCTTCCAATGATGTTTCACCTATTACCTGAAAATAAGATTTACAGGAGGGCAACACCTAAAACCACATCTGAAGGATTGGCAGATCTTCAAACCTTCTTTTAGCACTATAAGCATGTCTCTTATGCTGCTTTACTTGGAAACATCTTTATTTAGTGGGACTTACTTCTGAGTAGACTTAAATAGGATTGTGTCTCCCATTTTCACCTAGATGGATGATTATACTGAGCAGAGTAGTTACTGTAGTAACTACAGTAATTACAGAGATAAATCATTTTATAAAAAATATCTTTAGGACTATAACATAATGTAAATTTCACCTTTTCAACCATGTATTTTCCCATTGTTTCATCTGTACATTGCAACCAACATTTTAGCCCATCTTATCATATATTTTTTTCATTTGTCCTTCTGTTTCACATGTCAATAAAGGTTACATATTCGTCATTTGTACAGGATTCTATTTCAAATTCAGTCCTACAGTGTTCAGTACATTCTTTTAAGCTTTTCGAACAATTGTACATAGGAAAACCACTGAAAAGCATATCCCTTTGCTGTTAAATCTTCACTCATTCCCCTTGAAGAAATACTACTATCTCGTAGTAAGTTAACCATTTATACTTACTTATCATTTCTCTTCTATAAAATGCTTTTTGTGTTGAGAGTCACACAGACGTTTTTGGACCTGGATTTGTATTTATTCCATATTCTCAATATGGCGTGTGTAACAAAATATTTTTTTTTAATTTACATGATCCTTGGCTTTATTGTACCACAAATATCTATCCCACCCAAAACTCTGAACATGTCCTTCTAACTCTAGAAACGTTCTATTTCTCAGCAATGCCATTTTTTCATCAAAACAAGCAGCAAAGTACAATTTCAAACCAGGGAAACCCAATTCTCTTCTTTCCTTCACATCTTGTAACACCTTATATTTAACTCATGACTTTTTCCCCCGCCACACAAATTTGGATATGTAGTGCATCAGTTGTCAAAGCAGGCATTGTCTGAAACAAAAATAACGTTTTAAGTAAAACATTCATCTTAATCACAGAAATTCTTCCCAACAATGACAATTGTACTGTATATTTTCCCATAACATGTTATTTAACTTCATTCCATATCTTAACATAATTATTTTTGAAATAATGTACAGTTCATATTTATCAGAGTGATACCCAAATATTTTACTTTCTTCTCAATTTTGAAACCTGCTTTCAATTCTGTTTAGATAACCTGATTCAGAGTAATTTAAAGATTAACAGACAATTGAAACTGGAGGCTTTTCTTTTGGGATTGGCAGACTACAGTTGGAAAAAAAAGTTAGGGAACTTTGTTTTTATATATGACAACAGCAACAAGATTATTATATGCACATAAGTGAAAAGACTCAACATAACCCACAATGGAAAAATGGTTGTTGAAGTTGATAGAATTTGCAACAATGGTTTAACTGATTTTCCTGATCAGAGAAAATCCTATATATGCATTTATTGCTGATTAGAAATCCCTAATAGATTTTTTGTGTGAAATGGAAAAAAAATGAACTAATGATTTATAATTTGATGATTACAAAAAAAATAGATAATAGGAAAAAGAATTTGTTTTGGTAAGTATGGAATAAGATATAATCTTGAATATGTACTTACAATCGTTGTAAAGAAAATCAGAAGCTTCTATTTTCTATTTCCACTTTTTATTTCAATACTATTTCCTGTGGGTTTTTTTCTTCCTTTGTTTTTCTTTTTATCTTATATTAGTTTGCTAGTTTCTTTTTTTAAAAAATTAAAATCATATTAAAGAAAAGAAAACACAGATTATACTGATTTTAAATAAGTCAGCAATCAGCAAAAGATAATTGTGCATTTTTCTAACTTAATGTAAAGTATTAAAATATGTTATTTGGTTGTGCCATATTGCATTGTGCTCTGACATTTACTCACTTCAGCTACACTAGGTTGTACCTAGTATGGAGGGGGTTACTTTCTCCCTGTTTAAGTTTGCTTCTAATGAGCACAAGCTGAGTTATACAAAGCATCATAAATCTAATGCCATTTATAATTAGACCAATTTATACTACAATCTCTGGTGCATGTTCCTATTATATTTATAGCAAAACACACACACATGTAGATGCATTGATAAAGATAATTCAGTCTGGATTATTGATATTCATGAAATATAATGCAATTCCTTGGGGAAAAAAGAAAGAAAAAACATAGCAATAAGAGCCAGTCAAAAGCAATTGAACTGTTCAGCATTTCCCATAATTTACTTTGTTCCCTACAATTTAAAAGGGCAATGTTAATCTAAGCTTCTGGCGATCTTTATCTATTAACTTATAATAAACCATAGCAACCTGTTTTTATCAACTTTGCTGTGAGGTGGAAAGGTTTAAAGCAGAACTTTAAAAAAAGTGTGAACTGAATGTCTGGTAAAGTCAGCAGACCCAACAATTCCTGTTTTCTGAGATTTCAGCATTTGTGTTTCCTCTTGAAAAAGTCTCCTGAAAGCACTTTCGAGTGTGGTCTGCCTTAGTAAGTTTATCAGAGAACGAGAGAAATGCAGAAAATGCATTTTTAAAAAATGTTCTGCCTTTTTTTTTCTTTTCTTTTTTCTTTTCGGAGACAATTACAATTGAATAGCAGATATCATCTTGCTTCCATAAGATATGGCTTCTTCTCTTCCTCTTCCTCCTCCAGTTTTCAGATTGTAGAAGCAAAAGATTAAAAAAAAGAAAAAGAATTTACACGTAATGGGGAAGGGCAGGGGCAGAGGAGAAAGAACAAACAGGCTTGAGGGTGACAGATCTTTATAGAATAGTGTTAGAACGCCAGGTCTTATTACAGAACAGTGGGAGGCCTTGTACACAAGGTATCAGGTCTAGGGGGACAATTGCACTTAAAATGTGATGAAAAAAATGTGATTTAAAAAGCCCCTCATGGGTAGCCTTCAAAAGCACAGACAGGTTCTGACTGGATTAACATATATTGACTCTTTTAAGTCTCTCCCTCTTTTCTTCATCTTTTTTTTTTTTTTTTTTTTTTGCTTCAGGACAGAGATACATGAGCTTAATTGCAGGGGCTTGTTCTGCCAACTGATCACCAGAGTGGCAACCAAAGCTTTACTAATCGCTTCTTCATTAAAGAAAAGTCTCTATTACGAAACGAATTAGGCAGGTGGTGGTCCTCCAGCCTGCAGGTCCAACTGCATTATAGCAAAGTTAAAGCGGTTAGAAGCACTGAGGGGGGGGGGAGAAAACTTATTAAGGTTTTGTGCTGAGGTAGCACTTTTGTATTGATTTTACAATACACAGGTATTATGATTTATGGAGTGCTAGTGTCACTCTAACAAGCTGAAGGACACACAATATCATCTCTAACATCATTAAAATTCAGAAGCCTCTAGAACTAACTCATCAACCACTGTGCATTGTCACAGCTCAGAAAACGGTATCTGAGGTTTGAGATGCCCTCAAGCTTTGGGTATGATGGCCTCATTTAGTAGCTTAAACCTGGGAGAAAAGAAGTCAGCTGGGTTAAGAAATTATCGTATCAACAAACAAACAAAAAGTAACAAGAAAGGCCTAAACTCCTTAACAAAATGCCAGCAGCTCCTTATTAATCCAAAGACTTCATTCCACAAATACACAGTTTTCATTTACCAAGATTTGCCAATCCTGTGTTTGTGATAGGACATTCTATTTGCAAATACCTTCTTGTTATATTGTTAATATTGTCTTGTTATATGGTTGAATAGCATGTAGCCAATCAGAAACATTTTGTCGTGTTATCAGATCCAGATCACAAATCTATTTTTTGTTTTGTTTTCATAATAGAGGCCCCCAGCAGCCCACTGAAACCCATTAGACTTCCCCCCATGAAACAAATGAAACAACCCACTTTTAAGTCATTTAATAAAGTCACAAGGTCCATTTTTTTTTTTTTACAAGATTCAGCCAGTTCATTGACAGTTTATTCAATGGTATCTCAGTTTCTTCAGGGGTACTTAATCTCAGATACAATTAATAGGTATTTAGACTCAATCTGATCTATCCTTAACTAAATCATGTTTTTATCTAATTTGTTGTCTCTGCTGCTCCTTTTTGTAAGTGCCCCACAGGAGTTGTCTAGAAGCAATGATCAGAATGTATGTCACATGTTAAAAAACAAACAGCTAAAAAATGGCCTTACTGTACAAACCACTGCCAAACTCTGAGTCTCTTTTCCTACCACTCCTAGGTTAGGGCCTACTAAAGATGGTTATCAGTTAACAATCTTTTGTTCAAATGTATGATAGCACACATATGAGTGTATTTATGACTGGTCCTCAAAGTTCTGACCATCACAGTGTCCCACGTGATCTCAATTTGAACCCTTCCCTAAAAGTTTCTCACAAGCAATGTCAATGAGAAAGTCACCAGGAAGTCAGAAGTCACGATCACCTGAGGTCCTCACTTAGTGATATGTGGTGATTCACTTACCAACAGTAACTAAACATTACCAAAGCTGCTGTTGCTAAGCAATACAGACATGAGGTGTCACACTTTATGATTGCTTAGGAATTGAAATTCCAGCCCAATTCCCTTAGTTAAGTGAGGACTACCTGAATTATAATGTGCCCTTGGATAACATCCTATAGGTGAACTTCTCCTCAAGCATATCCTACTAGCCCTACTTAAGGCTTTTTCCCACCACAGGCTATTGGATGCCCTCCACCCATCTTTAAGTCAGCACATATCTGCTGTTCCTGTTGTCACTCCTGATCTTGCTTCTCTTCCCAGTCACTGCCAGCCACCGGACTCCCCCGCCCCAGGTAGCTGGTAATAAACCCAATAGATTTTATGCACCTTAAGGCTGTCCTTGGACAGTCAGGAGAAGTACTATTTGAACACCAGCATATGGGCAGATTAAGCCTCTCTTGCTCACGGGCTAAGTAGATGATGGCAACCAAAAGATAAAATCTTGTCAAGGCAGGTTTGCGTTACTGGGGGACAATCCTTAGACTTGCTTCATTCTAAATCCTAATACACTTTTTACTCAAAATAAGTTCCATTAGGTTTAATAGGGCTTACTCTTACGCTTACTCTTACATACATGTACTTTGTAATTAATTTTATATTTCTCCACAAATGCAACTCAATCTTTTTGTAGAAGAAACAGGGGAGCCCTGAAATGTTAAATTACACACTGAGGAAATCCTTATTAATCGTATACATATAGAAGCTTTCAATATATTAGATACATATTTACTAATTCGACTTAATGTCAGATAACCAGGTACACAGATAGATCTTCTGTTCTTAGAAGATACTGAGTTTAAAACAATTCCTGCGGCACCAGGTCCATCTCTTTTCTGCACTTCACTGATGCAATGCAGACCCTTGAAAATAGCACCATTATGTGAATTGCACTTCTCAGAGACACCCCTCATTCTCTCTGTCTCGCTTCCTCTCACCACATTTTATACTGTAAATAATCATGAGTGAATTGTCCATACAAGTAGTTCTGTGATGCACTGGAGACCCCTGTTGGTGAGACTCTGACAGTGACAATCTAGAGAAGAGCATTTTGGTTCTATCAAGAGTTGTTGCCAAGATCCTCCTGGTATTTTAACTTTTATGTCTATGGAAACAAAAATAACTTCTCTTTAAAATATATTAATACAACTTGCCTTCAGCAGTGTATCTGTCTCCATGTAGTGTAAAATTAAACAAAACCTTCCTTTCTGCAATGAGGAAACCCAAAAGAGGCAGCGAATGCTCAAAAGATAAGTTAAATATATATATTAATTAAGGAAAAGGCTGATTCATGGCAATCGCTTGATCATTTTCACCAAATAGTTCCCTGTCATAATTCAATCCTTTGCCCAGCAATCTCTGCAACTGATACATACCAAAGCACACCCTAACCGGTGTGATTACAGGATCCAGGTGAGGGTCATTTAGTTTTGGACTCCCTGCTGATTGAATACAAGTATAGATGTAAATATTTTGGGAGCATTGTTTGATATTGCAGATGACCCGCTGTTTCTAATAAATATTATTGATTTATATGTGTTGGTTTTTTTTTACTTTTGATGAGCTCAAAAGTAAATAAAAAAAAAAAGGTACATATCTAAGTAAATATTATTTATTAGAAATCTGTGTGGGATTCCAGGCTTCGTTTAAAACAAAATGGCAATTTCATGTTAATAATAATATTATATCTAAATATATTTATATTTAAAGCTACATTTTATTCTGTGATGTGTCTGATTTAAAAACAATGGATGGATTTGTAACACAGCTAATATAAACACAGAATTCAAGAATTGCTATTCAAGAGTTAATGTGCTCTGACTGAGAGATATCTGGAGCAGTTGATGTCTAGCCCATGTCAGTATCATGTGTATCCTATCAATAGTCCATTACATCAAAATTTGACATAATTCTGCAATTAAAACCCCAACTAGCAGGAAAATCTGGCATTTATATGCATTTTACTTTCTGCTTTTGTAAAATATATTCATTTTAATGCAGCTGCCTTCAATGAAAGTATTTTCTGAAAGGAAAGCTAGTTTTTCTTTCCTCCAAACAATTCAATTTTAAAATGGAAGGGTTGTCTTAGATTTGCAGGTGTGCAGGTGTGGGTTTTTTTGTTTCAGTTTGCTTTTCTAGAGGAGGATCATCTTAAATTCAGGGACACTTCTAATTGAAATAAATGTGATATACACATTTTCTACACGATAACCCCCCCCCCCCAATATGCAGCTTTGTGTGTGAAATTTGCACTACAAAATAGTCTGGGCCAGATATGAATGGATTCTATGATTTATATATTGTACTGTGTTGGACTTCAATTTAGTAACCATTGTGTAGTCTTCTCTTAAAGACATTTAATAAAGTGAAATAATTCAATAAAGAAATTATGGCAAAAGATTTTTTTTCTGAAAATAAAGACCTATTACTGTCTTAAACCCAATAAGAATAGTCACATGATACAATTTTTTTTTTTATTTTAATGTCAAAAATGAAGGTTTGCATATATGGGAAGAATGTATATTATGCATTCTTTAATTAATATTACTTTTAAGATAAACATTATGAACCAAATGAAAATGTTTATAGAACAAGATAAAAACAGCAGATCCTCACGGGCAATTACTTATCATGAGCTTTAATCTCATGAACTACCACTACTCGTGGCAGATTCTGTATTTTATTTCCATTTTGTCATTTGCAATAGGAAAATGTTTATTTCGTTGCCATTCATTTCATTTACCACTCAGTCAACCCTGACGCCCTGCAAGTATATGTGGTTTTCCACACAACATTTTCAAACTTATAAAATCATTAGTAACAATGAATTAACCGATAGTAAATCAATCCTTCCCCAAGATGGACTATGATAAAGCTTAGCTATGGGTGAAGAGCAGGTGAAATAAACTGTCTTTGTTGTTGTTAGTTGCGAAGTCGTGTCTGACCCATCACGACCCCATGGACAATGTTCCTCCAGGCCTTCCTGTCCTCTACCATCTTCTGGAGTTCATTTAAGCTCGCGCCTACTGCTTCAGTGACTCCATCCAGCCACCTCATTCTCTGTCGTACCTTCCTTCTATTGCCCTCAATCTTTCCCAGCATTAGGCTCTTCTCCAGTGAGTCCTTCCTTCTCATTAGGTGGCCAAAGTATTTGAAAACTGTCTTTAAGGATCTTCTAAGAACTATGAGTTCCACAAACCTCAGGTGATTGGAATTGTAAGCATGGAGGCTTCCACAAGGAAGATGGAACTGGAATTTGCCACCGCCGACTCACCCAGGCTGACTTGCTGTAGCCAACATGCCACTGGACAACTTGACATGGCCAATTGCAGCCTGGATCTGCACAGGGACTACTTGGGCATGCCACACTTGCTCCACGACTTGGTCAACAGACCATGCCTTGGCTGATGAACCACTGAGATTCCACGTTCTGGCTCACCCCTGCCTCGAGGACTTCTAACTTGAGAAGGTTCAGATCTAAGGCAAGACAAGGTCTACTGCAATCCTCCCATGGTATGTTGTCCTGAAGCAAGTTGGTCATGGTGAGTTGCCCTGCAGTGAGTTGGCCAGGGCGAGTTGCATGCGATGAATTGTCCTTAGACCCCAGGGAAGATGTATCATCTTACCCACACTTCAGGAGAGGGGGATTCTTGACAGGCCTTCCAGAGATGTCCTTATATAAGCTATAGATTTAGTTCTGGCAAAGCAGTGCTTAATGTAACTCAGTGCTGGGCCTTACAGGGCTTTAGGGGGTCATTCTCAACTCTTGAAATTGGGCCCAGAAACTTATTGGCAACTGGTGCAGAGAAGGCAGAGGAAGTGTTACCTTGCAATAAAGGAACCCCAGGAACTGAACATTCAGAGGAACTGCTTTGCTTTTGAGAAAGTGTGTGTGTGTGTGTGTGTGCGCGCGCGCGCATGTCCGTGTGTGTGTGTGTGTGTGCTTTAAGTGAAATTTATTTAACTGGAGAGCAAAACAATGAGGCCTGGGTGGAGAAAATGCTTGATGAACTTGGACAGAGGGAAGAGAGAATAGCTTGAGCCAGAACCTAGTTTTCATCTTTATGGTAGTTTTATTGTGTGATTTTCATTTGTTCTGATTAATTTTGAAATACTTTGCTATCTCACTTGGTGCAGCAGAGCTGGGCGCATTAGATAATCAGAGATATGAATAATAAACTATTCATAAAAGTGCTTAGCTCTCTGTTGCTCTTAAACTTAATGGAGTCTTTGCTGCATATTTCTAATTCTAATAGCTAATAGGTATATTTAAAATGGACATAGACCAATCAATTAGTTGTTTACGGCTAACTTATTGTTACAAATTGTCTGTGGTGAAAGCAAATGCATGTCTACACATTCTACATTTTATTTCATTCCTATTCCAAGTCAGATATAATCAGCAGGCAAGAATGAAACATATGAAACTAGACTTTAGAAATTGATCTCTGCATCACACATCATATGCAATAGATTCATTTTGTTTTTAAGCTGAATAAAGTGGGATTTCTTTTTTAATAAAAGCAAACAATGTATACCTTACATTACTAAATTACCCATATAATAAATCCAGAACATTAATTGAACTTCGTTATTTCCAGGTTTTTCAAGACCGGCTAAATGAGATCTGGTATGGAAAACCAACTCCATTGCTGATGGGAGGAAGAACTTTCATGATGACTCTTGGTACATGTTTAGATTCTTACATATTTGACTGTATCAGTTTATGCAATTTTCTGAAATAATGGAGGGTTATGCAAAGATTGCAGCTTGGATCAACATCTGCTTCCTCTAAGCCAGGGGTCTTCAAACCTGGCCCTTTTATGACTTGTGGACTTCAACTCCCAGAATTCCTCAGCCAGCATGCCTGGCTGAGGAATTCTGGGAGTTGAAGTCCACAAGTCATAAAAGGGCCAAGTATGAAGACCCCTGCTCTAAGCTGAAAAAAAGGACCTTCATTGGAATATATATTGAAGCTACTAAGATTTTCACTGGTCCTATTGATTTACATTTGGTTCCCTTAAACTGAAACTCCCACAGAGATAATAAGGGCCAGAAGTGTGTAATATGTCGGCCTCCAGATATTGCTAAGCTCCAGTGCCCATCTAGATGATGGGAACTACAGTATTGTTAAATATCTAAAAGAGTGTATATTGCATACTTTTCTACACACTACTGAGCAGAGCATTTTGCTATTTAATCTTGATTTAGGATTGCAATCTAAATGTTTCTCCCTCAACTTTTCTTTGAAAAAACTGGCAGTCATTATCAAATAATACAGGTAGTCCTCAATTTACAACAGTTTGTGTAGTGACCATTCAAAGTTACAACGGCACTGAAAAAAAGTGACTTACGACCATTTTTCACAGTTACGATCTTTGCAGCATCTCCATGGTCACGTAATCAAAATTCAGCTGCTTGGTAACTGGTTCATATTTATGACATTGCTGTGTCCCACAGGTCATGTGATCAGCTTTTGCGACCTTCTGATAAGCAATTCAATGGGGAAACCACATTCACTTAACAACTGGGTTACTAATTTATCAACTGCAGTGATTCACTTAACAACTCTGGCAAGAAAGATCATAAAATGGAGCAAAACTCATTTAACAAATGTCTCACTTAACAACAGAAATTTTGGGCTCAATTGTGGTCGTAAGTCAAGGACCACCTGTACTAACTGAATTATTTTTTTCAAAGTATGTACTCCACATTTCTTATTTATTTTTGCAACACTTCTATGAGGTAGGTTGGAATGAAAGACAATATGGTCAAATCTGTTACTAATAAACTTTAAAGCTCTGTATATCAACTAACCAAAATGGCTTTCTTATAATTTTTTTAAAAATTGAGAGTCCTTTTATTCCCCAAAATTATGCATATACAAACGTGCTTATTTCCCAAGTTCTTTTCATAAATCTTTACAATTTTTCTTGATCTGTCCTCAGAATGAGATGTGGAGAAATGGGTTAAGTACAAGTTCTGTCATATGGTAAATATGAAGATTATGTACATCATGCTGAGTTCATGCATAACGATACCATAAGCCATCATGTGATTGTTTGGTTTGAGCTCATCATACTGTATTGGCTCTGGGTGTGGTGACTCTGTGGTGTAGGTCATGGTTTATGACTTAGCATGCTGTATGAACCCGGCCAATTGTGATTTATTCAATAAAGATATCTTTAAAAAAACACAGCTAACACTAGATGCAGGTGCCACATATTTCATTTCAGCTCTAAATCTTAATGCCACACTTTATTGATCTGTTAATTTACAAAACATATATGGCTGCCCTCTTAACATTGTGATTCTAGTAGTGAGTGAAATCTACTGAACTCTGCGATACATAGAATCTTCATGAAAAGAAATGGTTGTTGAAATAACCAGTTGTATACAAGCAGTGCATGGTTTGAAACTCAGTAAACCTGAATTTGTTTGTTTGGTTACTCCCTACCTTCATTATTTCTACAAATAATTCAAGGCGGTGAACGTATCCATCACATCGTCCTCCTCCTATTTTGAGTGTGCAATGCAAAGAAGGAAAGGTTCCCTAAAGCACATGTGCCTGGTTGAATCAAATACTCCTCCAGCCCTACTGTGACTTGGCATGTCCCATTGGACAACTGGAAACTGCAGAGGAAGGGTGCTGCTGCCAGGAATGAGGTCCAGTGGGTTTTCAGTGCATTCTTTCCTGGGAATCGGTGGTTACCGACACAATCAGTTCAACAGAGACACTAGTAAGATACATTGGTTAGGCATGGTAAAACGTTGGTATCAGATGTATATAGTCGAACAATTTCTGCACTAAATAGTGTGGTGTGTTCTGGCAATGGGAGAGCAGGAATAGAAACCCTGCTATCCTTATGTTTTGCTTAATATAATCCCTGAAAGCAGCTATTGCCTCAAATGCCTTTGTATTTTATATGCATCAAGAAAGATGAGCCATACATCTTTGCAGTTGTTTGTTTGTTTGTTTGTTTGTTTGTTTATAACATTTATATAACTGCCCATCTTTCAGCCAACTCTGGGCAGCTCCCAAGCTGACTGTAGACTGATTGCACACAATCACACTTTCATATTTTTACTCCCTTCCCCTAAGCTATTTACTATAAGAAAGAAAGAAAGAAAGAAAGAAAGAAAGAAAGAAAGAAAGAAAGAAAGAAAGAAAGAAAGAAAGAAAGAAAGAAAGAAAGAAAGAAAGAAAGAAAGAAAGAAAGAAAGAAAGAAAGAAAAGATTTCTCATTTTGGATGTATAATATTGCATTTCAACAGCAATTGAGCACCGAGGCCATTTAAAGATGTAATTGAAAGGGATTAAGTCAAGGGCTCCATTTGTTCCAACACAATTAGTCCAACATAATATCACTTCTTAGTATAAAAGAGAGACACTTCCTACTGCTGCTTAAAAGCTCTGCCTGCTGAATGTTTTATAATAAATGTGTGCTATAAAAGCAGGTACGTGAATCCCATAAAAAAAGCTTATTAACCAGACTGCTAATGCTGCAAAAACCAGCCTCCAGTAAACATACGACTGTTTCTGTTATAATATAATGATGCATAGTTGATTCCCTTTTATACTGTGTGCTGCACTTTGGGACTGTATTCATTTACCAAAATAATGCCAAATTAGTAGTGTAAATATTGAAATCAGACTTTTCAGGCTAACTAGTGGCCTAATTTTCTCTTCAATCTGCTCTTAATCTCAATTCATCAATAACGCTGCCTTATTATAGGGGCTTTGACAGCAAGCAAGGGCATTTGATAAATTATACATCTCAAGCCAGATTTAAAATTTGAAGCTCAAGTGCTAATTATCTATACAGGCCTAGTTAATAACGAGATTCCTTGTTAAGTATCTGATCACAGCATGGACGTCATTTGTCAAGAACCTCAAATCTACCTTGGAGACCAGCTCTTCGAATTCTCCCTTGCCTACCATATGTAAAATCGGGATCTTTGTTTCTATAATAACCTTTTATTAGGAAGCTGACATAATGATTAAGTTCACTGTAGACACACACAATGAATTAGACAATTACCCTTGCTGCTTTAAACTACTCAGGCTCCTAGCAAGACAAAATAATTAATATTGAATTTTAATTTGATGTGTTACACATTTAAACCCCAATTTGCAAAGTACACCTGGAAAGCTGCTGCTGTTTCCTTGCAGTTTTGTGCTGATGAAATCAAGGCCCCTGCCGTTTGAACGTAAAAGCACAGAAGGCCTGATGCACCACAATCTCTCCTCAGTGGAGCAAAGAATTTTCCAGCATTAATGGGAAAGGTAATTACCTAGGTCTAACTTTATAGCCTTTTCTCTAATGAAACTATAATCTCCCAGGCCGATACGCTTTAAGCATTTACAGGATTTTAATGATTTCATTGCCATAATGGTTTGTTACTCAAGCTACTTTTAAACACACGGCGCCTTAAAAAGCCAAAGATGCCAATTGTGGTTTAACATTTAATTTTGCAGGTGGATGTATGTATATGCTTGTTTGTTATGGCTTCTGGAATGAAAGCTGTCCACGGAGAAGATGCAGAAGAGATCTGTCTTTTTGAAAAGGCAGCAGGTTGTATTTCTTTGAGCTAAGGATGACTGAATATGGATGAGAAGAGGTGGAAGGGCTGGCTGCCATTGCACTCCCAACAAAGATTGTTGGCCACAAAGTCTCCTACACATTACAAGGCTTAACAGTATGATGCTGAGATGCTGCTCAAAAATGAATTAATGAAAAAACACCCTTCTGGATCAGACCAAAGGCTTACCAGCCCCAGAATTTGGTTATTCTATATCACATGGTGGCTAATAAAACCTACCAAAGGCCAAAAGCAGAACAATAACATCCATCCATCTATCCATCCTTTCAATAAACCAAAATTGCTCTAAAGAACTCAAGATCATCTATTCAAATTCAAGGTAGGGTAATTCAGGACCAATTAAAGGATATGTTGATAAAAATAATAATGATAATGATAATGATGACAACAACGATGACAACAACAACAACAACAAGAATAAGAATAAGAATAAGAATAAGAATAAGAATAAGAATAAGAATAAGAATAAGAATAAGAATAAGAATAAGAATAAGAATAAGAATAAGTTGGAAGGGACCTTGGAGGTCATCTAGTCCAACCCCCTGCTCAGGCAGGAAACCCTATACTATTTCAGACAATTGGCTGTCCAGTCTCTTCTTAAAAACTTCCAGTGTTGGAGCGTTCACAGCTTCTGGAGGCAGGTTGTTCCACTGATTAATTGTTCTAACTGTCAGGAAGTTTCTCCTGAGTTCTAGGTTGCTTCTCTCTTTCGCTAGTTTCCATCCGTTGCTTCTTGTCCTGCCTTCAGGTGCTTTGGAGAATAGCTTGATTCTCTCTTCTTTGTGGCAACCCCTGAGATATTGGAACACTGCTATCATGTCACCCCTCGTCCTTCTCTTCATTAAACTAGACATACCCAATTCCAGCAACCGTTCCTTATATAGTTTAGCCTCCAGTCCCCTAATCATCTTTGTTGCTCTTCTCTGTATTCTTTCTAGAGTCTCAACATCTTTTTTACATCGTGGTGACCAAAACTGGATGCAGTATTCCAAGTATGGCCTTATCAAGACATTGTAAAGTGGTATTAACACTTTGTGTGATCTTGATTCTATCCCTCTGTTAATGCAACATAGCACTGTGTTGGCTTTTTTGGCAGCTGCAGCACACTGCTGGCTCATATTTAAGTGATTGTCCACTAGGACTCCGAGATCCCTCTCACAGTTACTATTATTGAGCAAGGTACCACCTATACTATATCTGTGCATTTGGTTTTTCTTGCTAAATGTAGAACCTTACTTTTTTCACCATTGAATTTCATTTTGTTAGATAGCACCCAATGTTCAAGTCTGTTATAAGCCTATCTTCTGGAGTGTTGGCTATTCCTGCCAGCTTGGTGTCATCTGCAAATTTGGTGAGTTCCCCATCTATCTCCTCATCCAAGTCATTGATGAAGATGTTGAAGAGCACTGGGCCCAGAACAGAGCCCTGGCGCACCCCACTACAGTTTAGATATGGCAATTGGTTGCAATTAGCCAGAAATGTGGATAGAAACACCTATGAAGATAGGTTTTGAGGGTAGAACCAGATTGCAAAACCTGGGTAACAAAATCATCCTACAAATGCCACCTCATTGCCGGCAATGGAAAAAAAGTCACGATATATTGCGCCATGTCATGTGATATTGCGAGTTTGATACCCCTGCTTTAGAACATATGGTTCCTAGCTTTAATGAGATGTTAATTTATTCTGTCATAATACATGTTGTGCATTTTTATAATATTGTATGCTTCTTTTGCATATTCTTTAATTATTCTTTAGTTTTTTAATCTTTAGTGTGTTGGTGTTCTTCAGTTTTTTAATCTTGTGAAGGCACCCAGAGTCATTTTTAATAGTACTTTCAAGTTCTGGAGCACCAGTTTCCATAAATTCCAGACAACAAAAGTATTATTGTATGGGAATTACAAGAATGGTAGTCTAGTTGCACAAAGGCTCAATTCTCTTGGAAATTCCTTTAGGTTCTATTGAAATTAAATTTAAATTAATGTAAGTAGTGGAAGGGCAGAATAAAATTCAAACCTTTATTTATTTATTTATTTTCATCGTACCATCATTTCTGTTAGTTAAGGAAGATCAATTGCTCTGGTATTTTTGGAAGGATTTTACTTAGTCATATTTTGCTATGGTATCATCAGGTTATTCCATTCATAAGGATTAAGCAACACAACATCCATTCTCCACTACAAGATGCACACTATTTATCTAGGCTGCCTCCATGTTTCCATGTCAAAATGAGTGAGATTCTGTAATCACTCTGTTAGAATTTCTCAGGCGTAATCTAATTTTTGATAGTTAAGAGGTTGGCACAGAATTAATCTCATAGTCCCAGTCATGAAATGCATATAATCTTGCACGTTTCAATAACATCAAGTAAGAATCACAAGCTTTTAAGTTGGTTAACAGGATTGCAGCCTTAATTAGTTGCTCAAATTGAGTTGGCTTCAGGTATTGGTAGAAGTTGCCAAATCCAGGTCCTAAGAGAGAGCTTAAATTTCTAAAAGTTGCATTGAAAGTTAAAATCCAATCGAAAAATGGCTACTCCTACCATTATCACATTGCAGTGGCAAAGAGAATTTGGTACAAAGCATGAAGATCCTAGATTTCTGAATTGAATTTTAAATATAGTTCTTGCTGTCATGGTTCCAGAAAAATGTTTGGGTTTGGAAACGAGTTTGGAAAAAAGGATCTTACCATAATCTCATATTAATTCTTTGCAAATTTTAAGTTCCTCAGTGTTCAAGAGAACCAGTTTGGTGTAGTGATAAGGCATCAGACTAAAAACCAGAGGACTAGCCCAAGACGTTGTCAGGAATCAATATTGACTTAAAGGTACATACATATATAAAAGGGAGAAAACCCATAAAGTAAATGTTGCATAGAAAGGACCAAATAGTTTCTATAAGCTAAGGCTATTAATAAAAACGTTGCTTCTGCCTTTAAAAAAAACCTGGGTATTGGTCATTTAGGTCTAAGAGCTGTGGTGGCACAGTGGTAAGAATGCAGTATTGCAGGCTAATTCTGCCAACTGCCAGCAGTTCGATCTTGACCGGCTCAAGGTTGATTCAGCTTTCCATCCTTCCAAAGTCAATAAAATGAGGACCCAGATTGTTGGGGGCAAAAGGCTGACACTGTAAACTGCTTAGAGAGGACTGTAAAGCAGTGAAGTGGAATATAAGTCTAAGTGCTATTGCTATTAATAGTTAGGATGCTGGCCCAAAAACTAGGGGACTGTGAGTTGCAGGCCTCCCTTAGTCATGAAAGCTGGATGGGTGACTTGGGGTCAGTTGGTCTCTGTTTCAGCCCAACCCACCTCACAGAGTTGTTGTTATGGGGAAAATAAGAGGCAGGACTATTACTTTGAGTTGACCAATATTTGTGCACAAGTGTATACATATGTTATCAAATAGGTGCAACAATGACAGCAATGACAAATTGTTTCTATCCTGTTGCTAAGAAAACTATATAGGTTTTGCCCATTAAATCTACAAGAACTGAACTCTACTTGAGGGCGTCTTTATATATACAGTATATATATAAGTTACTAAATTTTAGTCACAATTGGTTTGGCTTATTATAAGAGATCAATGTCTAACTACCAAAGGGTACTTAATTTTCATATAGTTTGAACATTGTATATCTGTGCCTTCAAGTCAATTTTTGACTCCTGGCAACTGTCTGGACTAGTCACTACATTTTTCTTGGCAAAGGTTTTAGGAAATGGTTTGCCATTTCCTGTTTTCTAGGGCTGACTGGCCCAAGTTCACCCTTGTGCTTTGTGTTTAAGGTGAGACTAGAACTCACAGTCTCCTGGTTTCTAGCCTGCAGCCTTAACCACTACAGGTAGTCCTCGACTTACAATAGTTTGTTTAGGGACCGTTCAAAGTTACAACAGCACTGAAAAATGTGACTTATAACCATTTTTCACAGTTACGACCTTTGCAGCATCCCCATGATCATGTGATCGAAATTCAGATTCTTGGCAGCTGGTTCATATTTATGACCATTGCTATATACCAAGGTCATGTGATCCCCGTTTGCGAGCTTCTCACAAGCAAAGTCAATGGGGAAGCTGGATTTACTTAAAACCCAGGTCCCTAACTTATCAACTGCAGTGATTCACTTAACAACTGCGGCAAGAAATGTTGTAAAAGGGGGCAAAACTCACTGAATAAATGTTTCACTTACCAGAAATTTGGGGCTCAACTGTGGTCTAAGTCAAGGACTACCTGTATACCATATTGGCTCTTTATATATGTATGAACTATATATAGTTACTTATACATGTATTAACAGTGTGCTGTGTTTTTTAAATTATGTTACTTGGTTTTGGACTATAAGCAGCATGACAATGAGGGACAATAAAACAACTAATCACACTGCTTATTAGTTATGGTAATCACAAAACCCCAGGGTGATCGCAAACTCAGCAGTCTGAAATCTGAATTTTGCTGTGTGGGACTTTTAGAGAGTGGAACTTTTCAATCACTACATCAGAGTTTGGAGAATCCTCCCCTTACCCATTTAGACTCTGTGGCTACCATCTTTGCTTATCTTAAACTGCATGCTTCAAATCTGAGGACAACCCGTCTTGATCGTGTGTAGTTTGTAGGTTGTCCCTTTTTTAATAGGTTCTTTTTTCCCCTGATAATGTGTTCATGTGAAAGTGATTTTAGTGGTTTTACAATTGATCAAATAGGTTGACTTAATATTTTATATATATTTTATATATTACAGAAGATGGGATTTGAGATAAATCAATCGGTACATATCTTTTCAGTAGTAAATGTGTGTTGCATTTTTAAACAGCGCTGATAATTCTTTGGGGAAATATGGATTGTGGCAGACATTTAATATACGCCAGGGCTGGGGAACTATGGCCCTTTTATGACTTGTGGACTTCAACTCCCAGAATTCCTGAGCCAGCTTTGTGGTTGAAGTCCACAAGTCATAAAGGGCCATAGTTCCCCACCTTTGATATACGTAATACATTGTTGACAGGAGGATGAAGCAGAAGCAAACATCTTATTTGCTTAGAAAATATGAAACTTGAGGGGGAAAACATGGAAGTTAAAACTCTACTACCTTGATTACTTTTGAAAATAATACATTCCAGAGATTCCCTGCACATTTCAGAAACACAACGCCTATACAGGTGATCCTCTCTTAACAACCACTCATTCAGCAACCTTTTGAATTTATGATGATGCTGAACAAGCAATACTTACTACTAGTCCTCAGAGTTCTGGCTGTTGCAACATCCCCATGGTCACATGACCACAATCTCAGTACTTGGCGCCCAGCTCACAACCACACCACAGCCAACTCGCCACAGCCAACTCGCCACAGGACAACTTGCCACAGGACAAGAGTTACACTAATATCAAAGAAATGGTGGAATAGAATCATTAAAGAAAGGATGCAAAAGGAGGGCAATGTAAATGGCAAAAATTAAAATATTTTTTTTATTTATTTTAAATAATTAAATTGAATTGTTAAATTATCCTGTGGCAAGTTGGCCATGGCGAGTTGTCCTGTGGTGAATTGGCTGAGGCGAATTGGCTGCGGTGAGCGGTCCATGGTGAGTTGTCCCATTCCATCTCACAGTCACATGGTCGCCATTAACAACTTTCTTTGTTGGCTTCGTACAAATAAAGTTAATGGGGAAGTCAGAAGAAGATTACAAATGGTGGCCACCAGTGGTGGGATTCAGCCAGTTCGCACCAGTTCGGCAGAACCGGTAGCTAATATTTTTTTTGCCCAGGCCCAGAATGGACTTCCAGAAGTGGCATCCACACAGAGAACCGGTTATTCACATATTTGAATCCCACCACTGGTGGCCACATATTCCCACCTAAGAGCAGTGCACAGTTCGCTTAATGACAGAAACCAGGAAGTGCCAAACTACCATCACTAAGTGACACAGTAACGTGACATCACACTTTACAACCACTTCACTTAATTACGGAAACTGCACTCCTAATTGCCATCATTAATCATTAATCCGCTGCTGTTCACCCTGTTGACCCATGACTGTTGTGCTAGGTTTGCCACGAACCATATTGTGAAGTTCGCAGATGATACAACAGTAGTGGGCCTTATTCAGGATGACAAGGTGGAAGCTTACTGCAAGGAGGTTGAGGGGTTGGTGAACTGGTGTAAGGAAAACAGCCTAGTTTTAAATACCAGAAAAACCAAAGAGATCATTGTTGATTTCAGAAAAGGTAGGCACAGCCACACTTCTCTGTGCATTAATGATTCACCGGTGGAGATGGTTACCAGCATCAAATTCCTGGGTGTGCACCTAACGAGTAGGCTGACTTGGTCGCTCAACAGTGAGAAACTGGTGAAGCGGGCACAGCAGCGCCTGCATTTTCTGCGCCGCATGAGAAAAGCACATCTTCCTTCCCCTGTCCTGACCACTTTCTACAGGGGGACATTCGAGAGCATCCTGTCATACAGCATCACAGTCTGGTTTGGAGGCATCACTGCTTCAGACAGGAAGACGGTGCAGAGAGTGGTGAGAATGGCCGAAAAGATCATTGGCAGTTCCCTCCCTCCCATCCAGGACATAGCACAGAAGCGTTGCTTGAGCAGGGTCCGTAAGATTATCTGGGACACTACACATCCTCTTCACGACCTGTTTTCCTTGTTACCTTCTGGGAGGAGGCTTCGTGGTATCCGTAGCAGAACATCCAGATTCAGCCATAGTTTCATTCCATACAGCATTAACCTTGCAAACTCTCAAGCTTCCTCCTTCCGTTATATATTCAAGATGGACAGTATTTAATATTTATTTGCTACGTATATGTAGGGGTGTGCGTCTATACATGTGTTGTTCATAGTATGTTTAGGTGTGTGTCATGTATGTGTTTCACTTTGAGAGCGGGCAACTAAATTTCATTTTTGATGTGTGCCGTTGTGCCCACAGTATAAAAATGACAATAAAGGTTATCTTATCTTATCTATCTTAATCAAGGATTTTCTACACTGGTTTTATATGTGCAATTTCATAATGGATGCATTTCCAGTATATGGCTACTGAAACACAATCCCCTTGGCATTTTGTGGCTTTCATTGTTGTAGCCCAGTAAATTGCAATACATTTTTGTATCATTGGGTGATAGGATATATAAACAAATTATACTGCATTGGAAAGAAATAACCTGTTCTCGTAAATCCTTTCCAAGTAAGGATTGCATTCAAATAAGAATCTGGTCAAAGTCTCCTCAGAATATGTTTCCATCTGTAGTCCCATAGAGAGTGTGAATTCTCCCACTACTGCTTGAATATAAATCCAGCATAATGCCTGAATTATATTTCTACTGATGAAGCTCCACACTAGAAAAAGAAATAAGTTGATTTACTAACGGGTGCAGTAATTAATCTCAGAGAGGTTAGGAGATACTGCATTAAACTGAAAAGGTTATAGAGATGAAATCAAATGAACAAGTTGGTGTCTTTAATACCTTAACATTTACTCTTCCAGCTGTCCAAGTACATCAAGAGATTTAATTAATTCTGAAATCTTCTGATCTGTCAAAGGGGAAGAAAAAGCCCCACGTTATAAGCAAGAGATTCCTGGTTGACCTCAGGGCCTGAAACTCGAGTCCCTTAATAAATGAGAAGCAAATGCTTTAATAGTAACAGTAAATTTTGAAGGGGGCACTGGCAAACAAGAATAAAAAGGTTAAACTCCAATGCAAATGATCACTAGCACATTTAGCTTGAAAGGCCTGTTGGCTGAGCCTAAATTTTACATAATAATAGCTCTTTGCACAAAATCTCCTCACCTGTTCAGTGAACCGTGCCTTTGTTATAATACCTGTCTCTCCATGCTTTCCTATTCCCACAGGTGAGAAAGATACTGCTGGAAAGTTAAGAATGTGTGGAATCAAATGTGCTCGTTAAGAAGCTTTGGATTTTTCATCTGGAAAGTATCCTCACCCCACTATAGTTGCTTTTCCTTGTTTGTTTTCCCTTGCTTTTTTTTTTTTTTTAAAAGCACCTTTGTGACCTTGGGACATATCACTAGCGAGGTACTCAACTTTTTCTGAGCCAAGTGGCAGCCTTCTTCTTTAAGTAATTTGCCATAGGTATCCTAGGTGGGTCCAAAATCTGAGTTTGATTACAATTTCAAATTAATGAAAAATAAAGAATTTTTTTTTAAAAAAAATCCAATTTAGTAACAACATTTGGTAGTTTTGAGGATACATCTTAGAACTTTCAGGTCCACATTCAGCCCATGTTAGCTCTGCAAAATAGTCCAAGCAAGAAACAAGAAACCCATCCAGGAATAGTAGCTCTATAATAATAACAATAACAATAACAATAACAACAATAATAACAACAACAACAACAACAATAATAATAATAATAACAACAATAACAATAACAATAACAATAACAATAACAATAACAATAACAATAACAATAATAATAATAATAATAATAATAATAATAATAATAAGATGATGATGATGATGATGATGATGATGATGATGATGATGATGATGATGATGATGATAATGATGATGGTGGACGGGACCTGGGAGGTCTTCTAGTCCAACCCCATGTTCAAGCAGGAAACCCTATACCATTTCAGACAAATGGCTGTCCAATCTCTTCTTTAAAACTTCCAATGTTAGAGTATCCACAACTTCTGGAGGCAGGTTGTTCCACTGATTAACTGTTCTAACTGTCAGGAAATTTCTCCTTAGTTCTAGGTTGCTTCTCTCCTTGATTTATTTCCATCCATTGCTTCTTGTCCTGCCTTCAGGTGCTTTGGAGAATAGCTTGATTCCCTCTTCTTTATGGCAACCCCTGAGATATTGGAATACTACTATCATGTCACCCCTAGTCCTTCTCTTCATTAAATTAGACATACCCAATTCCAGCAACCGTTCCTTATATGTTTTAGCCTCCGGTCCCCTAACCATCTTTGTTGCTCTTCTCTGTACTCTTTCTAGAGTCTCAACATCTTTTTTACATCATTGTGACCAAAACTGGATGCAATATTCCAAATGTGTTTTACCAAAGTCTTATAAAGTGGTATTAATACTTCACGTGATCTTGATTCTATCCCTTTGTTAATGCAGCTCAGCAGTGTGTTGGCTTTTTTGGCAGCTGCAGCACACTGCTGGCTCATATTTAAGTGATTGTCCACTAGGACTCCGAGATCCCTCTCACAGTTATTGCTGTTGAGCAAGGTACCACCTATACTGTACCTGTGCATTTGGTTTTTCTTGAAGCTATTTCTCCCCTCCTTTCCTTTTACTCTCTGCAAAACTAGAGAAGGTCCCTACAGGCAGCAGAGAGAAAGCAGAGCTGCTTAACTCATTCTTTGTATCGGTCTTCACACAAAAAGAAATTATAGCTCAATCTACCAAAAACATAACTGAAAAAGACAGACTAGAAATAAAAGTTAAAATAAACAAAAAAAAATGGTATGAGAACACCTGTCTGATCTTGATGAACATAAATCACCGGGACCTGACGGATTACATCCCATAGTTCTGAAGGAGCTGGCAGATGTCTTCTCAGAACCACTGTACCATATCTTTCAAAAATCCTGGAGCACTGGGGAACTACCAGAGGATTGGAAAAGAGCTGATGTGGTTCCCATCTTCAAAAAAGGGGAAAAAACAGATCCAGGAAACCACAGACCAATCAGCCTAACATCAACACCTGGGAAGATACTAGAAAAGATAATAAAAAAACAGATCTGCGAACATCTAGAAAAAAAACAAATTTATAATTAGAAGCTAGCATGGGTTTGTCAAAAACAGATCATGCCAAGCCAATCTTATTTCATTCTTTGACCAAGTAACTAAATTAGTAGACCAGCAAAATGCTGTGGACATAGTATACTTAGACTTCAGCAAGGCATTTGACACAGTAGAACACAACATACTTCTTGGAAAGCTAAAAAAAAGTGGGATAGACAGCATCACATCAGATGGATTTTTAACTGGCTGGCAAACCGTACTCAACGAGTAGTCCTTAATGGTACTATATCTACATGGAGGGAAGTAAGCAGTGGGGTACCACAAGGTTCTATCGTAGGCACAGTACTCTTCAACATCTTCATAAACAACTTAGATGAGGGAATAGAAGGGGAACTTATCAAATTTGCAGATGATATTAAGTTAGCAGAAATAGCCAGCACCCTAGATGATAGGCTCAAGATCCAGATGGATCTTGACAGACTTGAACACTGGGCCCTATCTAACAAAATGAAATTCAACATAGAGAATAGTAAAGTCTTATACTTAGACAAGAAAAACCAAAAGTACACATATAGATTGGGTGAAACCAGGCTTAATAGCAGCAACTGTGAGAGGGATCTTGGAGTCTTAGTGGAAAATCAATTAAATATGAACCAACAGTATGTGGTGGCAGCCAAAAAAGCCAATGCAATCCTGTTCTGTTTTCGATTGGGTAGACATTGAAGAGACTGGTTTAACAATAACAAAGGTTTATTCATTAATACATACACTGAACAGAACAGAAAACGAAACTAGCTCCCTCCTTTTTATACATGGAGCTCTGGTTAATGCTAACCAATGAATGCAGAGGTTTCTCCCGCACTAAAATAACAAGTCTGCCCGGGCCCCAGACATTCTGTCTCTTCAGTGACCACGTGGCCACCTTGCACCTGCTGCCTCATACAACTGAATACATTACACCCCTCCCCCCTTAGTGAAGAGCATACTGTACCCCCTTTTATTTGGTTACTTAATAAGCCGCCCCCGGATGGAGGCTACCCATTCACCTTATTTGTAAGCCGTTCCCGGAAGGAGTCTACCCGTTTCTTTCCCTAACCTTAGCCCAGCCTGCGACCTTTTAGGATGAGGCGCTCTTCCTTTGTTCATTACAGCTTTAACAAGCAGCTAATGGAAGCTTTAGAAAACACTACTGGCAATGCCAGCTTGTGTAAAAGTATTTTTTGTATCACTTGAGCATGCTTCAATGCTAGCAAGAACTCCAAATGCTAAGCTAGCGCAGACAGAGCCCTCACGTACTCCTTGAGGAATTTGGGAGGTCCTCAGATTCGGTCCGATCTCCGCGGAAGTGCCGCGGTTGCCTGATCTGCAAGCTTGCCCACCGGGCTCGGCAGACCAGGACTTGGGGACCCATTTGAAATGGTTGGAGTTGGGGCCTGCAGGCTGGCCTGTTGGTCCAGTTCTGCGTGCCGGGTTGGGGTAGGGTTCCCCTGAAGAGGGGTGGTGTTCCTCTGATCTGTCGAAACAGATGGTTGGGGGTTGTGTCCCGGATGGGCAACCCCCTCCCCATAGAGAGGTGTGAATGGGGGTCATGTCCCGGATGGGCAACCCCCCCCCCGTGGAGAGGCTGGAAAAAACCAATTCGCGCAATGTCCCCTGCGCATGGTGCCTGAGTCAGGAGCCGCCTCGAAGGCAAACCCCTCAATCGCTGTTTGCGATGAGCCAGATTCCGGGTCTTGTTGACCGTTCCGATCATTCTCGGGAGCTTCCTCCCCCCCAGAGCAGAGCCAGGAGCAGAAGAGTGGCTTGGCAACCTCCAGCGAAGCTGGTCGATATGGTGCCGCAGCACCCGACTGTCTTCCAACTCTACTTCGTAGGAGAGAGGACCGGTGACCCTACAAATGATAGCCACCACCCAGAAGTTACCAGGCCCATAGTTTCGAGCCCAAACCGGATCGCCCAAGTTCATCCTCCGCGGTGCCCGTGGTTGGGACACCTGCGATGCAACGCGATCCGGATGTAACCTATCCAGCTTAGTGATAAGCCGGCGACCCCATCGGAGCTCAGCGCGGCTTTTGCCCGTAGCAGTACATGGAGTGGTGCGGTGGCACAAGAGAAAGTCAGCCAACCAGTGATGCCAGTTGCCGTGCGTTAGTCATTTCAAAGAGTCTTTCGTAGTTCGCACCATGCATTCTGCTTGACCATTTGACGTCGGGTGAAAGGGCGCCGACGTAGTGTGGCATATTAGATTTGCCCACAGAAAGGACTGGAACTCCGAGGAAGTAAATTGAGTTCCATTGTCGGAGACAATTACGTCCGGCAGTCCGTGAGTGGCAAAAATGCCGTGCAGAACCCTGATGGTGATAGTGGAAGTGGCAGCAGACACTGGAACCACCTCCAGCCACAGAGTGACTGTCTACCACAATAAGAAAGAGTTGCCCCTGAAAGGGGCCAGTGTAGTCGATATGGATCCTCGACCAAGGATCCTGTGTTGTTTCCCACCTATGGATGGGAGCTTGGGGCATTTCTGGCCTGGACTGTTGGCAAACGTGACACCCTTGTACCTGGGTTTTGATCTCCTTATCGAGCCCTGGCCACCACAGGTGACTGCGTGCAAGCGCCTTCATTCGGACTATTCCTGGATATCCCTCATGCAGAGATACCAGGACTCTAGTCCTCAGTGAGGTCGGGATGACTACCCAACTGCCCCATAGTAGACACCCTTTGAAAATGGAGAGTTCCGATTTTCTCCTCCAAAACCCCTGAAATTCTGTGCCCGGACACGTGTCCGGCCATCCCGATAACACCCAGTTTAACACGCGTGTTAACATGTTGTCAGCAGCTGTCTCCGCTACTACATCTCCTGCATGGAGAGGGGATTCAGGCAGATCCTGAATGGAAAGGATATGGGTTGCTGGGGCAGGGGCAGGCTCTATGTCCCTTAAAGGCAACCTACTGAGGCCGTCTGCATGGCCCATCTCTTTGCCCGGCTTGTGAATCATGCAAAAATCATATGCAGAGAGGAATATGGACCATCTCAACATCCTAGGAGATATTATGTGGAGTGTCTGCTTGTCAGTTGTAAACAGCCCCAACAGTGGCTTGTGGTCCGTGAAGACCGTGAAACGGCGACCATACAAGAAGTCATGGAACTTCTTGATGCCCGCTACGATTGCCAATGCTTCTCAATCTATCTGCGCATAGTTACGCTCTGCGGCAGACAGGGTTCTGGAGTAATAGACTATCGGGACCTGAGTCCCATCTGTTTTAAGATGACTTAAAACAGCTCCGATCCCTTACGGGGAAGCATCGCACGCTATGCAAACAGGGAGCCGCTCATTAAAATGAGCTGATACTGCGTTTGAGGAAAGCAATGCTTTGACTGCAGCAAAGCTTTTCTCGTGGACACTCGTCCATGCCCAAGTAGCCTGCTTGTCTAGGAGCCGGTATAATGGCTCCGCCACGGCTGCCTTGTGGGGAAGGAATGCGTGATAGAAATTCAACAGTCCCAAGAATGCTTGGAGTTCTGTTTTTGTTTTGGGACTGGGTGCTTGCTGGATCGCCTCCAGCTTAGACTGAGCAGGGTGTATGCCTTCCGTGTCTGTGCAAAACCCCCAAAACTCAGTGGATGTGACTCCAATCTTGCACTTATCTTTCCTGAGTTTCAGGCCCGCTTTGCGAAACCGCAACAACACGGCCTTGAGCCTCTCAGCTAGATTCTCTACTGATTCCCCTGCGATGAGGACATCATCGAAGTATGGGCATATGCCCGGGAGGTCTCTGAGCGTTTGCTCCATGACACTCTGGAAGATACCTGGTGCTACGTTAACGCCGAATTGTAGCCTGCGCACCTTGAAAGCCCCCCGATGGGTTACAATGGTCTGTGCCCCTGCCGTGGCTTCATCCACCGGCAGCTGTTGGTAGGCCTGAGCCAAATCAACTTTAGCGAAAATGCAACCCCCTTGTAAAGATGCCAGAATATGGCTGACTACTGGCACGGGATAGGAGTGTTGCTGCAGTGCTTTATTCAGCGTGCACTTATAGTCAGCACAGATTCTGACCTCTCCGTTGGCCTTAAGTGGTGTCACTATGGGGGTTTCCCATGGACTGCTGTCCACAGGCTCTAAGATGCCCTGCTGGAAAAGTTTGTCCAATTCAGCATTAATTTTGTGCTTTAGAGTGAACGGCACCCGATGAGGCTTGATCCTAATTGGTGCGACAGAAGGATCTAACCTTAATGCAATTGGTGGCCCCTTATACTCTCCCAGTTCAGTGGTGAACACGTCCACGAAGTCTTTGCAGACTTGTTCCAAACTGGCCGTTTTTACGCTGTTCAGCCCCGTTACCTGGATTCCCAGAGCCTTGAACCAATCAAGCCTGATTAGGCTTGTCCTGTCCCCATTTACCACAACTACAGTCAGCATTCCCTTGAATTTCCGAAATTCCACCCTTATAGTGACCTCCCCTTTTACTCTGACCGGGGAATTCTGGAAATCAGTCAGAATTAGATTTGATGGCCTCATTTTCAGCCGTTGACCACTCCGGCCACAAATTCTATTAAGGGTGCTCTGGGATATGATGGACACGGCAGACCCCATGTCCAGTTCCATCCACAATGGGACCCCCTGCAACCTTACTTCTAGTTGCAGCTTTTTCTTTAATGGCCGCTATCCCCCGGTTCTATGGACGCTGCGCCTGCTGGCACAGAACCCCACCCTGTTTTGACTGGGTACCCCGGTACCTTTCTGAGGCAATTCTTTCTTGGCACTCTCTTTTCCGCGCCCTAAGCACACAACAGCGATATGGCCTTGCTTGCCACATGCTCGGCAATGAGCAGTCCGGAACCGGCAGTTGGCTCGCTTGTGGCGACCCCCGCATCCCATACACCTAGGGAAGGGATCTGCCTTGTCAAGGGGTCTCAACAGTCCTTTTTCCGGTAGTTGTCGCACCAGGTCAACTTCCTGGTCCAACTCGGCCTCTTCGTCCATTTCGACGTCCTCGTGGTGGACCGTCTGCGATGGGGAAGTGTTCTTTGAGAGCTGCAAGGCCCTTACAGCTCCGCCGGCTGCTTCCTCTGTGGTGACCTCTCGCAATGCCTCTTGGAATGATAACGTCTCCTTTGCAAAGATCTTTTGCTGGAGCTCTCGGCTCCGTAGTCCGCAAACCAAACGGTCCCGTAACCGTTCCTCTAAGTCCTTGAACTCACACGGCCTCGCTGCCTGTTGGAGGGCTGTAATAAATTTACGGACTCTCCTGGATGCTGGTCCCTCTGCTCGAAGGCGTGCCGCCATGCGATGACCGACAGCTCCTTCAGCATCTTTTTTAGCTCTCCATAGGGCACTGTCTCCAATGGCACTGGGGACATGAGGTTTTCCGCCATGTCGAAGACGGCTTGGCCGCAGATGCAGAGTAGCGTGGCGGCCTTCAGCTCATCTTCCGCAACTCGGTTAACGCGGAAGTAGTTCTCGGCCTGGGCGACGTACGAGCTCCACCGCTCTGGGTGAGCTACGTTGAACTCCGCTAGCCGACCCAGCTTGGCCATGCCAAGTCTCTTCTCTACCCGTGCTGCCACAAGTTAGAGGGTTTTCCAGGCAGTTCCTCGCAGCACTCTCCCCCAGCATTTGCGTACTGGCGGGTGAGTGAGCCTCAAATAGGAACGCCGTTCCTCTGCGTGTCTGGCCCTTCTTAGGTTGATTCAGGGCCTTCTTTAAGGTGGCAGCAGTATCCCACCTTCGTCGCCAATTGTTCTGTTTTCGATTGGGTAGACATCGAAGAGACTGGTTTAACAATAACAAAGGTTTATTCATTAATACATACATTGAACAGAACAGAAAACAAAACTAGCCCCCTCCTTTTTATACATGGAGCTCTGGTTAATGCTAACCAATGAATGCAGAGGTTTCTCCCGTGCTAAAATAACAAGTCTGCCCGGGCCCCAGACATTCTGTCTCTTCAGTGATCACGTGGCCACCTTGCACCTGCTGCCTCATACAACTGAATACATTACAAATCCTAAGTTGCATTAACAGAGGGATTCAATCAAGATCACATGAGGTACTAATACCACTCTATAAAGCCTTAGTAAGACCACACCTAGAATACTGCAACCAATTTTGGTCTCCATACTATAAAAAAGATGTTGAGACTCTAGAAAAGAATGCAGAGAAGAACAACAAAGATGATTAGGGGACTGGAGGCTAAAACATATGAAGAACGGTTACAGGAACTGGGCATGGCTAGTCTAGGGGAGACATGATAGCAGTGTTCCAATATTTGAGGGGCTGTCACAGAGAGGAGGGGTTCAACCTATTTTCCAAAGCACCTGAAGTCTAGACAAGGAATAACGGATGGAGAAATTTGAATAAATTCGAATAAAATAAGAAATAAGGAGAAATTTTCTGACAGTAAGAATAATCAATCAATGGAACAGATTGCCTTCAGATGTTGTGGGAGTTTAATCACTGGAAGCTTTCAAGAAGAGACTGGACTGCCATCTGTCAGAAATGGTGTAGGGTCTCCTGCTTGGGTGGGGGGTTGGACTAGATGACCTACAAGGTCCCTTCCAACTCTGTTATTCTAATTCTAATTTCTCATGCCATCCCCAGTTTTGTGGACCGAGACATCTTTTACATACCGGTTGACCAGTCTGTGGTTCTCCCTCTTGTCTCCTAATATCATTCTCACATACCATTACGTTCAGCATGCCTCACGTTGTAAAACTCAGCATGACACAAGGCGTACAATCTTATTACAACTTCATGGAATTTTAACAATCAACACCTCCGACACAATGAAGAAAAGCAAAGTCTGGTGGATGCAGAGCAAGTACTTACCTTCCACCCCAAGTTGGGGGTGTATCCTCAGTCCTCTCACCCAAATTGGGGTTATACCCATACCCAAATTTTACACAGAAAATTGATTTCAGTACTTAAGCAGCTCTCTAACCAACTGCAGTACAAGGATAACAAGGAAACTGTTTTGTCATGTGCTGTATTTTGTGACAGTCTACTCATGATATCGTAGACAACCACCCTGATTCATTTTAAGGCCAGCCTTAGCCATTCAAATGGTAAGCCCGTACATTGTGCCATTCAAATATGACAGAGGGGTTCGCAATAATTAGTATTGTCCCTTTTATAACTTTTCTATTTCCTGTGATACAGAATGTTCTAGTAATAAATATTTGACAACAGAAACCTTACCTTCTTTCATACTCCTACTGACTGTAGTGCCATTTAGTGCCATTTCTCCATGATCAGTGATCTACCATGATCTATCTCACTAATTCTACACTATCATTGGCATATGACTTCAGACATGCGATGTATCGGGGTCTTTTAATTATGAGTAGTTGGTTTGTCAGCTAAAGGATCTTTTTTTACACAGGAAAAAAAATCAAGCCTTGTTTAGCACCTGAAGGCAGGACAAGAAGCAACGGATGGAAACTAATCAAGGAGAGAAGCAACCTAGAACTAAGGAGAAATTTCTGGACAGTTAGAAAAATTAATCAGTGGAACAACCTGCTTCCAGAAGTTGTAAATGCTCCAACACTGGAAGTTTTTAAGAAGAGACTGGATAGTCATTTGTCTGAAATGGTATAGGGTTTCCTGCCTGAGCAGGGGGTTGAACTAGATGACCTCCAAGGTCCCTCCCAACTCTTGTTATTCTGTATTCTGTATTGTTAAGGAAAGAGTTGGTGCACTTCTTTAGCCTTCTAAAAACCCAGATGAAGGCAGAATAAATAAATGATAGACTAAATATACCATAAGCAAGAATCAAGAACAGCCAAGATAATCCCAGCAATGAGGAAAAGCAAAACTAAAACGATCATTCCAAGCAAAGGAGTGGGAAGCCAGAAGCATTATTTTATCATTATATTTTATCATTATTTATTTTTTGAAATTACATTCCTTCTTCCATTCTGAAAATCAGTATCAAACCATAAAAACATTGCAAAGAAAACTAGTTACAAGTGTAATTGCGCAACAATACAGGCACATGTACCAATATCACAATGACAATCAGTCATTCACAAAAATCAAATTATAAAAATCAGTAGAGAAGATGCCAGGTGCAATGGCATTCTTTGCAGCTCCAGGAGTTCAGTGCTGTGGTAGAGTAATTTTGTTATTTATTTATTTATTTAATTAATTAATTAATATGCTGACCATCTCATTGTTACAATGACTCTGAACAACTTACAAAATGATAATGAAATTTGAACACGTTTCACACTTTTACACATACAGAGAAAATGTATCAGTGCAATCTATATGCAACAGACTCCTATATTGAGTTGCTAGGCACAATTTTCTCTTAAGCTTAAAACAAAAGGGGCTATATTCAAAATGGGAAAATAAACTCATTTTGGAGGGACATATGCAATAAAGTTCTTTTCCTTTCAGGAAAAGTAAAATTAAGACGTTAGCTGAGATGTCAAAATTTTTCCGTTTTGATCACTTTCATCATCACCACCGCCACCAAATATCTACTAACATTTAAAAACTTGGCCTTAAAATATTCCAGACAAATAATTCTCACGTCGGTCAATGGTTCCTTTGAAACATTGTACAATGCAATAATCATAATTTTGTCCAAACATGATCTGGGTAGAGTTGCCAATTCAGCTCTGCCAGGCAACAATTTGCAGCTGTGATTATAGAACAGAAAAACTTTTTAACTAGGCAGGTACACACTGTTAAGGGTATTGCAGTAACTGGCAAGGCTAACGTGCTTGTAACTCTCTGCTTATTCCTTCATTGAATATAAGCACTCCTTTATCATGTATAATCTCAATCCATGACACAATTTTGTATCATTTTCCACCTCCCCATTTGTAGCTGAAACTTTCAGGATTCAGTCTTGGTTGCCAGAAATGCATCTTTTCAGAAAACAATTTTGGAATGGAAAAATTCATCATTCTACTGATGGAATAGCACCTACCTATGAAATGGATTTTTCTGTTTTTTTCTCCATCATGCCATACATCTCCTAAATCTATCCCAAAGGACTGTACTGCAGTGAAACTAAGATATGCAGGGGAGAGGAGAAATCCCTTGCCCGAAGAAAAAGACAGTAATTGTGTAACCCTGGACCTAGCCCTGGGGCTGGAGATAGAAAACAGTGTTAGAAGAATGGAATGGGATAAGAAGGGTTCACTTCCCAATACATCTCACTGCTCACTCTGGTCAAGTAGAGGTTGGCAAATCATTCCAAAGCCAGCTGTTCTTATTTCCCAAAGAAATGTACAGGTAGTCCTCAAGTTACAATTATTTGTTCAAAGTTACAAAGGAGCTGAACAAAGGGGCTTTTACCGCTGGTCCTCAGAGTTCTAACAGTTGCACACTCCCACAGTCATGGGTACAAACTTCAAGCACTTGGCAACTAGCTCACATCACAAATGGTTGCAACATGCCATGATCGCGTGATGGCCATTTGCAACCTTCCCTGCCGGCTTCTCAAGAGCAAAGTCAATGGAGAAACCAGCAGGGACAGTCACTAGTTGTTAGGGTAAGCCTTCCCCACTTTCTTTGTTGATAGGGACCACATGCCCTTTTTCTCCAGCCTCTCTGTGTTTGCACCCATGCATGCACCAATGCACCCATTGTTCTCTTTCCCTGACCTCCCTTCACTTGCATGCACCCCATGTCCTCTTCCCTTGACCCCTCTGCGCTCGCACGTACCATGCCCTCTTTCCCTGTCTCCCCTGTGCTTGCTTACACACTCCCCAAACCCATGCCCTTTTACCCCAGCTTCCCTGTGCTCACCCTCATCCTGTGCCCTCTTTCCACAGCCTCCCTGCACTTGCACATGCAACCTCAGCTGCTAGCAAGCCCTTTGCAAACTGATAAGCAGAGTGTCAGCTCTGCGCTGTCCTGTGCCGTGGAGATATTCAGCTTCAGATTGACAGCAGAAAATGCATGAGTATTGATTGACACGGTTAAAGCAGTTAAAGCTAAGTTTCGACCAAAAGGAAAGTTTCAGTGTGCCATATAAAGAGTCTTATGGGCTCCTGTTTGTCAGAGAAGCTACCAAAGAAAGCGTTCATCCAAATCAAAAGTGTTTTCAGGGAATTCATGCCAAGGCATATTTTGGTATAGACCTATGATGATATACAATCCTACCTAATAAACTCTTCTGAGGATGCATAATAATTGCTGGAATCTGGTGCAATTCAAATTTTGGGCGTTTGCATCCTTTCAACTTAGGTTTGAATTTGCTTTCACATGAAGTGCATGTGGAAAGAACATATGCTATTACAGAGGAACTTGGAGTTGCTATATACTAGTTGTGTCTTATATTTCACTCCTGGCACAGCCCTGATGCCTTGGCCCAAGGTTCCATTTCATTCTTGGAAAGAACATAAAACCAGAGGAGAGCCCAGGAATAAGGAAACAACTTTGGAGAAATGCGGAACAGCCCTATATGTATCACTACCCATTTTCTCCAAGGAGTCAATTAAAAGCAAGGAACTAACATGTTCAAATGCCTGAGTACAACGTCACCATCCATTGATTAACCACAACGGCACTGGGAAATTGGCTGAAGGTTGGCAAGAAAAACGGCCAAATACTGAAGCATTTCCACATTCAGATCAATTGGTTAGATAGAAGGCCAATTGGGCATGATTCATAATAGGTTTTTCATTGTACAGGTTTTTTTTATAAGTCCTGTGAAAGATGATTTTGGTACTTTTTCTGTAGCTGCCCCCAATTCCCAACATATTTGTCATTATTTATATCCTCATGATCTTTTCCTATTAGTTTTTCCTATTTGTTTTATCTTACATAATATTGTCTTCTGTATTTTACTTTGGTAGTTAGTTAACGTCCATTTCAAAGGCCGAGGTGCCCAGTTTCTTTTCTTAAACCTAACTATTACTTCATTTGACTAGAGAGCTCTTTCTCTTCTACCACTCATATACAATGTACCAACATTTAGGACTGCAGGCAGATACTCCTTTTGCCTCCTGGAAAACTCTTAACAATCTTAAAAATCTTAAATTCTTAAAAATAAATAGTAGAAGCTCTGTCTTACCCCATCTGCAATTCATCAATGAAGAGATTCGATTGTTGGGCATTATTGAAATGTACCTTGCCAAAAACTCATACTTTCTGAAATATTAAAGAAAAAGAATGAACTCAATGGCTACTAAAAGGTGAAGTGGATAGAGGAAGAATAGATAAAGGGATCATGTGGGGTGGGAGGAAGACAAAGAGGACCACGGGGTGGAAAAGGAAAGGACTTGGAGGATGGGGGGATCAGTTGTGAGCATCACTTCCAGAGCCTTCTTCACTACAGGAATAAAATGTGAAATATTAGTCCAGAATAAACCCTTCCAAGACAGGAAATGCTCCCACTTAGCCACTGTCAGCCCTATTAAGTAAACCAGATTAAGAAGCAGACACCATGCGAGGACTTCCAGTTTTACGTCATGGCAAAACAGATGCAGAAAGGCAGGGCTCTGCCTTCCATGCCCGATTTCACCCTGCTGGGGCCCAAAAAAGGGCCTAAAGTTGCCCCGAAGAGGAGATGAAGGAAGAGGGGTGTCTCGTCAATCAAAGAGAGATGGCGGTCTTTCCGTTCGATCTGAGAAAAGCCCTCCAAACTGGCAGGGGAAAGACTGGCTACATTCTTGTGGCCAGCCATTAGCTGCTGACATCCAAAGAAGAAAAGCACAAATTAACACATCGTAAACAGCATGTTTGGAACTGGGTGAGAATATTGATCCCTTCTTTACTATTTTACAACTGAATTTCCTGGGAAAGCTAAAAAACCAGAAGCTAAAAACCTCTGAATGTGAACAGAAGCAGCGTTTTAATTTCTATGGGGACACAGAAATATACAATATTGAAGTGGAAGTAACATAAAGCTACAGTTTTGAAATTTGAGAACTGAGATAATTGTTAAGATTTTCTCTTTGGGAAAAAAACATTGAGGTGAAATATAAGAAATCAATCCTTTGCCTTAAGAGTGGGAAATGGATTTTGAATGACATCTAGTGGTGGATTTGAGTACAGCACTATAACTAGCTTCCTGGCTGCTTGGTGACTCCTAGCTTAAAGGAGAACAGCTGGCAATAAAATATTTTGGCATACTTATCACCTTGATCTTTTTGGACTATAAACATCTACTGAGCTTGGACTTTTAATCTCAAGAGCTAGTGGGAGAGAAAGAAAAATTTGACCTTTGATTACGTCTGGCTGGGAGAGACTTTTGAGCTGCTTTCAGGGAGGTTGAACACTTTGAACATTGTGGATTATAACCTTGCCTGACAAAGGATCACTGTAAAATATTGCTTTTGGGACTGGACCTGTATTCTGGAATCTATTGGATTATAAAGGCTACATATAAAGACCAGAAAGCTAGAAAGTAGAACAAACAAAAACTTTGTTCTACTCTTACTGAGATTGGTGATATTAGAGGATCGTCAGGAATGGTGCCTCAAAAAAACCCAAACATCTTTCAGAAGGAAATATACTCTACACTACAACTAATTCACCAAACAATTGTTGCATAGAAAGAGGACATAAAAAGAAACCATAATGAGACTAAAAATAATTTAGATAATATAAATGAGCAAATCTCCAAATTAAATCTACAACTAGAAAGTTCCCAGACAACAACTACAAAGTATGAACAAATAAACCAGAGATCGGAAGATGATGCAGAGCAAATGGACCTAGAGACGGAAGAGATGAAAGAAGGGAAATATAAACTACCATACTGCAAATACAAATACATACAAATACATACAAATAAAATACTGCAAGACTTACCCATAACAATGAAAATGCAAAAGACCCTTTACCTTTTAAGTCTGCAAGATGCACCTGATGACAAGGAAGAAGATTTTGGGGAATGGAACATAGAGCTGTCAAGGGAAATGTTACAATTTGGGAGACAAAAGATGACGGGAGAAATTGAGGGAGAAGGAAGGTGGGAGTCGCTTAAGGAACATAAATGGGCGGAACTCCCCCCCAAAAATACCCTATCTAAATTGTCTTCCTTGTGCCAAGCAACTTTCATAAAAATAGAAAAAAAATCCTGGGTGATTTAATTGTCTTGGCTTGGAAAGCTACTTGCCAAAGAAAGAAAGCGAGTTAGATTTAAAAAATAGAAGATTTGACCTATTAGAGGGGGCATCATATGTTTAAATACTTGTTTGAATATGATTAAAAAATGGATGACCCTTAGATATAATTAGACTTTTATAATGAAAGATATGATTTAGAATTAAAATAGCATTTTTTTTCTTCTTTTGATGTGGGAAATATGAAAATTAGAGGATTGGTATGAATAAAATTTTTAGCTATATAAATGTAATTAATATTGAGAAAATCATAACGGACAAAGATACTTTAAATATTGATGGGAAATCAAACTTTAACAAGAGCACGAAAAACAGGATATTGATTTATGAATTGATATTATTGTTAATTTGTATAATATTAGTAAAATATGATGAAGATGTTTATATCTAATTTTGTATACATCAATAGTACCAAGAATTGTAATTGTGTAATGAGGGGGAAATGGAAAAATATGGGAAAGAAAGGAGGTTCAGGGAAAAAATACTGGATTGTGCAGTACTGAATAGATTTATATTTATATTAAATATGTGAACCCAGACAACATGTTGTTTACTAAGCTCTAAAGATTGTAATTCTTAAAAATTAATAAAACTTAAAAAAAGAAGAAGAAGCAGACATCATGTATACCCAATACTACTTTTATTAGAGCAGCTATACAGGTAGTAACAGAATCCTGCAAGTTAGAATATGCTAACTTTCTTCCCTCCTTGGTTTTATGTGAATTAGGAGGGGGCTGCTGGAAGCATTTTTGTAAACTACGGTACTTTCTTGGCAGGGGCTTAAGTTTTCTTTCTCTGTTGCTTTGGCAATGTATATATGTATGTGTTTAAAATATTTATATAGCCATCCACCTTGTACCAAATTCTGGGCAGTTCCCAATCAAGAATTAAAACATTTAAAACCATATAAAAAGTATGAAAAACCTAAACTTTAAAAACAGAAACCTGATGCTAAGTCAAGCTTCCAACACGCAGTCACCTCATCCTATTGCAGCGCTTGGGGGAAAATTCAGTTATTCAGTGCTTTTCAGAAGGCTGGGAGGATAGAGGCCTGCTGAACTTCCAGGGGAAGAGTGTTCCATAGGGCAGGGGCTGTCGCAAAAAAAGCCGTGCTTCCTAGCTGCCATAAGGGGGAAATGTTTAAGGAAAGGGATAAAGAGCGTGACCACCCTATGTAACTTAGTAGGATGGCTAGATGTCCTTAGGGAAAGGCAACCCCCCATGCCATATAGGGCTTTAAAGATAATAACCAGCACTTTGAATTGCAACAAGAAGGAAACTGGAAGCCAGTACAGTTCACACAAGAGAGGTGTTACATGGGTAAACCTAGGGCCATCCATCGCTGCACATGCTCCCACTTTCTGGACCAGTTGACGGTTCTGAATGGTCCTCAAGGGCAGCCCCAATGTAGAGTACATTGCAGTAAGCTGAATGGAGGTGACCAAGGCGTAGGTGCCAGGAAACGGCACAATTGGCCGACCAGACCAATCTGCGCAAAGGCCCCCTTGGCCACAGCTGCCACCTGTCCCTTGAGCAAGAGCCATCAGTCCAGGATGACCCTCAGACATTATTTAAAAAAATACTGCTCAAGTAACTCCTAATATGACCTCTTCTTCAGAAGTGAAGAGGTCTTGCCTTTTAGCTCATGGAGACACCGTAAGCATTACCTTGACCAACAAGTCTGCAAACTAAAAAAAACAACCTACTCCATTCTTCTCTCTGTTTATATGTGTGGCCAATGAAGAATGGAGACATTTTGGACTTTTCAATTTTCCTCCCTTGCTGGTTTGAATGTGCGGTTTTATTCCAGCTGGCTGAGACTAGATGATTCCTTGCTTGCCTGAGTGGACAGTGGGCATATGGGCTACATTTATTTTCTTGGTTGGCATTAAAAGTGGCTGGCTTGCGGACAAATTTGTGGGCAAGAGTAATTTATTTTGCTAGCTCGAGAGTGGTTTGGTAAGCATTTGGCACTTGTTCCTCTGACTGAAAAAATAGCAGGGGGCTTATTTTGTTTTAATTCGATAAATACGGTCTTAAAACAATATTAACATATTTGAAAGTATTTAAAAGTTTAATTGTATGTGCAGCAGAACAGCCTTACAGAAATGTTCAGATGTCCCTTGGGTTCAATGAATATTATTTTCAGATAAGTGTGCACAGGATTACTATCTGAAACCTCTTAATACATTTAGGCCACTGTTGTTTCACCCTAATTTGCCCCATCATTTACCATACAGTATATTATTATATCATGTATCAGCACAATCAAAGTTACATTTTATTCTGTGTTTAGCTTCTAGTTTAATGACTGAAGTATTTTATCCACTACTGATATGTGTCAGGAAAATAGACCTATGATTTCAGCAAGTTGAAAACTCTCTTGCTTTGCATTGTAACCAATTTGATGTCTACTCTTTGCTGATGTTATTGATGTCATTTATCTTATTTCATTCTACAGATTTCATTGTGTGATTTTGCTTTAAAAAATCCATCTGAGTGGCCCACTTGCCCCTAATGTATATAACTTTCTGGTCAGTTTTTCCCTCCAATGTATAACTTTTATACAACTTTATTTAATAGATACTTGTTAAAACATTGGAAACTCCAATACATTTTTCCAGGGCTTTTTTTGTCATAGAACGCACGGAACGGTGTTCCGACACCTTTTTTTTTCCAACTTCCACAGAAACACTAGTGAAGGTGGCTCTTCACTCAGCTCATGCTGCTTTGGGGGAAAGACCCCTGGCTTCTGCTGCTCCCAATAGGGGAACAGCGTGTGGTTAGTCCTGGGGCACGACTCACGCGCTTGAGCCCGCCAAACTCGGCTGCTGTCTCCTGCACGGGCTGTGCTACTCCCTCTATTGGCTTTCGAAAGCCAACAGGAATTGCCCGAACCTGGTCATTGACAGCTGTCTCTGCACCGCCGAGCGATCCACGGGACCCAGCTGGCAAACACTGTGCATGAAAGTTGTCTGCAGCGGAGGCGAGTTGGTGGGAACTTTGCACCCCTCCCTGCTGCCCAACCACAAGAGAGGACCGGGGGTGGAAGGTGGAGGGAGCAGTGCTTAATTCTGCGTAGAGGCTCAGATCGGGTCCCTGGAAATATTACAGGGCGGGGCGGCACTTTGTGCATGGTCATAAGCCTCTTCTCTTTTTGGGGGGGGGTCTCCGATATAGCCCTAGCATTTCCTGTAGATTCTGGGTATAGAAAGAGCTGCGAGGGGAACCCTTGGGTGGAATCTGCTGCGTTTGTGGGCGAAACATGGATTAAGTGTTATTGGTTTCAGACAAACCCAGTTCCAAGACAGCGGGCTTAAGGGTTGTGTAGCTTTTTAATTTTTAAACAAGTTTATAATCTCCTCATGAACTTTGTTAATAAAAAAGAAACAACTGAACAAAAATGTTTATATTATCAAGGCAAAGTTGAACATATATAACACAATTTCTTTGCAATTCATTATCTTGTCAGTAACATGACTCCATCAATTAAACACATATATGTTGAAGGCAGCATATACACTTGTATTACAGACATCTATTATCTCCCACTGCTAGTCCTTCCAAAAGGAGCTCAATATATGTCAGACTATATATGCAAAAGTTGTCTCCTCCTCTGTTAAAGTGCAACACATCACTTTCCAAGTAGACAAAAAAATAATATTCCATCTTTACTATAGCCATCCGCAGTATATAAACATGGGGGAGCTATCCCACAATTTTTCACCTCTATGGCAGCCTACTATGCTGTCTTCATGATTAATTTGATAAAACGGAATGTAGTGTTCTAAGTTCATCATGAACTAAGTCTGATGAAAATAACCAACTATTTTGGCAGGGATGAATTAATAGCATGCATTTTGGGTTATAGGAGCATCTCATTCACTTGAACCAATGTGATCATATCTTTAAAATGGTACGTACAAGCCATCAATAATGTGGTTGCTAATATAGGTAAGTCAAGCTTATGAGCTGTATGTATTTAACGAGATGCTCACGACAAATTCTAGTTTATTTGGTGAATGCCTGAAAGATGCATTACTTCATCTAAGCCAAAAACAGATGGAAAAAACTAAAGGCAATTATGAATTAAACTTGGCTCAAATCTTTAAGATGCAGCATTGTGTATCATTTGGAAGAAGCAATGCATGATCCTAACCCAACTTTCACAAAGCTGATATGTACAAAACTGAATTATGAATCATTTGGGATGCAATCTTGCCTGGAGCTCTTTTGAAATCAATGAATGTGTCCACATAAGACTGTGGAGAAGGATAGCAATCTACTAATAAGCTGGAATATAATTAACAATTCAAATAATTATTTTTGAGGGGTGGGGAGGGAACATTTGCTCAAGTAATTGGCAAGAACACCTGCATATTACGATAACTTGTTATCTGATGTGCCAAATGTGCTCTGGGTTGAAATGTCCAATAATTCAGCTGCCAATTGTTTATTTTCCCATATCACTGAGTATGACAAATCAGTGATATTACCCACGTGGGTTAAGGCCACTACCAATCAGCATTAACATCTCTTTTTTATATATATTACTTTAATCGGCAAAATGGATCCAAAATATGCTAGAAATGTCAGGGCTTTTTTTAAAAAGGGTTTGTATTCTAAAATATTTTACAGTTTAAAAAAAATATATATATTTCACCTTTTGCCAATCCAGTTTAAAATGATGATTATAAAGACTAATTCAGTCCACCAAGATTAATTTAGACATTCACAGTTAGATAATGTTATTTTCCACCCTAATGATGTAAGGTGCTCTTGCATTGCATATCCCACAAATCATGTGTAGTTTGCTTGGACTGCTGCAGGAATAGGCAAGGAGGGGACCTCAAGAGGCAACTGGGAGTCAGGATACAATTTCCTGCTGCTTCAATTTGATCCATTTGTTCTTTAGTTTTACCCCAACTGTCTGGCTTAAAGAAGAGTGATGGGAGAACTGCCTATTTATTGCTTGTAAGTGCTTTTAAATTATTTTTAAAAATGAGAAAGCTGATTCTTTAAATTGTTTTGCATTGTTTTCAACAATTAAGAAAGCCACTCTAGAAACTCTGAAGCCAATTACTTAATGTGTACCACAATTGCAGTGGTTATTGTCACAACTGAGTCGTACCTACTATTTCTCCACCTATCAATTGATCTGGTAATTCATCTATTAGTTTACTCACAGAAATAAACACACATACACATGGCTTCAAAACCTTCCATAAAGAGACTCTGATTTCAGTGACAGATGGTGCCTTAACAAGTTTTGGCTGAGTTTCAAATTCTAGTACCCTGGGCAAGCTTGTTAGGGAGAAAACTTTTCTGAGCTAGGTCTGAGGGCTGGCTTGATTTCTGTTAATATATTCAGTTAATATATTCAGTCTATGATGTTAGACTAGATTTTATAACCTAGATTTTATTTTGCAACTTGGTTTTATTCTGCTCACTATGGATATTATCAAATTATTATTATCATCATGGTTATTGCACAATCAGTCAGATGTTTAAACTGGATTTGGCATTTTTTTAATCCATGTATCGAGTCCTTCCCAAGGACCTGGGACAGGCAGATGTTGTTTGACAGTGTTAAAATTATTGTTGCAGGATATAAGCTGTTCCAAGTAAAGCTCCTTTTGCCATTGGCAGATAGTGATTTTTGTCAACATTGATGCTGTTCAAGTAGTATTCCAGATGTTTTGGGATTGCACCTAAGGTACCTATTACTATTGGTACTATCTTTGGTTTCTTTTGCCACCATCATTCTACTTCTATTTGTAGGTCTTTGTATTTTGTAATCTTCTCCAGTTCTTTCTCTTCTATTCTGCTGTCTCCAGGTACTGCAAGATACACTATTCAGGTACTGCAAGGTACACTATTTCTTATGGACAATTGTTAAGTCTGAGGTGTTATGTGGCGGGTGCTTGTCTGTTTGAATTCTAAAATCCCAGAGTACTTTAGCTTCTTCATTTTCTGTTATTTTGTCTATTTTGTGATCTCAGCAGTTCTTGCTTGCAGCCAAATGGTATTTCTTGTAGACATTCCAATGCATTATTGTTGCGACTTTGTCTTGCCATTGTTTGTAGTCAATCTGTGCAACCTTCTTGCAGCAGCTAACCAGGTGGTCCACTGTTTCTTCAGCTCTTTGCAGAGGCGGCATTTGTTGTCTGTTGCTATTTTCTCATTTCTGGCTTTATATGCGTTTGTTCCTAAGGCTTGACTACAAAGCCTATTACTTTACTATTATTTCAATTTATATAGCTGCCCGCCTCACATATTTGGCTGACAATAAAAAAAAAGAGAAAATATATAAATTACAAAATAAAAAAAAGTACAGCAATCAGGCATCATCCAAATATGCTTGCTCTGTTGCCTGCAATATAAGCTGAAGCTTCCAAACTTTTTTTAAGGGTAGCCCCAGGTAGAGCCTGTTGCAACAGTCCAGTTTTGCCACAGGATGAGTCCAGAATTGCCACTTAATAAGCCCAGAAAACAATTTTACATTCCCCTTTGCTCATAACCATCTCAAATTTTTGTACCTCTTTTTTTTGGGGGGGGGTGCAATATACAGAGTGCTACTGCCATTATTTTTATCTCGGATGTTTTCCAAGGCACAAAGAGCGAAGGCGGTGATTTGAAAGAGATTGACGCAATGTACCCAGCATGATTTCATGATCAAAAAGATCTCCTCCTTTCTATGAGATAACTGGATTTTGCTCTCACCTGCAGAATCCATATGACTCTAAGTCTTTTCTTCTCGTGAAATAAATTGATACAAAATTAAGGATGATGATTTATTTATTTTTTGTTTTCATTCCATTTTTTTTTTCCCATGAAGAACTTCATTCAACATCTATGGATGAAAAAGAAGAAAAGCTTCCTTCTCAAAATCTTCAGTCTGGGTTTCAGCCTCTTGCTTTCCTCTTGTATCACTCAACAACATCTGGCATTTTGACGAAAATGAAATACTGTTGCATTAATTACCTATTTTTCCCCCTTAATCTCTCAGCAAGAGAGATTGCTGTGGCCCAGGGTTATGTCAGACTGGAATATATGATTTTCCTGTAACCCACACTGTATCTTCCTTCCTTCCTCTACTAAAACCAATCAGTGAAACAATATGAATGCCTTCAGTGACATTTTTCAGTTTTATTAATAATACGATTGAGAAAGGGAGTTAGAAATGAGTTAGGGAGACCCGCCAGCCGATCTTTTGGCTAACCCTTCTGTTCAGATGAAGCAAGCCTTTTTCATGTTTTTGATTGGACCCTGGATGTGGGGAGTATTCCAGTGCTCCCACACTTTGGGTATAGTTGGCCAGTGCCACACACTTTTTCGCACACACACGTTCTATGAACAATCTGAGCATTTTTGCCTATAGAAGGGATTGGTGCATGTGGAATGAAAAGAACCTCTCCATTCAGCCTTGTCTTTCCTCTGGCCCTTAATATTATATTACTGTACAAACAGAGAGGTGCTATCCTGTCTGTGGGACCTGCTGGAATAACATGAATGTGCCCTTATAGCAGTGGTGGGATTCAAATCCCATTTCAAAGCCATTTGTCTGAAATGGTATAGGGTTTCCTGCCTGAGCATGGGATTGGACTAGATGACCTCTAAGGTCCCTTCCAACATTATTATTATTATTATTATTATTATTATTATTATTATTATTATTATTATTATTATTATTATTATTATTATTATTATTATTATTATTATTATTATTATTATTATTATTATTATTATATATGTGAACAACCGGTTCTCTGTGTGGATGCCACTTCTGGAAGTCCATTATGGGCCTGAGCAACAAAAAATTAACTACCAGTTCTGCCGAAGTGGTGCGAACCGGCTGAATCCCACCACTGCCTTATAGATGTACAGTAATATTGAAGGGTCTCCAGGGAAAGTACTTGTTAACCTACATTGCTTTATTCCTCATCTGTCCAGCAACTGACAAGAGCAGGCAGATCCCTGTATATATTTCCATTCTGTGCTATACACCAAGGTCTTTTAACAATGATATTAAATATTAATTCTGCATAGGTTTAATCCCTAACTGGAGCAACATCCTTAAGGTTAATAGTCCTTTTAATTAAGGGATAAGTCAGTTATTGAACACAGAAGCTAATCACAAAAGGATTACCACTGAAAATGAACATAGTCTGTGCAATTAGTCTGATAATTAAGACTTAAGTACTGGACGGAGATCAAAGTGCTGGTAATCTGCAATAAAAGTTCCTCGAGCTGTAAGGATTTTCAAAATGTTAGCTCATGCTTTATTGCACCTTCCATTTATTGTGTGCCCAGGATAGCAGCAAACATGCTTTCCCAGTGGATATCAGCATGTCTAACTGCAACAGCTGTTACCACATAAGCCTGGTGTTACTCACAATATGATTATTCTGTCAACGAGGACTATAGAAGGTGGCATCTGTATTCATCAAACAGAGTTATCAATAAATGTAAAGCCATACAACAATTAGAGATCTCCAAGGAAGAACAAATTCAAGAGGAAAAAAATTAGCCAATGACAGTATTTAATTACTAAGATTGTTAATCAATGAAATGCCTTCATAACTTTTAATTATTTTTTTTAATTTGGACAGAATATTTAGAGAATCCAATACTTTGTTTTTATATTAGCCCCTCTTTTTTTTTTTTTTTAAACAGTTGTGCTGCCAAAGATTTGGTGGCATCTGAACAGTTGCCCACCCAAGGGAACACTTCAAGTCTGTAATTGCATTTTGTCACCTACAGAGGGTGTTCAGAATCCTTGTTAAAAATGAAGGAAATAGTTAGGAGACATCTCACTTTAGTCATTACGATTGTGCAAATTACCGGGCAGAGCAATCCAGTAGCTGTCAGGAAAGGTTAGTGAGAAAGAGATTCAGGAAATCAGCCATTCAGCAATTCATCATGGCCTAAACACTGGCTCTATAATAAAACCTTTAAAGAAGGCCTTGCTTTATGAATTCAGCCAATGGCTCCTGCTCTTTTATTATGATTTCTTTTATTGCAGTGAATAAAGGTAGGCAAGGAAAGTGGTTCCATTGCTAAAGCCAGGGGAAAATGGCACGATGGGAGCTGCTGATCATTCGATTATTCAAGATTTAAGTTGGGAACAAACTTACTTAGAATAAAAACGCTACCCTGGTTAATACAGTTTTGCCCACTTTTTATTACTATAACCCAGTCCTAAAGGATGCCCTATCATTTCTCCAACTCCAGTAAAGAATGCTAAAATTTCTAGCGGGACTCTTCTCTATGCTTCATTGTTCAAGACTATTTGGTCTGCTTCTGAATGGCTCCCACCGATCTCATCACAACTTAAACAATTGGAACATGTCTTCTTAATAGAGGGAAATAGCTTGGCATTATCACTCCCAAGGACAATCCACAATTTGGCTTCAACATTTTCCTTGGGGATGTGGGCTACCAGCTATCTTGTACTTCTTCCTTTGGCAGAACCTAACCCCATCATCTACGACAGTGATGGTGAACCTATGACACATGTCAAAGGTGACCTGCTATGACGTTTTGGGTGACATGCCAGTGTTCACCAACGTCTGACAATAGTTATCCTCAGAAGCATGCCCCATTCTTGAGAAATTTCCAGAGTCTATAGAAGCCATGCAAGAATGGGGGTGTGCCCTTTGGAATTCATGCAAGAAGGCTGTGTTCTTGCTCAGCCTCCAGAGCCTCCAAAAATTGCCAGGAATGAGGCGTGCTTTTACCATGGTTTTCAAAGGCTGCAAAGACCATAGAAGAGCATTCTCCAAAGCTGCTTTGAGAATGAAGGCCTTGTGCCACCCGGGCCAGCCTCAAATAGGCCGCAGAAACCTTTCAACAGAAGAGAACATTACCTGAAGGTAAACAGCTACACAGATAAACACTTTGAGTGGCAGTTGTGACACCAGGCCAAATTTGAATCCCAGGCCTTGACTTCAGGCCCAGCCTCATGCTGCCACCAAGTGCTACTGTTCGGGATGGCCCAAAATGGGGGAGCAGGAGAAGAGAGAGAATTGTTTCTCTTTTGTTCAGGGGAGGGGGGGGGGTTGACATGCCAGCAGAATCAAGTTAGGCTTTTTCCAAACTTTTGACACACCAAACCCAGGTTTGCCATCACTGATCTAGAAGCGTTATCCATTAGTCTTTAAAGAAAAAGAAACTGTAACATGGAACCTCTCTGAAATATCCTCTTTGTGAGAAGAGGTAGTACAAGAAGTTGGCATGATCACTGGCCACATGCTATTTGGACTCCTCCTTCCATTTATTACATTATCCTCTGAAAAATTATTCTTTCTTCTTTGCCATTGTAGTGGAGAAGAGCAACTTGGACATGCAGCTGTAGTTAGGAATGTTTAAACTGGGTTAGTGGGTACAGAAAAATGCAATATAAATCAAAGGGGAGAGTCTTCACCTTCCTTACGTTTGGAACAACCATATTATGGCATGAGCTATTATCTTTGTCTTCCCACCTTTGCTCAAGCAGAGATACTCTGCCTTCTCATCATTCTTGCCCCATGGCCAGTAACACTCCTAAGTTTATTAGGATATATTATTTCTACAGAAATGTCTCTACACTTTTTTAAAAATTATCTCATCTTGCTTAAGTAGAATTAATAACCTGAATTTACAGACGGGGAACTGGTGCAGAAGCCAAGCAGATGGTGGGAAGATGATTTGAACCAATATCTCCCTCATTCAGATATAACAGGAATGACAGTCTCTCAGTACTTTGGTTTGGTCTCCAGAGTCCCTGCAAATACTGTCACCCGGTTATAAGTTTAATGCAACAGAAGGAAGACATTTTAAAATAAATGGAGAATAATTACATTAACTGCATCTTAATATTGAGGAAAGTTACATTTCATTTCCTTGAATCACTGTTCATTTTTGCCCTGGTTTTGCCCAATTCCTTGTTCTAGCTAATCCTACTTTGCAGTGTGGTGGCCATGATGTTCAATGGCAAAGAGCAGCCCTCAACCTGAAAGTAATTCTGCACTCGTTGGGTAGCATTATTGTCCTTCTTTCCCAAGATGCTTTTTATAGTCAGAACAGTAACCCAGCTTCAAACATCTTTACAAAGTGAATCCAGCAACTCACTTGGGTTCAGAGGTGCATCTGCAATATGCAGATCTGTTGCTTAGTCCAGTGAATACCTGCCTGTCTCTGGGTAGGAAAGAAATGCTTATTATTCTGTCACTGTCACTAAAATGAATAAAAAATTCTCTTTTGCTTAATAGGCTCTCTTGCCTTTTTAGGTTGTATTGTTGCACTGAGGTGATGAAAAGTACAGTGAGGACAATTAACCAGTGAAACAGCTTGCCTTCAGAAATTGTGGGTGCTCCATCACTGAAGATTTTTAAGAAGAGACTAGACAGTCACTTGTCTGCTTGCGCAGGGGGCTGGACTAGAAGATCTCCATGGTCCCTTCCAGCTCTATTCTATTCCATTCTATTTCTATTTCTATTTCTATTCCATTCCAATGCATCCCATTCCATTGTATTCCATTACTTTCCATTCCAAAATTTTATTCCATTCTCTTCCATTCTCTTCCGTTCCATTCCAATATTCCTTTCCATTCCAAAATTCTATTCTATTCTATTCTATTCTATTCTATTCTATTCTATTCTATTCTATTCTATTCTATTCTATTCTATTCTATTCTGTTCTGTTCTGTTCTGTTCTGTTCTGTTCTGTTCTGTTCTATTCTATTCTATTCTAATTTCATCCAGTGGAATCCGATGCAGATGTTTAGAAATAAAGTGTTTCACTTTTCCATTCTTCTTGGATAAATCCAATAGTGAGGAGATTAAAAGTAACTACAGATAGTCCTCGACTTAAGACCACAGTTGAGTCCAAAATGTCTATGGTTCAGTGAGTCGGTTGTTAAGTGAAGTTTGTCCCATTTTATGATCTTTCTTGCCACAGTTGTTAAGTGAATCACTGCGGTTATTAAGTTAGTAACTTGGTTGTTCACTGAATCCGGCTTCCTCATTGACTTTGCTTGTTAGAAGGTTGCCAAAAGTGAACTCATGGCCCCTGGACACTGCAACCACTCCAAATAGGAACCAGTTGCCAAGCAACTGGATTTTGATCATGTGACCATGGAGATGCTGCAATGGTCATAAGTGTGAAAAATGGTCATAAATCACTTTTTTCAGTGTCGTAACTTTGGTTGTTAAATGAAGTGTTGTAAGAGGACAACCTGTACAATATTTCTGTTTAGGGACCCAAGTGTCCATAATGCTGGCTTCAATCCTATACCTATTTTTTTAGGAGTAATCCAAGTAAATTACTCCTTATACCTGCTTGGCAGGTATAAACCTCACCTTGTTAAGCATATTCAATTTCTTTCTGAGATAAAGAACTCAGGAAATAATAATTTGGAAGTTCACATTTGATTCTTCAAAAAAACAAATTCACATTCCAGCTGCAATTTCCTGAATAAGACTGAGAATTTCAAACAAAGGAAGATTACATCACAGCAGAAGAACTGGGATATCTACTTTTTATTTTTGAGGCCCTACGTCCTAATATTTGTCAAATATCAGAAAGCCAGGAAAGCTGAAACTGATCCACACTCATCAGTAGCACTGAAAGATTGCTTGGAAATAATATGAGCTTGGGGAAGACTCTGGAAGAGTCTCCATGGAGATAGGCTGGCTCAGGGAATTAGTAATGGATATATGGAGCATTTCACATGTAAGCCATTGGATCAATGTCAGCTGAGTTTTCTTGAGAGCAGATATCTTCTATTCGGTAACTCCAAGGAAGCTGCAACATTGCAAGCAGATTCTCTGACAAACCACAAAAGTGAATTAGACAATTGGCCTGTTTTCATTTAGTATTTTTTTTGTATTTTTGTAACGTAGGCAGGTACAGATTTTTTTTGTACTTGAAAGAACATATTGTAGGTACCTTCACAAAGGAGACTTGGCCAGCATCAAATCACACATTTACCAGAATTCCTATCATCTCTTCCAGACTCCCAGGTCAAGTCATTATGACTTTTTCAGATAATTGGGGATGATGGAATCACCCACTTTTTAATTTTCTAAAAATGCTCATTTCTTCAAAATGCCAGTGTTCATGGCTAGCAATTTGCTTTGCAATTAGTCAACTTCCATTTGTTTGTTTGTTTGTTTATTGATTGTATCTAAAAAAACTCAGCTGGGGTAATGGACCTGCTGGATTTCAAGTTCTAAGAGTGCCTCTGAAAAAGCAGAATGATTCCCAGCATCTGTTCTGAATCAAACCTTGATGAGTTAGTGTAGGGTAGTTAAATCCATAAGCTTGATTATTTTTTTCTAAGGGAAAAAATACCATTTCACATGTAGAGATTTTGTGAATGGAATCCAAAATTCTATATCTATATATCTATCTCTATTTAATCCACAGAAGGGTGGATTAAGAAAATGCTATTACAATGATATTCAGGATGAGAATCTATCTTGTTGAAAAGTTAAAAACTCTCAATCCATCAATTAAATGTGGATTCAAGGCCCTGTCTCATATTTCCTTGTCAAATAAATTATATGTTATATCAAAAACCACATAGGTTCCTATTTCACATAACAGGGAAATATCTGGATGCATCTTAACTGTGAAATATGAAGGAGGACAATAAAACACAGCAAATAAAATCGAAGATTTGTTTGTCAGCTAAAAGCTACCTTACAAACAATGACAGTGGCAATCAAGGCCTATGATTAAAGAGATATTCTTTAGTCTGCCACACTATTGCATTGAGCCACAATTAGAAAACAAGGAAAATGACAAAGCCCAAGCCAAATAAATGAAGCCATTATGAAAAACAAGAGGAATATGTCAGCACTAAAAATTTAAAGCCAAAGCTTTGATGTCCTATTCCACACTAATGAATGTACTTTCCCATCCACATATGCATACAAAAGCCATTCCTCACTTATCAAGTCCTTCCATCACTTGCGTAATCCAGGGGTGCCTGTCTGCCATGTCTCTTGCCTCTTCCATGTTGCCTAGAAACAGCATATGGTCTCTCCTGTTCTTTAGGATCTGCCTGAGTTATTTTCCCTTTATTTCCCATGTGTTCTAATGTATCATTTCTCATTTCCCATTTTCCTTAAACTGGAATGGAAAAGCTGTATCTCTCCAAACACCACTGGACTACATTCCTCAGGATAGTTCACCATGGAGCAAGCACTATATGTGCTTCTGCAGCTGATTTCTGTCATTTGGTTCTACTACTCAGCTATGTTTTCTGTCTCTGATTTTCTGTCCACTTTCTATTCTATCTTTCTCCAAATTATCAACCAAGTGGAAGATGCTAGAATTAGTACCGATTATACTATGATTACACTGTATGGTTTGTGATTATTGTATTTTGATTTATGATTTAGCAATAGCACTTCGACTTTTACACCCCTCCATATTGCTTTACAGCACTCTCTGAATGATTTACAAATGTCAGCATATTGCCCCCAACAATCTGGGTCCTCATTTTAGAAGGATGGAAGGCTGAGTCAACCTCAAGCCGGTCAGGATCAAACTTTAGGCTGTGGGCAGAGTCAGCCTGCAATACTGCATTCTAACCACTGTGCCACAAGGGCTCCATCATAAAAGCATTATGATGCTTTTACTATTATATTTATTGGGGATCTTGCTTAAGAGTTGCTTAGGTTGTCAGAAAGATTGAAGTGGCATAAAAACATTTGCAATTACAGGTAGTCCTCACTTACCAATTGCAATGGGGACCCACTACTCCACCACTAAGTGATGCTCTCATAAATTGCTCATAAAACTCATAAAACGTGAGCTGGCCACGAACAAGTAGTGTATATCGGAGGTGGTGGCCCTTTGAGAACTGTATGCAACGAAATTTTATTTTGATGTATGCCAATTGGTGTACATTCTAAGTGACAATAAAATTATTGTTGTTGTTGTTGTTATGTGATGCGCTCATAAATTGAAAGTCACATGACCATACTGACTTACACTAGTCTTCACCTAATGACTTTAATTGGGGAAAATAGACCCCAATGTTCCATCCTCTATCAGATGATGAGTTTAATGTTTCATCTTCTTTAACACTTAAAATTTCTCAGCTTCCAAAAACAGCACCCAATGATTGTTCCAATAGACATGGTTCTTGTCCAGAATGTTGTGCTCCATACTTCTCAATTTTCCATTACACTAGTTAGGGGCACTTATCAATTTAAAGGTTCATGGCAAGGTTCTTTTTGAGTGAAATTCAGCTCCTAGCAGTTCATATACGCAATTGTGTTTTCTTGGCAACAATATGGAAATAATTTGCCACTGAGTTTTTCTGGCATTTAAAAAAAAATCTTTTGTCTAGCTCGGAGCCTTGGGATTTGCTGGTGATCCGTATCCAAGTACTAGCCAAATCCAAACCAGTTTAGATTTCTGAATTCAATCAATTTGCATTGCTGTCATTAGCATGTGCCCCCCAGGTAACAACTGTATCATTGAGAGAGTGGATGGAGAAGAACAGAAAGGAATATTCATTGGATTTTGCCACAATGTGGTGTTGAGTGTTTTATTTCTGGTTTTGTGTCTTAAAAGAATGCCTTCCAGAAACTCTGTTCTGAATTGGGAATGTGGCACAGGAGGAGATTTGGCAGTTTCCTCTTTTCTCTTTTTCCCACTGCGCCAAAAGACACTTTTATAGCAACTGGCAATTTTAGCAGATAATTTGCAAATATAAAGATTAAATCTCTTCAGTCTCACTCTTGATTAGCAACCCTCATCTGGAATTCTTTTTTAAAAAAAAATATGACAGTGACATTGCCGTTATCAGCAAATCCACATTTTCCTCAAAGGCTTGGTAAGTCCATTCCCATTTCTTCAAATCCAGGCAGATACTCAAACCAGCAAGTTTATCAAACCCTCATTAATACCTGACTATTTGAATACTTGTAATATTAATACTTAGTTACTAGCCAAAGGGTGAGAATGAACACCAACCTGAAGTATTTCCTTGTGGTTTGTGATTTATTCCAGCACACATCGTTATAAATGATGCCGGGACAATAACAGAGACAGAGATAGGAATAGAGAATACTTCTTCAAAACCAAAATGTTCACTCCCAATTACCCAAAGGACACTGAAACTGCTCTTTAATGGAATTCTGGCTTCAAAATGCATGGAACAGGTTGATCTCACTATGAGCCAGTCAATGCTCCCTTCAGTTAACCAGTAAAACAGTGCAAAAAAAGATCTTCAGTCAGAGACATCTGGGCTTATAATGGTCCTAGAGAAACAAAATATCTTCTCCGTCATTTCCTATAGTAAGCAAAGGAAATGACCCCACCATGCCCATGTTCTGCAATGGGAAGCAAAGGGAGGAACAAAAATCTGGAGGTATCTGGTAGCACCTTTTCAGACTAATACATTTTATCAAAGAGCGTCCATTTTAATGAGCTGCAGCCCACTTCATTAGATGCAGTTCCAGAGCACTTGATGAAATTTGTCACAATGGATATCTACCAACATGGCACATGATGGAAGATAAGTGGATCTAAAACCTTTCTTCCAAAAAGTAACAGAATATTTGTAGAGCAAGCAGCTTGCAGCAGGCCATGAGATTGGTTGCCTATTTGCTTCCATGTCCAATTCAAGGTGCTGTTTGTCACCTTGAAAGCCCTACCTGGCTTGGGGTCAGGTTATTTTAAGGACCATCTTTTCCCACTTACATGTACTCGACACACCACATCAGGGAGGCAGGGTATGTCCTCTCTTAAGCACCCTCTCTAGTGGAACCAAGAAGAAGGAACTTCTCTGTGGTAGGTCCCTCCCTGTGGAACATTATCCCCGTGAAGATAAGATTGACCCTCATCCTGATACTCTTTCAAAAGACTCTGAAAACACGGTTTTGCCAGGAAGCCTGTGGACTCCATACAGAGCCTATCAAATGGTTTGTTTGATTGTTGTGAGTGAGGTTTGGGGGGGGGCTTTGTATTTGAGTTTTACTTCTAGCCGCCTAGAGTCACTGGAGTTAGTTGGGCAGCCATATAAATGTTCTTAATAAATAAATGAATAAAATTCTGACTTTCTTAGGTTTATGAGCTATTGTCAAAGGCCACACTTCAGATTTTCTGGGCAGGAAAGAGATGTGTGGGTAAGTATTGTTCATTCAATAGCAAGGAAACATTCAACACCAGCACACACACAACTGCTGCCTCTAACTGGGGGACACAAGTTCTTAGGATTGGACAGTACAGTAGTACATCACTACTAATTAGACATTTTAACAATTTAGACTTTAAAAAATAAGTAGGAATCCTTTTTTTTTTTTTTAATTATGTTAGGCTACTATAAGCTAGCCTCCTTGACAACCAATAAAGGAAAATTGATGGCATTAACAGGCAATTTTCACATTGTTCTATATAATGTTTCCCAGTTGCTTAAAAACTGAGTAGAATAGCAAGTAATTATGTTCAGCAGCCAGAAATGAGATATCTATAAACCAGGCCCACAATACGATTTCTGTTCCTATTCTAAATTTTTCAATTTTAATTTTGTTTGCAAGTGACTCAAGTAATTTGCAAAATGACAGGTGAAAAACTGCAATTGTATGCACTCAGATGCTTTCCCACTTGATGTGAATAGTCTAGATAGAAAGCAAAATGTTTAATCACAGCCACGTTCATTCTGACTTAAAAACTGAAACCACCTCTATCTGAAATGCGACGAATGGCTCTTATAGATACCCAAGGCTGCATGAACAGAGGCAGATATGGAAACTACACCACTTGTTAGGATTAACGATATGATTTGAAAAAGTGGATCACTTTCTATTGCGTCACTTTAAGATATTATCAAAGAATTGATATGTAATTAGAACTTGGAAGTAATTAGAACTCCTGCCCCAGGGGAAAAGTGATTGCTTTGGGAAACTATTTTCCAGACATCATCTTCCCAACCGAGATGGGCTAGTAGAGCAATAAACTGGCAATTAAATTCTTGGACTTGAAAATAAACCTTCTGTCTCCACAGCTCTATAAGAGCAAATGTTAAGTGAAGATAATTTACTCAGTGGAGGCAGAAGAAGATGTGACTATCTCAATGACTCTTGGTGGTTGCTCTCTCTTCAGTTGGCATTAATGGGAAGGTTTCAGATGAAAGTGGAATACACAGAGACAGGGGATACAGTTAAATCAATTTCAGATGGTGAGATGTATAGGAAAAGCTGGGAGGAGAACACTCTTTAAAAAAATGTTCCCAGGAAGATTGGCAACTGCTGAATTGGATACTCAACTAAATGTGCATTTCTGAGTTCCTAACATGGCTGTGATTCTGAAATTTAACTGGAATTTAGCAATGAATGGTATTATAATATGGATTTAACTTTAGTATGGTGGTCTTAAGCAGTTTTGCACATTTTATGCAACAGAAGGAGTGCCCATGGGAAAAAAGGGCAAGATGTTCAAGGAACTTGTGTTTGTGTGTGTTTCAGTTTTATTTTGCTCCTCTGCATTGATTGAATTTGGAAAGTCCCCCTTCCCAGTTATATCTCCAGCTGTGCCGCAACATCTAGATAATGATTCCTCTTAACTTTATACTTTTAAAATCAATAGCAAATGTTTTGTGTTTGAAAGTGGGTAGGTGGGTTGTCTGGTAGAAGAAGGGGAATAAATGTAGTTATCTTTTACTACAGTGCTTATAAAAAGTCTTCCAACATTCTGGAATTCTGTGACGGTTTGACTTGCTGCTGATATAGAACAGCTGTTGGGCCTACAACAAAGGCTTTTGTTTATGGGCAGCCTGAGCTAGGAGGTAGGTTAATTAATTCAGCTCTAAGAAGGGATGGAAAAGATCACCCTCCCACCATCTCTGATTCCACTTGCAGGCATGCAAAATTGCCCCACCTCTTTGAACACATAAAGAGGCACTTTATTAAAGCGTTTAGTCACATCAACAAAATCCTAGATGAGACAATCAAGTAAGTGAAAAGGTCAAGCGTGTTTCATTAGCGAAGCTACACAGCTATTTGTTTTTCTTTTTAATGAAATTCAAATACATCCTGTTAAGGAAGCTAGTGCTTAAGATTATAAATCTGGAGGTTCTTGAAGATGATGAAAGAAATATTTCCCTGTAAAACAATCATCAGGGTGCTAGTTCTATCATTGGTAGTTTTTTTATTTATGATATTAGGAAAATAACTGATTTTTAAGGCATTTTCTTGATTCCTGTTGGAATATATGCATAGAATACGTATAGTTTTGCATCGAAAGATAAAAATAGGAAATTTGGATTATTTATTAAAAGAGATCCAAGTAAGTTGGGTAATTTAGCTTGTGATCCTACTTTTCACATTTCTGAGATTTTGTAGTTTCTATTTATTATGTTTGTTTTTAATTGGCTATTTGGGTCATGGATATTTTTTTCAGAGGAAAATTTATGTCCATTTGCTCAACAGAAACAGTTATCGGATAATAGTTGAATGAATCAATGACTCTATTAAAATATATAATAATTGAAAATAAAGAATTAATGGATTGTCACTACAAGAATAAAGATGCATGCCAAACCATCTGGTTATAAAACATAAAACTGTATCGTAGTCTGTAACACAACCCTTTTACATCTGTAAGTATATTAGTATTTTAGACTAATAGGATTTCACAATCCTGGCAGCAGGTGAGAGACATTACTAATTGATTACCAAAGCTAGAACTCAGAAGTTTTTTTTTATTTTGAGAGAGAGAGAGAGAGAGAGAGAGAGAGAGAAATATAGATGAGAAGCCTATAAAAGACATTGTAGAAGGAAAACCATATTAATCTATAGTAACCAAAAATCAGAAGGAGTCTGGTAGTACCTTTTCAACTAACCATTTTTTTTAAAAAGACAAATTCTTTCATGAACATCTTTTTTATAGCAATGTTATTAAAGATTACTTTACAATAAAAATTAATACAATCTAAAAAAAAGAAAAGAAAAAGAAAAAATAGGTGCAGAAACGAAAAAGAGAAAAAGAGAAAGAAAAAATAAAAGAGAAAAATAGGAATATAGTAAAGAAAAAGAAAAGAACTATATGAAGAAATGATTTCCCCCTTCATCACAACAAATATAAACAATTTTAATAACTTATCATCTTCTCTTAAAATATAACAAATAATCTCTTCTTCCCATGTCCTATCCCTTATCTATAAACAAATGCTTAAAGCCTCATTATTCAATCTTGGTCAGCAAAAGTCCTTATGGGTTACCAGAGAAACAACATATCTGTTTTAATCTTAATCAAATACCAACTTTATATTCCTTCCTTTTATTTGTAAAAATCTTGATTTTTAGTCCCTTTCAATAATATCCTAGAACTTGATTTCTTTTCATTTTTTTCTTTGACCCTTGTCACAAAATTCTGCAAAGCATCAGAAGCCTGTTTTGTAAATCCAATATAGGAAAATTATCCAGGCCACTCTCTTTGTTTGTTATTTGTATATTCCTTTTAATTATTAAGACATTAGCTAGTTTCTTTTGTATGGCCAGTGTAACATATCAGTTATGTCGGATAATACTCTTCAACAGCATCTTTTAAACACATTTTATCTACAAACACTCTTAAAAATAATTTCTGGGTCCATTGTTCAAATATATGTTCAGTATGGCCAATATTAATCTCTTTAATTGTAATATTTAGTTTCTCCTGGTTCCCTCTAATGTCCAACTTTTAAAATATTCTCTTTTCTTTTTAAAGAATTCAAAACAAAAGAATTTTCCCATAGGAAGGACTCTTTATAAATAATTCCAAAATCATCTTTCAAATTTATCTGGACCCCTTAGCCCAGTCCATTTGTAACTTTCTAAAACGAAAATTTTAATCACCTATTTGCTATTTATTTAATTTTAAAAATCCTTAAACTTGTATTTAAAAGTTATTTTTGCTAAGGATTGAAGGAAACTCACCCAGTGGTGTAAAACTTGTTGATCCAAAGATTCCTAAAAGCAGTTAACAAGCAATTTCCAAACATGATTAGAAAAGGAAGTATGTGAACCCATTGTCCTTTTAAAAATATTGCCTATAACTTGAGCAAGATGGCTATTCCCTCACCTCCCATGTAGTCACTTCCTGAGGAACAACTGTCTGGAATACTTGTGGGTAATCTCAAGTCTTCTCTTTGTCCAAAGAGGAAATAGGAAGAGCCAAACTTTTTGTGGGGCCATCTTCAGTTTGCCATTTCTTCCCCAGAAGTCACTTTCATGAGAATGTTAGTGAGGTAAATTCACAAACGTTTATGCCTTTTAATAAAATGTATTAGAAAAGATGCTTCAGACCACAAGGTGATATGGAACACATTAAGGCTTTTACCCATAAATACAAATATTAACCATAAAGTGTTCAAGGATTCATTTGCGAACTGCAGGTGGAGAAGATGAAAAGAAACCATACCAAATTCTCTTGAGGGACGAATCAAATGGCTGGTTACTTAAGTAAATGCCATCTAAATGGACAGCTTTTAGCCTAAGGGGAAGTGGGGAATGGCTGTATTTTAACACCTCCAAATCACATTCTGAAATGCTTCAAACACATTTTCTGCCATTATGAGGTGAAAAACACACAAATTAACAACTGCTCAGTTCTGAATCTTGAAATAAAGACAACCAATATCATAATTAATGCAAGTGTTCCTCAATGGCATTTAAGAAACAGGAACTGACTATGACATCATTCAACTTCTCTAGGGTTTCTTCCTTGACTGATGGGATGTCTAATACATGCCATCCAATTATGTCTTAGCCATTGGATCCGAGCCAACATTTTAGAGATTTTGTGCTGCAATCCCTCTAGTCTAATCAAGTGCAATCTTACCCCTTCAGTTTAACTGGGATTAGAGCAATGGATACAAAGCTATACTATCTAAAAGAAGAAACTTTGATTTCAGTGGGAATTGCACTTATGTAAAACTTTAAAATCAGCTAATAATTTCAGCTAATAATACAGGTATCCCTTGCTTGGTGACCACAATTGGGACTGCAGCTCCATCACACAATGCAACAGGCTTACACCATCACTTCCTATTTGATTGTTAAGTGAATCACTGCAGTCATTAAGTGAGACATCACATGACTGTGACCTGCATTAACTTTACTCGTCGCAAACCAGTTGGGAAGCACACAAATGGCAATCATTGTAGGATACTGTGACAGTCATAAATGTGCACTGGTTGCAAAGCCCCAGAATGCGATTGCATGTCCATGGGATGCTACAACCATGATAAATGTGAAAACTGGTTGCAAACTTTTTTAAAAAAAAAACGCCATTGTAACATCAAACAATTACTATATGAGGCAGGCAGTAAGCAAGGAGTACCTGTGGTACAAGAAGTGCCCATAGAAAAGGTTAAAAAGTCAAGATGGCAGCCACAGTCATGATCAGAAAAAGGAGCCAGGCTAATATATACAGGCAAGAGTCACACTAATTAATGTTGGCAGTTTGACAAATGAATGGAAATTCTGAATTGTATTTTTCCTCTTCTTCCTTCAGCTATATTGTTGAATCTACACTTCTAGCTATCTTTATGTGAGAGTAAATCCCTTTGAAAACAAAATAACTTAAATCTGAGGGAAAAAATGTCTACAGCAGGATTTCCCAAAGTAGTCAATATCAACCCTCAAGGATCGCTGGAACTATCCATTGTTGTTGTTGTTGTTGTTGTATTATTATTCATAGTACCATTAGTTAAACTAGTATTTATTAAATTGTTTTTATATAATAAATGTTTGTGGGTTGACAAACTATCCAAAATATTATGAAGAGGTCAATTAACTGAGTTTGTGGACCTCTAGTCTAAGGCATCACTGTTAATACCAAACATATAATACCGTACTAGTTGACATATTACTTCAGCTTTTATTGTAATTAGAATTAGGACATTTTAAAAAAACTGCAGTATTTTGTAACACAAAACTCTCCCTGTAGATTAAAGTTTGACAAGCAATATTTGAATTTGCTATAAATTTACACAACTTGCATATTAACTTGTGTGAAAATATCTCATTAACTACATGAGCATGAAGAGATGCTCTTAAGGACTTAATTTCATTTTTTTTAGGCAAATCCATATAGATTAGTTATGATTTTTGTTTTCCTTGTTAGTACATTTATCAGGGTAGGAGTCATGTAGTTCAATCCTCATAGCACCCTCTGCTGGTAGTGAAAAAGAAGACACTGAAACTGAAATAATGTACCATTTTTTAAAGATATGATTTATGTTGGTTTTCATCATTAAAGCTGTACACGGCTTAGATACGGTCTCTCTGAGGCACCCACATCTCTCATTCCAAACAAAGCAGACCTTAAAATCTGCAGGACAGGCCGTTCTGATTATGAATATTTGGAAAGCTGCACGTGCCAGGCATAAGATAGGGCCTTTTCCTATATTATTCCCAAATTATTAACAGCGCTCTCTCAGAAATTGCCCTTGGTTCCTCATATTCACCATTTTAGCAAGACTGTCACTTGAAATTTCTTTCATCTGGCTTGTCCAACTACTGATGTTATTATTCAGGAATAGTTTATTAATTCAGTTTTAATTGATTATTTTACTTATTTTGTATTTTCTTTGATTAGTAGGGCCATAGAGGATGGACTTCGTAATAATGAAAACATGGTTTTTGTAGTACTATTGTACTGGCTAACTAACATGAGTCTTCTTGTATTTTACATATTTTTTAGATTTATGCTAATAAGTTGCCATAAGCCTTAACCTTCAAGAAAAGCCTGTTTTATTTAGAAACCAGGAGTAGCAGGAGAGCATTTGATACATTGTAGATAACAATTTCATTTTTAGCTGTTCTCAAGCCTCCATGAACAAAGAAAATAGTAAAGTTCAACCTTGGGAAGAGCTGAGAATGTATCTTACCCATACCTATTTTGATGTTTTTCCTTTGCAAATGTTTCTTTTACTTTTACTCAGAATACAATGCTCTTTTCTATGGCTACACTCACATATTATTGGATGCTTTAATTTTTGTGATGTAACCGAACAGGTGACTATTTCTAAACCAATCAACTTTTGTTTTGAAGTTCTTTGTTGTGCTAACTATCAAAGTAAATGTAATCCATTTTTCCAGATTCCCCCTATTCATAGGGAGAATACTCTAATAAATTGCTTTTAAATGATCTTCCAAATCGGTTGCTTATTAGAAAAGGTAAGCCGAGGCAGAACCTAGGGCCAGATTTGGCCAACGTTAGACATCTTTGAACATCCTTGCCAGATAGAAAGGTGGGTCATCAATCAATTAATTCTCATAGCACAATACATATTCATAAAATGGAAGACAACTACAATGGATGTGTACTTTTTTACAAAAGAAAAACAGCAGAGTTCATTAGACCTCCCTAAAACTGGGGGGGGGGGAATCATTTTCAAGTGAATCATTGTGGTCATTGTGATATTATCCTTGAAAGCTAAACACTGATTGTGTGGAAGAAAAAGCTACAGAGGTCAATTGATGCCAAACTCCGCCATTGTTCCTTTCAGATCTTATTTAGACCGACATGATAACGCTATGGAGAATATCGAAGTAATACAAGTCCATCTCTACTATCAACACTAAGTCCTCTAGGTTAGGAAATGAAGGGAGGCTTGAATTAGATTGAGGTACAAACATTGGAAAATTGTTAGTGGAGTCACCTAGCTATAGACTGCTTAACATCTGGTGGCCCAGATAAATATTTATTTGTTGTAACAAATAAAGATGGTAAAGGAATTATTTTACTATACAATTATGTTTTATTTTGCCTGTTTGAAGTAACACACAACTCAAAATTTAGGTCTCGTTTTAAATTCATAGTTTTCAAAATTTTGAAACCATGTGGTTTGTTTGTCTGTTTAAAAAAGTACACTAGAGAAAACCCTCTTCTGAAATGCATGGAATTCAGTGGAAATATTAGAAATATTTGTTTATATCACAAAACTGCAAACAAAAATGTGTTCATAAGAGGAGCACCAAAATACACTAGGAAAATTGGTGTGGATTTTACAAAAAAGAATGGTCCAATGAACTGAATTGGACAGAAACAAAAAGTGAAAAAACTGAGAACAACTGATTCAGTTAACAGCAGTAATAAAAAAAAAACTTACATCTTTAAGCAAGATTAATCATAAGTAAGCCTTAGTTATTGGAGTGAGGACCTTGTAATCCATGATACGGATTAACCCACTGTAACCCAGATATAATTCTTCCATCTGCAGCTGTCCAATTCTGCTCAGGGGATGAGGGCTCCTTTCTCCTTCAGCATAGAGATATGATGTCATGGAATATAGTTTCTTCCCATATGCTTTGCTCTTGACATCACTCTGCCAAATGGAGAATTAAGATGATTGACGTTTGTCTTGACCACCAACAAACTCTATCAGTACCTTCATTCTAACCAGTACACTATCCTTCAGTTCACTGACAGCACTTCATTTTTCTTTGCATCGCCATTCTGGATCTGTCACTTCCCTTGTAAAATACAGTATCATAAACTGCTGAAGAAGAGAACTTCAACGAAGCATTACTTCATTGCTTGAAGGCCAATAGATAAGTATTGGTAGATGGGACAGGAAGAGCAACCGATAAGTTATTTTAATTATTCCTCCATCTAGCCAACAAGACAGATCTAGGTATCTATATCAGCCTAAGGCTACTGTCAGCAAAGATCAAATCAGAAACAACTGGGTCTTAGAAGCCCCTAATTTGAAGGGACAATCATCTAGAATACTGTCCTTAGTAACTTTAGACCCATAGAGCTTTTGGCTGCTCCCAAGATTCTCTTCCTTTTATCAGAAGGCGCTCATCCTGAGGTTTCAGTTTGTACTGTAACCATCAGTCAAAAAATGAAAAGAACGATTTCTTCTAAATGAAGAAAACCCAAAGGAAAGGTACCGTATTTTTCTGTGTATAAGACGCACCCTTGTATAAGACGCTCTGGCATGCGAGTTCCAAGCTTACAGCAAACAAAGTCAGCGCTGGGAGCAACCGCCTCCCAGCACTCTAAATAGACGCCTCCTGGCCGCCCCGCCCCCACCTAACCAGCATCCGGCATGATGAGCATGCATAGTCAGTTCACAGCAGCAGCCTTCCGACCCTGGTAAACAAACCAGCGTGAGCTCCGGCATGACAGCAAGGCAAGGGAAGCGAAGGAAGGTTTTAAACTTAGCGCCAAACAGCTGAGCCGGCAAATCCAGAAGTTCGGCCGGCCGCTATTATCGAGCAGGACGGCCTCGCAGCTGCATTCCACAGGGTCCCCGGCCAGCATACAGGTACGAGGGATGGAAAGGGCTGTCGCTGCCATCCATGCTGCTGGTCCCATCCGCTGCCTCCAGACACCGCCATCTGACGATCTTGCCCCCTCCCTCCTCCCGTTAGTGGCAAGCCCACAGCGGAGGGCTTGCACCAGATGGCATGGCAGCAGCATGTAAAGAACCCACACAGGCATGCCCTGGGCTGCAGAGGTTACCATTATTTTTTCGTGTATAAGACGCTGCAGTTGTATAAGACGCACCTGATTTTTGAACAGGGTGTTTGCAGGAAAAAATAGCACCTTATACACAGAAAAATATGGTAAGTCTGGGGTTTGGGATATATCTTTACTTATGGAGAAACTGCCAACAAATTATGATTCCTTCCGAAAGTGCAAAAATTAACCTCAGCATATCTTACATTGACAAGGGATTCTTTAAAGTGACAAGCTTGTTTAAAACATATGCTGACCTTCGTTCTTAAGAGCTTCCATAAATAGGTTTGGGGAAGAAACATTTGGAAATTTGTTTGTTTCTGTTTTACATCAAAAGTTCAAAAGATGAGATGGGTGAAGGAGATGAAAGAGAGGCATTCTTATTTGTTGCATGGATCAGTTTTGCCAGACAGACAGAAGTCCTGATCATGGGGAATTGTGACAGATAAAAATGGATGATTGACAAAATGGCATTGCTAAAAATAATGTTGTCATATTAGATCCATTAGTTTTTAAACCCCATGAGTGTTATGTAATGGAAATGGTTTCCATTCACCATAGGTTTACAGGTTTCAGGCTACAAATGAAATGCCTTGTATATTTAAAATAGGAATAGGAATAGGAATATAGAACTGTTAGCTATTTTTCCCCAATCACTTAAGTAGATTTACTTATCAAGTAATGCTGATAGGTTAAAAGCATGTAGAACTGCATTATTACCCTTTTCGTTCTTTTACAGTTTTCAATTATTCATTTATTTGAAATAGTGTTTATGGACAAATACAATTTTTATCACTTTTCAATCAGGGCAGTTCCCGAGAATAATTTCATTGGGCCAATCACTAAGAAAACGAATCAATGGAAATATCATATGCATAGAGTACCATATATTACCATATAATTTCAATTTACACAAAAAAGTGAAAGAAGCAGCAGGCCTCTACAAAAAGAAAACCAACAACTTAGTTGACAAAGAGGGGGAAATTATCTTAGATGAGGATGAAAAACTAAAAAGATGGAAGGAATATATTGAAGAACTTTTTGAGGACACTAGGGATGATATAGATATGGGAAGTATAACAACTGGACCAAACATCACTATGGAGGAGGTTGAACATGCAATAAAAATAGCAAAAACAAGAAAAGCCACAGGACCTGATGATACCCAGTAGAAATTTTTAAATTGCTGGAAGACAATGGGAAATTTTTTTTACTGCAGCTCTTCAATCAGTTATACGAAACAGGAAAGATACCAAATGATTGGCTAAAATCAACCTTTGTGACAATCCCCAAAAAAATAAATGCAAAGAAGTGTACCGAATACAGAACAATAAGCTTCATGAGTCATGCCCTGAAAATATTCCTGAGAATAATTCACAAAAGAATATACAACAAAATTGAAGAGCGTCTAGGTAACACACAATTTGGTTTCAGAAACAATCTTGGTACACGAGATGCGCTATTCAGCATTCAGGTTCTTGTACAGCGTTGCAGAGATGTCAATCACAGTGTTTACATGTGCTTCATTGATTTTGAAAAAGCTTTTGATAAAATAAGACACAGCAAACTATTAGAAATCCTGAAACAAGGGGGACTAGATGACAAAGACATCCAAATAATAAAGAATCTGTATTGGCATCAGGTAGCAAATGTGAGACTAGGCCAAAAATACTCAGCTGATGCAGAAATAAGAAGAGGGGTCAGACAGGGATGTATTCTGTCTCCACTGTTGTTCAATATCTACTCTGAGTCAATCTTCAACGAGGCACTGGAGAACATCGATGCTGGCATCAAAGTAAACGGTGTTTGGATCAACAACTTAAGATATGCTGACGATACAGTTCTGCTTGCCAGTAAGTATGAAGACCTTCAGCTCCTCATCAACAGAGTCACCGAAATATCTGGAAAATACGGCTTGAAGCTTAACACCTCAAAAACCAAGATCATGGTCGTCAGCAAACAACCCGTTAATTTACCACCAATAAATTCAGAAGGAATACCACTAGAAAAAGTTGAAAGGATCACGCACCTCGGTTCTAATTTACATGAAAGCTGGGACATGACCGCTGAAGTAAAGACAAGGATAGAGAAAGCTCGAACAGCATTCTTCAAAATGAAAAAGGTCTTCTGCAGTCACGACATAAGCCTAAGACTGAAAATCAGGCTTGTCAGATGCTATATTTTTTCTATCCTGCTCTATGGAGTAGAGAGTTGGTCTCTGACAGAAGGCCACCTGAAGAGACTAGAAGCATTTGAAATGTGGATTTACAGGCGGCTGTTACATATAAGCTGGGTGGACAAGATCAGAAATGAGGAGGTTTTAAGCCGCCTGGGAAAGCCAAACAATTAAAAAACGAAAGTTAGAATATTTCGGACATGTGATGCAACACCCAGAATACGGCATACTCCATTTAATCCTCCAGGGAAAGATTGAAGGCAAACGAGGTCCAGGCAGAAGAAGAACATCATGGCTTCAAAATCTAAGGGATTGGTTTGGACAAAACTCAGCCGCACTTTTTCGTGCGGCTGCTGATAAAAACAGGATCACCAACATGATCGCCAACATCCGATAACGGATATGGCACAAGAAGAAGAAGAAGACCATATATTACTTCAAGAATCCTTCTTTCCTCTGGGCAGAGTTAAATTATACTGTAGAGAAAAGATTTTCCTGCAGATGTTTGTAGCGCCTTTGAAGCGCTTATAAGTCACTTTGCTCCACTCCTCTTTTCCTTACCAAAGATTTTGCTGAGCAATGAAAAGTGAATCTAATCACTGCTTCCTAAACCTAGATAAATTACACAAAATTGAGTAACAAATGGTTTTTTGTAGAAGGGGTGGCAGAACCTGGGGGCAGAATGAAAAGGGGGTTCAGCATAGAATCACTACATAGTCGCAAGATAACTAAGTCCAACCCTTCATTAGTGCCCTTGAACCTTATTTAACTCTAGGCAGGTGCCGACTGTTAGTTGAGAAGATCCCTGTGCATAGGCTTTTAGAAATAAATCAGTTTAATTGAACCTTCATTTATGGACTTGGGTCTTTAACTCCTGACATTAATCTTCTCAACTCACATTGGCACTTGCTTAAGGTTAGGTAATGACACACAAGGGAGGTTGAATTTAGTTCTCTCGTGGCTACATAAGGATTCTAGGCTGATCCCCCTTTTCATTCAGCCCCAGATCCTGCCTTCCCTTCTCCTAAAGTTTTTCTTTGGTTAACAACACACAAACCCATTACCCAATCACAATAGGGACATTTAAATTGACTTAAAAGTATTTTACCTACATTGGGTAAAAAGGACTTTCTGATATGTGGTTTTGGGTAATGAAGGAAAAAAAGTTTGGAAAGCATTGATCTATCCATTTAAAACTACAGCAAGAACTATCTGTGAAGGCTGTGAAGATGCCATGTTTGATGTATTTACAATTGCTTGGAGGAAAGAGAAATATTAAGAAAAAAAAGACTGAATTTGAAATGCTCATAGAAAGCCAACACCATCTGTTAGGACACATATATAAACTTTTACTTAGACATAATACAAAGACAGAATAAACAAAAAAAAATATAATAAAATGGATGCAAAATTTTAAACAGTTACTATACAACAATGAGAAGAATTATGGTCTAAACCTATAAAATTTACACCAAGTTGTAACTTAAAGGAAAATTGGTACAAAATGTTCTACAGATGGTACACAACTCCAGCAATAATATATAAGAGACAAATCACACAGTAATAAATGTTGGAAATGCCTTGAACAGAAGGAATGCCTTATCATGTGGTGGACATGTAGAAAAGCACAAAAATACTAAAAAGATATATATAGTACAATACAGAAAACTTTGGACTATAAAACTGAAATGAAACCACAACTTTTTATTGGGAAAGAAATACCGTAATTTAATGAGATACATCCTTACAGCAGCGAGAATAAATTATGCTCAACATTGGAAGAAAGACACAAAACCAACAATATCTGATTGGGCAAGCTTGGAGAATATGCAGCAATGGCAAAATTAACAATTTATATACACAATAGAAGCTTAAATTTAAGCAAGAATGGATTACACATGTATGTACGATGTATAATATACAGCATGCAACATTGCAGATAAAGTCACATACTATTTGGTTTTTAAGTGTGTCCGAATCCTTGTACATATTGCAAACTAGCCATTGCATAAAAGTAGGGATGTCTGAAACTCAACACCTTATTTTTTTTATTTTCCTCATTTTTATTTTTTATTCTTTTTTATCTTTCATTTAATTTTTTTAATATTTCAAATATTATTTTTTTTGGTATTTCAAGTATTTTTTTTGTTCTTCCTTTATAAACTTGTATAAAAATATATCCATATCCAGATATACACATATATGTACATGCATACACATATAGAACATATACACACATACCAATAACATGATGAAAACTTTAATATCAACTAATTTAGCTTAAGACTGAAATCCTTTTCATAAAACAAATACCACAATGCATGCTCTTCCTCTTTTCTCATTTATTTCCAATTTTATATTTAATTTCGAAGAAAAAGCCAAATTATCATAAAGCTTGTAACATTAATATCTGAAATTGTAATTAATGTTGATAGAATATGTACTTATTTATATACATTATTCTGAAGCAACTGAACTATGGAATATTAAAAGTATATTATATAAATACCATTGTACTGAAATAATATATTGTATTAAAACTGAGCAGATGGAGTAATAGATGTCCCAAATGGCTAGATCTAATAATGCTAAGAGTTAAAAGCTGAGCTAGATCTATCTATCTATCTATCTATCTATCTATCTATCTATCTATCTATCTATCTATCTATCTATCTATCTATCTATCTATCTATCTATCTATCTATCATCTATCTATCTATCTATCTATCTATCTATCTATCATCTATCTATCTATCTATCTATCTATCTATCTATCTATCTATCTATCTATCTATCTATCTATCTATCTATCTATCTATCTATCTATCCATCCATCCATCCATCCATCCATTCATCCCAGGCAAAGTTATCAATATATACATTTAAGGGCATCTGTTCTTTTTCAAATGGCCTTCAATTTAAAACAGTGGAAGGGGCTATCTTTCCCATAAAAATCATGCATTGAAACGTGTTTGTGAAGTCTTTCTTCAGGTCCCTCTAGAATCTGAAGTGCAGTGAGCTGGATATCGGGGGAGAAAATGCAGTATTTTGGATGAAGGCACAAAGGAAGTGATTACTCTGCTTGGATAATGGAAACACTCTTGTAAGCAAAGAAGTACATATCCCAGCATCAAAATGACAGAATATAATTTTTTTGGTTATGGATGTGACCGCAGGTTTTACTTAGCTTTTCTCTTTCTCTTCCGGATGGATAGTTGAGATACCCATCTATTCTGTAGATGTTTGCTTTTCAGTAAAAATCAAATTGCCATTTTCTTCAGAAGCTGCTCTTTAGGATGACAGCAGCTTCATTTACAGTTTTATAATGTGAATTCCTGATGTCTCATATCAGCTGTATGTCTGTGAATATAAAAAGCTGTTTTTCCCGAACAGCAGCCAATTTTATTCTGAGATGTGACAAATGATACCTCCTGGTTTTTCTCTCCCCTTTTAAGAAAACGAGAGGAAAATATTTTGAAAAAAATGTACCTTAGAAAAACTATCATATATATCATAGTTGCACAGGTAATTTAATATGTATGACAGACTATTCCCAGAAACAGTTTAACTTTGGTTGTATAGCACAGTATTATGAATATAAATTTCACAGCTAAAACCAGAAGCTCTTAGTGTTTCATTATACTTTAAAACCAAAACTGATCAAGAATATTGTAAATGACATACTTAGCTTTACTTTCATTCTAATTTCTAAAGTTGTTTATTAAAATCTCTCTGAGTCTATAGAAAAGCGTGGAACCCAAAAAAGCAACAACAGAGGGTACCAAATGTTGAGCCTAGTGTTTTTCAAAATATCTGGAGGATACCAAGTTGGAGAATCTGGTCAAGACCTTCCGGGACAAAACCTCCAGGATTTTCTCAATTCTCTATATTTAAGGGAGGTGCCCTTTTAACATTATGCTGAGCATGCCTCACAAAGAATTAATAAATATTATGGATAAGTTATTGCTTCCCTTCCTGCCTGTGATTTTGCTATGCTTAATCAATAAGTCAGTTGAGTTGCAATTTAAAGAAAAATAGCTGAGATGAGTCCATCTGTTGGTAGAAGCCATTCCAGGAAGAAAATTCCAGAAATTTTCAAGGATTATATCCCATTCAATGCAATGAACTTCCATCAGTCCCTTCTCATACATGTCCAGATCAATTTGGCAATTGTAGCTAGTTAATTGCAAAAAAGCAAAGCAAGACCTGGTTAGTATTTGGATGGACTCCACCTTCAATCCTACGCTTTAGAGTAGATTAGGAAGTTGAAAAACATCCTGGAAGAAGGAAATGCAAGCACTATGACAAGCATTATTGCCAAAAGCAGAAAGAAAGCCCAATAGGAGTCAAGCTCAAATTGAAAAAGAAATTACCTTTAACTTGCTAATTCAATATAACAGAAGAATTATGTATATCATTCATAATACAATTTATACAGGATGGATTTCATGTGTACATACTGGATATTTCTATTTGATATTTTATTGTTAAAATAACGAAATGCAAAAGAGAATGGGACAAAGAACAAAATAAAATGAAAGAATAACTACTACATAGCAACTAAAAGCATTGTGAAAAGACTTTCTAGTAACACATCCCCCCTTCCCTTCTGTTTGTGTCCCTAACCGCAAACCGCAATTTAGATATCTGACTTTTTATTAAACATTAGACAATGTTACTGGGTGTTTTCTTTTAAATCCTAGAAGCCACACTCCAGATGTCTGAATTTGCCTTGCTCTGTAATGTGTCATATAAACAAGAGTTATTTCTGTTTGAATTTATTTAACCTTCTATTATGAATATGCACACTATCAATTTTGCCATTGCAGCATATTCTCCAATTTTAGTTTCTTAATCTGATACCATCAATAAGGTTTCTCTTTTCTAGATTTATTCATTCAGCTGCCAATATATATCTTAGTGAATTGTGGTATTTTTCATTTATGTTTTCTGGAATCATGTCTAATTAAAGTATTGGCGGTTTCAGTTCAAATTTTATTTTTAAGGCTTTTTGACTATTTTGATGCATTTCTTTCCAGTACTTTTGAGCTTTTTATAACCCCACATGTGGTAGGGTATCTTTTCTTTGTTGTGGCATTTTCAACATTTGCTGTATATTTTATCTATCTTGGCAATCATTGACAGAGTTATGTACCATCTGTAAAACATTTTATACCAATTTTTCCTTTAATTGTAACTTTGAGTAAATTTTATTGATGTTTTTCCATAACTCTTCCTATTGCACAACTGTGATAGCATCTTTAAAATGGATTTCACATTATAATGTGCCATCTCAGTTGCTACCCTCTCAAACCTCACGCACAGACACCGATATTTATTCCTGTAACATCTTGTCCAATAAATTTTCCCATGCACAAATTTGTATCAGGCAGTGAATTTATGGTGGGGGTATCTGGCAATAGGACAGCATGCAATTATTCAAAGTCTCATGAGGCATGGGATTTAACCGCACTGCACAAAGTCAGTTTAAAATTTTGCCTTATAATAGTGTGAAGCATTTTGCAGGCTCATCACATACATCAAAGTTGCCCAACCTTTCTGGCTTAGCGGACCAGCCAGGGGGGAAGAGGAGATGGCTCTGCAGGAGCGGCAGGCAAGCACGCATGTGCGCACAGCTCCATTTGCACAAGCGACGGGCAAGCACTCCCACTGTTCACACAATGGAGTGTGCGCACCTTCGCTTGCCCTCTGTGCAAATGGGGATGTGCACGCACTCGCCCACCACTTCGGCCCAATTCCGAAGGACCACGGCCTGGGGGTTGGGGACCTCTGACTTACATAATCTTCATGATCCTGACAACAATTCCTTAAGATAAATCAGTGTTATTTTGGTATTACAAATTGAGCATGTGAATGGCTAAGGCTAAGCAATCACAACTTTTTCAAGATGCTGGACACTAAGTTAGAGGTTGAAAAAAAGGAATATCTAGAGATCTGAGGGAGGAGCAGTAGATCAGCCTACAGTTGTGGTACTCCCATTTTAACATCAGCAACAAAATGCTTAACACTGCTTACACGGAGGGATTTTTGGATAATAGGCCTCAAAACAGATTTTGAGCTGGAAGCTTGTAAACTTTGTTTCATTGTTAGTTTAAAACATGTCTGCACTCTACATGCTTTAATTCTAAGTGTACGTCTTCTGCCCAAGGATGTAGCTACAGGATCTTGGGAAACTAGTAAAAGAAAACAAATATTGTGAGGCAAGAGCCCACTTAGCCTTGCTTTGCAAAGGAATCTTTTTCAACTAAGAATATGAAAAGGTTCCAGCTTATTTTCTAATCATGGTTCCAACCAGTTTTCCTGTCTTTAAGATTCTGCCCATTAGCCAAAAAAAAGAGAGAATCTGGATTTGGAAACTGAGGGTTGGATGACAGTGGTCCAAATGAACAGCAGGTTAGTGGGACACCACTCTTCCAAATTATATACCCCAATTGTTTATCAATTCTCCTATATTTGCTTAAAAGAGGAAGAAAACAAAAAAACATGAAGCACACATTGTGATGTTTGCTTTCGTTCCATCACAGATCTTGTCCGATTACTGGATTCACTGTGGAAGTTCTCCACTCTTTTGAAAAACATTTCACTCATGGGAGCATATATGACACACGGACAATGTTTATTAAATTTCCTGTTGACTCTGGTCTTTCCCAGCACACACACATATACATACATACTGGTTCTCTCTGCAAGCACAGGAAAGAATTTAGAAACAATTTGCTTCCAGTTTTCATTAACCACACTTATAATGTCTTAATAGAGGCAATTAAATGTGGTTAATTCTTAAGGTAAGTTTTAAATAAACAAACTTAATATGTTACTGAGCTGATTAGTTTGCTCTAAGAAATCTATGACTGACAAGAAATATCCACAATATCTTGCAGCATTTTAAAATCTTCTACTCAAATGTTGCCAAAATTCAGTAGCCGTTTTGTTTAGATTAACACAATTCTTTGGAAATACTAAAGTTTACTTACATTTAAATTTTGATAAAGTTAGAATACACATTAGTATCACTAAAAATAAAACAGCATATTGTCTATTTGTTGCCCTAAGGTTCTTGACATCTGGTTTCAACTATTCAGTTAGGATTAAGATTAACTTCAGTTTAAGTTTCAGATCGCACAGCAAGATATGCTTATTAATCAGAATCAAAAGCTTTCTGCCTTCTGTTTCTGGGCAAGTACGAGGAAAAGGCTAGGATTAGTGTATATAGACTTTGCTAAATAGAATTTAATATAACATCCAATCATAGCCCAGGTTTTTGAAGTCAAAGGAGTTTTAAAATCAACTGTCAGCCACAAATACACATTACTGGACCACTTGATAAACTGATTTTGCAGTCTCGATATTAACCATGGGGATGCTAAATTTTTATATCTGTGTGCATAGAGTCCTTCATTAGAGTAAGATATTATGGTAAATTTAGCAAAAAAATGAAGATGATACAGACATGGTCTAAGGTTAGAATATGGAGGGAAGGAAAAACATTGTGGAAATAACATAGGCCCATAAGATCACCAGCAATAGCAATAGACTTATATACTGCTTCATAGTGCTTTACAGCCCTCTCTAAGCGGTTTACAGCGTCACCATATTGCTCCCAACAATCTGGGTCCTCATTTTACTGATCTCAGAAGGAGAGAAGGCTGAGTCAATCTTAAGCCAGTGAAACTTGAACTGCCAATCTGCTGGCAGCTGGCAGTCAACAGAATTAGCCTGCAATACTGCATTCTAACCATTGTGCCACTATGGCAACAATGCCATTAGGGGAAGGTAAAAGAAGAATACAATGTCTTCTTTAACAATGGAAAAAGTATCCAGATAAGACTGCCTAACAATAAATATCAACTTGGACAAGGAATGTGTCTTTCTATCACCTTACTTGCACTGTTATTGTGTTGAACCATCTAGCATGCTTATTACATTCATTCCTTATGCTTGGTATCATGTTTGGTAATTATTACACCTGTTAATGCTGCCTCAAACAAGAATCTATTTGGGTAGTCTTTACTCTGGAATGAACAAATTCAAAATATAATATACTTAATGAAAATTCATTTTTAAAGTTGGCACACAAACTATGTACAAAATGTTGGGGGAAAATGAACTTTTTTTTTTACATGCACCAAAACCGAAATCACTAAATTCAGCAAAATGACTGGTCAACCAATTGCAAGACATCCCAAACAAGTTTTCTAACCCACTTTTGTTTGCTGCCATGTTTTATCGCCTCTCTGCAGTCACTTTTCTCATGCTTCTCTCATTGTATCAACAGTTAACTTTAAAAAAAAACAGTATTAATAAACCAAGCACTGAAGGATAAGATACTTGCCTGGAAGAAAACTTCAGGAACATTACCTTACACATTCCTTTTACTGAAGCAGCCCTATACACCTTACATTATGTTAGGCCCTCTATTCAAAACATCTGATAACACTTAACACTGTTCCATATGAATGGAGCCTACTGGGGTGGAGAAACATAGATGTAACAAACAAAATGGAGGTTGCACACCCTTCCTCCCTGTCTTTTCATGGACCAGGGTCAAACCTATCTCCTCTCTTTGTTTAATCCTGTCAATTCTTCTGAATTTTCCATGATACTACAATACACTACAAAAGCTGGTGCCAAAACCAAGGGTGCAAGGTATTTCAAAATGTATGTTTCTTAGTATTATCAATCAAATCTGGTGTGAGCCAGGCCTCTATGGGTGACCATGTTTTCTTGGAAAAAATAAAGGACAAATCTTAAAAAAGGGATATCTAAAAGAGGTTCATAAGGATAAAAAATTGTTTAAAACTTTGTTTTACAAAGGAAAATTCAAGAGCAAAACAAAGCATTTTTTGCAAAAATGCACAGTATTCTGCTAAAGGACAGCTTTCTGAAATAAAGGACTACCCTTTATAATAAGGAATATACTGTACAGTCACTGTACATATAGTACTAAATCCCAAACTTAAATTTAAAATAAGGTTTGAGTCCACCCATTATGGGATAGTATTATGCAAGAACCAGGTTTTCTGTGAGCTTTCATGATTGAACGTGACTCTTTGTCTCCAACTAAAACTTGGCTTGAAATATCAGTGCAATATTTGGTGATGGAGGGAGTGTTGTTTCTAAACCCGTAACAGCTTATGAGGCTTAACAAAGTCTTTATAGCTTATATGTGCAACTATTAAAGCTTAATTTCCAATCTGCTGGCTTTCTGAAGTACCAATAGAAATAGGAATAAATTTAAACTGAGAGTTTCTTAATTATAAAATGTGTATGTTATGACTATACTCCAAATACTTATCCAATTTTAAATATTTACTTTTTGTTGTTGGATTACTCTTCCATTTAATTTTGTTTTTAATACAAAATTATTATTATTACTTTTTGCTTTCCTCTGCAATAAAGCGGAAAAACCATTAGTGAAATAAGACATCATTGGGCTTAAAATGCAGAACCTATGGAGAATTCTTAACATCAATGTTTGTAAAACATCATTTTGAAATAAATGTCACAGTTATACAGAAACCAATCAAACCCCCATATTGCAATCAGAATCAGGCTAGTTCCTGATTACAGGAACTAGCATTACAAGAACATCATTTTTCACAGTCTCTGAAAAAATCCTAACTATATGACAGATCAGCACACATAACAAGCTAGCACACATATGGATTTTCTCTATGTCTTACTTTAAGCCATACTCAATTCAATAACTTACAAAAATCACATGGTTTAGCTAACATTATGAGCCATAAACAATTATAAATCACACCTTTTGAATTTAAAGAAAACATTACAATGAGAACCAAAGAAACTGGTTAGCTTAATGTATGGACCCAGTGAAATTTTGCTTACTAGTATAATATCACCTAACTTTATTCATCTCCATATACCTAAATCAAAAGCAGACAAGCCATAACCCCATTCACACATTTGCAGCACTGCATATAAGGGGATGAGTGTCCAACATGTAGTTAGCATGCTTCACCCCAACAGAAACCTAAGCTGACTTTTTTCCTAAGGTCACCTCACTTGTTCATCACATGCCCCTGACACCAAGATATGGAGGTGAATTTTGAAATAATTATTTTGGGTGGTCCTTTCATGATTTGTGAGCAGTCAACACTTTACCAAATAAATGCACATGATAGTTTAAAAGAAAAAAGAAAGAAGGGGTCTATTTTTACAGGGACCATTAAACTTTAACTGCCATCTGGCAAGGAATGATTAGAGGAGATGAAAATTAAAGTAGTCAACACAAATACTTGAATGGATTCCTTCAGGAATTGAAGACAATTAGCTTGGTGCTCTGTTAAGAGAGAGGTCTATGAGAAACCAGGGAGCACCTCCATTATGGCTCCTGGCCACCTTAATGGTCAGACTCATCGCTGAGGGAGCAGGAGGGAGCAGAAACATCTGGGAATCATCAGATACTTGCCCTGGCATTAAAATAATAATAAAAATGAGGAAAGTTACGGCACTCTAAGGAACATCTCTGTTTCTCCTATATTATTGTAGTGTATTAAACATGGACTGTGGCCAATGTTAAGTCAATTTACTATTCTTGGGAGATTGGGAGGTCTTTAAACAGGAACTTGTGAAACACAAAGCTGGAATTAATTGAAGTAATGCCACCCAAGCATGATTCCAGGAAAAGCAAGGTGAAGACAACCTAAACGTATTTTCTTTCTGGGCTAAAACAGATGTGATTCTATATAATCCACCCTTCTCTCCTTTTCCAAACTGAAGTTCTTAGGGATTATTTCCTGTATTATTGTAACTCACTTTGTGACCTAATTTTCTGATTTCCCCTTCTCTTGCAACATTTGCTGCTCTGATAAAGTGGATCTTGTCTTTAATTATAACTTAAAAAAATAAGCTAATCAAAGTTGAAGGATAAGATTTGATACATGGTTGGCTTTAACTATGTTCCTATTTAATCATTTTTATCTGCAGTATATTTTTCTAACCATCCTTTTTAATCTATTTTTTTTCCATAAAATATTTTTATAGGATAAAAACCATAACACTGAAAGAACACAGTCTTGACAAGCTTCCATCCTACTGGATTATTGCAGCATATAATAATAGTGATAATCAACAATAAGTGCAAGTAGAGAGAATGTATGTCCGCAAGATCTTTCATAATACAATTTTTACAGAAAACATAAACTGTATGAGAAAATTAAATTGCAAGTTATGCCATGCAATCAAAGACAAAACATAGATCTTTTATCACTGCTTAAAGTCTAACAAGTGGTCCTTTGTAAATAATGCCTGTGATTCAGCTTTCATTAAGATGGAGGCAATGCTAAGCTTTCCATATATTAAAGGCACACTGCTGTAACAGTGGTCCTTCCTGCAGCTAAAGAAACCATACAGACATATGATATGAGCTAAAATCCATTGTTAAAAAGAATGCATATGTGTGTGATGTGAGTTCAATGCTTATGGGGGTGGAGCTGACTAGGATTAATTCAATTCCAGGAGCAAAGCATTGCCAAAGCTAGTTTGGTAGATGAACATAGTAGATGGAGGATGAACACAATTTACAAGCACAATCCATGAAGGTGAAACATCAAAGCAATACCCAGGTCCACAGAGCGAAAGATAGGTCTCAGCCAAAAGACCATTTCTTCCTTCAGGTGCTATGATCAGACTGATGACAGCCTCTAGGTTATCCCAAGCCCTGACATATTTTATGGGCACTAGGAATCTTAAGGCAGTTTCAGGTTAGCTATGAACTTCCACTTCGGTAGTTTCTGATTTGGGATATATGGTATGGCAGTTCCTTTACAGAAAACATAAACTGTACGAGAAAATTAAATTGCAAGTTATATCATGCAATCAAAGACAAAACATGGATCTTTTATCACTGCTTAAAGCCTAACAAGTGTCTTTGTAAATAATGCCTGTGATTCAGTTTTCATTAGGATGGAAGCAACTCTAAGCTTTTCATATACTCAAGGCACAATGCTGTAACAGGAGCTTAAACTCAGCAAGACAAGGTGGCCTACACATGGGCTCAGTTAGTCTTGGTTTGGCCCTGGTCCCAGACAGCCTCTTATATTGTAGCCTGGAGTCATTTTTAAAGTAAAAACCCCTTGATTTCAAATTCCAGGAAAATATAGCTTTCACAAGACATGCTGTACACTGGTATTTAAAAAATAGATGTGTGCTATAATATTCTTTCTTTACATGTTCTTGGTTGAAAGTGCTTTTTTTCCACATTAGACATATATTAACTTGAAAGGTATTGAGTGGCAAAGTAATTAAGACTCTAAGCCAGCAATAATGTATAGGACTGAGAATATATTTTTCTGTTACACTACTGTTTGAAGGCATATATTTTGTTCTGCAATCGTTATGCAAAACTTTTATAACTATATAATGCTACTTTATACTTCCCTAGTATACATTATGAAAGTTTTTATAACACTCAGATTGACCTATAAAGGAAAAGAGATCCTCATGTTAAGTTTGGTTCTTGGTAATCATATCTATACAATCTTGGTTATGTTACTGAAATGGTTGTCAGTGTCTTCCAAATAGCTTTTTCTTTTTCAATTCTCCATCCAGCCCGTAGCTCTAAGATTTTCAGGTGGATCCCATCCAGCTACTATGCAGGACCTACCCCGCTTATCTTTCTAGAACAGCCAAGACTCTCCTAGACACCACTAGCTGAAATTCCATAGCCAACAGAGTCCATAATATGCTCTTCTTGCCAGACTGGGAGGGATGGGTCAACTTAATAAGGACAAGATGGTTTCTTCATGCCATGAAGGACTTTCAAAGTTATAACCAACACCTTGAATTAGACCCAGAAGTAAACTGCACCCAATGCAGCTCAAGCAGCAGAAGTGTTGCACTGGCAGCCCATACTGCTACATTTTGTACCAACTGCTGCTTCCAGATAGTTTTCAAGGGTAGTGCCAAGTAGAGCAGGTTGCAACAGTCCATAATACAGATGCATACTTAACTCAAGTATGAGAAATAAACCACGATATGGGAGGCAAATAAATTTGTTAAATAAAAATAAACAAACAGCCTTTTTTTCTTAAATAGATATTCACAAAAGTTACCATTATCACTGTTCTCCAAACAGCCTGATCTTTTGTTCTGTACTCTGTTCCCACACTTCCATGAATATCACTCAGGAAAATATTTTTCCTCCTGGATTGCACACGTTTAGATTGTTACACAATTTTTAAAACTCGTATGTGGTTCTTCAATTATCACCATTACCTGGAGCATAATATGTAACTTTGTTTTATATGGATTTCTACTTTCATATGTGCTCATAACAACCTAAATAACAGCAGTTTGTAACTTCTGGCATATATTTTAGACCTTTCACACATAATTAAATTTACATCTTCCCTTTCTTTCATGTATTCATCCACTCTTATCAAAACGCTTTCATTTACATCTATTTCATCATTCCGTTTCTTATTCTGATACAGATAATGTATCTATTTTTTCCATTGTCAGCATCATTTTGGATGCAGTAAATGCTATTTACAATATATTTAACACCCATTCTGTTTAATAATCACCTCAATTATCAAACTTCCCAAATCCACAGATCTTTTTGTTTGAATTCAAGACCCAACTGAATTTTGAAATTAATACAGTGATCTTTTTGCTCTTTCAAGACTCAGTGTACTACAGATACTACAGATTTTATCAGTTTTATAAATACAGACAACTGGAGAAATAATGTCTAGGATTTGTACATGTGTTATTACTTGGTGCCAGTTCTGCTCGAAAGTTATATTAGTTCTACTTCTTTAGCCAAGATGCGGTATTAGGAACATGGTCCTATATTTCCCTTCTTTCCAACAGTTTATAAGGCTGCCAGGCCAATTAAAATCCACCAAGCCATGTTCACTCCAAGGGTTTCCCCAAGTTAAAGAAGGACTCTGTCAGAATGTTTGAATGTATAAAACCTCCTGCCTCTGGACTCAGTGACATTTTCCCATTTTCCCACACAACATTCCAAATGTCCAGGCTAGAGAGAAAGAGTTCTCCAGTACATGTGTATGGCTTTTATGGTGCCTACAGGCATCTACAAATGGGATCTCCTGCCATGAAGCATGTGGCCCTAAGCTGGAGCTATTTGCACACAGCAGGATCTGCTGGCAGCAGAACTGGTGGTTGCTGTGTTATAAAGGCCCCCCTCTAAAATCATGTTAACACCTATGCCCTGCTGAAGGGGCACCACACATTTTCAGTGGGAACCATGCCAAACAAACAGATGGAAATGAATCTAGCCATGCCAGAGAACAAGAATATTCATCAAATGTGAACATTAGGGACAAGTTCCTTTCCAGGAAAGTAAAAATTGCAGGCAGACATGAAGCTTTAAAATAAATTGTGGGTTAAACGATTGTGTTAGATCTTTGAATGAAAAAGTGAATTATTTGTATGTTAGGGGGAAAAAAGCTATCATTCACATTATGAGTCTTATGATGGAAATATTTGGCTGGAGCCTGAAGGTATGCAACTGCAAAGATAATGCTTTCATGATTTTCAAAGTGATATTAAAAATACCTGTGCAAAGTATTTCCAACCTATCTGATTTTCAGACCCCTCAGTGTCAGAAGTTTTTAATTATTAATTTATGCCACCTTTCCCATCAAAAAAGAAAACATTCAGAGTGCATCATAAAAAGCATAAAGAGTAATTATTTAATACATCTAAGATAAACTAAAAGGAACAAAATAGAAATTGTCAGACTAGTCACCAAAAAAAACAATATGCAAAAATAATTTTATTGTCACTGAAGAGTATAGGTAGAGGAAGATAACTTAATCATCCTTCCTCCGCCTGATGTCCTACAGACATTTTAGATTATGACTTATACTATGTCCAACATAGTATAGCTAAGAGTGATGGGAACTGTTGTTCAACACAAAAAAACACATTATGGAAGGCTATTCTAATTGCTTAAGGCAGAGTTTAACACTGCACACAAACAAAATACTGGTATTTTGGTCCTCGTTTAGTGACAATTGAGACCAGCAGCTCTATCACTAAGCAAAACAGTTGCTAAGAGGTAATTGTAACTGCAACTATGCTTTCTTTTTCCTACTCCCTACTTTTGGGAATGCTCACCCAGCAGCACTAGGATAGCCAGCATGAAACTAACAAGACTACTCAGTTTCACACATTTGTCTTTTGTTTGCCTCCTAACCATTCCCCCACCCTAAGGAATGCTCACCCTGGTGCTGGGATAATTAAGAAGGGAATTATTATTTATATTTACATTCACTGGAAAGGAAGAAATTACAAGGAAGTAACTACTAGACATACAAGGAGGAATACACATTGAAAGCAATGCACTGGTGCCAGCACCTCAGAGCACACTACGCAAACAAGCCAGCATATTTCCCATTATGCCTGCTTACTCTTTTGTAATCTCTTCCTCTAATTTTTCCGCGGGGGGGGGGGGGATACAAGCAATTTTTGTAGGCAATCTTTTCTATGTCTGATCCATCCCCCACCCCACTTCCCCAGCAGAGCAGAAAGATTGGAAAGGAAGGAATTACAAGATGCAGGCAGGCACACAATGATAATACACCATGCTGTTTGCATAGCATATTTGAGACTCTGGTGCCATTACATTACTTTCAATATTTATTCCACATTGTGTACCTGCTTGCTTTCCTGTGATCCCTTCTTTTCCAATCTCTATGCTATGCAAGGAACAACAGGTCAGGCACAGGACAGCGCATACTGACTGTAATGTGATGAGGGACTGAGGGACGCTGCAAATATCATAAATCTGGGCATTGTTCATATTTTTTCAGCACTGTCATCACCCTGATCCCTAAATGAGGCTGGTAAGTGAGGATTAAAAACGTCTTGTTTTTTTATTCTGAATCATCCAGCATATATCTAACTTTTATCATTGCACTGTTTGTAATGGCCAAATTGATCCTTAATTGCAAAAGGCTTCATTAAATGTACCCATATCAATTTCAACTTAATCATTGTCTAATAATTGCCACCCAATCTCCTCTCTCCATAATCCCTTCCTCCATTGTGAGGAGGTATAGGTTGTGAAACACTGACCGACACAGCAAACATGATTATGTTATCCATTCAATCATGTTCAAGTCTTGGCCATTCTATGGGCCAGGTCTCCCCACATTTTCCGATCTTGCACTATTTCTTGTAGTTGTATGCACTGGATGGCGTCCAACCACGGTGTTCTTTGACTGCCTGGTTTCCTTTTACCACTAACTCTTCCAAACATAATTGCTTTCTCCAGTGAATTCCCCATATAACATGGCCAAAATAAGTGAGACACAGTCCTGCGACTTTGGCTTTCAGTGACAGCAATAAACACATAAAGATTAAATGCCTCTCTGATACTAGTCCAGCCTGCTATACTAGAATCTGTACATACCTGAACATTTAGATCCTATGGCTGGAATCTTTATAAAGCATTGTGGAAGTTACTTCCACTGAGCTCTCATCTGCAATATAGACACTTCTATGGATGCTGTTCAACATCTTGTTCAACAGTGATACCTAAAGCCAACTTAATCACTGTATAAAGTGAGATATAAACCCTTGAGCAAGCATGCTGGCTCAGTGTGCCATTACTGCTTTTCACTTTGTTTTTCAGAAGTCTTTTCAATGTTAGTGCTCTTTCCCCTAAAATTTGACACCACTAAGCCAGTATCCACCCTTCCTTCCTTCCTTCCTTTTCCTCACAACCACCCAGTGAAGTGGGTTGGACTGAGAGATATTGGGAATTTCAAAAAGGTGGTTCTTTTTTTTGTCTCAAGAGATTTATACTTACAATTTGGGCCACATAACATTTATTTTATTTTCTTAGACATTTTCACTCTATTTACATAGTAATTATTTTTAATTTCATCAACCCCCGTTGTCATATGACAACTGAATCTTTGGGTGGACATGTGTTGCAACCATTTCAATAGCTTAAGGTTTCATTTATGCTTTTAAGTTTCCATTTCCTGAGTTAAGTTAAAGGTTTCGTTTATGTCTTATTAAGTTTCCATTTCCTGAGTTAAGTTAAGGTACCCTTTTAAGTTTCATTTCCTGGCAAAACCCACCCTTTACAACCTCCTGCTGTGACGTAAGTGTACCAATAAAAGAGAGGCACGCAGATCCTTCTGCGCTCTCGCTTGCTGATTCAACCTGAAGAAACATGTTGTCCGTGTGTTTCCTATCTACCAAACGCGAGGTCCGTTGGCCCAGGCTGACGTACGTCACTGGTCCGTCCAGCAGAAGCTGGACCCCGGGATTTGAACTCCCACAACCACTGGTCCGTCCAGCAGGCGCTGGACCCCGGGATTCGAACTCCCACAGACATGCTAACAGGGTGCGCCATTGCTGCTTTTCGCTGTTTTCTTGAATTTTCTCTGAAATCTTTTCAATTTTGGTGCCTCCTTCCCCAAAACAGTTGCATCCCTTGGGCTGGCGCCTCTTCTGCCTTAGCCTAGATCTCGCCCTGTGTATGCAAGATATCACTAGCTTCCCAACAGAGTATTGCCACTTTTCCCTGCCAGCATTATTGTGCTTTTAACAACAGCTTGTTTGAGGAGGAAATATCCAGGAAATGAAGCTCTGCCAACCTTGCAGGCCAGCATCAGGGTAGAAAGTTTTCATCTGCCAAATTATCGGTCCAGTAAACTCTGGCCCTTACTTAATTTTTGCCTTTCCTAACAGAATCCCAGAAAAGGGAAAGTGGTTGTAAGTGAACCTTTTCCCTCAAATAGCAAGCAGTCTCTCCTAGCAGCTGGAATAAACCAAAGGTCAAGCATGCCCACTGAAAGCTTTAGAGGCAGTTAACTGAAATCCAATCAGGGAAAACTGGTTCTTGCAGCGGCCCCCCCCCCCCCAAAGACCTTGACCTAGTCCCACTAGGCCCAATAGACTTGCTTCTTTCTCCCTATGCATTCTCCTTCGTAATCAAAATGGATGACGTCTTATCACAACCCTTCCCCGTTCATTTTCCTTCCCAGCGTAAGCAGCGCCCGAGCCGCCCTTCCGTCTCACACCCAATATTAACGATCGCGCGCGCGTGCCGCAAAGTGACCTTCCCAGCTATGCACGCGCTTCTCCTCCCTCCAACCCACCCACCCACCACGCTTTCAAAAAAAAAAAAAAAGTTTCTCCTCCCCCCGTCTGGCCACTGCGCCTGCGCAAAAAGCTTGCGGTCCTTTCGACCTCTACAGCCGTACTCTCTTAGGCGGAAAGCCGCCGGCGCCGCTGCTGCTGCCGCTACCATCCCGTAAGTGATCCGGCGGGGGCCTCGCGGATCCGTCTCCATCGGGGAGGCCATCCACCCCTGTCCGCCGTGGAAACGCTCTCTACCGGCTTCTAAAGTTCTCTTTTCTTCCCCCCACCCCAGCCAGGCCCAGCCCCGGATCCCTAGGAGCTGCAGAGCTCCAGTGGCCCCTGCTTTCCCAGCAGCGCAGCGTTAGCAGCAGCCATGTTCGCGTGCATCAAGCTCGCCGCCGGCTCCCCCGCATTGGTGAGTTGCAGCAGGGCGGGCTGGCCTGCAGCCTGCATTCGTCTCCCTGGGCCGCTGAGGGTCGTTGCCCTTCCGATCTGGCCTCCCGGAAACGGGGAGGCATATTAAGAGGTTGCGGGCGAGGATCGGAGAGAGGCAGGCTGGCTAGAGGCCCAGCTACCGCTTTTGCCCCTTCTCCGTCCTCTTAATCTCCCCGCCGCCGTGCATGTGGCCGCCGATTGCGGTGAACGAATCCAGGCCGTTCGGCCGTGCAAGGAAAAGTCCCGCCTTGAGAGATCCCCGAACTGATTTTGTGCCTTGGAAAGAGGCCGACGTGGAAATCCGCGTGACCTTAGGCCCAAGGACACTAGCAGGCCGCGGCGGCCGGGCCCGGTTTCTTCCCATTCATTCATTCATTCGAGGCCTTCCCTGAAATTGACAGGCCGCTTGTCGGAAGTGAACTGGTCTTGGGGTTTGGAGGGCGCTGTTATCGTCTGGGAAGTCGGGGGAAAACCTGCCTAAGGGGGAGGGGTGCCCTGCAATGATGGGGCTCTTTTAAATAATCGGAATTTCTCTGCTTGGTTCCAAGTGACTGAGCTCTGGAGAGAGGAGAATGGGGCTGTCTTTTATGTAAACGGTTTTAGGATTGGGTAATCAGAAGAACGTTTGAAGGTCATCACTTGTAGGTAATCTAGTAGTCTTTTCATAGCGAAGGTTTCTCCAGTGTGGTGCCTTTTCGATGGATTGGTTAACAGTTTCTTTCATTTTCAGCCGGTAGTGGTGATAATGCAGGTAATAGATTACTTGTAATCCAACACACCTCAAGGGCACCATATGGGGAAGGCTGTTCTGATTGAATTTTGGACAGTAGGAGGCAGTCGGTGCCATACAAAAACACTGGATTTCTGGATGGTGTTTTCAAACTGATCAACTGAAACCTAAAACGCACAACTGCTTTGACATTTTAGAGAGAAAGTTAGCACCAAGGGGAACGAAATCCTTCAAGGAAGGTACAGAGCATTCTGTGCACTGGTTTGTACAGGGAACAAACATTTTTGTGGGATTCGTGGCCAGTCCAAAATATATATGTTCTAATCTAGGCAGAAGTGGTCTGAGAGGAGAGAATGGGAAAAAGACAAGCACCTGAACAGCAAGTAAGGAAAGGAAGGTACACAGGTCATGCAAGGGTGTAGGGGTGAGAGACGCCAGCTTTGTTGTACTTGCTCTGTAACACCTTGCAAATTTTGTTTCAGCCAAAACCTGGAATAACAAAAATATTCTGGGATTTAGTCTGTTTGAAACTCTTTGGCGGAGCTTTTGAAGCATGAAACATATTTTGACACACAGCTCAAATAATTTCTTGTTCTGTTCTGACTAAAACACTTGTATATTTTCCCAAGAGTGATTTAATTATTTAAAAGAGATAGGTTATGCTGAAAGACACTTAAGGCAATTAGATGTCTCACACACTGGACAGAACAGAAGATAGTTGATATATCTTCACAGACAAACAGTAGTTCAGGTTGCAGAACAGGTTTAGTATGTGGATGGGAGACTCAACAGGAAATCATAGGGGTGTCAAACAGAAAGAGAAGTTAAATGTTCCTTAAGTAGGCAGTGTAAAGTACAGTACTTTTCTATTGCCAATAAGAAAATTATATGAACATTCCCATATAATCTCATTTTGTGTGTGTGTGTGTGTATAATAAGATAAAAATATCACAAACTAATAAAGAAAAAGGTCAAAGAAAACTAAAAAATGCAAGAAAAGAATTGAAGAAAAATAGAAAAGAAAGTTATAAAAAATGGCTACTATTCTTCATAGTTATAAATACAAATATAATTTAACCTCTCTATAAAATTATATCATATTACTCTTTGTATAAGTCACCCTGTCTAACCACCAAAACCATAAATCACAAGTTCATTTTTTTCACAAAAAGTCCATAAGTGGCTTCCAATTGCCAAGAAATTTAGATAATATCTTTTATCAAAGAAGTCAATTTGTCCATTTCAGCAAAATCTGTCAACTTCCAGCAACCATTCCTCCATAGTGAATAATGTCAGTTTTTTTTTTTTTTTTTACTGTATACTGTAACATACTTTTTGGCAATCAACTCCTTTTTCAGCAATTAAAAAGTGTTAGAATCAGTTAAAGGTTAAATATGTAAACAGATTTGGTGCTAGAATAAGTTTTTCCTTATAGATGAGGTGCTTATTCTGAGGCCCCAAACAATTAATTCCAAAAGTTCTAAAGTTGTGTGAGTCTAAGGTTGCTGAGTTTTGTTACGATGCTTGATTATGTTAATCTTCTCTGATCTTTAGATGCGTACTGGATCAAGGATCCTATACAGACCAATTTCTGCATCATTGTTGTCTAGGCCGGAAGTCAAGACTGGAGAGGTACCTTAAACAATTCTGTAGCTTCCTAAGTTATCTGGTGAGCCCATGTGTTCTTGTGCTAGTAATCATAATTCACAGTAAAGTACCAAGCTATAAATTTGACCTTGCCTTTATAGCCCACCTTTCCATTCCTTCCCTTAAACAGTACATTTTACTTGCTTCAAGCAATTTAGTTTCATTAATGAACATGGAATAGAATATAAACTAAGCAGCAGCACTAACCAATTTATCTTTTATGTTAAGGTTACTACTGTATTTCTCTCATAATAGCCTCACTGGTCTCCATGTCACTACTACTCAAGCCAGATTCTTTAAACTTTATGCACGCTTTCGCTCAGCATTCTATCTGCTTCTAAAACTGCACATTGAGTAGCAGAATCTGGTTTATTGCTTCCTAATAGCAAAAGGGAAAACTGAAGACAAATGCTGAAATATAGTAGTATTCTCTTACTAGTTGTCCATTCTCGCTATCCAAGATTACATCTTGCTATTAATATACTAATATAGGCAGAAATAATTAATGGTCATCAGAGGTGTGATGGTGACTATTTTTAACAATACTGATTTTACTTTAGGTAGGGCTCTTGGGCTAAATCCAGAAAGAGTAAAAACACTTCCTAAATTTGATTACCTCAAAAAATGTTGCTTCCTTCATCTAGAATGCTTTTTTATTTTGTAATACAAACATTGAAATTAATCCTTGGAGTTTTCTCTTTGTTTTTTGTAGGGCAATACTACTTTCTTGACAGGTTCCCAGAATGCTGGCAATCAACTAGCACTAAGGGAATTCCAAACAAGTGCTCTCAACAGGGACATTGACACCGCTGCCAAATTTATTGGTGCAGGTGCGGCCACAGTAGGAGTGGCTGGTTCTGGTGCTGGTATTGGAACTGTCTTTGGGAGTCTAATCATTGGTTATGCCAGGTAACTGACCCTTTACCTGATATTCAAGTAACTCTCTGGGCTATATGTCGGGGAGCAATGGCGAATGATGAAATGTGTGCTGAAGTGTCCCATGCGAACTCTTCCCCTTTGTAATTGCACTGCAGCTTCACAAATGTATGAGGAGCTAAGCTTGCACCCCAGCATCTTAATACACACTTTGTCATTTTGGTGACATCTTGGGCTTGCTGTGGAAGCTACTACATGACATAATAGCTTGGTCTTCTTTGAATCACAACAGAACAAGCTGAAAATAAAACACCTATGCAAGGGTCCGGCAGATCTGGTTCCTTGCATTGTCTGGTTATTTTTTAAATTGTAGTTTTCAGATAGTATGTGAAAGAGGAATTTTTTCCTTTTTATTGTCTTATTTGTGCTAGGCATATGGGATGTAGCAAATGATTATTGTCAGGCCCAGAATCTTGCATGATAGATCACAATCACATCACATATCAATTTACATACATTTCTATATATGTGGTTTTACTTTGATTTTTAAAAAGGAAAGCATGAAAATGACAAGCAAAATCATAACCAGCTTCCATAGCAACTTGGACCCTATAGCCTCTTTAAATTAATATTTTTAGCAGCCTCTGGGAAGAAAGCTATTAGCCTGTTTTCCTTTTGCAGAGAATTCCAAAGGATAGAAACGCTTATTAAGAGGGCCTTTGGTCATGTTTACGAAACATACCTCTGAAATAAAAGAATTGAAAGAACCCTCCCCCCAAGAATTAGGAAAGCTTGTAAAGAAGAACATGGTATCTCAGCTAAGATTCAAGTTAAATAAGTGTATAAATTGTAATGTAAGTTTAAATTCAGTTTAAATTGAATGAAAAAGAGTGGCCTCTATAATTCAGAAAAGGCTCCATACTTTCATACAGAGTATAGGATACGTTAATTCCCCATAGGAAAAATAAGTATTTGTAGCATACTAATGTAAACTCTGGGAAAGATTGAGGGCAATAGAAGAAGGGGACGACAGAGAATGAGGTGGCTGGATGGAGTCACTGAAGCATTAGGCGTGAGCTTAAATGGACTCCAGAAGATGGTAGAGGACAGGAAGGCCTGGAGGAACGTTGTCCATGGGATCGCGATGGGTCGGACACGACTTCGCAACTAACAACAATAATGTAAACTACAATGAAAGATAAAAGTTGTGGATAGTTAAAAAATCTACATTTTTTAAACTTCAAATATATTGCCATGTAGGAAGTTGCAGAATTAGAATTAACTTTAAAAACTATCAGTTTTCAGTTATTTAGAGACTGAAAATCCCCATATAATTAATTTGCCATTCATGCTCCTAATACTGATTTTATCCCATCTTATTTAGATCATGGGTGTCAAACTCACTGCGTCACATGACGTGTCGCGACGTATCACGACTTTTTTCACATTGCCACAGGCCGGCAGTTTGACACTCCTGATTTAGATCCAATAATCTCTATTCTCCCTATCTTTGCTGTAAAATGTGTTGTTTCTCCCTTTCCCATAACAATAGATATTTAGGAATGACATTTCCTGAATTCCAACCAAAGGTTTTTCATGTTTAAAAAACCATATGATAACATGACTATGATTTAGAAAATGAAGCAATAAATTAACGAAAAAAATCATGTCAGAGATTTTGAGATAATGAAATACAGATAGTCCTTATTAACTGACCATAATTGGGACTAGCAACTCCAACACTAAGCAACACAGTCATAAAGTGAAATGTCATATGATCATGCTGGACTTCTGACATCGGTTCCAGTTGCCATTGTTAAAGCAGGCACCATAGATTATTAACCAGGATATTACTTGCAACGTACTTGATTTTGCATATCAGAATTCGACTTGATGCTTAAATGGTGATCATGTGACTGCAGGAAAGGCAACCATTGTAAATGCACTTACTACCCAAATCATAAATCATGATCATGTGACCACAGGAATGCTGTGATGGCCACAACTTCAAAGACCAGTCATAAGTCTTCTTTTTTAGCCCCATGGTAATTTTGGTCACTGAACAAGTGGTCAGAAAATGAGGGCTACCTGTAATATTCAGTAACTGAAGAAACAGGACCCCATCTTCTTTCCAGCTAAAAATAAGTTTTTCACTAAGATTTATGGGACTCGGAGGATGATGACAAACAGAAAGAGCAGCAGTGTTAGGCCCCAACACCAAGTGACGTGTGGTGATTGTTATTAGTTCTTTATTGTTTCACGCCTATAGACAAATCTTGCCTGAGTACTCTTATTATCTGCATCTACAATAAACTGAACTATTAGCGAGGGGCTATCTTCATCTTTCTGTCACATCAAATATTTGGGCTGAGTTTCCTCTTCTAGAATGTATCCCCTCCTTCCTACTATATTACATCACATCCAGTTACAGAATCTGTCATAGTCCTTTCAGCAAGTCACGGGTGCTTTTGAAGTCAGCTGTTGATAGCCAACCTTTAAAACATACATTGCTGTAAAGTGTACTACCAAACAGTAGTTCTTCAGGAGTACAATAGTCAAACTAGTCTGTTCTTCGTATTTTAATTCCACAAGCTCAACCAATGTGCCAATATTCAGAGATGTTGGAAGGAATCAGGTTGCCTATCCCGACCTACCTGATGAGGATGAAATTGGTGCCATTATGAGACTGATTCTTACAATTAAGGAGTGAAAGAAATCTCTTAAAAATGGTTGATTTCACTTAACTGGGATTAGGATTCTTTTCATCATCATATGTAGTTTTTGAGAAACTGATTTCTTAATCAGAAATATAAGCATTAAAGAAATTCCTGAGTTTTCCAGTTTTCTGAATTATGCTAATGCAGTGGATCACCACGGCCAGTTGAGCTAAGATCTCAGATTGACTAATATGTCTTGAAATACGGACGGCTGTAATTGCATGTGGAAGGGCAGCCATACCCTACAGCAAGTTAATCCCACCATCTGTTTTCAAGATGTGAGTGGGTTTAATGGTAATCAGCTGTACTAGAAAGTCTGAGCTATCCTTCAAGAGTGAGCAGCAATCAAAAGCTATACTTGTAATATATTTAGGGCTGCCAATGGTGCTAATTTCCAGAGGTATGATTTCAGAAGACTCTTGGAAGGCTGGAAAAAAGGTTTTTGATGTTTTAGGTAATAGTTGCTATATCCCTATAGCAATAGTTGCTATATTGCTATCCAGATTTGTGTGGGTTAGCACATTGCATGTGTCAGCCCCTCCTTAAATGAACTGCATCTTTTTTTCTTTTTTTTTTACTGATACTATAGCTTAGGGGTGTCAAACTGCCGGCCTGCAGGCCGGATGCGTCATGCCAAAACCGCACCCTCAGCTCCAGCAATGGGAAAAAAGTCGCGATATGTCGTGACACGTCACATGACATGGCGAGTTTGACCCCTGCTGTAGCTTTAAGGTGTTATTAGCATGGGCTATGTGACCACCACGCAACCGTCCTCTCATTGGCCTTCCAGAGCCCCACCCATGTTATACCCTACTTAGCTGATCAGCTGCCAGCTAATAGGCAAGGAACAGATTGCTATTTCTCCCATTACTTTTCTAGGAACCCAAAATGAAAATTAAATGAAATCATATCCTCCTTTGTGGCCATCCCTAACAATGTGAGAGACAGGTGTGGAAATATATTGTTGATGTTTCTATTACTCTTCATTACCTACCTTCTAAAGATCAGAAGGGGCATATGTCATAAAGAATGTCTATTCTGTAAAATTAAAGTTGCTTTCTATTATTTGTACAAATGTGACTTTTATCTTGTATTTCTGTTTAGGAATCCTTCTCTGAAACAGCAGCTATTCTCCTATGCTATTCTGGGATTTGCCCTGTCCGAAGCCATGGGTCTCTTCTGTCTCATGGTTGCATTCTTAATTCTGTTTGCCATGTGAAGAGATTTGTTTCCAGCGTTGGCACTAATGAACTACAATGTGATTCTGTGAATGTGAGCTTGGAAAGTGTTTTATCATGGAAATGTATGCTACTTCCAAAGCAGCTTAATTAAAGATGGTAACAAGTTTAAACTTATCATGGTTTGTTCTTTAATTACTTGACTTTTTCAAAGTCTCAAAGTCTGTTGAGAAACCAGAGGTTGACATTTATCTTTTGGGAGTTCATGCCAGGAGAATCGGTATTAAAACTCAGTGGAATAATATTGTGAATGTGATCTGTTCAGACTGAGTATATGAGTGTGCTTTATCTTACATAGGCATAAATTATATCCACAATCGGAAATAATGCCCTTCCATGAATGGCTGTTCAGCTGTGGATAGCACCAATAGAGTCATCATCATTTGGGGAGGATTAATTAAATCTGCTTGATACTTTAAAGAAATACAAAAATGGACCACTGGGAATTAGTATTCGTATGGAAATTGCTTTTCAGATTATAAATGAATCATACCTGAAATATTTACTAAGTAAGGTTGCAACCTTACTAATACATGCCTTTTATACAACTTTTGATAGATTTATCCTATCATAGCTCTTTGAATAATGACAGAAAATCTGGAAGATATTTAAAGGAGAACATAAGGAAGTAAAAATGCATACTTGCAACAAACAAAATAGCAATGAGTAGCTTGAGTGCTATTGCTTATCAAGGTTTAAAAGGCATGTTTTATGGCTGCCAGGTGAGCTGCTCTTTTTTAGATATAATAATCATATAGGTAGACAAAAATGCCAAATCCAGTCTGAACATCTGGCTGACTGCGATGATCAATAATAATAATAATAATAAAAAAAAAATGGAAGGGACCTTGGAGGTCATCTAGTCCAACCCCCTGCTCAGGCAGGAAACCCTATACCATTTTGGACAAATGGCTGTCCAGTCTCTTCTTAAAAACTTCCAGTGTTGGAGCATTCACCGCTTCTGGAGGCAGGTTGTTCCACTGGTTAATTGTTCTAACACACAATTACACATATTGATGTGTGGCAGACAATTCTAGGTTTGCATTATCATACTGAGTCTAGATATATGTGAATTCTGCCTTGGAATGCTTGAACATTACTCAAAACCACAACTGGAATTTGCCTGGGATTTATGCAGTTGCCTAATTTGGTCTGCATTCTTTTTAGCTGTTACTGATTTTACAAATTTAAAGCAAGAATAATGACACAAGATAAAATTAGACTGAAAGAAGGCTTGCATCAAAAGTATTAAAGTTTGCACAATCTACAAAATGAGCATCAACATTTAAGATGTTGTAATGTTACATCACAAGCATTAATTTAATTTTCCTCAAAGCGGTACAGGTAGCCCTTGGCTTATGTCCACCCACTGACTGCTCAAGTATATAACAGTGGTGAACATGGGTTTATGACTGTTCCTTGGAGTCCCAGCCATTGTAGCATCCTCAGTCACACAATCATAATTTCCAATGTTCCTTGCTGCCTTCCCATAATCAATGGGGAAGCTGGCAAGAAGATGGAAGTCATGCTCATGTGAAGTCTTTGCTTAATGACCCACACAGTTGTTGTTTAAAGATAGCAACTAGGACTGCCACAATTGCCATAGCCAGGTCTGCCATCTGCAGTGATGTGATTACATGCTTTATGATTGTGTTGTTTTAACAATGGCAATTACTGTTCCAGTTACCATTGTTAATTACCTATATTCTAGAACTGCTGGATAGCCAACATTCATAATGCCAGTCAGAGAAATGCGTATACAAGGTAGTCCTTGACTTAAAACAGTTCATTTATTGACAGTTCAAAGTTACAATATCATTGAAAAAGGTAACAACCATTGTTCACACCAGTGCTGCATCCCCATGATCATGTCATCAGAATTTGGATGCCTGGCAACTGACTTCATGTTTATGATAGTTACAGTGTCCTGGGGTCATGTGATTCCCTTTTTCGACCTTCTGACAAGCAAAGTCAATGAGGAAGGCAGATTGACTTATCAACCGTGTTACTAACTTAACTGGCACAAAAGATCATAAAGATCATTCACTGTCTCGCTTAGCTCAATTGTGGTCATATGTCAAGGACTGCCTGTACATATTTATTCAGAACTTACCATTGTGTTGCTTTCCACTTTAGGTAAATATGTAGAAATTACAGGCTTAACATACCTTTCCCTGTGCAATAATTGATAATAGTTGAACCCCCATGCAGAAGCTGCATTTTATGCTAAATATGTAATTGTGTGTGTGTGTGTGTGTCAGCAACTAGTCTAAAAATTCGAGTCCCGGGTATATTTGTTTGTAAAAAAGACCTATTAAAACACTGATCTCCGGGACAGAGAGTTTTATTATATACTAAGCTTTCGTTAGTCCCTGCTAACGTCGTCAAAGTATAAGCTAAGATTGGAAGACTTCGCCTTTATAGTTCTTTAAATACCGGTAATTTGGCCATTGAGCGTGTTATAGCTAAATCGAGGATGCGGCAGATTGGGACGAGCGGCGCGGGGAGCGCAGCTGAGAGATCACCAGCTAGAACCACACGCCGTGCTGATAGCGCATTGAACTGCGATGGCGGGGGGAGTGTTTGCAGGGTGACATCGGATAGCCTGGTGTCATACGATAAACATGCTCAGCTGGCGGGGCAGGTGGGGAGAGGTAGAACTGAGAGAGCGAGGCAAACGCCGACCAATATAACCGAATTAGGATTGAACAGAGTTCCGGCACCTTTTTTCAATGGATTTTCCAGAGTTGCATTCTTTTCCTATTGTTGCCCTTCCTATCCTCGTTTGCTTTTGAAAATGCCCTGCTGGCAGTATGGTGCGAGCGGGGTCCCCTCCGGTGCTGTTTGCCTCCTCTAGGAGAAGCCATGAAAAAATCTAAAAGGTTCATAAGGATATTTTTAATTGTTTGTAACTGCTTTACAAACAAAAAATTCAGGAGGAAAACCAAGAAAAAAATTACAAAACCCTTATTATAATAAAGGGCTGCCCTGTAGAATAGAGGACATCAGGCTACTGAGACTATCAATCTGCAGTGATTTTTGCGTCCAGCTTCCCAGGAGGCCTTCGGCTCAGCTACACTCCTCCGTGCATTTAAAGTCACCGCCCCGCCCGATCAGCACTTGGGAACACCCAACCTCCCATCAAAAGGACATCTTCCTCTTCTGCGCGCAGCCGCGAAAAGGAGGAGCGCAGGAAGGAAGGACGGGGCTGCTTCCGGCCACCCAGGCACCGGCGGAATGGCAGTAGCCCCGCCTTCGCGGAGCCCACAACCACGCGGCCTCATTCCTGCGCTTGTGCGCGCGCCTTCCTCTCTTCCGTTCCGTTTGTGCTGCACCCGGTCCGTCTCCGCGGCACGTGACCCCGTTTTTTTCTCCTGACCCCCCCGAAGGGGGGAGGAGGGAAGGAAGGCCACGCGAAAGAGAGAAAGAAACCGATATGTCACGGAGTTCCCGCGAGATGTGACGAGAACGGGGGTGGGGGGAAACCCGGGCTTTAATGTGCGGCTCGGCCGGCGGTCGTGAGGGGTGAGTTGGCTGTGTGCGCGCGGCGGTCTGGTCTTGTTTTAATGGAGGCGGAGAGGAAGGCCGTGCCTGGCCTTGGCGGATAACGGCTCGGGGTGTGGCTCTAGCCCTAGCCGGGCGGAGGCTGGGGGAGAAGAGCCGGGTCCTGGTGACTGAGGATAGGAGAGGGAGCTTGGGGAAGTGTAACATGGCGCCGCCGCTCCGTGTTTTTTTTTCTCCTTCGACCCGTCCTTTCCTCCCGGCAGCCGGTTTTGGTCGCCCCCGATGCCAACCTGGCTTCTCCTGTCGTTCCCAGTTGGCCTTGGCCTGGACGCCTCTGTTCCCCTCCCGTTTTTCCTGGAATCCTGGAGGAAAGAAGCCACGGAGGGCCCCGAGCCATCTTCTTTTAGCTTTGGGAGTGCAGAGAGAAAGAGAGACAGACATAACCGGATCTTGTAGTAAAGGATGCCTTCGGACCTTCCCTCCCCGCGGTCTCTGATGGAGAAGGCCAAAAAGCGTTGGCTCGGATGGTCAAGGGTCGCTTTTGAAGAGCAATGGGGAGACATACCTTCTCCACCCTGTTTCCTGCAAGGAAAGAGATCTAGACAGCTGGAGTTAATGAAATCGAGAACAAAATAAAGCTCTAGGCCCAGAAGGCTTTCCTTTTTTCAATTGCTAAAGGCGGTGTGAGAGTTAAGTGTAGCAGAGATTTTTTATTGTGTCACTACTATTCTAACTTATTCCTCCTGACATTGCCTTCACCTGATCTTCACTCTATACCCTGAGCAATTGTCAGTTGCCCTTGACCATTTCAGTTTTAAAACACTTTTCTCTCTTCTACTGACATAATTGTGGTTAATAAGATCTGGCACATTTCACTGACCGTTTGGTTACTATTACAATTTAATCTGCCCAGATTTTATTGGTTCTTGGGAACTGCCATCAGTGACCATTTTGATTTGGGCTGTAGAAAATATTGGACCTTCAGCAAAGGTATCTGCCCACATCTTTGTTTTGTAAAATGCGTTTTCAAATCTTACCCAGACTTTTTTACAGTTTTAGCATTTTTTTTTTTAAAAAAGTGCTTATCTTGTATTCTAAACATAGGTTTAGGATACTTTTGAGAAACTAGTAATCCTATGCTGCACAGAGGGTTGGTTTTAACAGGGAAGGTGAACAATGTTTTGCCAACTATAGGTGCTGAGTTTTAAAAGGCCATTCTCTTCTCTTCTCCCCCCCCCCCCGTTATTAATACTTTTATTTTGGAGGATTCACAGATAAGCATACCAACACCCAGAACCAGTATTGTGATCTTTGAAGATTATTATTAGGAAGCTGCAACTGATGCAGAATGCAGCAGTTTGCTCGCTAATGATTGAGACCTGCCACAATTATTTCATTCATCAGACAGCCTAATTGGCGTAATTTAAGATTCAAAGTCTGTTTATATTAACTCCACCTTGACTGCCTTTGGAAACCAGAGTAGCCACCAATCTGACTTCCATGGGGGAGGTGCTTAGCATTTATTATTAGAACAATTAATAGGTAGCTAAATCTACCATCCTAAGCATCTTACTCAGGATGGGGTCAAGTGTCCTACAAATCCAATAAATCTGTCTAGATGTCTTTTTTTCCTGCTTGGAGTTGATGCTGGGTCAGAGAAGAAACAAATCCAGAGGAGTTTACCAATCACGTTTTTAACTTGACCTGTAATAACTTAGTTTTGCATAGCACCATTCTAAGGCCTTGTTACAGTAGGAGAATAAGGATCAGCAATCAGGGCAGCACAATTTATGTGATATGCTTTTCTGCTGGCTGAAATACTGATGGGTAGCACTTTTAATTTGGCTGTCTGGAAGAAGCCTAAATTTTAGTTGAGTAATGTTTGAGTTGGAATTAAATGCCCTGTTTAAAGTTATTCTTCATAGAGGACTTATAATGGGAGGTGAAGAATCTGCTTAATTATATATGCTTATGAAATTTATCTCATCACAGTCATGTCAAGTTTTAAGCTTGTAATTTAGTCTGAACTGTATCAAGATATTTAGTGCATAGACTGTTACTGTATACAGATAGTTCTCAATTTATGACCACAATTGTGATCAGAATTTCTATTGCTAAACAAGGTGGTTGTTAAGTGAGTCGTGCCTGATTTTATTACTCTTTTGTCACAGTTATTAGGCGAATTACTGCAGTTTTTAGGGGAATCACGCCATTAAGCAAATCCAGCTTCCGTCATTGACTTGTCAGAAGCTGGCTGGGAACATCGCAAATGGTAATCACATGACCCTGGGATGCTGCAACTATTGTAAATACATGCCAGTTGCTAAGAACCTGAATTTTGATCATGTGACCATGACGATGCTGTGATAGTTGTAAGTGTGAGGACTACCTGTATTCCATTATCTTCTTGTCGTGGTTTTGTTCATTCCTTATTTTAGAATGATTACAGGTAATCCGGGGGTGATGGCAGTTGGGTCTGGGATTGGTTTCACTAAGTAATGTCATTAAGCGCAATGTCACATGACCGTATTGCTCAGCAACAGCAATCCAGTCAGTTGCCATTGTAACTCCAAGACATGTGGGTCATTAAGCAGGAAGCAACGGGAGCCCGATGTAAGGAGAGCAGGGGCATGTGACAGGCACAGGTTGGAGAGAGAGATGCTGTGGTGCAGTGCAAGCATAGGGAAACTGAGAGAAGGAGAGAATGGGTCAGGAGCAGGGAGTCAGGAGAGGGAGGGTGCAGTGCAAGTGCAGGGAGTCCAAGGGAAGGAGGTGTGCAAAAAGGGGGAGATTTACCAGAGCAACCTGTGAACTTCTTTGCCATCTTTCCCATTGATTTTGCTTGCTTGTAGGGCAAGTTGCAAATGGCAATCTGATGATCGCAGGATGCTGCAACTGTCATAAATGCAAGTGGTTGCCAAGCACCTGAATAACAGTCACATAACCATGGGGGGCAGCGTGTTGCAACTTGAAATGGTCGCTGAATGAGTGGTCAGTAAGGCAGACTATCTGTTTATTTTACTAAGTTACTATTGGGACACTTTTCTCTCAAGATGTATTGCAGGTCCTGAAACTTTTTCTATTCTTTTAAAAATTAGCTAATTTTTCATCTTATTTTAGATAATTTCTAAAGCCTGCCTTGAGTAGTTTCTGAATGTTTGTAAGCTAAGATTGCCAAATCAGGAAGAAAGATCTTGATATGTTCTTTTGAAATGATGTACAGGTAGTGCTCATCCAACAACCATTTGAAGTTGCAGTGATGCTGAAAATAGCTTTACAATTGGCTGTTGCACTTATAACTTTTGCAGTATTCCATAGTCATTTAATCGGCAGTTTTATACTTCACGGCCAGCTTCCAACAAGCAGAGTGATTGAATAAACCTGCAGTAAAATTCCTAAGTCGTGGTCATGTGATGTCTCGCTTAATGTCCGTGTTGCTTAATGATAAAAGAGTTGCTGATCTCAATTGTGATTAAGTGAGAACTACCTGTAGTTTAAAATACTTTATAAAGAAGTTTATAAATGTTATTCTGTACACATAATTTTGAAATACTGAAATACATTCCTCTAGTTCAGATCTGTTTTCAATTTTTCTGTTAAAAGAATTTTGAGTGGGTCCCTATGGATCCCATTGATATATATGGCCATAGGAATTTGGGTTAAAACTTTAGAAATTGCCAATTTTTCTTGAGAGTATCATAAAATTAACACATTTCCCCTCTGTACATGTTTACCAATACCTTGTTCAGATAATTTCATAATTATTGAATGTCCTTATGTTGTAAATCTGCTTATTCATGAAATACCATATATTTGGTAGAACATCTAATTTGGCGTTGTGGCCCAAAAAGAAATTATAGAGTCCTGAAACAAGCACATATTAATGCATTTACTTCTATCTTCAAAGAATAAATAAAATCTCTCATCATCTCAGAAATACTTGTTTCCAGGCTATGGATATTATAATATATTGTCCAAGTCATGTGTCATGTGACTGAAAAAAAGTTTCTGTTTGCATTCATTTCTCAAATGGAGCAATTAGGGCATGGGGTGGCAATTAATTTTCCCAAGGGACCACATAAGAAACGAACTGTTGTGGAGGGCTGAACCAATAGCCTGAACTTAATTCTGCTCCACATTAATTTTACCACTTTATAAAAAGCAGTAAATTACATGGTTTTGATTAGTTGCTACTGGTAAGAATACATATTATGTCTTATTTACATTTGACTTTACGCGGGCTGGATAGGGACAGCCAAAGGCCCAGATGTGGCTCGGGCACTGTAAAATGCCCAGGTCTGAATTAGGGGGTGATAGCAACAATTCAAAATTACGATGGTGCTGAAGGAAGAGACTTATGACCTGTAGTGAAAATTATGGACGTGCAAAGCCCCCGCAGTCAGATGATGAAAATTTGGACACTTGGCAATCCGCTCATCCTTATGACAGACTTCAGGGCTGCTGTAATTGCCTCCCTATATCTACCCCAGTCTCAGCCGCCCTTTGACCCACCAGTGTGCACAATGCTGCCATGGCCCTGGAGGCTGAGGCCTACTCTGTACCCCTCCATGCTCAGGAGGCCTCTGCCAGTTACAGAGCCCAGCAGCACACATACATTTCTCCACTTACCTTTGCCTTTTTTGCAGTTGCTGACAAGCGTGCTCAGTCAATGCGAGGTGTGACCTTCCTATAGAGCAGGCCTGCCTGCGGGCCGGATGCGTCACAGTGAAACCACACCCACCCCATTGCCGGCAATGGGGGGAAAGTCGCGATACGTCACGTGACGTCACGAGTTTGACATGCCTGCTATAGAGGCTGCCTCGTGAAGTTCTACAAACAGGAGCCATTTGGAATTGTCCAATTTGGAGAAGGAGCCTTTCAAACAATTGCCAGAATAGTGCTACCTCTCACAATTGTTTAGAAACCTTATTGCATCAATGGGTGACAATACTTTAATGTATATTATTGGACCAAAACACTAGAATCTCTCGAGAGTGATGTCTTTTAAATTATTATATGCCTTGTCTTGAGATATATTTTTTTTCAATAAAAAGAGCAAGAGATGTTTTCCTAAACAAAAATACATAATCTGTTCTTGAGGAAGCAATGGTTCATAAAAAATACTTTTTAGGATTTTGTGTCTGAATCCAAATATGTATTGATTTGATGGAACAAGTAGCAGCATGGGATTCCTTTCCCTTGTGCACTTTAATTCTATCTATGGTGGAAGCAGAAAACAAATTTATGTTGGGAGTAGTGATCTTCATTTCTGATGCTGACTTGTCTTCAGGCCAAGGTTTTCTCAGCTACCCTGGTAAACGGTTGTGGGGAAAGAGGAAATTGTGACTTAATGGGTTCTTGATTTCTGGCAGCTTAAATTGCATGAAAGTAGCAATTGTCTGGACGAAAGCTGATAAATTCTAAAAATCAGAGGCAATGCAGAAAGCTCTTCAATCCTTTCTAGATGGGATTAAACTTTTTCTTAATAAATTAAGGGGAGTTGAGTGTGCTCACTAGCTCAGAGGGCATGAAACCAGTTGTGGTTGGTTCATAAACTCTGGCACTTTTAGATATTGTCGTTTTGGTCAATGTTCCAATAATGAAATTAGATTGCACCATATCTTTATTTTTAAGGGCCTCATATGATGGTAGCATGTTGGGAAGGACAAATTCATACACTGATTATCCCGATACCATCTTGGTGTACAAGGATCCAGATTTTTCTTCCCTGTGTATAATGTCCACCTGGGCAATACTGTATGGTGGACTGGAGTGTAATTTTGATGGAAATTGTCGGTAATCCTAAACTTACAACTGGCACATAGGGTTATTTATATCCTGGATTCAAAGTTCCAACAACTGATGCCCCACCCCATCCTCACCATGGTTATATGATTGCATTTTGGGTGCTCAGCCTGCATTTTCAGCCATTTGCAGTATCCCACAATTGTGAACACATTTTACTATATTTTTTGCCGGAAAATTCTGGTTTCTGACAAAAAACGCTGATTGTAGGCAGTGAATTTGCTAATCAACTATGATATTTGCTTAATGACCACCACAAAAGTTGTAAAACCAGGTCCAGTCATACAGTGAACCACTTACCAACCAGGACGACTTACAACTGTAATTCTGGAGTCAATTACAGTTGTAGGTCAAGGAATACCTGTAATATTCTCTGACATTGTTCACATTGTTGTATGTGTGCATAACATGCAGCCACTTAAATACGAGTGCTACCTACACAGAAGGTCACTTTGAATTATCCATATCTGGATTTCTGCATCATGTTTTATGTGGAATTACCATCAAAAACTCCAATTTAGTTCAGTTTTGCAAATTAGCTTAGTTGGAATCATATAATATCAGTTATAAGAACTTGGTCTTGTCCATTCAGAGCTTTGGTTTGGTTTCAAATCAAGACATGGTTTAATTTTTGGAAAGAAAAACAGCCAAAGATATAAATGTGATGTTGAATTATTTTCCTAAAATATGGAAGTTAACATTTCATGAAAAAATTGATTCCAACAAATCAGAGTAAAAAGAATAATCTTTCATAAATGGAAATAAACTTACCCACCTGAAATTAAAGAGAGATTCACTTCACTGAATCTGAACATTTTTCACTGGAATCCATTAGAATCTAAAATTGGTTAGAACATTTTAAAATTTAAACGTATTTAAAAAGTGTCCCATTTGTATTCATTAAGATACAAATTTAGTCTACTGATTGTCAGGTTTAATTATAATAAGCAGGTTTTAGTAGAGTAAAAATTATTCAAAACCCATCTGATCTAATTAAAATTTCCACTGACACATTTTCTCATAATATTTTATATATTTCTCATTTCCATTGTTAAATCTAAGAACCTCTGAATTAATGGTATCTAATCCACTCTCAGTTTATGGTTCCATTAAGCAACCTTCCATAGCAATTAGGTTCTACTGCTATTAGACACCACTTAGTAATGTCTTTGTTTATATATTTACCTTGTTTCCGTCACAACTGACTCTGAGCACCTTACACACCTGAGCATAGTAATGTGAATAAAAATACGAATAACAGAAAATTACCACAATCATATACTCTTAAGCACAAAGGAACAAATGTAAACACTTACTCTGCAGGAAACCCCTCAAGGTACAAACTTCTCTGGTCCCAGAGGGTTCTTGTAAAGGCCAGCTCTGGATCGTTTTTTGAAAGGCCAAGGGATTCAAGCCAAATCTGACCTTCAGGTTCTATAGAAGGGCGAATAGCAACTGAGAAGACCTGGGTTCAAACCCCTACAGATTATACTTCCTAGCAGTAGAGTTCCAAAAGGAGCCAGCTGTTTGATATTCTAATGAACTAGAAGGAACCACTTTAGGATATTGCAAAGATGCTCAGGGTCTGGATCATATAAAATGTTAAAGATGACAACCAGCATGAAGCCCACGAACTGGCAAAATAGCAGTGTTACATGTGTAGATAGACTAGTAGCCATAAACTCAAGCTGCTGATAAACGCAAGCTGCTGCATTGTGGACCGTCTGAAGTTTCTCAGTAACTTTCCAAGTCAGTCCCATGCCTACATCCCACAAATAGGTTATCAAGATATGAGTGATTTGAGCAGGGTTTTCTTATCCAGGAAAGGCCATACTGTAATTGGTGCACAAAATGAAGCTGTGAAAGGCTCTTCTAGGTAATAATAATAACAACAATAATAATAATAAGTTGGAAGGGACCTTGGACGTCATCTAGTCCAACCCCCTGCTCAGACAGGAAAGCCTATACCATTTCAGACAAATGGCTGTCCAGTCTCTTCTTTAAAACCTCCAGTGTTGGAGCATTCACAGCTTCTGGAGGCAGGTTGTTCCACTGGTTAATTGTTCTAACTGTTAATTCTTCAGGGATTCCCAGATTATAAAACTAACTCTAAATGGGGAAAAGCAACTCATCCAAAACCAGAAATAGAATATAGTATCTCTGGCATAAGGGGTCTTTCGCACTCAGTAAATTGTTCACCTAACCACTTTGGCATATAGGTAGTCCTCGATTTGTGACCACAAATTTCTGTTGCTAAGCAAGACATTTGTTAAGTGAGTTTTGCCCCATTTTACAATCTTTCTTGCCACAGTTGTTAAGTGAATCTGGCTTCCCCATTGACTTTGCTTGTCAGAAGGTTACAAAAGATGATCACATGATGCCAGGGCACTGCAACCATCATAAATATGAGTCTAAATTTGATCACATGACCATGAAGATGCTACAAGGATGGTAAGTGAAAAATGATCATAAGTCACTTTTTTCAGTGCTATTGTAACTTTAAACGGTCACTGAACAAACTATTATACGTCAAGGACTACCTATATAGGTATGGAATCTAAATATTGACATATTTATGTCCTGTTAAACTAATAACGCCTAGTTTCTATACTTCATAAAAATATTTTCAAGCTTGACTGATAATTGTGTTTTAATTTCAATTCAAGTTTCAATTTCACTTTGGACAAATAATGCACCAGATTATTTAGGATTTTTTTTTATTATGTTATTTTAGAAATATGCTTGAAAAAAGTGTATTGAAATATTGTTTTTTATTTGAGACTTTGTCATAAATCAATACAAGATAAATTCTTGGCATAATCTTAAAGTAATTATGTTTGCTATTCCAATGTAGGTAACCCAAGAACCTGTAGAATATGAGTGATGACAAACCCTTTCTATGTACTGCCCCTGGGTGTGGACAGGTAATATATGTATTTTAGATCTGTTCATCTAAATCAACAGAGAAACATCTCTTACATCAGAAGTGGTTTATGTCTGATCCTAATAGCAACTGTCTCATTCTTTTAAACAAGCAATTGTCCCAGTCTAATAATGCACATCTTGCTGTGTGTTTAGTTTCTGGTTCTTGAATTGGAATGAGCGGCAGGTTTATCTTCCTGTCACTTTCAAGATACATTATGAGTCTTAGTACTACTATATTGAATGGCAATATAAGCCCAGCAGTGGAACTGCTTGACACCTCAATCCAAGTGCATTTATTTATCTGTTTATTTATTCATTCTAATTGTTCCTGATCAGTGGGTAATTTAGGAGCAGAAATATAGATTAGAAAAACATATTAAAAATTATTTCTGTGAACAGAATTGTTTCATTTTTCAAACTGCTTTATTTTTCAAATTGCTTCATAATCAGAAAAGAATTTTATTAAATTATCTACCTTAATTTTGAAAGATATTCTATAGCCATGCTGAATAATGCAGAGGAGAAAAAAAGAAACACCTTGGAGCTTCTTTTAATATAAAGAATATTTTAATGTTTCCCCATATGGAGTGGTGTTTTCAATTATAGGAAGTCATGAATGCACTGTTCTTGTATTCTTTTTAAGTATGTATAAATATGTTTACGATATGCTTGAGCTCATTTTGCAGTACATGTGTGTTCTGAAAGAGAGTAGCTTTCTTGAAGAATTATTTTGAAAATAACCATAAATAATAAATAAATAATAATAAAGATGATGGCCTGGAATAGGGTTAATAACTGTCACTCAGTACAGAGAAAGCAGACATTCTGTAAATGGGCTATCTGTTTGATTAATTGTGTTCATCTAATTGAGGAAAGAATTGTATTTTCATTAGAGTTCCAAGTGTATGGTTCTGGTAATATTTTTGGACCCTCTATTACCATTTGAAAGCCTGAGTAGCTTCAGGAACTTAGGATGCCTTTTATCACCATGGGCTGATAACACCAGCTATGACCTTGCCAGGGGAAAAATAGTCTGGCAACATTCATGCTCATATCATTCCATGTAGAATTATAGGTAGTAGTAACCTACAATTCCCTAAAGGACTTAAGGTCAGTCTGTGTAATCCCTGATGCTCTCTGAGCTTGGTTGTTTGCTTGCAGATGTTTCATTACCAAGTAGGTAACATCATCAGTGCCCTTAATTTAATTGTCAGTTAAGGTCAGAAGCAGTATCTCCCTCTGTGATTACTTATCAGGACACTACTTTCTGCAGAGATGCTAGCCTGATGCTTACATTGTAGTCTTTTTGGTGCAAAATGAAGATACTTTTTTTTTTTTGCTTTAATAATGCTTCAAAATGTATGTAATATGTTATTTTTAAATGTTAATATTTGTATAATTTTTTTTAATTGATTGTATAACATATTTTAATTGATTGTATAACACCCAGAAAACTTCCGATGTGGATGTAATATCACAACATAGTAAATACAAAGAGAGTAGGGAGATGAAAAATTCAGCATGATCTAACTTCTTTCTGATACTCTGAAGTAATTTAAGAAAATGCAATTCTTAAAGCAGTTTTTCAATTTAAATTCTGTGATTTTTTTTTCTTTTGGGTTCTACATTTATAAACCTAATGTGTTACAGATAGCTAAATTGTAGCTATGCTATTTAGTGGATTAATATATTTAGAAATATTGACATGGAAAATGGAATATTCTATTTTCATATGTGTGCCCTTTTTTGCAAAATGTTTAAAGGATTGCTGATTGCACATACTACATTATTTTACGTTAGTCAAAAGCTACTAATTTCTTCCCCAACATAATATAATATTAAAATGGCTCAGAGGTTGACAGCCAGTGCACACTGTTTGAGTTTGAATAATGTGATAGCAATGATGCTTTGCAAACAACTGACCAGAAAGCCATCTCCCTTTTAAAAATGGGTGAGTGATCCAATATCATAGATATCTAATCTCTATCCAATATCATAGAGATAAGGGAGAGAAAATGTTCAGGAATCTTAGGATGAAATTCAGAAATAGTCATTAAAAAAGTAAAGGTTTCCCCGTCCAGCCTTATCTGACTCTAGGGGGCAGTGCTCATCTCTGTTTCTTAGCCAAGGGAAACAGAGTTGTTGGAAGACAATTCCCGTGGTCATGTGGCCAGCATGGCTATACGCCAAGGCGCACAGAATGCTGTTACCTTCCCACCAAAGTGGTACCTATTTATCCAATTACATTTGCATGCTTTCGAACTGCTAGGTGGCTCATTAGACTTATGCAAATAGTAAATATAATAATCTAATAGTCCAAGAGCATTTTTCACTGATATTTTCAGTGGTTTTAAATGAAGGAGACTATATCATGATGTCTGATTTATAACATTATATCAAATGTTAATTTTGAATAATCTCAAAGTTTTATTCTAAGAAATGCCAGTATGTGCTAGAATAGAAGCATATACACCATCCAGAAGAACATACACTAGAATGCATGTTAAGATAAGCCTTGTATGCAAACAGGAGTTGGGGGATTTGGCACAAAAATGATCTATTCCTTGTAATTTCTGTTTAATTGTGCCCAGCATTGGCAAAGTTGTATCAATGAAAACAAAGCACACAGAAATGACATTTTTTTATATGTGTTCTCAATCTATTTAAAAAAAAAATCCTGATTTTTCTGGAGTAGAATTAGAGGGTTCTTATGTGGATGGCAGAAAAAGAGGAGAAAGACGTCTTATAGTATAAGGGCTTTCTGCCTGTTGCAAGTCCCTCATATTTGCAATTTCTCATGGTGGTTAAAATTCTGAATTACTGTGTGTCAAAATTTGTATTTAAGTAGAGTGAAAACCATTAAAATTGATTTGTGTCGTTTGTGACTTATGATGATGCTATTTAAATATTCAAGAGAATGGTCAATAATTTTAGCAATCTTTTAATTAAACAAAAAACAATCAGCCTTTTCATTGCAATTGGTTTGTAGCCCATTTTGAAAATGATTCCCACTGTTTAGTCATAATTCAAATTTATAACTGTATTTTAAAACTTCTTGTCGCAGCGTTTTACCAACGAGGATCATTTGGCTGTCCATAAACATAAACATGAGATGACACTGAAATTTGGTCCAGCTCGTAATGACAGTGTCATTGTAGCTGGTTAGTATATCTTTTATTAATCCAACTCTTGGAATGTGCCCAGATTTTGTGTATTTTCTGTATATGCTTGCGATCCTGTCAGAATATTTTTTTTACAAATAAAATGAAATTACATCATGTATTGTCCTTTTCCTTAACATGGATTGGTTGATAAATTAATAACAATCTACTGGCTATATATGCTTCAGCCTTAGTAATTAAGAGCAATCTAATATACAGAACTTCACAAAATTGTTGTAAGAAGTAACATCTAGCAATTTAATGTAGATACAGAGATTGCATATCCGCACAATATGCTTTTACCAAAGTCGTGTACATGTTGCTATGAGATAACTTCTTATGGTTTCTTACATTTTTACTGATCTTAATTATGTCTTATAAAGAAGCTTTAAAAAGAAATTTTAATTGATTGAATAGACTCTTGCTTAATCTCTATATCTTTGATGGTCTTTTCCCTTCCGATAATATGTTCTTTTAAATCTTTCCATTTTTGCTTTTAAACGAAAAGTAAACAGAATTAGATTTTTTAAAAAAAAAACTATTTTGTAATCAAAACAATGCTCACATTCTAGAATGATGCATTGACTACATTCACATATTGCACTATGCCAGAATATGGTTCGTTTGGATTTGGATTGTCATGTTATATGATTTGAGCCATAGGGGTTTATAAATCATGATTAATGTATGGCTCACTGTAATGTGTGATCCATGATATAGGTTATTATGGTATTTGGAAATTATTGTTTGTATAGGCCTGATTCAAATGTATTTTATGTCATTGGAATAAAATGGAATTACATGTAATGCTATCTTCTAAAGGTAATTTTAATAAATGCATACACAAATCCTGTATGAAAGGTAGACCATAGCTTCTACAGCAAAATAATTTAATAATGTTACTATTTAAATACTATGTGGATTCTTTTCTTCTTTTGCCCCTATGAAGATATCTAATTGTGATTGCATGAACTACCTACCAATGAATACCAACACAGTTTCCTAACTATGTTATCCTCCTATCACTGAGTCTCAGTCATTATATTATAACTGTCAGATACAGTGAGGGAAAAAATTATTTGATCCCCTGCTGATTTGTACGTTTGCCCACTGACAAAGAAATGATCTATAATTTTAATGGTAGGTTTATTTTAACAGTGAGAGACAGAATAACAACAAAAACATCCAGAAAAATGCATTTCAAAAAAGTTATAAATTGATTTGCATTTTAATGAGTGAAATAAGTATTTGATCCCCTATCAATCAGCAAGATTTCTGGCTCCCAGGTATCTTTTATATAGGTAACAAGCTGAGATTAGGAGCACTCCCTGTAAGAGAGTACTCCTAATCTCAGCTTGTTACCTGTATAAAAGACACCTGTTCACAGAAGCAATCAATCAAATCAGATTCCAAACTCTCCACCATGGCCAAGACCAAAAAGCTGTCCAAGGATGTTAGGGACAAGATTGTAGATCTACACAAGGCTGGAATGGGCTACAAGACTATCGCCAAGCAGCTTGGTGAGAAGGTGACAACAGTTGGTGCAATTATTCGCAAATGGAAGAAACACAAAATAACTGTCAATCTCCCTTGGTCTGGGGCTCCATGCAAGATCTCACCTCATGGAGTTTCAACGATCATGAGAACAGTGAGGAATCAGCCCAGAACTACACGGGAGGATCTTGTCAATGATCTCAAGGCAGCTGGGACCATAGTCACCAAGAAAACAATTGGTAACACACTATGCCATGAAGGACTGAAATCCTGCAGCGCTCGCAAGGTCCCCCTGCTCAATAAAGCACAAGTACAGGCTTTGAAGTTTGCCAATGAACATCTGAATGATTCAGAGGAGAACTGGGTGAAAGTGTTGTGGTCAGATGAGACCAAAATCGAGCTCTTTGGCATCAACTCAACTCACCGTGTTTGGAGGAGGAGGAGGAATGCTGCCTATGACCCCAAGAACACCATCCCCACCATCAAACATGGAGGTGGAAACATTATGCTTTGGGGGTCTTTTTCTGCTAAGGGGACAGGACAACTTCACATCAAAGGGACGATGGACGGGGCCATGTACCATCAAATTTTGGGTGAGAACCTCTTTCCCTCAGCCAGGGCATTGAAAATGGGCCGTGGATGGATATTCCAGCATGGCAATGATCCAAAACACACGGCCAAGGCCAAAGGAGTGGCTCAAGAAGAAGCACATTAAAGTCCTGGAGTGGCCTAGCCAGTCCCTAGACCTTAATCCCATAGAAAATCTGTGGAGGGAGTTGAAGGTTCGAACTGCCAAACATCAGCCTCAAAACCTTAATGTCTTGGAGAGGATCTGCAAAAAGGAATGAGACAAAATCCCTCCTGAGATGTGTGCAAACCTGGTGGCCAACTGCAAGAAACATCTGACCTCTGTGATTGCCAACAAGGGTTTTGCCACCAAGTACTAAGTCATGTTTTGTGAAGGGGTCAAATACTTATTTCACTTATTAAAATGCAAATCAATTTATAACTTTTTTGAAATGCGTTTTTCTGGATTTTTTTTTGTTTTTATTCTGTCTCACTGTTAAAATAAACCTACCATTAAAATTATAGATTGATCATTTCTTTGTCAGTGAGCAAACGTACAAAATCAGGGGATCAAATAATTTTTCCCCTCACTGTATGAGATTCAAAGGATAAAATGAGATTTGGATGATGTGTGGGCACATATATCTTGGGAATGCTTTAAACACCGTTATGTTTGAGGGATTGTGTGCTGCCATCTGCGACTGATGTACAATTTGGAGAACAATACATTTTAAGGTATCCTGATGAATGCCCCTCCACCCTCTTGACTATTTTATTCTTCAAATCTGGGTCTCGCCAATATCCCATGTTATCATTATCATCAGTACAAAATTAATTGTGGGTTTTAGGGTATTTATATTCTGTAGTGGTAGTGGAAATTGAAATTTGTACTGACTGTGTTTTTTAAAAGTTTCTATCTCTTTTTAAATATAAGTTATTTTTGAATAAAAAGATACTATTCCTTAACAATAGATGAAGAGGTATCAGGCACAAAAGATCAGGACTGTCTTGACTTTAGATAAGGGTCAATGGAATTCAAGAGATATAGGACTTAGTCCGTTTGTGCTTACACCTTTAGGTGATTTCTCTTTTGACTCTGCCCCCAGGTTCTGCCAGTCCTCATACAAGAGAGGTTTTTTTTCTTAATACCTGAGTTTTTCACTTTAACTTCTCAGTTATAATTTTTAAGATAAAACGCTATTTTCAAATGAATTGAATTTTCTGATATTTTGGAGAAGCAAACATTTAATTCTGTGTTACTATAAAATGCTATAATTTTGAGATTCCTTTGCAGTATTTGCTTTTTTCTAAAACCCATGAGCAAAATAATAGATAAAGCACATCTTCAGATACAAAAATATATCTCTATTCTTCCTTATATAGAATTTCCTGAATTTCTACAAATCATATGTGCACGTTGTCTCCTATTTTTAAAGTCCTTTTAACTATGATGTTTGAATTTTCAATAATGTGGTTAAAACAAAAATATGGTGACATTAAGAACAAGATGTTCAAATTTGTTCTGACTGCGCTCATGTTTGGACATATTAATTTTATAAAGTGCTTGTGATGTTAATAATATTGGTTTTGATTGCCAAATATGTATGCTTTTAAATTAGGGGTGAAATCATATATTTTTCCTTTTAATCTCAGATCAAACTCCAACACCAACTCGATTTTTGAAGAATTGTGAAGAAGTGGGTTTATTCAATGAATTAGCAAGTCCTTTTGAAAATGAATTCAAAAAAGCTTCTGAAGATGATATTAAAAAAGTATGTAAATGTAACAGATTAAAACTATTTCAATTTATAGAGTAGTGATTACTTGAATTCTGTTTGCAGCTAGACATTTTGCATTAACAAAATGAGGGTGAGCATAAAAATGTTGTTTTAATTTAATATTTCTTTGCTTAAAAAAAAGACAAAGCTCTTAACAGGCTTTTTGTAGTTCTATATTCTGTTTATAAATGAACACTTGTTTTTCCTAAGATTGAACTTCAAGGATATCACTTTATAATAAGTTAATATTAGCAGTAGATACCTTCTTTCTAACTAACTGGAAAAAATCATATTTTTGGTTAGTACATTGGCATTATTGTGAATTCCCTTTTCTTTAAAGAGACATTTATAATTTGCAGGTTTTAAAATTTATCTCGCCATTCATTCTTATAGATGCCTCTAGATTTATCACCTCTTGCAACTCCAATTATAAGAAATAAAATTGAAGAGCCTTCAGTGGTTGAAACAACTCACCAAGATAGCCCCTTACCTCACCCAGAGTCTACGACCAGTGACGAGAAGGTCAGAGACTTTTTATACTTCAGATATACAGTATTTCTATAGATACTACCAGTTAATCTAAGTTAATCATAAGATCATAAATATTCTGCTAAACTCCATCTGCACCTCTGTATTTCTCATATAAGGCAAATTAAACCCAAATTAATTGAAATATTACGTTAAAATTAAATTTTTAAATGTTACATTTTTGAAGCACTGAAATGCAGTTTTATTACCTTGTATAGTTACTAAAAGTTACTACAGCCATTTTTTCTGATGCAAACATTTCTTCCTTTGTTTGGTCTGTGAACAAAGGTACATAATCTTTTCTGCTATGTATCTCAAACATGACTAAGCAAACCTATCCACATCAAGAATTCATACCAGTTTTACACATTTAAGTGATAGTAGAGTCTGTTATAGAGACACTTACCAAGTGTGAGAAAAAACTCTCCAACATCGATAACAACATGCTTGCAGAATATTGCCTTTGCCTGTAGTCCCGACCAAACAATCTGTGCTGGGGTGGGTGATCTATTTGGGGAGATGAAAGTGACGTTTATTTAGTTGTAATGTGTTGGGAATTTCATTAGCGTTGGTAGGCGAAGAAGAAGCAGGTCATGGAGAGAACCAGAGCAAAAGTGAGCTGATTGACCCATTTAATCTCTTTCTAGAATTCCTTTTTTTCTCATACTTTTTCTTTCATAATCTCTTTCTGACACTTTTTTTCCCTTTCTCTCTTTCTTTTCTCACAGCAGACTGCTGGGGAAGGGACAGATCATTCTTGCCAGGGGTCTGAACTGATCAGTTGTGAAGAACTTTTGAAATTAGGCTGAGGGTTGCATGAATCGGGCCAAAGGTTGCATGTGGCCCTAGGACTGCAGGTTGCCTATTCCTGATCCATGTGGTAGTTCTTAATGTAAGAAATGGTAGTAAGTTGCAACTAAAAGAATTCTAGGGATTTTAACATTTTTATGAGAAAAAGTTAAAAGAAATCTAAATATAATTAAAGAATTCTGATTATCTTTGATTCTAATGAGGCTTGGGAAATTGAGAAGCTTTCATGTTTCTTGCAGGAAGTGTGTCTGCAGCAAACTGCCCAGCCTACTTCCACAATTGTACGCCCAGCTTCTCTACAGGTTCCTAATGTGTTGCTTGCAAGTTCTGACTCAAGTGTCATTATTCAGCAAGCCATACCTTCACCAACTTCTAGCACTGTCATAACACAAGCTCCATCTTCCAATAGGCCAATAGTGTAAGTGTTAAATAGATACTAAAATGTTCTTATCTCTTGTAAATATAACCTCACAACTGCTGTATAAGCTTCAGAGAATTTAATAAAATGGCAAGGACTAGTTGGGGTTTTGAAAAGTCAAAAAAAAATTATCTACATTTTCTCATAAAAACGGTCAGTCTTATTTAGTTTTGTGTTTTATATATGACTAAAGAGGAAAAACGATGGAAACAAATGTTGATGTTTGTTTTGTAAGTCATAATAGCTCTGGCTTATCTCCAGAGTACCTCAAAATATTTTTGCAGAAAGGAAAACAGTGAATTCATTGATTCCTCCATTTTTTGTGGGTGTCATCTGGAAATTTGATGCATTGGTTGTATTTTGGTGGAAGAGAAGAATTGATAAAAACATTTCTTCCTTTAGTGCAGGGATGTCAAACTGCTGGCCCATGGGCCGGATGCGTCATGCCGAAACCGCACCCACCCCAGCTCTGGCAATGGGGAAAAAGTCACAATACGTCGCGACACGTCACGTGACGTTGCGAGTTTGACACCCCTGCTTTAGTGGTTTTTGGTCCTTTTTTGCAAACAGAAGGATTAATTCAGGTTGCAGAACTTCGTATCTGGATCCAATTATTTCTTCCTCTTCTTCTGCTTCTGCTTCTTTACAATAACATTCCAGGACTGAAAGGCTCCACTAACCCCACCATCTAGAAAATATCAGATAATGTTACAGTATTCCATAAACTATTTCTAATTTATGACTAATAGCAATGATCTCCAAACAAATTTCACACTGCTGAAATGGTGAAACCCATAGGATGAGTAGGATCCAATTTTATATCTCTGACTTTTTTTTAAAAAAAAAAAAAACTTAAGTATTTTAATAATTTCTTTAATTGGATAGGATTGTTGCAAAGATTTACGAAATAAAAATAAAATTTATCTGTGGTCAAAATTTTTTTAAAACTTCATAATAATTTTTTTCTGGTGGTAAAAAAGAATCGAAACTACAAATTAAAATTAATCTAACATTGGAGATATAGTAGAAAATGTTTCAGCACCCTAGACTTTTTTCGAGGACTATTGAAATTTGCAATATTCTTTCTACTATAAGTGCTATACTTATTTTTTCTTCTTTTCTTAGACCGGTGCCAGGCCCTTTCCCCCTTTTGTTGCATCTTCCTAATGGACAAACCATGCCTGTTGCTATTCCCGCTTCAATCACAAATTCTAATGTGCACGTACCAACTGCAGTTCCAGTAAGTCTGTTGTATGATGTAATACCTTCCTTCAAAGTTTGGACAAGTCCCTCTCACAAAATCCTTATCCTGGGAACATCTCTGTCTCTGGCAAAACCAATAAGGATGATGGGAGAGGAGTATATAATTAGGCTGTACTAATACTGGGAAACTGAAATTAGATCTAAATCAGGATCTTATGGAGAAAAAAGCTGAAAGACTTTCCTCAGTAGGAGTAAGGGAACAATCTTCATATAAACTAATTTAGGCAAGAAGGGATGAAGCATATCTGCTCTAACTATCCCCCCTAACATACATTATCAACAGTATTACAGGCATCCCTAATGCATACCCTGCTTGCAGTATTCTGACTCAGACTTGGTATTTTTTCAACATTTTTAATTATCCTTACATATAATTGATCATAGCCAAAGGCCTGGATACAGGTGTATTTATTATATATAAATAATGTATAGAAGAATATCTGGCTCTTCAGAAGTCATGAATAAAAGTTAAAAGTAGCAGCCCAAATTACTGGGATATGTTTGATAGCATAACTCATGATAGGTGGAGGCCAGCTGCACAGGGGAGGAGAAAGATTCATCTTTGCTCCTTAGGGAGTAGGACTGTGCCTTAAGCCGTAGACAGTTAGTTTTCAATTAACCAGTAAGAGAGTGCACAAAATGTTCAAGAGGCAGGGCTTCTCTGTATTGACAGTGTTAAACCAAAGTCTAGATAGGCAGTCATCTGTTGAGAAAACTCTGGATATTTTGTGCTGAAGAGTGGATTGGACTAGCTGGACCAATAAATTCTCCTCCTCCTTTAGTCATGAAAGCCAATTGGGGGACTTCAGGCTAATCAGTCTCAGCCACACCCACCTCACAGGGTTGTTGTTGTGGACTAGAAAATAGGAAGCAGGGCATTATGTAACTTGCTTTCAGTTGTAAAAAATAAAAGGTGAGTTGTAAATCTAATAGTAATAAAAGTAATCATAGTAATAAAAATCAATTAATAAATAAGATTTCAACAGATAAAAGACTTATTGTGAACTAACAAAACAAGCTCTGTTTTTCAGAGCTGGCCCTGGCCCTGGAAGGAATTCACATTGGATGTTTGTCTGTCTCCCACATTGTCTGCTTTCCATAAAAAGCTGAAGATCAGCTTTTCTGGGGGGATGTTTGAACAGTATCTATTTTACTGTTAAGTTTTTTTATACTTTATGTATTTTTGTAATCTTGTTAGCCACCACAAGGCATCAGCACAGACATTTGATTAATAAATAAACATCTGGAAAGGTTATTTCCCAAATAGACTGCTGCTCTTGGTAGGGGTTCTTCTTCCTGGATACCACCTGCCTAATTGCAGCAGATAGGATTAAAGATCCTCTGAGTCAGATCTTAATCTCATTGAGGTGGAGCAGCATTGTGGTGTAGTTAAAGTAAAGGGATATTCATTCATTCACATGGGTAGAAAATCCTAATTGCTTATGAAGTAGAGTTTGTTTTTATTTGGTCTTAACTCACACTCTCTTGGACAGCTTGTCAGACCTGTCACCATGGTGCCTAGTATCCCAGGAATTCCAGGACCATCATCTCCACAACCGGTGCAGTCAGAGGCAAAATTGGTAGGTGCTGCATCATTTTGTATGTGAGTACTAATAATCAGCGCAAAGCTGATGATGTTTTGATTTGAAGTCTTCTGGTACTTTCTGATTCTTAGATTATTGACAGGTCTGTTTTTAATCTTCACTTTGAGACTAAAGATTATTACCTAACTGTAATTTATTGTTCTTTTATTGCAAGGTACATTTGTCTTGGTCAGATCTACGCATCGTACAGTTACATCTGGTGGCTTGTGAAAGTGTTATTGCCTAACTTAACATTTCCAAGGAATAGTTGCGTGATATTTTCCCTCAGAAGCCAAGATGCCACAAAACTGTGTACACAGTGCAGATAACTTCTGCTACATTTGTGGCGAGGTTACATTTGCATCTCAAAAGTGCAGTGTGATGGCAGTGGTAAAAAAGGCATATCACCTATATTTTGGATGCAAAATAGGGGATCAGGACAAGAGTTGGGCCCCTCATTATTGTTGCATTACATGTGCAATTTGGCTAAACAAGAAGAAAAACTCCATGCCTTTTGCAGTTCCGATGGAATGTGGAAGGAACCCACCAATCATAGTAGCGACTACTCTTTTCACATGGTTCCCCCAATTGCAAAAGGGATCTCAGGAAAGAAGTGGATTATGGAATATCCAAACATCCCATCCGCACTGCGTCCTGTACCCCATGGTGAGGACTTGCCAATTCCAGATCCATCAGAATCCTCTCTAGACTCAGATGATGATAAAGACAGTGAACAGGATGGAGCTGATCTAGGGCCGTTGATGTCAGCGGACCCAAACTTTAGGCCAGCATATGCTCCTCCTGAACCATATCTGATTTCTCAGAGTGAACTAAATGACCTGGTCAGGGATTTGGAATTGCCTAAGAGTAAAGCAGAGCTACTTGGCTCCAGATTACAACAGTGGAACCTTATCATTTAATCTGATGTTAGAACTTGTCAATTTTTTATGCAAAAAGCATGAAAATGTTACATGAAAAACCAATAAATGAATGGAAAGTTATCTTATTGGTATCAATAAAAAGAAATTTATAATGATCGGTGTGGCACCTTTTTCATTGCTATATCATATTTTCCAGAAAAGTGATGGAGCATAATTGCACATCCCCCTTGTAATTTTGAATTATTTTGATGCAATTTTGACCTGAAGCTGTATCTTGGAAATTGGAGCCAATTAATACTCAGGACATAATTTTTCTTTATTAGTGACCCTAAAATTAAACTACTTTCATTTCTGAGGCTTTCTCCTTGTAGACCAGAGTTATGTTGATGTAAGCATGAAAACTGGATCACAATTTACATATTTAAATGTAACGTATTGTAATTTATATCATTTGGGGAAAAAATAATGTAACCTCAATCCCTAGTAAAAATAGCAATTTTATCAACCACTGTGGCTGAAAAATTGCTAGTTTAAAAATTAAAATTACAGTTGAGGCAATTGTTCTATTACATGTTTCTGATTTAGCAATTCATTGTTGTGAGTTCATTTTATTGTTATTTGTTTTTAGTGTAGAAAGTGTTAATTCTTATCTATTTTTGTTAGTGTGCATTGGTGAGTGACTACAATAAATTCAAATTCAACTCAAATAATTCCATGACCAGCTCAACATTTGTATAACTTGAGGTAAAATATATTGTAGTTTCTGTTTTTTCTCAGTTGCATGAATATATATAGTTGAAACATAAGTGCCCATTAGGTTAGAGTTGTGTGTGCATAGATGCATTCAGGAAATTGACAGGCATGGACTAGAGGGCAATACAATTTCTTTGCTGCTGTTCTCTGGTAGCTGGTATTTAAGGCACTCTGAATCATCAAGACTTTTAGGCATTGATAGCCCAATTCTCCTTTTAAAACTTTTGAAAGTAGTGGCCATCATCACCCTTGATCGCATTGAATTCCATAGTTTGTATGTTTTGTAAACGCAGATTGCAGAATAACTGATTCCTTTCCTAAACTTAGATGTTCTTTATTACTCTTAGAGATTGAATGAACTGATCACTTGATTATAATACCACAGGTGGTACATTTTGAAATGATCATGGTGGATGAGATTTCCTGCAAAATTTAATTGGTAGCCATATAATTTCAGAGTAGCGAATGTGATTATAGTTGGTAGCCTATTATACTTACAAAAATGAAATTATTCATGAGAAACTAGAAATTCATGTTCCTTTGAAGTTATATAGTCAAACCTTTGTTACTTAACTTTGAATAGTGCATAAATTATTTCATTGTAATCGTTAATTGCCTATATTGCATGTATAATGATAAGCAATTATAGTTCTTTGGTTTAGAGCCAAATCAACACAGGCCATACACAAGAGGAGGGATAATCAGAAGGTTTGAAAATATGTATGCAGATTTACATTTAAAAATAGAGTGAAGGAGATGAATATTAAAAACATGGCCTACAGAATATTAAAAAGTGGGAAGCAGGGGTATAAAATATCTTGAACAAGAAGACCAGACCGAATTGAAGATAAATATACTAGAGCAAATATGGAGATTTGAGCCACCAGGGTAACAATTTAACGATTATAAATGGGCCAGTTTCTCTAGAAAATTGATAACTAGATGGTCTCCTTTGGTTCAAGTAACATGTACAAGAATGAAGGGAGATCTATCTGACGATTTAAAGGCATTGGTATGGAAGCCTGGTTGGCATAAAAAGAAAGCTAGAGTTAGATTTTAAAAATGGGGTCTTTTGATTTAAGACAGAGGATCCTAAAGTCTCAACTAATGGGCTAAAGGGAGATCTTGAGATGAAGGGAAATATGACTATCAGATTTAAATATTGTTGGTAAACGATAAAAAATAAGGGATTAATTGGCTTAATATTTAGGATTTAGACTCATAAGGGAAATGAAAATTAACTATTAGGAATTAGCCTCGAACTAATGTTTAGCCCAGATAATATAGATGACAGACTTGAGATAATAAAGGATACTCTATTAGTAAGTGGTGATGTACTAGGATGAGAAATAGAAAATGTTTATGAAATAAAATAAAAATATATTTAAGTAAGTAATACTGTATGTGTATTTTAGATATTATAACTTTTATGTAGTGAAATAAAGGAAATTTGGATTACCCAAAACTTAAATACTATGGATGTTAAAGGTTAAATTGGAATACTGTAATTAAAAATTAGGTAAAAAAAAAAAAACAGGACATGGATATGTATAAGCAAAAAATATATTGATAAATGTTTTAACTGAGCTTGTTATAATCAGAAATTTACTAGCCTAAATATGACATAGCAAATGTTAAGGGAAATAGAGAAGGGATTTTTGATGATGTAACCTGAGATATGTACTAAAGATTTTATTATTGAACTATTGACTACCCAATCATCACGCTGCTTTCCTAATACCTAAATGTAAAACTGGAAAACCAATAAAATTTGTTATAAATATATATATATATATCTTGAACACGAGTAGTGTTTACCAGCACATTTTGTTTAAGCTCCTACTTACCTAAAATAGTAACAATAGTAGGCATGTTCTCTTATATAACAGGACTAATTACACAACACGCGAACAGCAGAGAGGCCATTAGTATGCTTCTAGATTCTGCCTGATTTGAAAAAGTAACGCACACCCACACAAACCAAGAAACTTAGGAGAGACCATTCAAAAGGGGCTAAAAGAATTTAAAGTAGTATGTTGGGGACTAAGCTTCTAAGTAAGCTCAATATACAGATAGTCCTTGCCTTATACAACCATTCTTTTAGTGACCGTTCAAAGTTACGACGGCACTGAAAAAAAGTGATTTATGACCATTTTTCACATTTACGACCATTGCAGCATTTCTGGCCACATGATCAAAATTTGGACATTTGACAACTGACTCGTATTTATGACAGTTGCAGTGTCCTGAGGACATGCAATCATCTTTTGTGACCTTCTGATAAAGAAAGTCATCGGGGAAGCCAGAATCACTTAAGAACTGTGATACTAACTTAATAATTGCAGTGATTCACTTAACAACTGTGGCAAGAAAGGTAATAAAAATGAGGCAAAACTCACTTAAGAACTGTCTCACTTAACAACATAAATTTTGGGCTCAATTGTGGTCATAAGTCGAGGACTACCTATACCATTTTTCTCACTTGAAATAAATGCTTGTCAATACGTGTGCCTGTATATTTATTATAATCATCACTCCCACATCCAATCATATAAAAACAGTGGTATTTTCTGAAAGAATGCTATAATGTAAATGGTTTTTAAGCCTGGCAGTCAAAAAACAACCTAATGCTAGTGTGCTTCCTTATTAAAATAGTATCAGTCCCTGTTCTTTCTCACAAAGCTGCTCTTGGGAAGAGTAAATACTCAGCAGTGACTGAACGTGTAACTTGTGATTATTCCAGCTATACTTAGTCAAAACAAAACAAGGTGTTGAATCATTATTTGGTGTCCTGGTTTCTTAACCAGAATTTCATGAACCTGGATATTGTATATTATTCAAAACTGACTAATTAATTGCTTAATGGCAATTAATTACCATCATATGTGATAAAGAATGCTTGATTTTATATATATTTTTTTTAAAAAAATGTTTCCTGGGTTTGAATTGAGCATTTCAGTGTAAAAGAAGTGTGAGGGAAATACTTTTAGAAATGTAGATTGTACAATTTTCCTAATTTAGAATACTTTGCTATTAAATCTTCAAAATATTCTATGTATTTGCATTCTATGCAACAGTTCTCAGGTGTATATATATCCATCAGAATGCTGTTTTTTAAAAAAAGAAATGTTACAGCAATTTATATTTTATGAAGCCGGAAGTGTACAGAATTAAAAACAAAAATAAGCCATGATATCATATCCAAAAAAGGGTGCCAGAGCTATCCTGCCTACCAGTTGGAGCACTTTTTTCAAAGCCCAGCTTACTGGGTTTTTTCCCCATTCTTCTCACAAGCGGGTCTAAATTTCTGCCAAAGTTTAAGGAACTTTTATCAAAGGCATGAATTGCTAGGATGATATTCTAGAGATTATTCATTGCAGCCTAAATATCTCAATTTTGTTTTTTTCCTTTTTGGTTCAGTTAAGTGAAATCTTTTTTTAAAATGTTGACACTAAAGCAGGGGTAGGCAACTTTGGCTCTTTTATGACTCGTGGACTTCAACTCCCAGAATTCCTGAGCCAGCTATGCTGGCTCAGGAATTCTGGGAGTTGAAGTCCACGAGTCATAAAAGAGCCAAGGTTGCCTACCCCTGCACTAAAGCTTTATTATTGTACATGAAGGCATCTGCAGAGTCTGTAAATAATGAGTTGAATTGGAAATCCCCCTGAATCCAGTCTTTTTATTAAATGTTCAGTCATCAATTTTGGCCAAGAGTGTTGTTGCCCAGCTGTGATGCATCTGTTTCTGCTATGGTCAGACTTCAGCATTAACACACTGGTCTTAATTAGTAGGGATGTGCAAACCATTTGGAAGTATGAGTCTCACTGCATGCCTGCTTTAAGCTCCTGCTCTTAGTACTCAGAAGACAGTTTTGCTGTCAACATTTCCAAAGCTGGAAATGGCTGGACTTCAATTATAATTCCAGCACAAGAGTCGTGGGTGAAGAAAACTGGAAAAGGCCTTGCACTGGCTGGACCTTTCACAGATGCAGCTTCATGAAAGCTTCACATAAAAACTAATAACTGGTTCTCACTTGTTTTTTAAATACAAAAAGCTATTCTTGTTTCCTAACAGTTTATAATCTGATTACTGAAAACAACACTTGTTATTACACATGGTTATCTGGATTATAAAATGTATAACTGAGACCCCTTTAAGGATGGCTCTCTATCAGTGTATATGGGAGAAAATCTTCTGCATTATTACCAAAATTGAGACCCCACTTTGCTTCCCATTTTCTCCAATTTAAGGTATTAAGACCCATTTTATTGGTGAACCCTTTTGAATTTTTTTTTAAACATAATAAAATACAATCCAAGACCATTTTGTCTTTTTGAACTGTTCAAGGTTTATTTTGCTTGAGTGTGATGCTATGTATATTTAAATATTTTAAGTATTATTTTTATTCTGCCTTTTCCTGTTTAACATTTTTACTTTGTTATTAGCTAGCTTGATCTGTCCTGTTAGGATGTAAGAGGAAATGTAAATCAGATGTGTAATGTTAAATCAGATTTCAATATAGGCAAGAACTTTAGGAAACTGTAGAATATTAGTTTTAATAATAAACTTGTAGCAGCTTTTGATTTTTTAGCCTAGCAACCCTTGGTATTTGAAAATTTAATATTAATATTAATATTACAGTGAAAACCTGATGCAAGAAATTGCCACTAAAACATTTGTGCCACTTTAGTTAGAACTGTCACTTGAATTTAGAAAACATTAATATTTCAAAATATTTCTTATTTCATAAAATCTATTATGAGTAAAGCTTCTAGAATCCTGCTTATATTTATATAATTGTGCACTGGAAAATCCTATGAGCAAATTAATATTGGGGATAGATCTATATTTTTAATTAAGTAGAAATAAGTAAAATTAGAAAATATTAGCAACCATGCTGAATACTGTAACTAAGCCAGGACAAATATAAAAGCTTTTAACTTTAGACTGTAAACTCCTTGAGACACTATAAAGCAGGGGTCCCCAACTCCCGGTCCGTGGACTGGTACCAGTCCATGGCATGCCAGCAACCAGTCTGCACAAACAAGCAAAGCCCCATCTGTGGGATGCAGGCAGCACACAAAACCACACACTCTCCAGTCCGTGGAAAAACCTTTCTCCACAGAAACAGTCCCTGGTGCCCAAAAGATTGGGGACCTCTGCATTAAAGTTTTTAAAATTGCTACATAAAATGATGTTGCTCTAGAAATAATAATATGCAAATGTCCTCAAATGGGTTATGAAGATAATCATGGTTTCTGAAATGCCAGAACTGTAGCAAATAAAGAGTTAACATTTATTGTGGAAAAGAAAGCGGTAACAAATAAGGTATCTTAATTAGAATTATTGCAATAGAAAAACATCTTTCTTTTTAAGTGGCATTCCCCAGAACTCTGCAATGTCTTGTGGCAAACTGAGAAATACCCGGAGTATAGTGGGTAGCCTGTAGGTTTTCTGCAGGGGTTACTACAGAGAATTGACAGAGGGTAGCTTGGCAAATGTTCAGAAACTCACATTAACTTGGTTAAGCTCCACATGGGACCTTATATTCAGTAGAATTCTTCTGACCTGTCTCTCTGCATGCCAAGCTAATCAGCAAACACCTAATGAGCCTGCTGTAAAGAAACAGACCTTTTCTTAAGTTCATTTTTATACATTCTCAGAGGGGGAGGGGGAAAAAAGACTTCATGAGGACTGATGATGCTGCAAAGACCACAATAATGATAATTAACTTGCTGAATTTAGAAGATTATGCTGTTAATTAGTTGCAAAATAAAGATAAGTAATAGAGTAGCAGATGGTAAGATAACACCCAGGAGAAGGAAGGTTATTACTCTGATGAGATTTTGTGGCAGATATGAAATATGGATCTGACTTTTTCATAAATTGTTTTTACAATAATACTGTTTCTATGAACTCATGATTGAGTGATCTATTGCAGCGAATTCAGGCAGATGTAATAGGGATTTATTTTCAAGGATAGAGGCATTTTTTTCAAACACCTGTATTGTTTATTATTAAATAGCAGTTAATATTTCAGATGTATTGTGAATGTATTTTATTTGTTTATGTAGTTGTTTAGTTTCTATAGTTGCCCATCCCAACCAGTGACACTGGGCGATATACATCATAAAAACATAAAACAATAGAAAATAAATGTATATGGTTGCCAAATAAAACGATTACTATTTATGTTAGGATAGCTAAGAAACGGTCCAAACCTAAACACACAATGTGATCTTCACAGCTTTACAAAAGGCTAGTAGGATTGGGGTCATCCTGATCTCTGAAGGAAGAATGTTCCAGAGGGTAGGGGCCATGGCAGAGACAGCAGGTCTCCTAATCCCCATCAAACAATATTCCTTGGCTGATAGGACTCATAAATGCCCTATCTGCCATACTGAATTAGATGGGTAGAAACAGCTGAGAGAAGATAGACCCTAAGGTATTCTGGTTGTGAGGGGCTTTAAAAATGACAACCAGCAGCTTGAATTTTATCCAGAAATACTCAACATCTGACGCAGCAATCTTTTTCACCAGTTGATACTTCCAAATATTTTCCAACGGCAGCCTTATATAGAGCCATTGCAATAATCCAGTCAAGAGGTCACAAGGCCATGAGTGACTGAGCAATGCCTTCCAGTGCAGGAATGTGTCAGCTGGTGCACAATCCAGAGGTGTGCAAAGGGCCTCCTAGCCACAGCTGCTACCTGCTCTTCTAGAAGGAGCTATGAGTCTATTTTGAGTGAATAACTGTGCACTTTAGCCTTACTAATTCTGTATTTGATTTTGCTATATCAATATATCACTATATCTCTAGTGCAATATAGTGATAGTGATAAAGACCTCTGTTAAGTTTACTGAATTTACTTAGAGGTCTCAGGTAAGACTCTTTAACGCTGTAACATAATTTGTAATATGACTATGGGTACGTGTATATTGTCTTAAGCTCTCTGGGAGGGAGACGAGAATGGGATTCATAGATATGATCAATCCATTCAGTAGATTGCAAAGGAATATTGTGCTAAATATTAAAAGGCAATGGAGAGTATATGCAAACATGTAAAAAATAATCTAGGTGTGTTTAGATGTATGCTTGATTGTATAGTAACTTGGACAATCTTCCACAGATTCTATGATTTCCCTCCCCTGATGGCTTACTTCTTCCAAATTCCTCAAGTGGAACATTTATCTCAGAAGCCACCAGTTTCTCAAGTAGAAGTTATTTTATTTAAAGCTGTAACTACCTGTGAAATGAGATTTTATTCTGCTCTCCAAATATGTCCAATGTCCAATATATAAAGCAAGTTTGGGAGGGAAGGGGATGAGGAATCTGTTCATGGAATTGAGTTGGTCCATAAAGTGACACAGTTCAAATGGTAAAGTTTTGTTACAGTCTAGTAATTCAGTCCTCCTCCTGCTTTTCAGTCCTCCATTCTGTTTTTTTCAAAGCTACAAAACACTTAACTTCAGACTGCTGCATGAGTTACTATTTTATTATGATGATTTTTTTCTTGTTTTTATTTATTGTTAGGGTCATGGATTTGAGATTGGTGGACATATAAATTTATTTACTTAAATGTATTTATTATACATGCTAACTACACACAATTAGGGAAGGAGGATGCAAGTCAGTGGGTCTTTTTAAAAGGAATTGAGCACACGAATGTAAATTTTTGTATGTAATATCTTTAAAATGTACTCCATGTTGATAGGTTATCGATGTCTTTTACATGAAAAATAATATTTGTGGATTTATACCGGACATTATTTTATCTTACAACAAGCAGAATTAGACAGCTGTCTATTAAAAGCAGATGCCAACGGCAGAATGGTCATTAGGAGAAAGTCTACGGATTGTATGCAGTGCTGAGTGAAAAGAATTCTGCTTGCATGTGAGGGCTTTTTAATCAAAGTCTCTGATCTTAGAAAAGCCTGTTTTGGTAATTCGGTGACCTCATGAAATTCTCTGGAATGTGGCAGCAAATTATAATAGAATTGTCTAAAATTGGACAAAAATGTGGATACACGTAACATTACACTTTTTGTCACCAAGTACATCTTCTGTTGCAGGGCATCATTCGTCACTGAGTAAACTGAGGGTGTATGGGTTTTTGTCTCCCTCTCTTTAGAGATTAAAAGCTGCTTTGACCCAGCAGCATTCTCAGATAACAAATGGAGATACTGCTAAGGGACAAACAAGTGGACTGGTTCGAACTCAGTCGGAGGAAGCACGACCACAATCACTGCAACAGCCCGCCACATCTACTACTGAAACACCGGTATGGAAACCTGGCTTCTGACTGAGTTTACTAACATGAAAAATTTCTTGACAATTCTTTTATGCTATATGTCAGTGATGGCGAACCTTTTGGAGACTGAGTGCCCAAACTGCAACCCAAAACCCACTTATGCATCGTCGAGTGCCGGGTGGGTGTGGCCCATTGGCTGGGCATGGCCCATTGGCTGGGCGTGGCTGCGGTGGTAACGGCAGACTGGGTGGGACTAAAAAGTTCAATCAATCAATTCCAACTTTGCAAGATCTTTTTTTTCCCCGCAAGAAGTTGAAATTGACTGATTGAACCTTTTTTTTTTTTTTTTGCACATGGCAGCGGAGGCCTAAAGCGAAAAGGTTTTATAAAACCCAGCTGAAGGCCTAGGACTGAGGCGACGGCGCGCATGCCCACAGAGAGGACTCTGAATGCCGCCTCTGGCACCCGTGCCATAGGTTCGCCATCACTGCTATATGTCTTAAACATATGGAGAAGAGACCAATTCATCTTGGTATTAGATAAAGGAAGAGGACAGACACTGGGAGTGTCTGACAACTAAATTACAATCAAGTAAGATAGTTGAATATGTTTATTGTACTTATGGTGCAGAAATGAAGATGGACTTAGTGATTTAACTTAAATTTATCAATTTTTCATTGCACTTATGTTGATTATAAGTGCAACATTGTTGCGTTTATTAGTATTGTTAAACATTTATCATTGTCTTGGGGTGAAGGTGAAATGAATAAAAATTAATTCCACGGTGACTTTGTGGAACTATATTAGGTTGGAAAACGGTTTTTATATATTAGACAATAATTGTTTTCTCACTTCATACACACCTTTTAAATTTTCTGTGAAATCATCACTGTCATACTTTTTGAAGTGTTTTAGGCATGCCTATTGTTAAGTATCAGTTATTTTACATGATATTCAAATAACACGAGTGCCTAATAACAATCCTAGAATGCTTTACAAAATAAATATTAAAATTTATAGTGGATATTTCAGAAAGCATACAGAATTTGTCGTAATGAATTGTGATATTCTGGTGCCTGTAGGCCTCTCCTGCTCAGCCTGCACCACAGACGCCAAATACAGGAGGCCGCCGAAGAAGAGCAGCAAATGAAGATCCTGACGAAAAAAGACGGAAATTCTTAGAGCGGAACAGAGCAGCTGCTTCAAGATGCAGACAAAAAAGAAAAGTTTGGGTCCAGTCTTTGGAGAAAAAAGCAGAAGACCTGAGTTCACTAAATGGTCAATTACAGGTATTTTGTTTTTTTGACTTGCAATTTTACTTTTTTTTTTTTAACTAAGAAGTTTAGTCAATCAAAAATTATATATTTTTAACAATAAAAATACAATTTTAGAAATGGGGCATTCTGTTGCTTATCTCTCTAATGATGATTAACTGAACTAACTAACGCAAATTTCAGTGGATCTGTTCTGGTAGTGCTAAGTGTAGTAAAATTTACATCCAGCCTAATCTTTACATATTTTATTTCAGTACGACTTGAAATGGTAGCAATGAACACTAAACTAAAACTTCTGACTAGTAAAAATTATATGTCCTGAATCTAATAAAACACCCAGTCTTTTTAGCAAGTACTTCAGCTAATGACTATTTGCAAATATGGTAATTAAAAAAATAATTTTCTGACCAGTGTGCACATTTACAACCAAATTTCGTATGCCTGACAAAAATGTATGCCAGAGTGATAATGCTGGTGTGGGTGTACAAGAACTTTATCTGAATAAGACAGAAGCAACCAATAATCTTCACAGTCTCTCTCTCTCTCTGTCACAAGTTTGCTTAGTAACCATTTTGGTTAATGACCTGGTTGTTGAAACAGAACTCGGTCGATAAGCAAAGAGTAGATGTAAAGTAGCTGAGCATGATTTTACAGAAACCGAAGACAACTATGAGCAGTAGATGTCCTGCTCAGTTTGGACAATCATTGCCAACTTCCTTTTTTCAGTAAAGGCAGGTAGAAGAGGACAAGATGGGAAATGGCAGTTACAGTCTTTTTTTATACATTTTGATTGCTAGGCCTGTGAAAGGTGGTCTCATCTGCTTTGTTCAGACGATTATTATTCTAGTTCTAGTTAATTCATAAACTAGGCTGTGGTAGGTTGGCCTATACTTCTAATATAATTTGTTGGTGGTGTTTTATACTATGAGATTTTAACGTAATAGTTTTCTTAAGGTATCAAAAGAAAATATTTCTTGAAACATCAATTCACTATAATTGCTTGGAGTTGGTCACTTTGGGCATTATGAAAGTGATATTATCTGAAGACTTCTGTTGGACTACTGAAAAAAGTTTGTTAAACCGTTTTTAACCAATCATCTATCTTGAGAAATTCTGAATATTAAAACACAGTAATAACTATTATTGTTGTTGTTGTTGTTGGAAGGGATCTTGGAGGTCTTCTAGTCCAACCCCCTGCTCAGGCAGGAAACCCTATACCATTTCAGACAAATGGCTTTCCAGTCTCTTCTTAAAAACCTCCAGTGTTGAAGCATTCACAACTTCTGGGGGCAAGTTGTTCCACTGATTAATTGTTTTAACTGTCAGGAAGTTTCTCCTGAAATATAGTATAACAGCAAGTAAATACAGCAACCATTCTTAAGAGTGCTCTTGTTCAAGCAACTTGTACGGGTAGTCCTCAACTTCCAACCATAATTGAACCCAAAATTTCCATTGCTAAGCAAAACAGTTAAGTGAGTTTTGCCCCATTTTATGACCTTTCTTGCCACAGTTGTTAAGTGAATCACTGCTGTTAAGTTAGGAACAGTTGTTAAATGAATCTGGCTTTGCTATTGACTTTGCTCGTCAGAAGGTCGCAAAAAGGGATCACATGACCTTGGGACACTGCAACCATCATATATACATGCCAATTACCAAGCTTCTGAATTTTGATCACATGACCATGGGGATGCTGCAGCGGTCATAAATGTGAAAAACGGTCATAAGTCACTTTTTTGAATGGTGGTGTAACTTCAAAAGGTCACTAAGCAAATGGCTCTAAGTTGAGGACTATCTGTATTCCAACCCCCCCCCCCCAACATAATAGCGTGCTGAACTTACAGAGAGATGCTAATAAGATAGCCCAAGTCCCAACTAATTTGTCCAGCAAAGATAATCAGTGGAGAGTATCATCTAGGTCAGGGTCAGCAATACAATATGCGTACAATAACTTCAGATTACCAGCATCTTACAAAATTTTCAAATTTTAGGAAATCTCAAAACTCTTGAAGTATTACAAAATTTTGTGTACATATAATCTTGTTGAGCCTCAGTGACATTGGTCAAAATTCATGAGTTATCGTTTCATGGTTCGTTTAGCAATTAAAAATAAATATACCTGTGAGATGGTAATATAGAGATTTATGGTGAAAACAGTCTCTTTTACTTTTGTCCAGAAAGTTATCTAAGACAATTTGGAATTGAGTGATATATCCCAATAGGCCGCACCTATCTGGAATAAATGTGACTTAATATAGGTTTCAACTTGTGTTAATAACTTTTCCTACTTAGAACTGCAGTTGGGTGAAAGTATTTCTTTTCTCAGGAATTACCTTCATATTAATAGATGTAAAAGAAATACATAATTTACATTCTGCTATCAGCAAAACTGGTCATTGTAAAGGCCAGGATAGTCAAGAAAATTAAATGTCAAAGAAATAATTAAACCATGCTTTATACAGAAACATTAATCCTGAATTTCTGTAATTCTTCACTTGACAAGTTTCCAGAGCTGATCAGAGTGAGCAATGATGATCTGCAGTTAGTTACGTTCAGTATCAAATATGATAAATTTGGTCTTCCACAGTATGTCAACTCTGAAATAATACAAAGGTTCAGAATTTTTTTTACTTTGTGAATTCTACAGAATAAACAGATTCAGGAATATAATTAAAAGCCTGTAATTGTAAAATACAAATATTACTGTAAATAGATTTTTATTGTTTTGAAAGCTGAAAGATGTCAATTGTAATATTAATTGATTTGATTAATTACTCTGGGTTCTATTTCAGAATAAATACTGGTCAAAATACTGTATAAAACAATGGGACTGGAACATGAGATAAATGCATAATTTTGGAAATGAAATGTTTCAGATATCAAATAGATACTTTAATTAAAGGGTATTAACATTCTGGCTTACTTGGATTACAGACATACAGGAGATAATTATTTCTGTCTTTGAGGCTGAGACCTCCAACTCCGCATTCATAAGCACACAAATACAGTCATCCCTTGGTACTTGACTGCTTTGAAACTCATTGAATTTGGTACTCGACATATTTTGATGAGAAAATGTTGTGGTACTTGTAATTTGTTTGGTACTTAATGCACAAGCTAGAACTTGTTGGTTGCCTCATGACTCGCTAACCTTTCCAGCCGAAACAAAGAGTCATGCTTCAGACACACGGTAGCTCTTGCCCTTTGCAACATCCCCTTGCAGTCTTATCTTCATTTCTGTGATTATTTTGTGCATTTTTGCGCTTTTATTTCTCATCAGCACAAGTGAAGCTTTTATTTTAAGTATTAATTTTTAAGTTTATTTCTCATATAATGAAATACATATCATTTTACCTACTGCCTTAAAAACTTGAATTGTCTTTGGTTTGGAAACACATTACATTTATTTACATTATTTCTTATGGGAAAAATTTGTTACTTGTCGTTTTTAGTACTCGTCACGCTTCCCAGAACCAATAAGCAACAAGTACCGAGGTAACCACTGTATTGGTGAACACCTCTCTTGCCCTTTGAAAATATCAACCATATAGTCCAGTGGTGGCGAACCTATGGCACGGGTGCCAGAGGCGGCACTCTGAGCCCTCTCTCTGGGCACGCGCGCCGTTGCCCCAGTCCTAGGCCTTCAGCTGGGTTTTATAAAACCTTTTCACTTTAGGCCTCCGCCGCCGTGTGCAAAAAAAAAAAAAGGTTCAATCAGTCAATTTCAACTTCTCGCGGGGGGAAAAAAGATCTTGCAAAGTTGGAATTGATTGATTGAACTTTTTAGTCCCACCCATTCTGCCGTTACCACCGCAGCCACGCCCACCCAATGGGCCACACCCACCCGGCACCTGATGATGCATAAGTGAGTTTTGGGTTGCAGTTTGGGCACTCGGTCTCTAAAAGGTTCGCCATCACTGATATAGTCTATCCAAACACATATTTAGAAGCAAAAGCAAGAAAATATATTGGTTAACTGCACTCTTCAGTTCTGTTTAAAGTTTGTTATTAATATCTGCCACTGTCTTGTTTTGCGTTTCAAACTCATAAGCACAGTTGCTAGGTGAAAACAACAATTTACCCAAGGCTGAGTAGATAAACAGCTCACAAGGAAAGGAATGTAAATCAGCACAGAATCTCTGAGAAAGACAGTTATCCCGAATAGTTTTGCTTCTAGCAGGCAGAAGAAAAGTCAAAATGTAGTCCAAAGTTCAGAAAACCAGGTTTGTTCTCCAGTCCAAAAGGTCAAAGTTTGTTTTACACAAGCAGAATTCACAGAACTGACACACCAGAGTAGCAGATCAGATGGTTGCTTCCAACAGAGAAACTGGTTTCAGTACTGCCTTTTAATTGAGGCTGCAACTAACTATCTTTAATTAGGATCGTTCTCACTTGCTTGGCAAGGTGTCTCATTGAGCATCTTCCCTCTGCTTTCCACCCCAGTCCAAGGGCATGGGGACCGTACCTCATCAATTGACTGCTCCAGATGTTCTGATAGTGCCTATGTGTGATCAGCCTCAGGTGATCCTGGCTTGGTGTCTCCTGAGACTGACATTCCACTGATTCAACTCTAGCAGCTTCTTCAAAGACAGAGTCCTGGATCATTATAGCCACTATGAAAAATAGTCACTAAATTAACGGGAAGACTATTTTTAACAAATCTCATTCAGTTTTGATTTGTTTCATTTCCAGGCTGAAATGAACAGCCAGGTGAATTGACTAGGGTTTATTCTGCAAAAAAATTGAATAAGCAGATAAGGCAATTTGAGGTGAAATCTCCTGATGACCATATGTGGTGTGGCAGCTGGTTTGGTGAATGAGTTTACCATAGTCAATCTGAGCTTGTGCCCATGACACTCAAAATTGCAAATTCATTCAGATCATTTAAAGCTGAAAAATGCTGCCCTTGGGTTAATTAGTGTATTATAAAAAGAAATTGAAGGCAGCCATGAGGCTCGCCCAGAGGAATCCTACTCCTCATACACAAGCTGAGATGTTGCACACAAGAAGGGAATACAAAAAAATTATAAAATTAAAGAAAAAAAGTTTTGCCATTTCAATCTAGTCAGAACTTGAGTTGGCTGCCAAAAGTCATAACTCAGTAATATTTTGGCACTCTGTAGCAGGAGTCCTAAAGGAACGGAGATTGGCATTTGATATACCAATCCCAGCTGAGGACTGGGTGAATTATTATCAATGTCTGTTTGCTTCTATGGAACCTGTAGAGAAACTGTTTTTAAGCAGTGACTTAGTAAATACTGGAACTCCGTCCCTTTGGCCTCCAGTATCGGTAAAAGAGATATAATCCATCATTAAAAGCCTAAAGAGTAATAAAGCCCCAGGTGAGGATTTTTTGCCAGAATTATTTAAGAAATTCCCTGACTGGTGGGCTCCAGTACTGGCAGTACTATCTTTTTACATATAAATAACACTTGCCATATACCAGATAGGTGGAAGATGGCAATAGTTGTCCCCATATATAAAAAAGGGATTAAAAAGGATGCTAGTAATTATAGGCCCATTAGTCTTATTGACCTTGTAGCAAAAATATATGCTAGGTTCCTTTTGAATAGAATTGAAATTGGGTAGAGGAAAATCATATCCTTGCAGAAGAACAAGCAGGTTTTAGACAAAACTGATCTATCATCGATAACTGCTTTGTCCTGAACCATCTAATTGCCAAATATGCCTATAAGAGGAGACCTCTGTTTGCTGCCTTTATAGACCTTACAGCAGCATTTGATACTGCAAACAGAGAAGTACTATGGAGTAAATTGACATCTCTTAAAATAGAACCTAGACTGCTAGCTTTGATTAAAGCCCTTACACAAGTACCTGTTTGAAGGTGCGGTATGGGGTTAATGAGGCCCTGACTAACAGGATGCACACAAATAAAGGGGTAAGGCAAGGGTGTATCCTGGCCCCATTATTATTTAATCTATACATTAATGACCTACCAGGGTTAATGAAGGATCCCATGGTACATATGTCGATGATCCTAAACCCATACTGTAACAGCTTGCTCTATGCCGACGATATGATCCTATTATCATATTCACAAGTAGGATTGTGCAGGCTATTAAGGTTTAACTCCTATTGCCAGGACAATTCCCTAACCATCAGTAAATCTAAATAAAAAATCATGGTGTTTGGAAAACATCATGAGAGACATAGATGGCAATTAGATGGTGAACCAATTGAACAGGATAACACCTTTGTATACTTAGGCACAATGTTTTCCAAGACTGGATCTTGGGCTTGCCATCATCAACGGAGCACACTTAGAGAAAAGGCTCGTTTGAATCTACTGCTTAAACTAAAGAATCATAGTTATCTAGGGTCCCTTGTCCCATTAATCAGAGTATATAAAGCTAAGGTTACTCCTATGCTTTTGTGTGGAGCAGAAGTTTGGGGTATATACTCAATTACAACACTTGAACAAACGCAGTCCCAGGACCTGAGATGTATTTTGGGCGTAGATCCAAGAACATCTGCTGCAGCAGTTAGTGCTAAACTGGGAATTCATACAATTCATGCTCTATCCAAAATCAGAACATATAATTACTGGCATAAAATTAATGAAATAGAGAGTGATAGACTCCCCAAGTTATGCCTATTAGAGCAGATAAAATTACAATCACAAACTTCCTGGTTCACTAAATTGACAAATTTTGTAAGAAGCTGTGACCTTCCTATCTCTTGCGTAACAGGAGAACGATGTAAAAAAAGAGCTGCCCAAAGAATTAAGGATATTGAAGCACAAAATGACACAGCTATCCTTAGTAAGGTGGGTAACTTGAAATGGCTGAGCAAATACAAACGCACTTTTCAAGCAGACAGCTATTTGAAGGTACAACTGCCAAAACATCTTAGGAAAATATTCACGGGAGCGAGATTTGAACAGCTTGACACAATGGTCAGATATGGGAGATTCCACTCTATACCCTATAATGGACGTCTCTGCATCTGCAGAGGTTGAGGACCTGGTTCACATCCTATTTCACTGCTGCCTGTATAAGAAGGTGAGAGACAGGTACCTTGGCCTACACACTAAACGAATGACCCATTGGGATCCCCATATCAAAATAACTTAATTATGTGCGGCCAGAATTTGAAAATTACATTTAACACAGCACACTACCCGAGCAAAATGGTTCGGCTGAGATCGGCATATGTGAGACTGATTGGGGTAGATTGTAGGAGTGATAGTGAAATATAATGTTATCATATTTTATTTATCCACATCTTAAATTGCCATATTTGATTCTAATTTCATTTTAAAAATGTATTTTATCCCAATTTCATTTTAAATTGTATTTTATTTCTATTTTATTTTAAATTGTATTTTAACCAATTCCATTCTAAATTGTCTTTACTGCATTTTAGTATAATGTGTGTTTGGAACTCTGCACCTTGATATGGCCCACGGGCTAATCAATAAAGATTATTATTATTAAGTGTATTATATGTGCTCACTACTTTTGATATTTTCAAAAGGGAGGAAAAAAAACCCCTACAGGGAGCATCAGCCTCAGGAGCTATTCCTATTTTTCTTTACTGCCCAGCTGATTGATATATTCAAATAGCTATTTAACATGGGAGAAATAGCTACCGACAAAACTACTTTTCCCTACCTTCAACTCAACAATTAAGTTGCAATAGGGAGCCAACTGTTTTCCTGCCTCTTTTCTTCTTTTAATGTATATTCTTGAACCTATCACACTTACCCTTGCCTGCCAAGTAGCTATTTACATAACTAAGAGCCGGAAAGGGGTGGGGGGAGATTCTACCATTCCCCAGCCAGCAGGTAAAGATTATTCTGCATGAGAATCTTTTAGTTTATATAGGACATTCTGCAGTCCGAGACATTTTCTTGGAATATGCTCAGGTCATATAGGATATTTGACTGGCTAGGTGTCTGATTCTTCTCCCCACTCCCAGTACAATTCATAAAATTTAGATATTCAGTTCTGTTCACTAGCAGTTGAAGTAGAGGAAAGATTACAATTCTTCCTATTACATTTAAAAGGCTGTCCTATGAATTTAGGTGGCATTGAGAAGACTATACATTTTGGAGTTTATTATCTAGGTATTTTAGGTGTTGGCTCTGAAACGTTTTTGTTGAGATAGTGAATTTGTTTTAAATGTTTTTAAGTTGCCTCTTGGGACAAATTATTCCAAAGTAGCTTATATAATTAAAATAATTACATATAATTTAAATGTAAAAATACAAATATCAGTTACTTCAGGAATAGTTGACAATGATACCTGGACTTAAACTAATTTGTTCAATTTGACATACTACAAGGGTACATATCCTGAAGCCCTAAAGGTTCCCAAAACTTCCTAAAAGTTCTCATCAAATTATACTTTCTATTTTCTAGAAGGAGATATTTATTAAATACATAGGGAGAACCGATTTTAGTTATTCTTAATTAATTAATTAAATCTTAATTTTAATTATACAGAAATGAAATTAAATAAAATTTCGCTTTTGTCCTAGCCAGAGAACAGTACAGAGAAGAGCAGCAAAAATGATCAGGGGACTGGAGGCTAAAACATATAAGGAACGGTTGCTGGAATTGGAAATGTCTATTTTAATGAAGAGAAGGACGAGGGGTGACATGATAGCAGTGTTCCAAGATCTCAGGGGTTGCCACAAAGAAGAGGGAGTCAAGCTATTTTTCAAAGCGCCTGAAGGCAGGACAAGAAGCAACGGGTGGAAACTAATCAAGGAGAGAAGCAACCTAGAACTAAGGAGAAATTTCCTGACAGTGAGAACAATTAATCAGTGGAACAACCTGCCTCCAGAAGCTGTGAATGCTCCAACACTGGAAGTTTTTAAGAAGAGACTGGACAGCCATTTGTTTGAAATGGTATAGGGTTTCCTGCCTGAGCAGGGGGTTGGACTAGATGACCTCCAAGGTCCCTTTCAACTTTATTATTATTAATTATTTATTATTTATTTATTTATTTAGCCTTACTATCTCTTGTCATATTGAAGTAAAACCTTGGGTCCAGAAATGTTCTGGAAATCTGTGCAGCAGAATTAACTTTTTATTTAAAACTACAAAAAAAAAAAAAAGAGCCAGCTATGTATAATTTATAAAGGCTGAGATATATGTTGGTATTTATTGATAGATAAATATTGGTGGTAATTTAAATAATCTGACCACGAAGTCAAAGGTCAAAACCACCTTTTTACTTTCTCAGTGTTGTTCATTCTGTTGCATAATTAGGTCTATCTCAGGCCTGGTCTGCAAAACTCCAGACAATCACCAATGGTAGCACATATTGCATGCTGAAAGTGTGTTAGTACATAAAGCAAAGACATTGCAACTTGGACGCACAGCCAAATCAAAACCTGCAACTTTTTAGTTTCAGAGTTTCAGCTGGGACAAATGGGTCAATGGTGGTTTTGTTCTCCTTTCTCTTTCCTCCATGGCCATTGTGCTTGCCCTCCTACCAAATTCAGCACCTTCTTTCTCTTACTCCCCTGACATGTTTATATTCAAGTACCCGCTTGTTCATCCTGTGAGCTTCTCGGTGCCTTTCTTCTTTCCTCTCCATATTTCGTCACACTTGAATTCAGCCAGCCTGTCCATTCCTCTCCAATCTTCACAGCATATTTGTTTCCATCACCTCCCTTAGCTGACACCACATGTGCTACCAGTGAAGGCCTGATTTTTTTTCCTTGCTGTTCCTATTCCAGAACAGGTCCTACCTGAAATATGTTTCAGGTTCATGCTCAGACAAAATATGTGTTTTGATCTGAGCTGCCAGTTCCTTACACTATGTTATCTATGCAGAGAACGTTTTGCACATCCCTACTTTGCTGCCATCTAGGGGTCATTTGGATTGTGCAGCCTGGATCTGTAGCTTTAGTTGGACACCGTTAAAAAAATGATTAATATGGAGTAGGAATACAGCATTATTTAATAGAGTTTCAGATTATTTTAAATTAAATGGAAAAATGTATTTTAAATATATCCTTCTGGTCTACCATTTAGATATTGTTGGGGGGGGGAGGTTGTACCAGTAGTTACATATATATCCTCTGGTTGTGTCACTTCACTGAGTATACTTATTAATTGGTGGGATTCAGGCGATCATAGGTAGGCTTATAAGACAGTATATGGATTACAAATCCTAACTTACATAAATTAGCACAAATATGAGGGAATAAAACAAGGTTTCTGTTGTCTTGTGGTATACAATCTAAAATATGGTGTGAGCAAGGAGTGCTGCATGTGGCATGGGTGCAACTAATAGTGATAACCTAATCTACATATTTTCTATTTTACCGTCTTACTAAAAAGTTACATGTAAGCTTCAATTAAGGTCATGATGAACAGCAGATATCAATGTTTATGGGGTTCATCAGATGATGACCATGAAACATTACAATTTGAAATTAAGAGGAATTTGAACTAATAAATGAAAATTGTGCCTCTGTGAAATCTAAGAAAAAATAGAAAGATGTAAGAGATGCAAATCATGTTTTTGATCCTTGTGGAATTAAGTTCGTTAAAACATGTAGGGAAGTGATGGGATCTGTTTAATTATGAATGAAAATATCTGGGTTCTGGATTACCATTAAGGTAGGAATCATAACTTGGTGATATATTACACTCAAGTGAACGGTGATACTGTGGTGGAAAAACAAAGGACAGATTTTAAGAGAGAAAAGCCAAGAAATAAAAGTGAAAATAAAACAAAAAATGAATGCGATAAGGAATAGAATATAGGAAAAATGATGAAAAGTGAGGCATTAATGCTACGAGGATGTTGAAAAACCGAGCTTCAAGTTGTAGAATTTGTAACTGGAGAAATCTTAAGATATGATGTGGTTTATTTATGAAAGGTTCCATAAAAGTGTGTGTTTGATGTGCATGAAGACTTCATCTGTAACTTTATTGGTTTGGAAAGTGAATGTGTACTTTTATATGCAGACATTGCCATTTTGTTTGAGAAGTTAAATGATTTGCACTGAATATTAAATTTTATTTTGCCAAAAGGAGCATAGAGAGATGCCATTTTCTCATGCCAAGAGAAAACGGAATAATCCGTTGCAATTTACATATAAATGACAAAACACTAGAGCAATTAGTGCAGCTTGCAGCTTGATAATTTATTAAAATAGATGGGGAAATTTTAAGAGATAAACATTGTTGTAAAAAGGTAGTGGATAGCATATGGTCTGTTTCTGTTACAAGGAATGCTTATTCCTACTTTGTTATGTGAAATGAGAATGAGCATATAAAAGGAGAAGCATAACTAAACTGAATGTAGTGAGATTGTATACTACACAATACTACTGTGTAATACTACACAGCAAATATGTGAAGAAAGGGGAAGAACAGGAAAGCCATGCTTGAATGCAGATGATGAAATCCTCAAGATAGGAGGGAGGATTTTAAATAACAAAAGGCAATGTGCAAGATACTGTATCGCCTTAGAGGAAAAGAGGAAATAGATAAAATGAAGGGAAAAGAGAATTCAATTAGCAAATATGAGTAATACTACGAGGGAGGAATTCCCACTTGATTGATTGATTTATTATTTATCAAATTTATTTGCTGCCCATCTCATTTCAAAGTGACTGGATTTGTGTAACAAAAGAATGGAAACAAAGGAATGGCCACAACTTCAGTTATTCATTCAATTTATATCCCACTTTTCATAAATACTAACTTTTTTTGGTATTAATATGTACCTGAAGTATGTGCTTTGACTTTTGTCTTTTCGGGATCTTGTAAACCTCAGTCTGAAATGCACATAATTTAATACAGCTAAAATACATGGTTTTTTTTTATTTAGAATGAAGTCACCCTGCTGAGAAATGAAGTGGCACAGCTGAAACAGCTTCTTCTGGCTCATAAAGATTGTCCTGTTACAGCCATGCAGAAGAAATCTAACTATCATAGTGAGTAATATTCCATTCCCCATACCTCTTCAAGTTATACCAGTGAAATACCAAGAAGTACCAAACCAAGAAAACATTAATACTGAAAAATGATGCTGAAATGTTTCACATAGTTTTGGCAAAATATGTTCAGGGGCAACATAATTCATAGAATTCTTTTTAAAAAAATATTTTAATAAGTCCTCTTGAGGATAATGTTATATATTTATATTGAATATGTTAGATGACTATTAATTTTCATCCAAAAGAGTAATATATAATATTGTTGAATGAAAAAAATAAACATTAATATTTATGGATAAAACAATGTAAAGGTAAAATGTAAAAAACTAAATTGTTGGCTTCCTGATTCTTTCAGCACTTCAAAGGTTAATTGTGTATGTCTTATTTGGGGATATAATAAAAAATCCAGAAAGCATTCACTGCAGTAGAATAAATGGCCAATTTTGTCCATTGTACACAAATTTATAACAAATAACTGAGCTGGGAATGCATTAGGCAACATTCATAATATATAACCCACAGCTTTCGTTTTTATGATTTAGTGATATTTCAGGGTATTTGTAAATGTGAAGATTGTTTCTGCCATATGTAGCCACTTCATTTTAAATTGCCAGTGTCAGTAATTTAGGAGAATAAAAGAACATTTTGTATTGCATGTGAACAGTTCCTCAGGTGCTTGCGATAAAACTTAATGGCCACCATCTTTACTTGTAGCCATTGTAAGCAATTTCATCAGAATGGGCAATATTTTTTAATTTAAAAGATTCTGGAGATTTAGCAACTCTCTGTGACTGTATATATTTAGCACATTGATTTTGTCAGTTTTGAGGTTATAAATCTCAGTTCTTTTGATCTCCAGTCATTTTGACAAGATAGAAAGTGGCATCTTGGAGCAAATTGAAACCATACAAAAATATATTTTGAATTTATATTAACAATGATTGTTGCAGGGATGAGGCTATTATAGCTCCTATCTGACAAAACAATATTATTTCATATATTTAGGCTGCTATAGGATAGCTTCCTGTATGCATAGTTTGCTGAATGAGCTTAGATGTCTTGAATATTAATATAAAAATAACTTTTTTCTCTTCTGTCATATTTAACTATCTCAGAGACATTAGTATATGCTATTTTTATTCTGTATGGGTCAGCACTGAAAATAACATTAAAATAGCATTACCACTCAAAAGAAATAGTTATCAGACTATAACCAGACTATAATCAGAATATACAAATGGAAACACAAGTAAAAAATTGGCGTACGCCATTAAGATGTATAATACATATCAAAGTGGCCAAATTATAATTTAAAAATTGAACACAAGCTACACAATTCACTGAAGCTTCAAAGGATCCAAAATGCTGCTACCTATTCTATGCAATAACATGCTCCAAGAATCCATTCTAGGATTTCTATTGGATAGAAATACGTGACTCAGTGAAAATAAACTTTCTCCTCTTACTAGTCGAAGGCATCAATATTTGCTCCAAGAATGAAATTACACAATACCTTACGTGTTCAATACTTACAATTTTTCAGCATTTTTGAGATGCTGTATAGTTCTTTGGGCATTTTAAAATGTATGCAATGTCTTTAAGTTATATAAAGGAACCAAAAATGAAAAAGGTATAGTCCAGTGGTCCCCAACCCCAACAGGTATGATGATTAACATTTTTGAAACAGTTGATGAAATTCAGTGTTGAGTGGAAATTTGCTCACAAACTGCAATTTTCTCTTCCCCCTGTACAAGCCACCTCACCTATTTCAAAGTACATTCTCTAGGACAGATTCTTAGAGGGAGGAAAGAAATGGCCTTACTCCCCAGTCCATTGATGGAAGCAGTTCTACCAGCAACAAAGCTGTGTTGGATGACACTGGCAGGACATTCTCCAAGTGATCATTTGAATTTGGCAGAGCTGTATTAGCTCCCCAGCTTCCCTCATTAGTTTCCTGTGCCAATTGTTTCCTTCACTGGAGGATTTCATGTCTTGTGAGGAAGTAGAGAAGAGAAGAAAAAGGCAAAAGAATATTAATTAGTTGTTTTTGGTTATCAAAATAAAACATTTCTTCGCAATATATATATGACTAGCAGCTAAGGCAGTTTAATAGAACAGGAGCTTGCTCTTTTGTGGGACTGACTAAATATTAAACTTGTGGGGTGGCAGTTTGGATTAGCCTGTTTCCCAGCCAGCTGCATAGGTGTGATTGGCCCATTAAAGGCCCTTCATGTAAGGACCTATCTCCCCTTTGACGTCCAGTTATTGTAAGAGCAGCAATCTGAGAAGAGGAGTGAAACAAAGCATAATGAAACCATTCAGCTGCTTTTCTCAAAAATGAAGGGACCATGAAGTAGCTTTAAGTGCTTGAGGGTCTGCACCACCTATTAAAATCTTTAAAATGTTGTTTGTGTCGGAATTTTCAACCTGTAGTTCTTCAGATATAATGTTGTTGTTGATGCATGTTTCATGAACAAGGAATAGAAATGCTGTTCTTCTCTTTTCAGCAACAGATAAAGATGATAGCTCCGAAGACATTTCCGTGCCAAGTAGTCCTCACACCGAAGCTATTCAGCATAGTTCCGTCAGCACTTCTAATGGAGTAAGCTCCACCTCCAAGGCAGAAGCAGTGGCTACGTCAGTTCTCAGCCAGATGCCTGACCAGAGTACAGAGCCAGTGCTGTCACAGATTGTCATGGCTCCTCCGTCCCAATCACAGCCTTCAGGAAGTTGATCAAAAACTTAACTTTGTTTTTAGATATTCCTTAGCAGCTTCAAAGGGAAACCAAGGAAATAGCCTTCATCTAGGAAACATCTGTAGCTTAATAATTACTCATCTGTAAAATACAAACTTGAATTTGGCTTTGGAAGTTGGCAAACAGGAATTGCACAGCAGATTTTAGTCTCTTTATAGTCACTTTGGTTCCTAACTAGGATTGCTTGTTAATTTTCAGTGCTTGTCATGTAAAGTGTTGGTACAGTTGAAATGTACTCCTCTTTCATTTGATGGTATTCCAAAAATAATAATTAAGACCAGTCACTAAATACTCATCCCAAAACTGTGATCATAATCTTTTAATATTTTATACCAAAGTTCTACATAGATTCCTTTGTAAAGTTGACAAGATGATAAAGCACTAAGCAAGGGGGGGAAAGACCAGAACAGTAAATTTGCTTTTAGTCTTTTTGCCTTTGTATTGTTTTGCACATTATGAGAAGAAAACATTGGGAGAATATGTTTGATTATATTGTGTAGCATTTTTTTTGGCTTTTTAACTTTGGATTTTTTTTAAAGAATTTTGTTCAACAGGGCCAGTACAGTATGATATACAGTACTTTTATGCACATACATAATCTTGATCAGGGTCATTTTAGCTAGATTTTCTTTTTAATTGATACCAGTTTAGCTAACATTTCCATTTTAAAATCAGGACTTTCATTTCTGACATGGAAATAAATTCTGCAGCTGTCCATTTACAAAAATCAAAAAAGATAATGGACAGATGTTAACAGGGTTGAAAAAATGGAACTGTTTTTCAAAATCAATGTAACTTGATATTTTGTGGTTTCAATGAGAAGCTTTTGTGTGTTCTAATATGGTATGGGTGCCAGAAAAACTTAAATTCCCTCATCAAACAATTCAAGATTTCTTTCTCTTTTGGTTAATGTCTTGTAGCTGCAGGGTAACTTGATTTTATTCTTGTGTAAGCACTGTCATGTTTTAGTAGAGAAATTTTGATACCTGAATGCGGGGAAGTTAATGATTTACCATACCTTGGAAACAATTACAGTATGTGTGTGCACGTATGTGTGCAGTATGCATGTGTGAGTGTGCATGTAGATACAGGAGTGAAAAAGAGAATGATTCAGTACTTTATGCTGGCAATCTGTGCTTGAATGTTTAAAGATGCCTTCAATGTGATGCTGGCTTAAATAGGTGTTTGCAATTTTGAATTGTAATTTAGTGTGTGAACTTGGATAATTAACATTCCATGATATAGTTTCTGATGAGATGATGTAGGTACAGTTCATCTCATTATCCAATCATCTGTAGGATACAGTGATTTTTTTTAAGGTGCCATTATCTATTTTAATTCTGAATTTACATTAAAAACAACAGTATACTATTTTATTAAGTTATAAAATTTCAAAATATAGGTCTGTGCATTCACATCAGTAAAACTTCGTAGATCAATGAAGTAAATTACACAATGCAATATCTGGCAGTAAAAAAAACAGGAGCCCATTATGTATATAACAAGCATTTATTGCATTTATTGTGGGTTGTGTGACTTGTTTCTTCTATGCTTTGTTTTAACCTGGGGTGCCATCAAGCTATGAAGACACAATTTTAAGTGGTGGCAATGACAAAAAACAACTTTATGGTGTACAACAAAATTTGAACAGAAACTGGATGCAGTCATTAAATTATGTATATATCATTTCAGTGCTTTTAAGTCTGAAAATAAGAATTTAAATATTTTGCGCATTAAAACTACAAGGAACAGGTTTTTGCATAGTTTGCAAAGAAGTGCTCTAATTGTCTTTGCTTTATCAGGTTGTTTTAAAAGAACTGTAATACTGAAAGCAAGCTTACAGAATTAAAAACCCAGAACAAAAACGAGAATCTCCATCAACTGAAAGAAATCTCCACAGAGAATTGCCTTCATCTAATTCTAGATGGTGGGGATGTGCCCCCAGTTGAAAGCAATGCATCGTTGATAGGTGGCCTTCATGTTCTTGTGAACACCTAATGTACGCACCTGCTTTGTGCTCCCTCCAGTTTAGGCACAGTGTAAAAAAAGGGATCTGGACTCATTTCCCTATCTGAATTGGAGTGATATTCTCTCATTGTGAATTCCATGAACTAGGTAAGAATAATTTGGTTGTGTTTGCTCTGCTAAATATGATGGGCTGTGCTGTACTCTACTATCTCTACTATTTCTGTTCTGAAGCAGCTCACTGAATTAAATGGTGATGCCTCAGTAACGATGCCTGGAGCAATATAAGCCAATCCTATTTTAAAACCTTATTTAATGTAACACGGTGTTTTTAGTAACAAAAGTGTTGCTGTTGTAAATCTAAGTACGTGTGAGGAGATATGTATGTAAAATGATTTTAATGGAGGGGTTAGTGAAAATCCTATATGTTCAACAAAACAGTTGTACAACCATAGATTCCGTTTTAAACTGTATGTCACTACTTCTGTACTTCGCATTTGCGTTCCTTGAATTTGACATGTTTCACAAACTGTACTGTTTTCTTCACTGTGCAGTTTGCATGAGTAAATCATCAAGAGAATAAAATCTATCTTTAAATTGTATTTGCTGTCTTGCAGTTACGATACGAGATTTCCTTACCAAGTCCTGCTGTTTCTCTACAACGGCATAGTGCCAGAGAATAGGATTCATTTCCTGCATAATTTTGACTGAAGCCATCGTAATGTTAACATACCAAGATATTCAAATTCTGAGAGGGCGTTTCTATGAGATTGTGCTATTAGGATATTGGAACTGAAAAACAACAGAAATTGCAACAGTTCCCATTATTCAGAACCTGGAGAAAGATTTATGGAAGTTACCATACTAATATTTAAATAGCCATAATTCCATTCAGACTAAAAGAATTATAGTGATATAAACTTTTGCATATTAGATACCTTTCCCCAAATAATGATGTGCATAAGTAGGAAGAGATTTACAAAGAGATGAATTTTATTTTTGCAAATAGAAAGTAAAGATCTTGAAATGCAAAGAGTACCATAATATCTATCATTGATACACATTTAAGCGCTTGCAAATAATAAATACTCTTTAAGCATAGAAAGGATTCTAATGTTATACACATTTTAAAAAAACTGAACAAATTTGCATTTATTCAGATTTTAACATAAACTGAAGTTTAATAACATTCTGTTTGCATGGAATTTCAAGATACCACACATTTAGGTCTGTAAATTAAAGCTGATAAGGCCTGTCCCCAAAACTATAACTATACAGATAGTCCTCAACTTACAATTTTGTTTCATTTAACGGTTCAAATTTACAACAGCCTTGAAAAACTGACTTACAACCACTGGTGGGATTCAAATATGTGTTCTCTGTGTGGATGCTGCTTCCGGAAGTGCATTCTGGGCTTGGGCACCAAAAAGTAGGTACCAGTTCTGCCGAAATGGTGCGAACCGGCTGAATCCCACCACTGCTTACAACTGTCTTAAAAGTTATGACCATCACACTATCCCCACTGTTACATGATTGCAATTTAGGTGCTTGGCAACCGGTTCACATTTACGAAGGTTGCAACATCTTGTGGTCACATGATTGTTATTTGGAGCCTTCTCAGGTGGCTTCCAACAAGAAAGTCTATTGGAGAACTTGGATTCATTTACTGACCATGAGTTTTGTTTAACAACTGCAGTAAAAAAATGGCCATAAGATTGGGTCTGGTCATGTGACTTTTTTTAATGACTGGATCAATGCGCAACCAAAATTCGAATCCTAATTGTCATAATACCTGTACTAGCATAAAATCCTAAGATGTCTATTGGATGACTCATTTTTTGAACACTAGACATTATCAAGGTATCTAAGAATTCTCAAAACAACCATATATAGGTAGTCCTTGACTTACAACAGTTCACTTAGTGACCGTTCAAACAGCGTGAGGGCGCAATGGTTAGAATGCAATATTGCAGACTACGTCTGTTGACTGCCAGGGGTTTGATTCTGACCAGCTCAAGGTTGACTCAGCATTTCATCCTTCCTAGGTTAGCAAAATGACCCAGATCGTTGGGAGCAAAATGCTGACTCTGTAAATCACTTAGAGAGGGCTGTAAAGCACTATGAACCGGCATATAAGTCTATTGCGATTGCTACAACGGCACTGAAAAAGTGACTTATGACTGTTTTTCACACTTCCAACAGTTGTAGCATCCCCATGGTCACATGATTAAAATTCAGACGCTTGGCAACTGACTTGTATTTATGACAGTTGCAGTATCCCGAGGTCATGTGATCATCTTTTGCAACCTTCGGACAAGCCAAGTCAATGGGGAAGCCAGATTCACTTAACAACCATGAAGGTTCTAATTTAACAACTGCAGTGATTCACTTAACATCTGTGACAAGAAAAGTCATAAAATGAAGCAAAAATCACTTAACAAATATCTCACTTAGCAATAGAAATTTTGGGCTCAATCGCGGTCATAAGTCAAGGACTACCTGTATTTTGCATGATGTATAGACTGGGATTAGTGTAAAAGACCATTGCCCTTGGAATGCAGAATATTGGAAGGCAGTTCAGTTTATACAAGTACAATATTTTCCCCATCGTTTTGCAGTGTGAAGTTTTTCTTTTTTTACTGAATAATCTGAAGAAAACATGTAAATATGAAAAAGATGACAACACAGAATATTTGAATCTAAAAATGGTTTCCAGTTTGAGTTGAAATCTCTGTCAATAACAAAGTTACAATAGATAACAAAGCCCATAATCTTCAACTTGGTTGCCTATTTTCCCACTGAAAGGATCAGGTAACTGTTCCAGTAAAAAGCATATAGTATGCTTGCAGCAGTTATATACAAAACCAATTCAGGGGATATATAGTTTCATGAAGTTTAATAAAAATATAGGTTGAAATCAAATTCACCTTTTAAGACTTGTTTCCTTACTGGAGTGAATCATTTTCCAGAATTGTTGAGCTTTATAGTATTGCCACCAAATATGAAAGAATGATCCAAGCTGGTCGTTGAAAATGAATTGTCAGTTTTAGAAATCAACCCTGGAGTATTATACCAGTGATAAACATACCAATTTTTACTAAGAATAATGTTTGAAGTATACTTAACATTTTCTTCCATTGAAATAATTCCCACTATTGCATCCCTATTAATGAATCCATTTTATTGTACAGTCTTTTACCTATTCAGATTATGAGTCATACTTCACAGTGTTCTATAAATATGACCTAACAAATCTTTTGAGTTGCCTATTTTTAAGATTTTCAAATTCAGTCTAAAATCTCATTGCTTTTTTCTGCGATTCTTTTAATAGTGCTACATATTTGAAAATACTGAATACTTTGTCTTATTGATAATTAAATCTAGCAATCAGAACAAATTGAAAGTTCTCCACTGAACAAATTTTGAGAGCATGAAGATTTTTTTGGTTGAGCCATGCCTGTGTAGTGTTTATTTGCTGGGGTTTGTAGAATATGTTACTCCATATCACTCCTGCTCTGTTCTATTATTAAACACTTAAGCATTTCTTTCAAAAATTGAATTGTTTCCAAACAACCCTTCTTCAACTACAGAAAGAGCTATCTTTCCATTTCTTTCTCTTTATTGTTAATCATCTGGCAGGCAGCTTTCTTAATTTTAAAGTGACAACGAAAATGCCTGAAGAATGAATGAACAAAGTATTCACTGTCAGACTTCCTATTTAAGAAACATTACATAAATTAGACATAAAAGGTGCTTTCAGGTTTAAAAAGAGATGGTTTTAAAGTATTCATTTGGAATATTGGACAATTAAGCTAAATGAGAGGAACCACAGTGTTTCCCATTATAGATAAGCAATCCTGTGTGTTACTATGAGAAAATTGTTACATTTCTCATTTAACAATAGATGTGATGGTAGTCTCTTGAGAAAAATGTTAGTTAAATGACTCTGAAAACTTAAATATTTTGTATGGTTTGTTAGTCTTCAATTTTCCCCTGAGAAAGTCAGATGATTGCTTTGGTTTCTACTCAATAATACAAATTGTGATTGCAGTATGTTTAAAATAAGAACAAATTGTATTATTTAATTCTAGTTAAATCAGTGAAATGCAATATTGCTTTTGTACATTGCCTAATGTCATTTTGAGGCTTTACACAAAATTGGTAAAAAAACAACCAAAGATGATGAAAGACAAGTTCTGAAGGAAGCCAAAGAATATAAAAAGTCTTGAAAATTGTGTAAGCAATAATACCAGCTTAAAAAATAATGTTTCTAATAATAATAAATATGTTTAAGTGGCCTCAGAACAAACATTTGATGATTAAATATTAAAGCCGCCCAGAGTCCTTTGATAATGAAACGGACAGCATTATAAATTTAATAAAAATAAAATTAAAATAATATTCATTTTTAGTTCTAGTTTCCCATTTACATGCAAGCATGAGCTTCATGTGTTTAAATGTTCACAAGATAGAGAAGCACCTTGTTTTAAGGTTGGTGCTGCTGCCATTTCTCTAAAACGATTGGTGTTTTGTTTCATATCATAATGAAAACTTCAATTTCTTGATGCCTGTTAATTCTGTTTAATTCACAAAAATTGCAGTACTATGATGGACCATTTTGGGGATAAAAGATAGTCTTAGCTGGGGGTCTCCAAACTTGTCCAATTTTAAGACTTGGGGACTTCAGCTCCCAGAATTCCTCAGACAGCCATGTTGACTGAGGAATTCTGGGAGTTGAAGTCCACAAATCTTAAAGTTGCCAAGTTTGGAGACCCCTATCGGTTGTTGAGTATTAGATTCTATCATTGTTGGATGTTCCTTGACTCTATGAATTCAGTTGGCAGATCAATTTCTTTCTTATCCATGTATGGAAATCAAATGTTTATATTTCATTCAGGTCAGGGAGACCATCCTGGATGAATTATTCACTTCTCAGTGAAGTAACAACAAGTTGTAAGTATCTTCTACACAACCTTACTGAAATATGATGGCTTGGTGTTATCTTCTTTTGAGTTACTTGCTAAGGCTGCCTTCTCCAGTTTGTTGCCTTCTATATGAATCAAGTCTTAGAAATCCTACCCAATTTTTGAAAATTGAAATCCCAACACAATTGGAGAATGTCAAGTTGAATTAAGGACACACTAACAAGTCCAGGCAGAGAAGGAAACAAAAATCGGTTGATCCCCATGTCTAATTGCAGCACAAACATATCCCTCTAATCATTTTTTTTAAAATATGCCCCACGTGACATTGCTTCTTTCTCATCTTCACTTCATAGTGGAAGGCGCTTAAAGTCATCTTAGTTGTTAAATTGTAATTTCTTCTCCTTTTTCTACTGAATGTGCTAGGATCTTCCTAGCTCCGATTAGTCATATTAGACGGCTGCAACCATCCCTCTCCCATCTAGTCACATCCCTGTAGAGCCATTTCTGCTTTTGCTGGAGGAGAGATTGGACATGGAGGCTCTTTCTATGTTTAGGTTTAGGGCTGTCTTGAAAGATGCAAACCTGTTTTTAAATACCAGTCTAGTTTCTTGAAAGACTGATAGGCTTGTGTTTAAAAAATTAAAATTGTATACTATTAAACAGAGCAAAGGAGAAAGAGATGGATGTTCTGGGAGAACACCATCCACCATGCCTGTAGCTGTCAGCCAGATAATTTTAGATCTCAGTTTAGAACCCTTTGAAAAAAAAACTAGACATAAGAAATAGCCTCTCGGGTCATAAGTTCAAAGCAATCCCAACCTCGAACTTTTCACTTTGTCCTCTAGAAAGACTATCAAATATTCCATCTCAGGCACCCACCTAATCCTCCTCAAATTCTACCTCACCACATGTAAAGGAGACATTTTTCTGTTGACACATGACGTTTGGTGGGAGAAAAAAAATAAAAACAGTAGATGCTTCAAACAGCTTTCTTTATCTGCCCTATCCTTTGAATCCTATGTTTGCCACCCAGAGTCACAGGAGCAGATGGGTGGTTATGTAAATCAATATTATAAATTATTATAGACAGCTCCAGGACTGATGGAAAGTATGTCGTTAAGTCCTAAATATGACAACTATGTGACACATTCCACAAATCTCCCCAAATTCCTTGGTATAACATACTGTAAAGGTAAACCTCTTGAGGATTTCACAATATCAACAATATTTTGTTAATACTGATGACGTACAGGAGACCCATTTCACTAGGAGTCTAGTATTACACTGATACTAATATTGCTGCAAATTACAGCAGCATAGATATAGTATCACTGCTTAAATAAGAAGGGAAATCACCCTGGCAAGGCATAAAATAGCAAAGCCTTAAACTCACTAATGGATGTTATTAAGGATGGAAGAAACTAACCTTTTACAATTATGGTCTCGGTGCTCTACACTGGTGATGGTGAACCTATGACACGCGTGTCATTTTTGGTGACACACTTAGAGGCCACACAAGAATGCAGTCCCTGGACCCTCTGGAAGTTGCACAAGAGGGTCTTGCTCTCGTGTGGCCGCTGAAGCTTCTGGAAATCAAAGCAAGAATGTTCTTGCATGATTTTCAGAGTTTCCAGAGGCCGCTTAAGAGCAGGACCCTTTTGCACGACTTCCAGAGGGTGCCCAGGAGTGCACCACTTTTTTCACGCAGCCTCCAAAAAGCACAAGAGCCTCTAGAGGCCACACAAGTGGTGTGCTGTCACACGGCCTCTGCACCCTCAGCAAGTCATGCAAGAGGGCCCACTCTTGTGTGGCTTATGGAGCCTCCAAACAGAGTGCAACAATGGGGTGCAATTGCCCATCCTTTCGGAGGCTGCAAAGGCCAGGCAAGAGCATTCTCTGAAGTTTCCAGGCCTCTGGCGGCCCAGAGCTGCCATGGATAGACATCATTTTTCTGAGAGACAAAGACAAATCCAAAAAATATTTACAAATACATAAGTATTAAACTGATATGCCACCCATCTCACAATCTAAATGCATGCGGCCCCACAAGATCATAAGCATTTAACATGTGATTTATGTACATTATACATTTTGTATGCTGCCCAAGACAATTCTTCTTCACTAAATGTGACTCAGGCACACCATTAGGTCAGACACCCATGATCTGAAGCAACTCTTTGTTATAAATTGCATCTCTTTTGTCTGTGTGTGTGTGTGTGTGTGTGTGTGTGTGTGTGACACGTGCCAGTACAGTCAAGTTAGGCATTTTTTGAATTTTTGACACGCCAAAAGGTTCACCATCACTGCTCTACACACTAGTGTTCCTTTCCATGATAATCCCCACTTTCTTAGCTATTGGTAGGGTGTCAGATAAAATGGTAAGAAATGGTTTCTGCCTATTAAAGGTCATAAATCTTTTTCCCTCCCAGAAAGGTTACAAACCATAAAGCAGTGTTCCAAGATATTTGACATTGTATTTGATGCATTATAATCTATCCTCTGAGAGTGTAGCTTTTGAAGAAAATACAGTGAGATGGTGTGTGAGAGCTTGTGAATTTACTAGTTAAAAGCTTCCCTAAATAGCTCTCGTTTAGAACAAGAGATCAATACTGCCAGCAAGACCCACAGCCAAGGTATTTGAACAGAAGCCAGTTTAATAGGAGTGAAACAGGACTAAATTTGTTTTCAATTTTTAAATACTTGGTGTCAGCAAAGTTCTTGTGCTCAGCTGAAAGTTCTTTGGGCTTGTCTGCAAAGAATTTTATAACAAATTGAAGCCTAATTTTATCCCACAAAATACAAGTCTGCCTGTGCTTTTTTATTTATCTAAGTAATCTCTTTAAAGATTATAGCCTAAGCTTTTATGATTAGACCATTTCATCAACTGTCATCCTAAATTAGTTAGTATGGATTTAGAAAAGAAGGAAAAACACGCAGTTGGGGAGTTTGGTAAATGAATAATCACAGGTTGGACTTATTATGCTACACACATTATCCTGCAAAAGACAGTATTTACATAACTTGCTTTGCTGCAGGCTCAGATATGGAGAGCTTCCAAAAAGAAAAAGACACTGCTGGAGAAAACAACCCTCAACACACACATCTTTGAAATTGGAGCTTACATCCAGTTTCATAGTCCCCTTTAAAGCTGGTAATAAGTGATGAAAGCAACTATTATTCCCAGTATTTTTAATAAGACAGGGTATTTTTCATGTTTTTATCCAGGTTCAAACAGAGGAAACAAAATAGCTTTATAAATTCTAAAGTACGCTCTAAGTGGCTCTAATTCCTGACATCAGGAGGCTGACAAAATTTACCCACCTATGATATAACATCAGATGAATGTTTCAAAAGACAACGAGGCGTTTAAAAGTTAATATTCTCTGAAAGTAGGTTTTCTTACTTTAAGATTTTTATGTTTAAATCACGTTTCATGAGGCAGTAGAAAACTGCACCAAATTAGAGCAGTTACAGGGATTCAGGAGGCCCTTTGAGACCGTAACTTGGTTTAAAATGACCTTGAGGAAAGGAGCATAAGCCAGATAAGAAGGCACAGAAATGTCAGGCCAAGGGATTATTTTATAATACAATAGTAAAGAAATGTAGATCAGGGTGAAAGTAAGATTATGGCATCAGCCTCAAGGCCTAAATGCAGGCGAATTCTTATTTTTGATATAGAGGAGGATGGGTTCCATTTATGCAAATGTAATGAATTATTCATGATTGTCAGAGCAATTTTTTTTATCTCCTATATAATCCTTTGCCTATCTATTGTCAGGAGTCTCAATCAGTTTAGCTGAGAACTCAGCGAATACACTTTTAGGTAATTTAATTGTTTTTATAATGGATTGGGGTTTTTTCCCACAACAATCTCACATAATGGAATTCACCAGGATCTTCTGAGATGGCTTCACCCATCTTTGAGATTAAACACAGGGACCACGTATTACCTGGTCCTTAAGACCAAATGATCTGAGCATACTTACAGGCAACGAGATAAATCCCACAAGGGAAAAGATTATTGGGTTTGTAACTCCATATTGTTCATCATTCGCAGTTGCAGGAAGCAACTAAACTGTCTACTTGTTTGGTGACTGCAATCCATTCCTTTAATCAGAAGTGAAATGGTCACTAAGTGAGACAGACAGACAGACGCTGGGAAAATCACTATTTGCTGCCTTCTCATTTAATAAAATTCTCTCATATAGTTACTCCAGCTTTACTCTCACTTTGGCATGTGTTATCAGGTGCACAAAATTTGATCATAAATGCATATATTGGGATTTTTTAAATATATATATATATATATATTGTCGTACTTCCAAACAGTAACCAAACATAGTAGCCACTAAACTAGGAGTGGCTATATGCAACATTGAATATGTAGTATTCCTGCAGTAACAGCCAAAACCTCTGTCAAGCAAGCTTGGAAATAAGTGAGTTATCAGTCAGTTCTGCACCATCCCAAAAGAAACCATCATTTGGGTGTAAAACCAAACTGTAGGTCTAAAGTTTAATTTGTTCTTCCACTGCAGCCTTTTTTCAGTGCAATCCCCAAGATTTAAAATGGTGCAACTAGAAGCCAAGATATTCTATTCAGATCTATCTGAAAAGGAAAAAAAATCGCCTTCCAAAAGCCTTTCACCCTTTTACCTGGGTCATTAAAAATGTCTGAGACATGGAACAAACAGGACCATAGGAAATTGTGGCCCATTCAATTAAAAACATGGTCACATCGGTCATTTTAATACCACTTTACAATGTCTTGGTAAGGCCACACTTGGAATACTGCATCCAGTTTTGGTCACAATGTAAAAAAGATGTTGAGACTCTAGAAAGAGTAAAGAGAAGAGCAACAAAGATGATTAGGGGACTGGAGGCTAAAGCATATCAAGAACGGTTGCTGGAATTGGGTATGTCTAGTTTAATGAAGAGAAGGACGAGGGGTGACATGATAGCAGTGTTCCAATATCTCAGGGGCTGCCACAAAGAAGAGGGAGTCAAGCTATTCTCCAAAGCACCTGAAGGCAGGACAAGAAGCAATGGATGGAAACTAATCAAAGAGAGAAGCAACCTAGAACTAAGGAGAAATTTCCTGACAGTTAGAACAATTAATCAGTGGAACAACCTGCCTCCAGAAGCTGTGAATACTCCAACACTGGAATTTTGATCAGAATATCAGAATTTTGGAAGAATATCTGAAGGACAATGATGAAGATGCACTGAAATTAGTATATCAGGAAGGCTTACTGACTACTGGAGAGACCAAACTGGCCTACAAGAAAGACCAAATGAAGAACAGAATAGAGGCATGGGAAGACAAAGCACTACACGGCCAGTACATTAAAAAAATAGCTGGGAAAGCAGATAATAACAAGACCTGGCAATGGCTAAGAGCAGGAAAGTTGAAGAAAGAGACCGAGGGACTAATTCTGGCTGCACAAGACCAAGTCTTAAGGACAAATGCATACAAAGTCAAAATTGAGAAGACAGCAACAGACAGTAAGTGCCGCCTATGCAAAGAAGCTGAAGAAACAGTGGACCACCTGGTAAGCTGCTGCAAGAAGATCGCACAGACTGACTACAAGCAGCGGCATGACAAAGTAGCAACAATGGTGCATTGGAAGATCTGCAAGAAATATCATTTGCCTGTAAGCAAGAACTGGTGGGATCATAAAATAGAGAAAGTCATAGAAAATGATAAAGTTAAACTGCTCTGGGACTTCAGAATTCAAACAGACAACCACCTGCAACATAACACCCCAGACTTAACAATTGTCGATAAGAAAGATAAAAAAGTCTGGATAGTGGACGTGGCAATGCCTGGAGACAGCAGAATAGACGCGAAAGAACTGGAGAAGATAACAAAATACAAAGACCTACAAATAGAAATAGAAAGACTGTGGCAAAGGCAAGCAAGGGTAGTACCAATAGTAATAGGCGCCTTGGGTGCAATCCCAAAACAACTGGAGCACCATTTGAACACCATTGGCATTGACAAATTCGCCATTAGTCAATTGCAAAAGGCGGCCTTACTAGGAACTGCTTCCATCCTGCGACGATATCTGTAATACCATCAAACATCCACATCTGCCTATCCCAGGTCCTTGGTAAGGACTCGATAGGTAGACAAAAATGCCAAATCCAGTCTGAACATCTGGCTGACTGCGATGATTAATAATAATAATAATAATAATTATTATTATTATTATTATTATTATTATTATTATTATTATTATTATTATTATTATTATTATTATTATTATTATTATTATTATTATTATTATTATTATTATTATTTTATACACTAATAACCAATTTGGAGACATATGTAAGACTGCTATGTGATTCTCGGTCTATACCCTATTTATTAAACCCTACAAAATTAATTCTTATAATTTGGCAACAGCTTCCTTCAGCTAGAGGTGTTCCAGAAAAAATGTTCCTAGAAAGGATCACCCGCTCCAATATAAGTCCCACCCCCCCCAGGGACACCCATGTCCCTCTGTGAAATGCCCTCGCTCCATTAAAGTAAAATGGTCACACTGAGATCTTTTTTTTTTCTTATTAGCAATAGAGGAAGGACATCCAGCCCACTTAGGTATTTAAAAGTAGAAAACAAGAGGGCCTTGCCTCTGGAATGAGTGGAAGGAAGATATCCCATTATAGAATGCCCTTTATTTTTCACTCCATAAAATAACCTTCATGATAAATCCAAAGTACTATTTTTCTTTAAAGAGTTTTCTTCCTTTGAAAACTGGATATTCCTATTTCTCTATCTTTTGAAATGAAGCACCATCTAGTGGCAAGTAAAAATATTCCACAGAAACGCGTCTTTGAAATTTCTAGGCGTTTTCCATGATTAGGGATTTCTTAAATGGAGCTATTTCAACATAAAGACATTAAGACATTTTAGCTTTTGCTTGTGAGCAATCTGGTTAAGAGGTCTGTCTGTAAATCCTGAAACCCTTGAACAAGCTGCTTCCATTCTGAAGGGCCCTGAACAAGGGAACCTTAGTGAATCCTCCTCATTTAGCAATAGATCTGAGTAAATTTCATCTTGCTATTGTATAAACTCATAAGATTTAAGATGGTAACTTAATATGCCTCTGCCTCGTTTTGTGAAATTTTAAAATGCTTCAGTAGGCAAGATACTGATACCACCAAACCAATTTTTAATCATTGTATATTGCCATTATGGCCAAGTTGCCATTGGAGGAAAAGTGGATTTCACTTCCTTATTATTGTACAGATGAAACATGATATTTATAATCTTCTCCTGAATAGAATTTTCTTCTTCTTCAAAACATGCAGTCACTCTGGGGAGAAGGTGCCAAAGTTTTGGTCTTGAACATTAGACTTGGGAATATACAATTTGTATATTCAATTTATTTATTAACTACATTTCTAACCCACTAAAGTCCAGAATGCGAATGTGTTTGTAAAGTCCCTCTTATGAAGCTATTGTACCAATCTGTAATTAGGATTTCGGGGTGGTTTGCATAGCACACCCTCCATTTTTTTCTTTACAGTAATAACTCTGTGAGATTCAACAATAATTTAAGCACAAAATCACCAAGCGAGTTTCATTCTGGATGTCACAGGTTCTTTTAGGCGTACCCCAAGTCAATGAGCTCTAAAACCTATGAATGCCAACAGAACCACACAGGTCCTTAGGTAACACACATGCAAGCATTCAGAGGCTAGTACTCACTGCTCACTACTCCACTTTTTCCCACTTCTACTACACCTCCTCCTATTGCTCCTCCAACTACTAATCCTTGTGAGCCCTACTGCTGGAAAACAGTATTTTTTTTCTACCTGCTTTTACTTAGACAAACATACATCTTCTCCCCCCCCCCAACACTAATACCCCCAGCTACCTCTCTGCTCAGCTTTTATAGCCAATAGTTGCTGTGCTGGCTAAGAAAAAGTCTTTAAGGGTCAGAACGGGAGCAGCACAGGTGCTGGCCATTTGGTAAGCAGCCTGTCCTCTCACAGTGAGGATGGATTTAGATGAGGTTTTTGTGGTTATGCACCAATGTCTACAACATCTATAACACAATGGAATTGGCTATGTCCACGAGTGTCCAAAATGTTACAGCCAGCAGAACATTATGGACTAAAGTTCCACAACATTTCTAATGTACACTTGGATCATACCCTACAGATATCTCTCAGAGAATTCAGGGGGGAAAAAACTTACTGCAATACAATATTAATGTATAACTAGTAAAGAAAACGTATCAGCACAAAGGTCAGCAAATTCTAATTTTTTGGTATTTCTCAGACTGTGTATAAAGGAGAGGGGAAAGAGAAACTGAAACGGAGAGTGGGATTTTTCTCCTGCATCTTATGTTCTGCTTCCATTGGCCTTTCTCTTCAGCTGATCCATCTGTTAAGGCCATAAAATCTAGCCAGCAAATATCCAGTTGGCCATTAGGTGGCAGAAAAGAGGCAGAAAACCTAACTCTGGAGGTTTCTGTCCCAGATACAGTAGCCCTAGGTATGTAATATTGAATCTAAAATCAGAATAGTCTCTTATAATCCATGCATTTATTTTTTATTTTAAGTCCCTTTTTTAGAATTAAAAGATAAATGGATTTATTAATTTTACAACAGTATCAACTGACAATCTACATAGTCCCTTCCAGAACTACTTAAAGTATGCTTTTAGGATCACCATGAAAAGAGAGAAAATAAATAGTTTTATCTAGGTTTAATGACAGGAAGAGTGCTGGTGTGCTTTTTTGCCAGTATGACAAAAACTACCCTTAAAGTTTTTGATTAAAGATCTGAGTAAAAGTATTCTAAATAAATAAATGGGGATATATAAATTAGCATTGTCGTTTGGCAGATTTTATGTATTTAAAACATTGATTTGAAAAAAATCCCTTCCACAAAGTGTATTCAAATATATAAATATTTTTTTCCAGTCACAAATGTTCTTGTTATTTTGAAGTCCATATTAATATATTTAGCAAAATAGAAAATATTCTGATTTTGAATGAAAACTCTCTCCCCCTCATAAATGATATGCTGATTTAATTCAGTGTTTGAGTTTTAATAGTTAATATCTATTAAGTCAATATTATATTTAAAATTCACATTTCAAAAATCTATTTATATATGACCACAAGGTTCACATATTGCACTAAGCCATGGCTTTATTGAATAAACAATTATCAAGTCCTAGAACCATTGTTCTAGGCTAGGTTTACCCAACGCAAAGAAGCAAAGCAAAGATACTATTTCTTAATGTACTGTATATTCATTGTGTATTTTCCTTACTGATCATCTCCTCATAGGAGCAGTTTTAGATAGTTTAGGCCTGACTGATTTGTACTTCTTACAGTTCATGGTGTTCCCAGTAACCATAATTTGAAGGTATTAAATGTTGCCTAATTTTGTCATTGCTTTCCTCCATAGTAGTCAACAGATTTCAGAAAGATATCTTTAAAGCTAGTCTGAAGTAAGCAGGTAAAAAAAGGAGTCCCTGCAGATTTTACTCTGCTAGTCGTTGCCGACTATAGGAGGCCGTGTTCCTCTCCATTTCAAGGCCATTGAACCAGCGCTGTCCAAAGACATTTCCGCAGACATATGGCCAGCATGACATCGCAGAGTGCTGTTACCTTCCCGCCAAAGTGGTACCTATTTATCTACTCGCATTTGCATGCTTTCGAACTGCTAAGTTGGAGGAGCTGGGGCAAGGATGGGAGCTCACCCCGTCGCATGGTACTTGGGTCTCAAACCTGGGCTGCCAGCTCTCCAACTGCTGAGTCACTGTGCTGCCCGAAGTAAGAAAAGAATCTTGAAAACTCTGAACATACATTCAGTTATAATGAGTCATTTAAAGCAGAGTCTCTTTGAAATGCTCTCTTCTGTGGGAAGTCAGCCCCCCAGAAAAAGAAATATTTTTGGAAATATTTAAAAGGCAGAATATATTTCCCTAAAGGATTTTAAAAGCAGAAACCAACCACCACCACCCAAGTCTCTCTGTCCCAAACAGAAACCAAGTCTGCAGAATGCAGATGTGATAATCTTGTCAGAAAGACTGGAATCAGGAAACTGGGATTAGGAAGAAAGATCCCTAGAATCAACACACCAAAAATCTAAGAGTCATCAGCCACAGCCCCATGGAAGCAGGATATGACCTTTGGGACATAATAGGATTAACCCACCACCATCAGAATATCAGAAAGGCACACTCAGACTCAGGTCAAAGTTCATGCCACAGGAACAACTCCAAACAAAAGGCTCCAGAGGGTATAAAAACCCACTCCCTACATGTGCTTGCTCTCTTTTCTTCCAGAGCCTCTTTCTGTCTGGCTCTCCTCTTCAATAAACTGCAACCTTCTTTCTAAAGCAGTCGCCATGTTGTTTATCCCCGGCTTGGACTGAACCATGATGAAGACTTTTCCTTCAACACTTCCATGTCTCTCATATATGGAGCATAGGCCTCTTCTCAGACAAACCAACTGTCTCATGCTTTCCCAGTTCCTCGCATTAGAATTAATCTCCTTTTACTTCTCCAGCACACTGTGCATCTTCACAAGTGATCACATATTCTGAACCTTCTAACCTTTCAAGTTGTGACTGTTCTGTATAATTTCAACAAACTTTAAAATTACCTCCTCTGAGCAGCTATGTGAACATTTGAAAATGAAGATAATTCATTTTTTTAAAAATGGAAAGCTAATAAAAAAATTGAAAATTCCCAGCCAGCAATTTCAGCTATGAAAAATATTGTTAAGAATTGGAAGTTACATGGAACAGTTAAACATCAAAGCAAAGTCTGATACATTATGAACATTCTCTTCTGGAATTGCTCCACATCCCAAAAATAATCATTTAAATTATGCAAAAGGAAATCTTGGTAACTCTGAAACATTTTTGGAACATGAATAAAATGAAACTTTTGGGATTAAGTTCACAGGATGCTTTTCTTCTTGGAGAAGAAAAGGTAAAACATTTAAAGGGGGGAAAACCACACTTCCCAACCTTTAAGCATGGAAGTGGCTCGAATATGCTTTGGGATTATGTGACCAGTCAATAGCATAGAAAATTTTGTTTGGCTAGAAAGGCAAATGGAAGCTAAATCTTCTCTCTTGGCTTATGCTCAAATTCTCCCCATTTTCTTATATTCTGCCTGGATAAGGTAGTAGCATTTTTGTTTCTCTTTATTTGCTTTTAAGAACTGCTTAAAGGTTTCATTTAAATTGGTAGTTGTCATAGGCCAAGGCTTATTTATTCATGCAATCAACCCATTTCTAAAGCTGCCCACTAGTTAACACTCTGGGTGGCTTAGAGAGGTTTAAAACATTTTTTGAAAAACCAGAAAGAAATTATGCTGTGGGAGGAATAAAACCAAATATGAGGGGTTGTTGCTAGCACTGATGATGTTATCTAGTTTGAGTCATGCAAGAAAACAACCAAGCTCAGAGAGCACCAAAGACCCCTTATTTCAACCCTGAGCTACAAATATTCTCCTTTATTGGTAAAACCAGATACACTAACGCATTGCTGATAATTTTCAGGACTAAATACTGTCCTAGCTCAGACCCTATGGGTAGATTCATTTTCCCTATTCAGTCGTCCAGAAGTTTAATTTTAAAATGTGAAGTGGATGCAATATCTCGACTACCAAAAAGCAGTATTAAAGCATTGTGCCAGGCATTGTATATAAGCACTGGTAGACTACTGTATGACACTGTGCTGCTCAGTGAATCTTTCAACAGGTTAAGCTATTCTGTTGCTTTTTAAATTATCCAAGGACATGTTACTGCTGAAATAAATAAAGAGTACAAAAAATGGAATATGGATATCAACAGAAGAGAATGCAGTGTCTCATCAGGCAGTAACCTTTGGCAGGAGAGTCGGTTTATACAAGATTAGAATATCTACCAATGTGTTAAGAATGTGCAGCTTTTTGCAGGAATATCTACCTTTTTTTTTTTTTACTGCAACATGGTCTTCAAGAATAATTAAGAGGCATTAAGTCAGACCAGAGTTTCTCCTGGTTCAATGTGTCTTGCAAAAATAGCTCCTAGGGTTCAACCAAGCATTATCTGCTTTTAAAAAGTCACTTGCAAGTCACTTGAAGAATACTTGCAAACATATAACCACCTAGGTAGTTGAAAACCCCAACAGTGTCTTGGTAATAAATATCTGGTGGGGCTAAGCGACTAACACTGTACTTACATAAGAAAATTGCAGAAAGCCTTGAAACATGCAGGTTACTTCTATACACATGTATCTGGTTTTCTTTAGTTTTAAATATTATGAAATTCCTTCTCATATGAATGTATTAACATAACATTCACTGAAGGCAGAGCATGCTTATCATGTTTTATTGGACAGTTGGGGCCCAGCTTAAGAGGAAAAGTAAATAAGAACAAAACTCTTTTCTAAGACATTTACTGGCTAGTCCTCACTCTTGTCCACCCAGCTCCAGCCCACAATTGATTTGTCATTATTTTTCTTTTCTATGCTCTTAGCAGGTCATCTTCAAGATATGTGCAATATAACCTTATACCTTTCCAAAATTGGAATGTGAAGCAACAAGATCAGCCTGTTTGTTCAGATTGGCGTATCAGGGATTGAAAGTATCTTTCCCTCCCTCCTTCTCTCTCCCTCTCTCTCTCTCCCCATTTCTGCAGAATGCAGATTTAACAATTCCTTAGTCTGATACTAAGAATCATTGATTTTTCTTATGACTATTCACTTCCCCTGCTTTTCCTGTCACACTGACATCCCCCTTCTCTAACTTGGAAATGCTCAGTGTATTCATATCTCATTGACATTAATCTTTTCTCCCCTTCTTCTGTGTGCCTGCTCTGAAAAACGGACCCGTGTTCTTTCATACAGAAAACCCATTGGGTCTGAGAACATTCAATAATTTGTCCTAATTTAGTTAAAGGGGCATCTTGCGTGGCAGCTAACACTCTTCCCTGTAAAAAAAATGTTAGCATGATCTGTCATCCTATTCCAGGAGTGCCCCATGCCAGTGGGCCCACAGAACCGGTCTTGGTACTTTACAATTTAAACATCCCAAGGTAAAACATCCATAGTACAATAAATTACAAATGTGATAAAAACAATATGAAAAACTCCTAAATAAAACTAACAAGAGGGTATCTCTTCACCTTCCAAAACTTGTTTGAAATAGCTTAGTTTTTAAAAAAAAAAAATGAAAAGCCAACAACTTTTTGAAATTGAGTAGCAGAAGACAGAATCTGAAGTTGCATGTATAAATGATGAACATATTATTACTAAGACACATAAACTTTTATTAAAATTTGAAACAGAAAAAGAATAAATGAAAGACTATATAATAAAATGGGCTAAGTACTTTCGACACAATATACTGATAGAACAGTGGGAAAAAGTGGTTAAAAGGATTGCAATTTGTATTATGTTATATCCTAAAAGAACATTTTTATAAAATGATGTATCATTAGTATATGACTCCAGAAAGGTTGTCTAGAATGTATAAAAGTACTTCACATTTATGTTCAAAATGTGGACATCATGAAGGGTCATTTCATCATGCCTAGTCGACTTTAAAAAGCCAGAAATTTCTGGATTCAAATGAATAAAATAATACAAAGAAATTTAAAGATCAACATTCAATTGAATCTAAAACTTTTCTCTCTCTCTAATATGTGTGTGTGTGTGTGTGTGTGTGTGTGTGTTAATGGACACAACTTATAAAAGAGCTATGGAGTATTATTTTTATATATGATTACTACTGTGAGACTATTATACTGTAAGTGCAAAAATGGAAAGCCTCTGAAATACTGACAACAGAGAAATGGTTGGTGAAAATGACAGAACTAGTAGAGATGGCAATATTAACTTGTTTGATTATAAAAAGATGAACAACTAGACATATCAGTGATTGATATATTTGGACCAACTGTACCTTTGTTAAGATATTTAAATTTAGTAGCTGGAGCAGTGGGGTTGTGGAGTGAGCCAGAACACACAGTTGTGGTTGATTGGTTGAAGCTGGCTCCTGTGTGAGGCAATCTGCACTGTGATTGTTTGTTGTGGATGTGGAGGGAGAGTTTCCCATTTTTCCCACCTTTTTCTTCTATGTGCCCTGTATGCTCTGTGATTTACCTGATGGTTTGCCTCATGATGCTCCTGTTTGCTTGACTAGCTAGTTTGCTGTATATATAGTTGTAAAATACATTTATTTATATAAAACTACAAGTTCATGTCAGCATCTCTGACTACATTTGAACAGCTGCTGTGCAATTCCCTGACAACCTTTCTAGTACTCTTCAGAGGCAACTCCATGTAAGACACATTGCAGTAGTCCAGATAAGTGGTGATGAGGGTATGAATCATCATTCTGAGGTCCTTCTATTCCATTTAGGCTCACAATTAGTGCACCGGCTGCTGGTAAGCAAAGACATGGCCTCTATTTGCCCATTCAGCCAAGAAGAGACTTGCAGGTAGGAACCTGCTGTCTCATGAGTTGTGCCATCCCATCAAAAAACAATTACAAAAGCTGTCAGAGCATCCTGATGAATGTACAATTTCCATCTTACTTGGGTTCATCTTCATTTTGTTTCATTCCTACCCAAACTCTTATAGCCTTCAGACATTAGGTGAAGACATTGACAGCATTGCCTGTGTAGTCTGAGGTAATAACGTGCAATTGGGTATCATCAGTATACTAATGATTCTATATTCCCACCTCCATTCTGCAGTTTCATGTAAATGTTATACAGGATAGGAGAAAGGACTGAACTCTGTAGCTCCCCAAAGTAATAGCCATTGAGCTAGATAATCTCTCCTCTTTTCCCCAGTCCCCAGGAGTTGAAACCACTCTAAAAGTTTCCAATCCCCAAACTCTGCAGGATGCCCAAAATGACATCATGATGAATGGGACTGAAGGCTGCCTAAGATATTTACAGTATGAGGATGTATAACACTATTCTAATCCAGATGCCAACAAAATTCATCCACAAGAATGACCAATATTGTCTCTATCCCATGTCCAGGTCTAAACTCTGTCTGAAAAGGGACCAGAAAATCCAGTTATTCTAGGGCAGGGGTAGGCAACCCTGGCTTTTTTATGACTCGTAGACTTCAACTCCCAGAATTCCTGAGCCAGCCAAGCTGGCTCAGGAATTCTGGGAGTTGAAGTCCACGAGTCATAAAAGAGCCAAGGTTGCCTACCCCTGTTCTAGGGTACAAGTGAATCTGAAGCCGTATGGGGAAAAATAGCATCTGAAATAGAATTGCTGCTCAACACTATCCATATATATAGCCAAAATAGTGTAATGGAGTTTGGACTGAGTAAATGTGCCACTTTTACCATTAAAGGGGAAATGTAGTGAAAACTGAAGGAATCAAGTCTAAACATCTGGCTGAGTGTGCAACCAACAACAGCAATACTAATGTCACTACAATGCCTGGAGAAACCAGAATAGAAGAAATAGAACTGGGGGGGGGGGGAATCAGAAAATGTAAAGGTCTGCAAATAGATGTAGAACTATTATAGCAAAAAAAGTAAAAATAGTACCAATAGCAATAGGCACTTAGGGTGTAATTCCAAAAATCTGGAGCACCTCTTGAACAACATTGGCAAGGGCAAAATCACCTTCAGTCAATTGCAAAAGATAGAATTACTGTCAGGCCTAACCCATGAACCATGTAAACAATCAAGCCAAAGTACTGTTCTTTATTTGCGTGCATCATATAAACAGAATCTTGCCAGACTAAATCTATATTACCCCAACCTTCCTCTTCCCCAATCCAGTTCTGGACCATGCTGTCTCGTCTTGTCCCTTTCCTTGAAATATCCTTCCTGCTTCCTGTGAGCCTTCTGCATTACCCTAATCCATGGGTCGGCCATCCGAAACGTCGGATGAGCCGCACGGACCCGTTTGGCCTAAAAAAAAACAACCCTGGGAGCCGCGCGTTCGCGCATGCGCACCCATTCGCGCATGCGCGCGCGCACCCATTCGCGCATGCGCACCCGTTCGCGCATGCACGCGCGCACCCGTTCGCGCACGCGCACCCCCCGCACCCGCCCGCGCATGCGCGCATGCGCTCGCCAAAATGGCGGAGGAGGCTCCGGAGCCACAGGTATGGCCTCAAAGAGCCGCATGCGGCTCCGGAGCCGCGGGTTGCCGACCCGTGCCCTAATCAATCACATTTACTTGGAACAACTTACATCCTGTGACAATATCTTTAATATTATTAAACAACATCATCTTCCTCTCCTAGATCCTTGGGAAGGACTCAATTGGCAGATGCTAAATCCAGTCTAAATATCTGGCTGACCATGCAACCAACCATAAAAATAAAAACAAGGAAAAGCCAGACAATATTTGATTTTAGGGCTATGAGTGCTGGATGGAGGACACAAGACAAAAAAATTGGCAATTGGACCACTAGTGACCCTATACATGTAGAAATAGTGTGTAGGCATTTAAATTTTATCACAGCCTTTAAACTGTGAGTAAACTGAGTATTGATTATGTACCTAAAACTACAAGTATTCTTTTTTTGTGGGGGTAAATGATATTATTGAAGACCAGGAGAGGGGTAATTGGGCCAATATTTAAGAATTACTGAATTTATCAGGTTCTAAAATGTATTCAAGTTTATTTTCCCAAGTTTTGTTAATTCTCATTTAGGTATGTACAGTTGCATTGTCACTTAGGGTGATTTCCCCCTCCCTTTCCAACGTATTCTTCATGTCACAGGTAAAGCAAGGTATTTTAATCTCTGCTACCAATTGTGCTGATGGAAGGAGTGAGCCATGCATGGGGACCGTGTTTTTACATATAAGGAGAACTAAAAGACGCTAAATAAAAAGAAAGTAGGGGGGGAGGCAGTTTCCTACAGCCAGAGCTTGGAACTCAATCCTCCAATATCTGGAGGAAGTATAGTTCAGGGAGCAGCGAGAGGCAGAGACCTCCGCTCCCCTTTTTGCATTCTTTCAATGATCAAAACAAAACCACTAAGACTGCAATCCCACCGAGAGGCCTTGACCCCGTCCATAGGCTGCTGTCTTTCCTAGCTGACAGCGCCTGCCTCTCCGAGGGGCGACGGAGGGTTAGGGATGGAGGAAGGTGGTGGCCCATGAATCCCCGTTGCCATGGGAACCCATTCAGGGAACTGCAAGCCGCGAAGACAGGAGGGAGGGGAAGCCAGTCATGTGGCGAAGCAAGATGGCTACCAGAGCTTGAAGGCTGCAGCCGGAGTGGGTGGGAGCAGCGCCGTCCGAAAGGGAGCAACGCGCCGCTTGGCGAGGCAACAGCTGTCCGCTGCTCCTGAAGTTTTCCCCTCCGAGCCTCCCGGGACTTGGCGCAGCCTCTCCTGCCCCGACCTTCCCCGACGCTTTCCCCACGCCCCCTTGGCCAGCAGCAAAGGGCTCGGGCGATCGCGGCGATAACTTTTATTGCAGCGGCTGCTTCTGCTCTTTTGTTGCTTTGCTGCTGCCGCCGCCGCCGCCGCCGCCGCCGCTGCTGTCAGCCCGCCTCGGCGCGCGCCGCTGATGGGAGCGCCGCAGAGCTCCGGTCCGGCCGCCTGTCTGGCTCAATAACCTCCGAGGCGATCCCGCTTGTAGCGGAGCCGAGACGATGGCTCTCACCTTGTTCGGTGAGTAAGCGCTGCCTCTCTCACCCTTCTTCCCTCCTTCCACAGGTAGATAAACAGAAAGGGAGGCAGCCCTGGAAGCGGCTGGAAGGAGCGCTCGCCCTCTCTCTTTTGCTGGGTTTTCCGGATTCTTTTGGGTTTGGCCATTAGCAAGATAAGACTTCCTTCTTTCTTTTCTCACCCATTGTTTCTACTCCAAGCAGAGCCTGTGGGTGTGTACTTGCTTCTTCAGTCACTGTCGGGGGTTTGGTGGTTGATTGGCATTTGCAGTATGAAGTACTAGAGTTTTCAGGCAATCTCTTTCATCTCGTTTCATTCTCTTCCCCCAATCTAGCTTGTATGTAAGGCATCCATTCTCTCTCTCAAAACAAAATTGAAACACCTCAGCTTGGCTTAGTTCATTCATTCTCTGTCCTTTCTGGGAAGTCAGAGAGAAGTTGCCCCTGCAGCAAAAAGCTTGTTTTTATTTTTTATTTGTATTTTTTTAAAAATGTGTTTCTTCCAGAAGGAATGATAATCGATGTGATAAATAGCAAGCGAAGATGCAAATATTTGTATGTAATTTATTTCAAAATTATTTTTAAAAAGCATCTCTCTCTTTCTCAAAAACAAATGGTAAAAACACTCTGTTTATGTTTGTATGTGCACACACAGAAAGGATATGTGTTTTGTATCATTTGTTTTTGATTATGTGTGTTTTTAGCAGCAAGAAAATATTCCTATAAATAAAATATTAATTTGGGCAAGTTTTATATATTGGCATATTAATTTAGTGAAACTAATTATTAAGCTTAATGGCACACATTTCTAACTTAGTACAGTAATTAAAAAGCATTTTGTAACAGTAAAGTGAAGCAAAATAATCTTGACACTAACATATTATTTGGGGAAGCAAATTTCATTACATAAATAACTCACAGCATTTTTAACTTGGGGTTGCTTTCAAGTGAGTTATTTTGTATAATTATAATTTATACCAAATGTGTCTTTATATAAAGTTGTAAAAATACTATTTGTTATATTTTTAAAAAGGGATGTGATCAGTTTGTTACCATAATAATGAAGAATTTAGTAATAATTGAAGTGTTTTCTTAATTTTTCATTTTCAAATTCTAACTGCTGCAGTAGTTTTTATATCTGTACCTTTGCTCTTTACAAGAATGTCTAGCCCTTTAATTTTACTGTTTACAGAATGTTTCCAGCAAGCATCTGGGAGATTCCAAATATAACCATGGAAATATATTTTACAATTGTTAAGATGTTTGGACATAATTTAATCTAAGGCTAAGATGGTTATATTAAATTTCTTTCATCAGTTTTGTATTGTGAATTGAATCTGAAGAGTATAAATTAATGACCCTGGGTGAGATTTTCTGTGATTGTAGTAAAAGTTTTGTAATAAGTTACATATTGTTAACACAGTAAAGATGTTTGTGACACCTTTTTATTGTGGAGTAATTCTATTTCATCTAACAACTGGCAAGGACTATGTTTTCAGGATAAAGATGCAGTTGAAAAGGAGAGGAACAGAAGTGAGAGACAGAAAGAATTGTTTATAGATAGTGATTATTAATAAAACAATACATGTGACTTCTTCCAATCAAGTTTAATATATTCATGCAATTTTCTTGGCAACAGTACAGAAGTGATTGTCACTGTTTTCACCCATTATCCTTTAAAAAAAAAAATTAGTCTAACCCACAGGTGTCAAACTCGCCGCGTCACGTGACGTGTCGCGACGTATCACGACTTTTTTTGCATTGCCGGAGCTGGAGTGGGCGTGGCCTCCATATGATGCAACCGGCCCGCAGGCCGGCAGTTTGACACCCCTGGTCTAATCCATGGCCCTGGTATTTGCTTATGGTTCTTACACTCAAGTGTAAACTGGTGTCACTTATCTTTCAATCAGGTACTGCCACCTGTTGAGGCAACAAAATAGCATTGCTTTAATAATGGTCCCTAAGGCTTTGTTTATTCTTCAGAAGATATCTTTCAAAATGTATGGGAGAACATTTTGAAGTGTTTACATCACACTAATATTATTGTCTCTGGTTAATTCCCAGTGTGACTTGTGAATCTATAAAAGATTAAGCATCGTTAATGTGCTGGTATATTATGGTGCCATAATGTTATGCATTGTTATCTTTGCTGGAAGAGATTTTATATGATTACTGGAAAGCCCGTTGCTAGTGATAGACCAATGGCTTATTTTCTTTTCTTATCCATGCTAGTCAGTGGTTTCTTACTGCCTCATAAACCCTGATTGGCAATTCTTTCTTGTGTGTGGTGCAAGAAAACAAGGATTGAGATTCAAGCACTATGCTCAATTCAATTTTTTTTATTATGGTCATAGATCACCATTCACTATGCTCATTTTTTAAATCTTTGTTAGTTCCCATCTGTTGCACAAACGGGAAGAGCCAAGTAGAAATGAACCAATAGAGTATTTCAGCACATACTGAGGATTTTCTTTCTTCTGGCCTGAAAATTATATATACAGTATTTTTACAGGATCCCTGTTATTTTTTTTTAATAGTAATCTGTTTAATATCTAAGAAAACAAAAGTCACATACTCCATCTTTGAGAGTCAGCCACGAAATCTTAATAATCTTCCAGGGCCTTATTATTTCTGGTCTTCATTTTTGAATTTACAGTTGTGTTACTAAAAAATCTGTAAAGTTTACTGCTGTCCTCTGCTGGGTGTGTTATATAAAGCTCTGGGAGAGCAGTAAATATATTAAAAGAAGCAATCATTAACAAAATGTCAGGAAAAAATTTTTCAGGTGGCAAAAAAGAAATGTAGGCATTACCAAATATATTCAATTGCACATAGACTTATATACTGCCCCATAATGCTTTACAGCACTCTTTGAGTGGTTTACAATGTCAGCATATTTCCCCCAACAATCTGAGTCATCATTTTACTGACCTCGGAAAGATGGAAGTCTAAGTCAGAATCGAATTCTAGGCTGTGGGCAGAGTTTGCCTGTAGTACTGCATTTTAACCACTGTGCCACCACAGCTGAATAAATTTTTAAAACTACTACATAGCATTTCTGCCATGTAATATGATAGTGTTTCTGTTATGGAATATGTTGATCAGAGACACATAAAAGAAAACATGAACAGATGTGGCACAGCAGGCATTGAGCATGCAAATCAGAATAACAAAGGATTTTCCAAGAATCTGAATTTCTTTTGCAGTGAGAATGAAGAGAAATGGATATATAGTAGCTGGCTAGATGATGGGAGTTCATTTCACTTTTACATTGTTAATCACATACTTTTTTCCCCATCAGCTAACATAACGCTTCTAGATATTACTACAGTATTATACCTGTAGCTATCATTCTAGGAAGTGTTACTCTTAATAAAGTGTCTGATATCAGTTATAAACCGGATGATAGAAAACAAACACTAGACAAGAGTGGGTGGTCTTGGTCAGTTAAAAACAGGTCAAAGAATTGCTGGTTCTCTTAAATCCATTTTGGAAGAAAAATTAAGATATAAATTTAATAATTACCTATAGCTTTCTCCAAACATATAGAAGCAACCCTCAGCTTATGTCCATTCATTCAATGATTGGCGGGGCTGAAAAAATGGACTTAGGATCAGTCCTTGAAATTCTGACTGTCGCAGCACCTCTACAATCAGGGGGTTGTGACGGGCGCTTGGGTGCCAAGCTCATGATTACAACATTGCAGTGAGCCATGATTATGTGATTGCCATTTGTCACCTTCCCTGCCGCTTTCCTACAAGTAAAGTCAATGGGGAAGCCGGCAGGGAAGGTTGCAAGTTACTACAGCAAGTCACTCCTACTGCTTTTTCTCCTGAGGAGCCTGCCTCAGAGTATGAGAGCCCAGGATTATTAATGCTTGAAGAAAGTATGTGAAAGTATTCTTTCCTAGAACTTGATCATTAATGAAAAGCAATAATGGCAGGGCCGTTGCACTAAGAGCGAAGACTCATGGTGAAAATAATGGGATGGTAATATTGGTCCCTGTTCTAGAATTCTGGAAAGTGTAGTCCAACTATATTCAGACAGGTTAGATTGGAGAAGGCAATCTAGGAGGTTTGCTTTGGGACGATTGTGCAATGGGACAGTGGTTATGGACACTGTATGGAACAGAAAATTGGTATGAACTTCAGGTGTACATCAAGAGAAGGTTATGGCTTAAAAGTAAAGCCAATGTTTCAGTCCTTCTTTTAAGTTGCCCTGTGCTGTAATTGACAGGGTCTTTAAATATCCTCACCAAATGCTAACAGAAAAGGCTAAATCTGATAGTAGTATCACTTTTCTTGGCAACATAGCCTTGCATTGGAATTGTTTGTTGAATAGATTAGAAAAAGCATGCCAAGTTCTGCATCCTTCAAAAAAACTTGTTGTTTTGGACTAAAGTTCCCATGTATGCAAGTAGGCAATTTGATAGCTAACTGATAATTCCCAGCATTGTTAATGGGCATATTGAAATTATGTCCTAAAGGCTCATATCTCTTCATCCATGAATTATAAGCATAGGGGTTATCCTTTAATAGAACAGAAAATGTTACATTTTGCATTAAGTTGCCAAGTATTTATTTGTCAATAGATGTTAGGAATGAGTACCAAAAAGCAGTAACATTGGCAGTCACTGTCTAAATTCAGTGGTTGAAATGTTACGCCTGTATTAAATATGCTGTACTTAATCCTATTATTTTTCAAGTATGAAACTTTTTTCATGAGAGTAGCTTTTATTTTTTTTAAAGAATAAAAATAATGGTATAGGTGCTTGTTTTAATCAGAATCACAGGACTAGAAATGTTGTTAGGACTAACAAGTTTAAATGTTCATATTCAAAAAAATATGAAATGTGGATGCTGAAAGTGTACATATCTCACCAATTATCTCCTTAGAAGAAAAGTATACACATTATTTAGAGTTATGTTCAGGTAGTAATTATGGGCATTTTCTTTTGGATTTTGGATAAAACTTGTAATGTTAACACATATGGAATTTTGCTTACAAGTTGGAGTAAATTTCCCTTGTCCTGTTGGGAGGAACTGTTAGTGTCTTTAAAAGCAATTTTGTAAAGAATTGTGTTAGGAGCTAGGAAATAGTTGGCCATTTTTCAAACAGCCATAGGCTGCCCAGAGGGTATAGTTTATTATTTAATTTAATAATTATTATGTACTGTCAGCATATTGAAGTCAATCAAGAGCTCTATCTTCTTCTGTAAACAATACATCTGTAGCACTTAAACTATCTGTCTAACCTTGAGAACTGAATTTGCTTTTCACTTGGTGCAGTGAAATGTTTATCTAATTTGAAAAACTTAATGAAGCAAATAAAGAGAGTAACCCTGAACGGCTTTGTTTTGCTAGCGGGGCATTTTCTGGACCAAAATTGAAAGGAAAGCCTTCTTGATGTGGGATACCAAGATCATCCCCACCCACAAGACTGTTTCCTTCATGGTGTAGAGCAGTGGTTCTTAACCTGGGCGATATTGCCCCCCAGGGGGCGATTTCATTTTTCAGGGGGGCGATGGAACGAAAAGGGGCGATGTGGGGGCGAAGGAACGAAAAGGGGGCGATATGGGGCGATGGAGCGAGAAGTTTTGGGGACACTTTTGAGCCTTCCTCTGCGGCTCTGAGCCTCCTCCGCCATTTGCAGAGAGAGACAGAGACAGAGAGAGGCACTTGCACTTCCCTTCTCTCTCTCTCTCTCTCTCTCTCATGCGGACTTGCCCCCTCGCAGGGCTCCTGATTGGCCCTGCGCCCAGGTGCCCCACCCCCTGGGAGTAGCACGGCCAGGAAGTCCCTTTCCCTGGCTGGCCCCGTCTGAGGTGCACATGGCCAGCCCTCCCGCAAGCCGCGGTCCAGAGGGAGAGCAGCCCCTGTGATGCCCAGCCGGTGAGACTGTTGGCCAAGCAGCAGTAGAGCCGGAGACGGTGGCGGGCAGGAGGGAGGGGGCTCCGAGTCCGTGGAGCGCTGCTGCGAAGCATCCACGGGGCAGGTGGCGTGCCCCCCCCGGCTTCCCTGTACCAGGCGGAGGGGCTGGCAGCTGCCGGTCAGGCAGAGCAGCCGCAGCATCGCGGCCAGGGCCAGCGAGCTGCAGCTACATCTCATGGGCGGAGGGCGAGCCCGGGCGGCGTGGAGTCCCGGCTGGGGCAGAGGCGGCAGCTTCCTCGCCCTCCTCCTCCTCCCCTTCTTCCTCCTGCTGTCCCCTGGGTGGCAGTCCCAGCTGGGGCGGCAGGGGCATCGCTCCCTGGGCTATCCCCGGGCAGCTCCCTGGGCAGCCAAACCGGCCACACTGTCAAGCCCCCGTGGGCTTGACATTCACGGGAAGGGGGGGAAGCACGCTCCAGGCGGCGGCCGCCGCACAGCCCGTCGCACAGCCAGACGCCGGTGGGTCACGGATCGTCGGGAGCGCCATGCAGTATGGAGCGGCCCCAGCTCCTCCAGCACGACAGACCTACCAGTGGCACGGGAGGCTCCAGCGTCGGTCCTGGCGGGATGTGGATCGTTGCCCCAGTTCCGACCGAGGATGCCGGTGGCGCGGAAGAAGGTTTGGCGATGCAGCCGACAGGGGGGGGGCGTTCTGCGGATGCCCCGCGGCCCACGACTTGAGCCCGGGGATGCTGGCAGCACGTGGGATGGCCTGCCAACGTGACCGTGAGCTGGGATGTCCCCGCAGGCCCGGTGGGCAGTGGAGCTGGGTGCCTCCAGTGGCGACAGGGTCTGGTGAGGCCACCGCAGGCCAGGGGCGGGCCCGCAGTCCGGAGCGAGAGACGCAGCTAGGGAGAAACAGCTGTACTGGATGGTGGTGGAAGGGAGGCTGGGTCCCGGATGGCTACTTTTCACGGCCAAACGCTGGATGCTGGGCAGCTGACTGGGGTGGAACAGCGGAGTGGGGGGAGGCTGCCCAGGGAGCGATGCCCCAGCCGGGACTGCCGACCAGACCGGCTCGGGGAGATACGCTATACATAGCCTCCCCCCACCCCGCTGTTCTGCCCCAGTCAATTGCCCAGCATCCGGCGTTTGGCCGTGAAAAGCAGCCATCTGGGACCCAGCCTCCCTTCCGCCGCCATCCAGCACAGGCGTTTCCCCCTAGCCGCGTCTCTCGCTCCAGTTCTGGCTGGGGCGGCGGCCGGCAGGGGCATCGCTCCCTGGGCCGTCTCCGAGCCACTCCCTGGGCAGCCGAGCTGGCCACGCGTCTCCCTGGGCCGGTCCGTGGTGCCCCGGGCGCCTTTCAGCGCCTTCTGCTGCCTCCTGCCCCCCCTCCCTGCTCCTTCGGCGCCATCTGCCTTTCGTTCTCTCTCTCTCTCTCTCTCCTCACCTGGAGAGAGAGAGGGGGGAGGGAGGGAGAGGAAAGAGAGAAAGGGAGAGAGGAAAGAGAAAAAGAGAGAGAGAAAGAGAGGAAAGAGAGGAGAGAAAGAGGAAGCGCAAGTGCCTCTCTCTCTCTCTCTCTCTCTCACACACACACACACACACACTGAGTGGGGGAAGAATTATTTGCATCGATATGTCCTGATGACAATTTTAAAGGAAACAAAAAAAAGTGTTTGCATAAATTGAAGAATTATTTCCTATGTTGTGATTGAGAGGTTATGTTGGGGGAGGGGGGCGATGACAACTTCCTCATTGGCTCATGGGGGCGATTCGTTCAAAAAGGTTAAGAACCACTGGTGTAGAGTAGAAGTGGGATCACCGTTGTCCTACTTTCCACTTCTATTCTGCTGCCATTTTGTACATAAAAGGATTAAAGCTGAAATATCAGAAGACCTCTCTCTTTTGTACTGGTTATGCTAATTACTCATGGTTGTGCTGTGAACTTCTATCCTTTGGTTTAAATGGGCCTATAGAAGGGCTTTTTTGGGTCAATTTGGGTCTGATGGGATTGGGCAAAGAGGAATTGGGTTTAACCCAGATCATGTCTAAAAGATAGGGGAAGATAAAGAGTGCAGCCTCCATTTTGTTACTAGATTTATTTTCTACAGGACAACAGACAAATTAATGCTCAAGAATGAATGATAATATATAAATGTTCTAAAATTTCACAAACTTTAAATTATCAGAGAATGGAAGTTTAATGGAAGATACGTCAGAGTATCTCTTCCATTCAGAAGATGCTAAAACAAACACACACATACATACATACACACACACACACACACACACTTTTTTCTTGTAAAATATATATATGTCATAAAGCAAATAAATAAAAACGATCACCGGGATAAAAATCTTAAAACAAAGATTGTTTAATTTACAAAGCTGAGCTTTCGTCGGCCACACTGCCGACATCATCAGAGCATATAACATGAGATTTGGGAGTCCGTTCTTATATGACTGGCTGTTTCTGCGCCCGGGCTCTCGACCTAGTCATCGGTCCGCTCCTCGACGTCGGGCGCACCGTTCTTAAAGGGGCCGTTTCCACAGGTATCCTCTCTCCTCCAGTTGCCGTTGTTCTTAGGGCATGTGTGCTGGCATTAGGGGGTCGAGTGTCAGATCGCTCCTGCTCCTCCCGTTTCATGCCGGGGGATCGGGTGTCAAATCGTTCTTTTTCTCTTCCCCCCCTCCCATCCCCATGGTCCCGTTCGTTTTAGTCTGTCTCCATGTCCCTGAGCTACCCGTGGAGCGTGTAGTTTCTTCAAGTCTTCGCGCACCCCCTGTGATAACATCAACACCCCCCCCCCAGTGGTCTGCGGACCACAGATTGAGAACCACTGTACTAGAGTAATCAAATCTCATGAGAATACAATTATCAAACTACAGATATACAAGAATGATTTGAATGCTGCAATTGAAGGGAATTCTCTAAACAAGAAAAAGGAGAGATATTCCAAGAAGCATATTGGATGCAAATTTCATACGTCTATGCTATCTTATGCAATATTTCTGTAAAGTTGTGCTTAAAATGGACTTTTCATTGTTACAACTACTACTAAATTACACTGAACTGTTTTCCAAGAATTAATTTCAAACAAACCGATCATGAGGTTTATGATTATAATCTACAAGGTTGTAGTCCTGAGCAAAACAGGTTGTAGAAAGAAAGAATAAAAGCATAAGGTGTCTTATGCTTGATGCAAGATTATGTGACTAGTTTTAGGGAAACTCTTCACATACAGTGTTTCCCCGAAAATAAGACCCAGTCTTATATATTTTTTGCCTTCAAAAGAGGCACCAGGTCTTATGTTCGGTGGAGGAGTCTTACCCACTTACCTTAGGACCGCCGCAGCCAGGCCTCCCACGCCCCGATACATGTCGCGCTGCTACCCGAGTTCTTCTGCGACCAGACACCACGTGGCATGTCGCCCTGGTGCCGCTGCTCGTGGCAGGAAGCCACATGGTGCTGGTGTGTTCTGCTAGTGCCGCCACTCACAGCAGGAGGCCGTGTGTTGTGCTGTGGCACGCGCGAGTGGCGGCACCGGCGCAATGCACCATATGGCCTCCTGCCACAAGCGGTGGCACTGGTGCAATGAGCCATGTGACCTCTTGTCATTTACTGAAGAGCAGCAAGCATGCAGGAAACTTGCACGGCTGCAGAAATCATTGCCCAGTTTCAAAATAAAAGAACCAATCCCAGCCATGTTATATGAGGAAGACACGGGACTCACACTCTAGACACAAAGCAGTCTGGACCTGGTATGAAACACATAGGTAAAGCACGTGCAATATGGACAAGTAAAACTGAAGTACACCCAACTAATAATATGGCAACAGATCCCTCATCAAGCGACTGCCCTGGGATAACTCCTACAGACTAAGAGCAGCATTGGGATCCAAGCACAAACCGATGATGCACTGTGGCACAATGTATTCCAGTGCATAGTTTGATGTTTTTAACATGGTTGCATCCCTCCGTCCACAAAATTGTTTCTTCAATTGTGCAGAATAGTGGGGAGCTCGCCTGATGTCCTACTTTTCTTTTCTTTTTTGTTATAATTTTTATTAAAAAAAAAATAACATAAGAACAGTTCAAATTTTAGAAAGAAAATAAAGAAAAATAGTGAATAAAAAAGAAAATAGAAAAAAAGGTTTACAAAGAAGTGGCTTCTGATCTTAACAGTGATTATAAATGCATTTATATTTTGCCCTCTAAGTCCAAGATTACAATACAATTTCCTTCGTTCCATAGTCTACCCTTTCTAATAATCAAACCTGTAACTCACAAGTTCATTTTTTTCTTTCTTCGGCAAAAAGTCCATAAGGGGTTTCTGATCACCTATAAACAACATTATAGTCCTTTATGATGTTCCACTTTCCATCGTTATTCTCCGGTTGCATGTACAAAAAAAAAAAAGCATTCAAGCTGAAATAGGTAAAAACCCTTCAGAAGTATCCATACTAATTATCCATAGTGAGTTTCCAGTGGCTCCGGAAAATTCTCTGCCTTTTGATATAAAAAAATACAGCTAAAATAAATTCTTGCCTGTTGGTACTGCTTTCACTCATTTTTTTGGGTCCCATTTTGCAAAGTAACTGTTTTTGATGTTTGCCGATCTTCGCTGATGTTTGGTAATTTGGTTACAACAGATAAATGATTAGGGACCTGAAGTCTGAAGCCCACATGTGGTGATAAAAAATTCAGTAAGGACAGATCAATTTAGAGTTTTGCAAAAGTAGTAAACACAGCTGCTGAGGTCGGGGTAATGCGGCCCTGAGAACATTGCAAGGTATGTTAACCTTGTCAGCAATTTACCTCTCAAAATTATCTTCCCATGATGTTACTTTTTCTTCATATAAATTTTGATGCCTCCAATGAATCTGCTGTGAGAGGAAAGGGGAGTTTTTTCGAGGGGGGGAGGAGGGAAACAGCAGGCACGAGAAGAGTTCATCACCTTTATGTCTCTTTTGCGGTTTAAAAAAAGCATCTTGGCCTTGCACAGTAAAGGCAGAACTAAATTTTAAAAAGACAAGATTGTTCTATATAGCTCTCTTATTTACTTTGATAACATAAACTTTACTAAGTAGTTCTTTTCAAAGTGGTAGGACTTGTGAAAACAACTTATATTTCTAATCCCTTGATCCATGGGCTTATAGTTATCTCCCCTTCCCTTAGGAGCAGTTACACAAATTTAGCTGCATTAGGTACAGGGTTGGTATAGCTACTAGATCTGAATCAGATCCACCTCAAGGAAAGGAATGGGTTTTAACTCCAAGATCACAAATGACCATGCTGCTGTTTGTAGAATATCTATCCAGATATAAACTCTGCCCCCCCTCCACCTCTAGGTAGGCCTTCCAAGGTCTCCCTCACCCCTGAGGCACCCCGTGCTCTGCTTAACAACCCACCTGGTTGCTTAATGACCACATCAGGGAGAGCAGGTGGTTAAACGAGATGATCATGTGGGTGACTTGCTTAACAATCATCATGACTTGCAACACTAATGGGCAAGCTCCATTACAGTTATAAGTCAAGGACTACCTGTAGTAGGCCGACTTCCTTCATTTTAACCTTTAATTCTTTCTGGTTGCCTTTAGTAGCCAGTCTCAAGATCTCCTCTTATCAAGAGGTGTGGTGATGCAGTGGTTAGAATGCAGTATCGCAGGCTAATTCTGCTGACTGCCAGGGGTTCGATCCTGACCAGCTCAAGGTTGACTCAGCCTTCCCTCCTTCCGAGATCGGTAAAATGAGGACCCAGATTGTTGGGGCAATATGCCAACTCCGTAAACTGCTTAGAGAGAGCTGTAAAGCACTGTGAAGCGGTATATAAGTCTAAGTACTTATTGCTATTGCTATCATGTTTTTCTCTCATCCCAAGAAAAATATTATTACACTTAAACTCAAAATCTTTATATATATTTAATAAGATTTTAAACAAATCACAGGAAGTATTCTTATAATTATTTCAAAATCTTATTTCCAATTTATCTGACTTCTTAGTCTGTTTAAAAGCTTTCCAAAATCACCATTCTAATCACCCTTTTGCTACTTATTTCCAAATAAAAAAGTTTTATCTATTAAGTTTTAAATGTATGTAAAGCTTGCTTTGCTGCTGGTTGAACGAAAACCATTCAGTGTAATAAAACTTGTCCTTCTGAAGGTTCGTAATATGCAAAAGGCAGTCCACAAGCCATTTCCAATGACTGATTAAGAAAGGAAGTTGGCGAACTCAGAGTCCCTTTGAAAACTCCAAACCAGAACTTTGAAATTCAATAGAGACCATTATTTTACAGTCTCGTCATAGGGAGCATCTGTATGAAACTGTGTAGGCAATCCCAAGTCCACTCCTTCATCCAGAGAGGAAGTCAGGAAGGCAATTTATTCACCAGTATCTCTTTCCCCCCCATATTCATCAGCTCTGCTTCTCACGGATCATCTTTAGTTCTCTATTGTTTCCCCAGAATTATGAGGAGAACATTAAAATTCAGGACCAGCCAGTTGAAAGCAAATACCTGACTAGAAATAATTCATCAGGACCAGGCAGCCTTCTCTAGAATATGGAAGGTATTGGTTTCCTCCAGTCATTGCATGTAAACGCAGGAGGAGATTTCTAACAATCCTGGGAATTCTTTCTGGGAAAAACAAGAGAAAAAATTCTGGAGAGTTATCTTTCCAGTGGAGATGGATTTAGGGATGGGATAAGATCCCCAAATACAAGCTGCTGTCTAGGCAATCTGGATGTTTCATATTCATCGCTGCTCATGTCCTCTTACTGTGTTTACAGAAGGAGATGATAAGAAACAGTAAAGGACTTGGAGGAAAGGTATGAAAGGGAAACCCAATAGACTGATATAACAACTTTTGGAATTTATAGCAAACCTGAAGGGTAATGAATGTGGGAGAAGAAATTCTATGGCTTGATTTGGCTGTTTTTCATCCTTTCATGTTTTTTTGGTAGAATTCCATCTGTAAAACAGCACAAATACATTACATTCAGCAAAAGTAAATGAATGAGAAGGTTAAATAAACTTGGAAATATTCTTACCTGCCTCTGCATGGAGCTAATGTAGCCAAGAGATTTCAGTATACCTCTCCTAGATTATTGTAGTTTATCTTCATTATCTGATCTGTCCTGGAAGCTCAACTGCAGCCTTGATGCTCAGCACATTAGATTAATCCATGAGCCCCGGGCTCTGCTTGTTTAAATCTGCTTGTTTAAAATAGGGACATGCAGTATTGAACCCTACAGATGTTTTGGATTATATGTCCAGTGATCTCTGCTTTTTGGCAATGCTGTTTGCAGCTATTAGGTGTTGTACTCCATTACATCTGCAGACCATTGAGTTACCTACCGCTGAGAATGGAGGGTACGTTCCTTACAGGCCTCCCAAATATTCCATGTTATTTCTGGTCACTGCTGGGTAGAAACCAGCATTTTTTTTGCGATTTACAAAGGAAGATTCTTTATTTGTTTCTCTACCTAATCTCTACCTAACTGGAATTTGTTTCTACAAATCACAATTCTAATCGAACGAAATCTTAAAACTGAAAACGTTTGTGCTGAACGGCTTGCGGTGTGCCGTATCTTGAGGGATTTTCCTGAGAACTGCAATAAAGACACGACTAATTTTTTATCTTCCATGCTTTGGGGGGGGGAAGTCTTTCCCCCCATACACACACACACACTTTTGATGTTTAGGTGGGAAAATTCCAAATATCAGGTTTTTCCATCCCTCAAGCCATTATCATCGAGCAAAGAATCTTCCATTCTTCCAGGCAAGAATCTGTACAGTGAAATGGAATGGTGCTAAATACTATTGTAGCAAGAGAGGCATTGTTTTTCTTAACTCCCCACCATCGGAATTAAGCAGCTATTTATTGGTTTCTTACAGGCCACTGGAGGGGAGCAGAATTTATCATCTGCTTCTGGCAGGAAGAAACCTCAAGTGCTGCTTGCCTTGGGCCTATGTGGATGGTTTTGTGCCCAAAAGCCACGATGCCCACTATTATTTTTATTGTGAGAACTTTTTACTACCTTATTTAATTGGACAATTGGACACGCACACACATGCAGCTTGACTTGCCTGGATGGCAGGCCAGCGCGCACACGCACATGTGCGCAGCTCGACTTGCGTGATTGGCAGGCCGCTGTGCATTCGCCAGCCCGCTACCTGCGTGGCCTGGTTCCCTTTCCCCTCCTGCTGGGCTGTCAAGCCATGAAGGTTGGGGACCGCTGTTCTAGTAGGAGCTAGGATGCACACTACATTTGAAATAACAACAGGAGCCTGATGATTGCCTTTTCCAAGGAAACTCTACTTATAGAGACATAAAAAAGCAAGAAAAAAAAACAGTTTTGTCTTCTTTATTCTATAATACCACTAGGACAAATAACTTTGGAAATGTGAATCGTGATCCTTAGACAACAGTGAAAACTTTAGGCTGGACTCTACCCTGTCAATCTGGCACTGATATATGTGTTCTTTAAAAAGAGTTTCTGATACATAACCTGGTGTCCTGTATATTCTGGCTAGAGAGCTATCAATATTGTAGTTCAGCATGTAACTCAGCATTTCCCTTTATATGTAGCCTTCGACTTACAGTTATTTGTTCAGTGACCATTCAAAATTATGACAGTGCTGAATGAAGGGACCTCTGCTTCTGCCTGAAGTTACATGGAGGTCACATGAACAAAATCTAGGCGCTTCACAATTTGCCCGCCCTTACTCCAGGGATGCCGCAATACACTCCCCCTGGCCTAGTCCATCTTCCTCCATTCCACCCCACTGCCTTGGATCTACTTTCTGCCCCTCTGGGTCCTACACCTCCTCCCCCCCCCCATCAGGGCTCAGTCCACTTACCTTTTCCATAGATCTCCTTCAGGAAGCAGCTGATATACACCCCTCGGCCTTCCTAGACAATATGGAGGCCATGTGACGCCGTCCTGGAAGTGGGTACCGTTTGGGGAGCAGCCACAATTCATTAAACGGAACGTGGAATGGGGAAGACCCAGGGCAGGCCCTATGTAAGCTGGAGAGGTGCTGCAGTAGGGGCCTGTGCCCACTTTAGGTCTCCAAGGCCTCCCCCACTTCTGAGGCACCCCTTGCTTCTCTTAACAACTGCAATGGGGAGAGCAGGGATTGTAGTCATTAAGTGAGGCAATCACGTGGGCACTTCACTTAACAGCTGCCGTGACTGAACCATAATGGGCAGGGTCCATTACTATCATAAGTTGAGGAGTTCCTGTAACTTACACAAGATAGGAGGAAAGCTCTGCTCTCTGGACTTTTGTCTATTTCACAGTGATGTTTTGATTTGGGGACATACGACTTTTTAAAACGTTTGTGCATGTGAGAGACATCTTTCCCCTTTACTTTTCACTAGTAGATCATCAGAAAATAAACATGTCTGTGTTTTTCAATTTTTCTTTAGCAAGCAGAAGAAATAAAATAAATTTGACTGTCGGAAAATGTTTGGCAGCTTTCTGTCTTGGTGGGTTGGTGATAATACCAACAGTGCATGGAAGCAGCAGAAAAGTAAAGAATAGCTAATGTAATCACGCTCTTCAGCAAAGAGTGGCTTTGTAAAAAAATTAATTTGAAAAATCTCAAACAGAATACTAAGGTCCTGTGTTTTTTTTGTAATCTGAAAGTAGACGTATTCTTGGTTCTCAGTAAATACAGTAAATTTTGAAACATTAGGCAGCTACTCCATCTTGTGGCCAAAAATCTTATAGTGATTCTCTTCAATGGAGAAAAACAGGCAGCTTTGAATTATTGGGAGATACAACTTTTGTATTCTTCAGCGGATCATGGTACAGTATAATATTCAAAAGATGTGCTCCAATAGATGTGTGCTTTCTGAATAACCCTTATGTAGCTTTTAAAATCTCTTCTAAGACAGCTGACTGTCACCAAATAGATGTACCAATTTTGGTATCAAGAAGATGCACCAAATATTTCTGGAATATCCCAGCATAATTTAAACTGTAATTTAAAGTGTAATTGTACACTTCTTAAGGAATAGAAGCAATTAAATAAAAGAAGATAGATAGCACTTTCCATGCAGAAAGCATCACATCCAGTTCCTGGTATCTCCAGGTAAGGCTCAGAAGGACCTCTGCTTGTGCTGGAAAGTTACTGCCTTACCACTGAGAACAATATTGAGCTAGATGCACCCAAACCAGGTAGTTTCCTTTTCTTCTGCTTATATCTGTGGATTGGGGACTGAGTGAGGTTTTTGTATTTCCTTAGGATCTACACTGTTTTTCAAGGATTTAATTCCTTCTTCCATCTAGACCTCCGGTATTTTAAACTTTGGTTCTTAATTCCCAACATGTTGCACTGTTACATATACAGCACTGAGTACATGACAGCTGGGCTTCTTTCAGGGAATTGTGAAGTATCTAACATTAGGAAACAGGGAGTTGTGTGTGTTTGAAAAATGAGGGAATAATCAAGGGTCTGTGCTATGTTACTTTTAAATTTGTGGGTGCTATACACAAACACCTGAACCATAAATCCAGAGAGATATTTGTGATAGTTTGTAAAGATTTTAGTGGGAATTTCTGAAAATACTATTAGAATACTATCACAGCCGAAGGTTTCAGTATGCTTACTGCCTTAAGCATGTTTTTGATCCATTTGGCTTTTGGAATTTTTCATACAGTCAGGCTATTTTGCATAATTACATTTATACAATATTGGCTTGCATTTGTTTTAACGTAGCTAGCAGAGGGATGCAGAGATCTTTGAAAACTTTTTTTTTTTTTTAACTGAATCTAAGAAAGGAACTGCCAGAGTGCATTCATCCTTATCTAGATTAATGAACACACATTCTGGGGTAGCCACTTAAGGCTTAGTTCCCAGTGTTGCATTGTTCAGCTAGACCCCCAGATACTGCTACTCCTTTGTATTAATAACCTGGCTTGTTATAACAAAGCAAGTAAACTGGACCAGAATAATAAGCAAACAGGGATTTTAAGCAAGAAACAGTGAAGAAACTTTATAAACAAAGTCCAGAATTACATTTCTGTATACTGTATAAATATTGCTGGAGAGGGCAGTTATTTATACTTAAAGTTTAGCTCCTGACTTTAATTTGAATTGTTCCCCAGTGAAGGACTATCCACACTATTGTTCAAAAGGCATTTAATGGTTTGCTTTTTCTGGGAAGGGAAAAGATGTAAAATATGTTAGAAAAATAAGAGGGTGTTATGAATGGAAGAAGATCTAAGTTTTCTCCCATTATTTGCCTCTCGTAATTGTGGGCAGTTAGAATACATGATAGAAGCTTTGATTAGAATTTCCCATGGTTTACAGCTTGTGCTGCCCCACAAGTAAACATTCAATTGAAGGGTCCTTTGAGGATTTTTGATGATCTTTACTGTAGCCTCTTCTCCATTCTTGTCAAAATTCTAGACCTGGTCTTCGCTCACATATAATCTCTCCACTTGAGCAGATGAAGCAAGACAATTAAGCAGGGAAACACAATTAACTAAGCATTTTAAAAGTAGTACTTCTAACCAGTGGTGGGATTCAGCCAGTTCACACCAGTTCGGCAGAACCGGTAGCTAATTTTTTGTTGCCCAGGCCCAGAATGGACTTTCGGAAGCGGCATCCACACAGAGAACCGGTTGTTCACATATTTGAATCCCACCACTGCTTCTAACTAGTAATATATAGGACAAGGTCATTCAACAGCATGGAATGCAGTATCATTAGTACACTAATGGCACACAGCTATACATCTCCACTGTTGGCTGGAAAGGTGATGCTGTTACAATGCTGGCTGAGTGCCTGGAAGCTGTGAGGATATGGATGGAATGGAACCAACTTTGATTCAACCTTGGAAAATGGAGTGGCTTTGGGTTTTGTCTCTCCCCCCCCCCCCCCCCGTTTCCAAATCTGGTGATATGACATCTTTCACTCTGGATAGGGTTGCACTTTCCCAGATTGAACTGATGCACAATTGGGGGTCCTCCTGGACTCACAGCTCCTGTTCAATAAATGGGCATTAGCCATGGCTTAAGGGGGATCCTTTCCATAGATTCATCTGCATGAATTTTACCCTTTCCTTTATTGGGAGGCCTTGCTCATGGTCGTTCATACCTTAGTCTCTTCCCAGTTGGATTACTACAATGTGCTTTGCATGGTCCCTTGAGGACCATCTGAAAGCACAACTGATCCAGAATGCAGCAGTGCTTACAGAGCTGGAGACTTCTAGATTCACCCACACTATATCTCTATTGTGCAAATTGCACTACTCCCAGGTACCTTCTGGGTGCAATTCATGGTGCTGATTATCACATTTAAAGCCCTACATGGCACAGGACCTTCTTAGATAAAGGTAAACATGCTCCAGGTCGCTTCCCCGAAACTTTGCCATCTAGTGAGACTTCAGAAGTGTGCCTTCTTTTCCTAGCTTATAGAACATCCTTCTCCTGTGAAGACCTGGCTTTTTACCCAAGTGCTGGGGTAGAGTTGTTGATTGTTGGGGCATTCCAGGCAGATGACTAAGGCACTGGGATTTGTTTGTGTTTTACAGTTTTATTGCTTTTATCGTTCGAAGTTTTTAATTGTCGTTGTGAGCCTTGCAGCTGTGTTTTAAGATGGGCAGCCATCCAATTCCTTTAAATAAAACAAACAAATAAGTACTCCACCCATGCATAGTAAATAAAAAGGGGATGCCTTGATGCAAAATTAACAGTTAAGTTAGCATTAATACAGCTGTTCATTGGTATTGCTTTTAAAATCAACACAGATGGAAGATTTACAGCATAACAAATCTAAATAAATGGTTCACGAAATAACAGGATGTTGTGTTGCCATAGGGATTAGTGAAAGGATGAAAAGGTTGCTTGTCTTCCCCAGTTTAGAGACGTTCTCTTCTGTCAGAGTTGTATAATTTTCAAAAGGCTAAATTATATATACTCAGAAATTATGAAATAACATTCAAGTGCAAAAATGGAGCTGTGGAGACATCTTTTTCACCAAGAATGTTACAAATGCTGCCTAAATATAGTATTTATCTAAAATTTGTGTTTGCTTATTAATTAGATTTCTATGTCATACTTCTTACTATCAAGAGAAATGTTAAATATTCACAATTTTATAACCAGTAGACTAATCGTATATGAATCTTTTGGGTCCAAAATGGTTTTTCTCTCTAGATTGATTTTAAAAAGTGGATCTACAATTCATATCCTGCAAATGGAAATATCTTCTAATACAACTGCACTGTTGGCAAAATGTGCAAAAAAATGGATATTGAATTAATTATTCCCTTCCTCTGCAGTTTTCTTTCCATTCAAATAAATCTGAATGGAGGATTCTCTGTATCAGCACAAGAGGGATGTTGGAATAGCAAATGGGAGAAAGAATCAGCTTTCATACAGCTGTATTCTAACTGCTGGCTGGGTGCTTGAGCCAAACTGTGGTCAGGAAGTGTTTCTGCTAATTACAGCAAAATGATACTCTTGCTTCAAATATTTAGAAACTGTGGAATTCTAAAGAAAGTTTAAGTAAAAAAAAAAGCTAGGCACAATTAATTAGCATGCTGACCAGTTAAATTTCCCATTCCAAAAATGTTAACTATTGGATGACTGAGATGGTATTAAGATTTGCAAAAACATCTAAGGTTAAAACATTCATTCATTCATTCATTCATTCATTCATTCATTCATTCATTCATTCATTCATTTATTTGCCGTCCATCTTACTGGGCAGCTTCCAGTTACATATACAGTTAAAACATAAAACGTTAAAATCAGACACTAAAACCAAGGACACATGGGGAGGGGAAGGGCGGAGTGGTGGGGAGGTGGAATTTGTTATTCCTCAATCAGCCACCTCCATTGCGCTGTTTCCCCACTGGGGCCCCCAAGCCGACTGGCAAATATAGCTAAAACCAGCGCAGCAACTGTATCAAATTGTACTAGAAAGGTGTGGAAGCACCAATTTAGCCCAAATCTTGGATGAACAGGGAAAAACTAAGGAGTCATGAAAGCTTAGAAGAGTCATTGACTAACTTAGTATAACTGAGCATGGATGGAATGGCATGCCTCTTTTTGAATTCCCACATAGCATATCCCTGACAGATGCAGCATCCATCAAATCTTAGCTGGTAAGAATTAGTCTGATATATAAGGGAGGAATCACTTTGTCGGATATTAAAATCCTAAAATTATCTGTTATTAAAGAGAGCCAGCTGGATGTAGTGGTTAAAACATCAGGATAGAAAGAGGCAGACTTGAGTCTTAGCCCCTTCCTGGGCACAAAGTCAGTTGGGTGTCAGTTCTCTGTCAGCCCTAGGAAGGAGGCAGTCGCAAATTACTTCTGAAAATCTTGCCAAGAAAACTGCAGGGACTTGTCTAGCCCAGGGGTAGGCAACCTTGGCTCTTTTATGACTCATGGACTTCAACTCCCAGAATTCCTGAGCCAGTCTAGGCAGTTGCAAGGAGTCAACATTGATTTTTAGGGCACACATACACACACACGCGCGCGCACACACACACACTTATGTTGAATTTGCAAATTGGCAAATCAAAGCAGTACCTTTGGAGTTGTTGTTGTTGTTGTTGTTAGTTGCGAAGTCGTGTCCGACCCATCACGACCCCATGGACAACGTTCCTCCAGGCGTTCCTGTCCTCAACCATCCTCTGGAGTCCATTTAAGCTCACGCCTACTGCTTCAGTGACTCCATCCAGCCACCTCATTCTCTGTCGTCCCCTCCTTCTATTGCCCTCAATCTTTCCCAGCATTAGGCTCTTCTCCAGTGAGTCCTTCCTTCTCATTAGGTGGCCAAAGTACTTGAGTTTCAACTTCAGTATCTGGCCTTCTAAAGAGCAGTCAGGGTTGATCTCCTCTAGGACTGACCGGTTTGATCGCCTTGCAGTCCAGGGGACTCGCGGGAGTCTTCTCCAGCACCATAGTTCAAAGGAGTAGTTACCTATTATACATACATACATACACACACACACACATACAACACATGCACATATGTACATGCATACATGTGTATGTACACATACACAAACAGAGAGTATGTGTTGCTCTGTGTATTAATCCTTTCTGCAGCAAGACTTGCCATGGGCTTCATGCAAAAGTTGCAAAGAACGGTAACATTTTATTTACCCAATTCCTTTCAAAGTGTTTAAAATATTTTATCTTTTTAACAATCTTGGGGCAATAGGTAGCTTAGCTTAAGAATGACTTAAGCAAAATCCCAAAGTGATCTTTCTGGTAACTGAACCCAGTTATCCCCTAGCCAACACTTTCCCATTTATACCTTATTGGAGAATTATAATGAAAGACATAAAATTACTCATATTTTGCTACCTGACTTTTGTAGGAAGATTTTATTTTTCTCTCCTTGGGTGTCAGATTGGAGGAGACCTCAGTGCTCATTTTTGCTTATGCTCAGTGAGTTTTCTGTTGTCTCCAGGTACAACTCCAGATAATTTAACTAAAATGAGAAGAAGAATATGAGAAATGCTGAATTTCCATAAGACATCACTGTAGATTTAAAGTTCCACAAGATGGCGCCTTTCATCTTCCAAGCTTATGAATGTTCACCAGAAATACTCCATTCAAAGCAGATTAACACATATGTGAATAAGATTGATTAATCATATATGCACAATACAAACATACATACTTACATATATTACATTCACGCCTATGTACATTGCATATAGACACAAACACAGAGCTAAATGAAACAGAAATGATCCTGCTTAATATTTTTTAATTTTTTTCTAGCAAGTCATGTTATATGCCAATGGTATTGTATTGTTTATTTCTGAACTATTTACTTTAATGTTGACCTTAATGCACTTTTTAAATGCGTTTGGATAAATTGCAGGACTCTGTTAATTGGTCTATGTCAGAATTGATGACAATGATAATTGATTTATTCTTATATTAAGGATCATATTTCTATGTTTGCTGAAAGTATTAAACATTTAGGTATTTCCAATCTGTATAATATTTCCCAAATAATTAAATAAGAATTAAATATTGATACCTTGTTACATTTATATTTATAGATGGAAATTTTTAAACTTCAGCTTTTGAGGTAAGGTAAATATTCATAAAGTGAATGTTATTTCCAAAGTACTTTAATTTTTAAATGGAATTCCCATCCATATTTAACTGACAGATACTTTAAAAATTATAACTTTCTATTGGCTACTTCATTTCCAAAGATATTGCTAATCAAGAATTAAGTGTCAATTAAAGACAAGAATGTTTTTTCAAATTTTGAATTATACAATTCATTTTGGATTGCTTCATTCATTATAAATTCTCTGTCCTAGGTCCTTTTGGAAGAGTCATACCTTTGCATCTTTAGTTAACTGGTCTGTTGGGGTTCAGGATATAATAGTTTAGATATAACTCATTTCATAAGTACACTAATTTGAATTTTCTATTATACTATTTCTGGAAAATCATTTCAATCCTTTTTTTCCTTACTAAATTGAAGTTATGGGATAATAACAGACCTTAGAACTGGTCTTTAAAAAGCAGTTATATGCAAGATTTTGATGGATGCTGAAATTTTTTACTTTATATTAATTACTGAAGGGCAATGATGAATATTTATTAAAGGTCAAATATTTGTCCTTTTGCTGCCTACAGGTAATTTACAACATCTATTGACATCTTGATTTGGTCAGGATTTTTAGATTCAGAGGTACTTAAAATTATTAGAAGTATAATCTTATGAGATTAAACGTTTCACACTCTTTATATACTTGGTATCAATAAATCAATTTGATTTGCAGTTTCAAAGACTGGATGGCATAAGCAATTGAAGATCTCTATTATGTCTAGAGAATGGGAGACTTTTTAAAATTCTGAATCAAAAATTTCAATAGTTCTTAGTCTAGGGCTTTTTCTATAAAAAATACTGTTTCGGACTTAACTGAATTCCATTGCATTTGTACAAAGAAAAAAATGATTAAATTACATTATTGGAAATGCCATGAGAATAATATATCATTCAAATGCATGATTTTTATAAGATACTCTGAGAAGAAGTCATGTGTATTAATTTGATATTTTCAGATATCTACTGTCTGAAAATTCTTAGCTAGACAAAGGAAATAGATTATCTGCACTCTTCTTGCTGTTCTTTAACATTGAAAATATGTATTTATGGCCTCAGTGATGTGTATTCGCAATTTATGAACAACTTGCTGACACATTTAGACTACGAATGGGAACCATTAAATTTACTGGTTATCAGCTTAGAATGTGTGTCTGTATGTATGTGTGTGTGTTTGTGTGTGTGTATGCATGCATGCATGAGTTATGAAACTTTTTGTTATTCAGGCTGTACAATTTGTTCTTCTTAGTGTAATTAATCATTTGGATAATCTCCAATGTGCAAAGGTGATAGAGACATTTTAGTAGGTCTGACTAGATCACTTTATGTGGCCTTAGCAAGTGCCAGCAGCCCCTGAGTGACCTGGTTTTATTATTTTCCAAACTAACTACTGTTAGGTTTGATTAGTAATTGGATGGGAAGCTACTGGAAACCCTAGGGCTATAGGCTAGGCTAGGAAATTGAAAATATATCTTGGAAGAAGATGGTGGCAAGCCCCTTCCGTATGTTTTCCAAGAAAACTGCATGGATATGTCCATGACATCACCAAGATTTGAGCTTCATTTGAAGTAGTATTTACTTGTTATTAGGTAAAGAGTGTAAAAAGTTTAATTTTTTTTAAAAAAATTGAGTCAGTGTTGACTCCAGGTGATTGCCTAGACAAGTCCTTGAAGTTTTCTTAACAAGATTTCAGAAGTGGTTTGCCATTTCCTCCTTCCTAGGATTGAGAGAGTGACTGGCCCAAGATCACTCAACTAACTTCATGTCTAAGGCAGGATTAAACTCATGGTCTCACAGTTTCTAGCCTGGTGCCTTATCCAGTATGCCAAACTGGCTGTTTGTGAGGACAATTATTTGGCTTCTGTACAAAATTATTTTGTATTTTTGACAACAAATAATCTGTTTCTTTCATTTATGATAAATATGGTAATGTAAATTCTAGCCTAGAACTTTTTGTTGTATCTTTTAAGATAAATTAGCTTGCACTCCTAAATAAAGTTTGCACTCCTATTGTAAATACAATGCCCTGAGATCTAAATCCGTGCTCAATACAGATTAAATTTTGTTTTAATTACTGTTGGGTTGGAATTGCATTTTAATTGTTAAATGCCTTGAGAGAGGCTTTGTTCTGGTGCTTGGAATGTAGGAGAAAATATTTAAAGTGTATTCCTAATATCTGATATTATATTTCAGTGTCTTAAAACTTGGTCCTTCAAGTTACCTTTTTTCTGTAATTAGCATTCATTATTATTTTTAATTAAAATATATTCTAAAGAGACATGCTTAGTTTTAATCACTTTGGAAAAACTTGAAGAGATTATTGGTCTACTTTGTATTCTAGCCAGTAAAAATATAGCAAAGCATTTACAGTCTTTACAGTTTAAATGCTGATGCTGTATGACATTGTATGAATTTGTTAGCACAGAACATTCCAATATTGTGGTCCTCAGTATTAAAAATTTACATATTTATGCCTTAAGATGCAAACAGGAAAGAAGGAAGGAAGGAAGGAAGGAATTCTATATTATTGCATATTTAGGAGCCCTAGTGATTAAAATGCAGTATTGCAGGCTAACTCTGCCCACAGTCTGGAATGCAATCCTGACAGGCTCAAGGTTGACTCAGCCTTCCATCATTCCCAGCTTGGTAAAATATGAGGACCCAGATTGTTGGGGGTAATATGCTGACTCTGTAAACTGCTCAACGAGTGCTGTAAAGCATTATGAAGCAGTATATAAGTTTAAGTGCTATTGCTATTTAAATTGCTATATTAAGAAATGAATAACAAACCAATTTCATATATGTTTACCTAGTAGTAAGTACTATATAATTTCATGAGAGTTATTCCCAAAGAAAATCTTTATCAGCCTCTCTTAAATGTATGAAACCTAAAGTGACCTCAGAAAACAGGATTCTGCAAGATTGTACAAGGTACATTGTAAAAACAATCTATACCCTTCATATGTTATTATCTGTAGATGTCTATATTTTCATCAGTTAGCAAAAAAATCATTTAAAAAATTTTATATTTGGTTATTTCCATTGTAGTAATGTAGATTATTGTATATGTCTTCCAGGGTGTAAGTCACAGCTTTCTTGGGACTGCAAAGTTTAATTTCTTTGCTGGCATGCACTAAAACTCATTGTTAACAAAGCATGAATATTTTTAGTGCTTCATGTATGATGTTATGTTCCGAAGTGAAGATGCAATTCAAGGAATTCCGAGGCATTTTTACCTAGAAAACTCTTTATTTATGCAACATTGCTTCAGTACGAATAAAGTGAAGCCAAAAAGTAAACCCTAACATCGAATGTTATGCTTGACATATAATGTATTAGAAAATCCTAAATAAAAGGGAATATGTTTTCTATTAACAGAACCATAAATCAATATCAGATTAAAGAAAAGAAACAGAATAATTCAGATTCTGAATAGTTTAAATAAAAGACAAAAGTTTATGTCATGGTCAGCTTAGAAAACATTGGTTCATCAAAAATATATAAGGATATTTCCTTAAAATTTTACATAAATCCACATCATTTATAGTTATTTATCTTTGTATTTTTAAATTTCAATAAAAACATTATTATGGGGAAAAAAGGGAAGGATGATCTTGTCGAAAGAAAAGTCATCAGGGTCCAGTCCAAGCCGGGAATAAACAAAATGGAGGCTGTTTGGAAAGAAGGTTCTTTATTGAGTTGCAGAACCAGACAGAAATGTGGTTCTGGGGCAGCTGACCACATGGAGCTGGGAGTGGTGGGTTTTTATATCTTCTTGGGCTTTTGTGTTTGGAGTTGTTCCTGTTCCTGTGGCATGAACTTTGACCTGAGGTTCAGTGTGCCCTTTTGGTATTCTGATGGTGATGGGTTAATCCCATTATGTCCTAAAGGTCATGTCCTGCTTCCCTGGGACTATGGCTGATGGCTAGGTCCTGTGTTGGATTTTTGGGTGAGGGATTGCTGGTTCTAATTCTATCACTCTGCTATTGTTAACTATCAGTTTTGCGGCAAGGGATTTCAAAATATTTTGTCTTGAGTGGGCTTCTGCCTGCTAGTATTTGCTCATGAATGGGGCCTCAGTCTTTCTGAATGGGATTATCAAATCTGGATTTCTATAGAGCTGGCCTGCTTAGTTTCTGCTTGGGGCTATTAAGAAAAACTGGGCCTGCTTTTCTGCCTTCTGATCTTAATCCTTTGGGGAAATATAATAATCTGCCTTTTTAATATGCCCCAAAATATTTCCTCCTCTGGGGTGGGGTGACTTCCCACAGTCTGATAATATCTGAGAGGCTACAGATTCCCCATTTCTACTTCAGGCCCTTAGTTTTAAGAATTGTGATACATCTGTGTCCCATAACATATTCCCTTTGTATTTAGAGATTGGATTATGGTATCTTCCGATTCACTAATCAGGTCCTGAATTATTGCTGGTATTTATTTTGGTTTGGCCCATGAGTTTAAAAGAAATAAAAAAAAAAAATAACAATTGTTGTCAGAAAGTCTTTTAAGCAATATCTGGGCATTGATTTTAGGCTTCGGAAATCCCCTTATCAGTTATTGATGTATTTTCAGGATCACTGGGAAACACCTGAGATGATCTATCTCAGTATCTATCAGCAGAATGGGGAACATCCCTTCCTCATTATTTCTTTAGAATTAGTGGACTTTACAAAACAGAGAGGAAAAAAAAATCAGAAGCAGAGAGGCAGCCTGATTCATCTAATGTTGGATTTTATTTCATGAAATCTCTGGTTAGGTGTTTACTGCTCTGGTGACTACAGTATCATATGATTTACAGTATTATATGATGAGCAAATGATCTTGTCTCCTTTGCTGTTTTCATCACGAGCACACAAGAAGTAACACATGGATTGTTTCTCCAGATCTGTACAATAGGTTTTTTTTTCGTAGTTCTGCTGTGGCTTCATTGTTTTTAGTTAAGGAAAAAAAAAAACTTGGGCAGGGAACAGGGGCCTGACACCCAATCTTATCTTTCAGCTTTTCCTTTGCATTAGAATATAATATCAAGCTTAAAATAAAATTCAAAAATTGTATTGTTATCATCTGCAAACAATAATCCTTTAAAAGAGTGCAAAAGCAGTACAGTGACAGCTTTTTCACTTAGCTGTCACTGATATATGTTTACTAGATAATGTTTGGTATTTTGCTCCCTAATATGGATTGCCCAAGGTTATATAAATAACAGTAAAGCAGTAAAGTATGCAGGCAGTATTGTAAAACAAAACATTTCTAAACACCTGCATAGCATAAATCATGGCTTATAGCAGCTGAATTTTAAATATTACATTATATGCAAAGTTTCCCTGTTTCTTTGTTGAGATTTAATCAAGATGTTTGACTTTAGTGAAAAATAGTCTTGTTTTTCAGTCAAGTCATCTTCATTTCTTTTAATGAAGATGCATCTATAGTGTTACCAGTCCAGTCAAAAACTATTTGTAATTTTACTGTATCTTTATTCAGTTGAACACATGGTTCTCACATACAATAATTTATTTGAAAATGAATTTCAGTATACATATGTTACTGGTAAAGAGGAAAGTTCTGCAAAACTGTTATCTATGGAAGCTTAATTAGGAACCATTCAAGTTTCATTAAATATAAAACTTGGTTGATATGTGCATACATTTTTCTTGATGATCTTTGGATTAGGTTCACACATTATGCAAAATAATGATTAGTTTAACCATGATTAAAATGACCCAGATAGCAAAAATGACACAACGCATCATTTATCAACCACACTAGCTGGATTCATACAACACACTAAACTGAAACTTGGTAAACTGTACCAATAAAGGAGAATATTTGTAGTTCAGGGTTGAAATGAGGGGTCCTTGGTGCTCTCTGAGCTTGGTTGTTTTCTTGCAGATGTTTCACTACCCAACTAAGTAACATCATCAGTGCTAGTCAAGCTAGCAGGTATAGTGTATTGTGTAAATCTAGCAATAGAATGAAGAGTATCCCATTGAAAAATATTGCATCTGATATCAAATGAATATACCAGTCATAAAATATATGCAATGGTACTTTGTACATATTAAACAACATATGCAGTTAGTGAATGGTGAATAGTGTGTGTGATTTGATTCTGGGACCAACAGGTATTTCCCTTGAAATAAGGGAATACATATCAAACATGAACAGCATCCTTTTTAGACTGAAGTAAGGATCAAAAAAGCTTATGGTCAGTATGATTGCTGTAAGACAGTAAGATGGTCCAGGAAATTCCGAACATTTTGCTGCCATCTAAGCATCATCAAGTGCCATTCTACTACTGGTAGGCAGAGACCAATAAAGCATAATGAGGCAAAATTTATTTTGTTCAATGTAAATCAGGGGTGTCAAACTCGCAATGTCACGTGACATGTCGCAACGTATCACGACTTTTTTCCCATTGCCGGCAATGGGGTGGCCGTGGTTTCGCCATGACGCATCCGGCCTGTGGGCCGGCAGTTTGACACCCTGATGTAAATAATACTACACATTTAAAATTTCTTAAGGGACACTTTTTAAAAGTCCCAGATTAAAGTAAAATAAGCAATAATTGAGAAGTCAATGGACAGATAGGAATTATCTATAATAGTTCTATATCTGTTATACGAATTGGTGGGGGTTTGCAGCTGATCAAGGGACTTTTAATCGCCTTCATGAAAGAAGCATATCTGGGGCCATAGTTAAGGGTTCAGGTATTCCTCAGTTAATGTTGGAAATTGGGACCAAAATTTCCAAAGCTGAGCAATGTGGTTGTAAAGCGCAGCGCTAAATGAGTGACTTGCTTAACATCAGCAGTTTCGCATTCCCTATTACCATTGTTTAGCAAGTTCCTGCGCTGTTGTTAATGCACCGTGACATGGTCGCCATTTGCCACCTCCTGCTGGCTTATCTATTGACTTAGCTTGTTACAAGCTGGCGTTGAAGATCATAGTTAGTGATCAGACGATCGTGGAATTACTCCAATATTGTAATTGGGAGCTGGTCACCAAGTATCCATATTGCAGTCTCATGACTGTTAAGAACACTGAGGTAGCTGCAACTTTGAAAACTATTCATAAGTACTACTTGTTCAATGATGCCCTAAGTTTAAATGGTTACTGGATGAGTGGTTGTAAAGAAGTGCCCATATCAGTAAATAATGTCACTTCTAAAAGGTAACTTTGGCAAAGCGGCTGCACAAAATCTGTTAAAATTGGGTACAGTAAAACATTTTGTAACAGCATGTAAGATAAAAGTATTACGAGTGCTTCCGATTCTGGTGTAAAAGAAACATTCAAGTTGTCTAATGTTGCATTTATTTCAGCCAATGTATGTCTGAATAAGGTAAATGCTGCATTTTATTTTATTTTATTTATTTTATTATTATTTTATTATTTTATTTTATTTTATTTTATTTTATTTTATTTTATTTTATTTTATTTTATTTATTTTATTTTTTTATTTTATTTTATTTTATTATTATTTTATTTTATTTTATTTTATTTTATTTTATTTTATTTTATTTTATATTTTATTTTATTTTATTTTATTTTATTTTATTTTATTTATTTTATTTTATTTATTTTATTTTATTTTATTTTATTTTATTTTATTTTATTTTATTTTATTTTATTATTTTATTTTATTTTATTTTATTTTATTTTATTTTATTTTATTTTATTTTATTTTATTTTATTTTATTTGCCTTCCAGTCCGTGTTGACTTCTGGCAACTCCCTGGAAAGGTCCCTGCATAGTGCTGTCATAATGATAAGTTTTCCTTTTTTTTTTTTGTCTTTTCCCATTTGAAGTATTAGATTTAGGATTTTCTTTAAATGGGCAAAATGGATGACTTTAGATAATCAGTTTTAAAAATGAAGCTGTTAAATGAATCTAAACATTTATTCTACATATAAATCTGCTGAATGTTAATTTTCATTCTGTTTCATGTTTTATACAAACCATCTGCTTTCCTGCTGTGTTTTTTCTCCCCAGATACTGATGAATACAGGCCACCAGTTTGGAAATCTTACTGTGAGTATTTGATTAGATATTATCATTGTCTACCCCATTCATAAATCTACCACCCATGTTATGGGGAATGAGGGATGGGGGGGATTAGCTTTTTTTTTTTTACTCCATTTCTCACTTATCGAACCTAAAGTGTTTCATCCAGTTTTCACCTGAACCTGTAACAGTTTTTAAAGCCTCACTCGATTGTTTATGTGCCTTTCTTTGAGTATAATTCCTATTTTGCACATATGGTTCTATGAAAAAATAATTGGACTTTTTGGTTTTCCTTAATTTTTGCATTTCTTTACCACCAGATATTACTGCAGCTTCTTGTAGGTCCTAGTGATATATAAGGGGTCAATGTGGACAAATATCATCAAATTTTAATGCATGTTGCATTTATTTTATAATGCTGGTCATCTAACATGATATGGACCAATGTGAATGCATTTTTTTAAGAGGGAGAGAAAAGGGCTTGGGAAATATGTTATAAACTAGCAATTCTAAAAAGTGACCTATATTGTCTGAAAATCTTTTTCCTTGCCATTTATCAAAAAAATAGATAATCTACAATATTAACAATTCATTGCTGCAAAACAAGTGTTGATATAGTTTTCTTTGTTATATAATAATTTTTAGTCAATCCCATGGTCAGACAACTGACAATCCTTTGATAAGTTCTGCGTAGGGGGAACATACATAACCAGAATCATATCAACAGACTAGTTGACCTCAGCTCCAAATGCAATTATAGAACATTAAATGCAATATAGAACACACGTGGGTTCATTATCAATTCCCGAATTACATTTCTAACAGCAGAGTTGTTATAAATAACTGAGCTATCTCTGAGGTGTGCACAAAAAAATATTTTGTTATTGTATTAACCTTACTTTAAGAGGATCAGTTTCAAGCTGTTAATGTAATTCTCCCTTGATTTACCAGAACAGGACCTTTAAACTCATTGTCATGGTCATGTAGGTAACCTGTGAGATTGTTTCATACAATTCGGTTACTGGCTAAGGAACCACAGATAATTCTTTCAGAAATTCTTTGTGGAACCTCAGAAGCAGCAGTTGCATCTGGACCAAATAATCAAAATAACAAAAGTTTAGGTTGAATATACTGTTGGTAAACCCTCTGGGGTAAATCAAATTTGGTTTGTTTTTTTTCATTTTGCAAAAGTTTTAGCTCCCTTAGAACAACGTTGATACAAAATAATGAACTTGTGAGAAGCTCAGTTTACTCCAAACACTTATTTCGATATATGGACTGAGATCACTGAAAAAGCCTAAGTTGTGTTAACTCACTGCCCTGTCCCATAAAGGCCATATATTTACCCTGCCTCTACTTGTTCTATAAGCCTTCCTTCTTGGTGGAACTTGTGGGGAAGGATAATACTAAGTATGCATCTTTTTTATATAGTGGTATTATTTGTTGTCTGTAAATATTAGCCCAAACTAATTTTGGATTAGTTCCTGGCCCTATTACTTTGCCTGAGGAAATAAGAAGAAAAATAAAAATGGGGAAGTCAAAAAGAGGAAGACTAAGATCTGATAACATCAAGACAACCTGTGAAAAAGGAAAAGCCTCAGAAATTGTGCTACACAACCCAGGTTTTTATAGTTACATGTAAGCGGAACTTAGAACAATTAAAAATAAAAGCACAGTTATTTGTATTAACTGAAAAATGGAGTTGTATAACAAAGGATGCATCTATTCTGTTTGAAGAAGTAGACGTGGTAGGACATTTTCAGTTTTTTTCATTCTAGTGTATTTGATTCAAATAAGTACCAAAATCCCAAGATTTATCTATCATTATCAGAGTTGAATTAAACTCGAGTTATGTCAGTTCTGCACTGACATTTATGCAGTGCCAAAATTCGTTTTATTTCATTTGCACCCGGTTTCCTTTTGCTGGAGTCTCAAAGGAACGGCCGTACCTTTTAGAATCTTCTGCCCACAGCTGCTCTTCTATAATTGCTATTGTCAGAACCTTTGTCTGCTTCAGAGCTTAAGGGTCCCACTGTGCAGGTTTTAAGTCATAACTTACTCCATCAGTCACTTGTCATATGCCAAGCCAGTTATTTAATATAAAACCATTAACACACAAAGTGACTTGAAGCAGGCTTTTGTCTTCAAAACGATGATTAAAGGATAAAAATTGGCACTCATTGTGTCGCTTATATTAAAGCTCATTAATCACAACAGCCATACATCCTGCAGTTGTCACCTAGAAATGCATGCCTGTTGTCTCCAGTTGCAAATAAGAATAATAAATGGCTGAAAAATAACCTTTTGCAAAGAAAGTGCATGTATGTTCATTTTAGACTATATACCACCTATACTCTAAGGATGTTCGGTTTTTATTATCATGACATCTTGCTGGCAGCTAAAAGATGCTATTCCTTTGTGTGTGACTATTTCCAGTTCTCTTAGATTTATAAAGATTTGTGGTTATGCAATTAACCTCTTCAGAGCAGGTTCTAAACGGTGAATGAAAACCAAGGAATGAATTTTCTTTCTTCCTTTGTAAAGAACACAGTCATACTAAACTAAATCAAATCAAATTAAATCTTTATTATAGTCAAAAGACCAGCCTAAGGAAGGTGGGTACAATCAATTATGAAGCATCAGAATAATTATAAAAACCTAAAAGATATAATACAGAAAGTATATATATATAAAGACGAAAGTCTAAAAGGAGGGGTAGATAGGTGTAGGAGGGCAAAAGGTTAGTTTGTGGCAAACTAAATCTATCATAGTAGAGAGTACTCTGGAATAATGAACTAGATGCTCATTAAAACTAGTTTATGGCCCAGGCCTTCACGTGACAGATTTTAAGCCTGTTGTATCAGGGTTGGCATCTGAAAGCAGCAAGAAAGTGCATAATTGTCCTGTGTGCCCTGGATATTTATGTAATAATGGTGAGATGAGTCTAGTTTGAATGTCTCTGTAATACAGGTGCTGAAGAAACACATGTTCTGTTGTTTCTGTCTATAGCAGGGTAGGCAACCTTGGCTCTTTTATGACTCGTGGACTTCAACTCCCAGAATTCCTGAGCCAGCATGGCTCAGCTTGGAAACCTCTCCCTTTCCCCTCAGCATGGCTGGCTCAGGAATTCTGGGAGTTGAAGTCCACGAGTCATAAAAGAGCCAAGGTTGGCTACCCCTGGTCTATAGTCACAAGGACATTGTTTCTCTGGGTATGGAAGGCATGACTTTATGCCAAAATAAAAGACCTCCTGTAATTAGGATCTTTGAGTTTAGTTAAGTATGTCATAGGGGAGGCAGACTAGCTGTTGGATTCACTGGCAATAAAGATAGGGGACCTAGCTAGATCCAGTTGGCACTGCATGTCCACTGCCCGCAGTTAAATGAGCGCTTTGGCCTAGTCATATCTCATGCTGAGTAGAAGACCTGGAGAGAAGCCCAAGGATGAGATGTTGCTACTGTCTTTTTCTGTGCAGCCTGAAAACCATCCCTCATAGTTTGTGGGACAAAGTCACGGAGGAAAAAAGGAGAGTTGAAGCAATAGTTGTGTATGATCACCCATACTCTAGCCTCAACTTTAATGAGGCCTATATCTAGTCTCAGGGTGGCATGAAAGACACATTTTGGGATTTGAAGGACCAATCTTAGAAATTTGGATTGAAAAAGTCTAATGGTGCAAAATTAGAGAAGGGACCCAGTGGGCACCATAAAGAAATTGTATTATTGGCTTGGTTTAGAATAATTTAAGTGCTACAGGTATATAGTGGCCACGTCTTGTAAAGGAATTTAAGGATGGCGGATTATTTCCTCTGTATATTTTCAACAATGTGGTCCCCTTTGGGTTTCCTACTGTTGGCAGAATGGAGGAGTACTCCCAGGTATTTGAAACAGGAGAGTTGCTCAATCTTAAGAGCATCTATAATGTATGGTCTTGGGCCTTTTGGCAAATCCCTTGATTTTAGTTTTCTAAATTCTAGCTGGTCTTCCTTCCAATATTGTATTAGTGCTTTCAGTGCTCTTTTAGGGCCAATAGGTGTTCTTGAAAGAGTTGCTGCATTGTCTACATAGAGTAGAATATAAATGTGTCTTCCAGCAGCTGTTGGAAAGTAAAAGTTTATATTGGAGTTGATATATAAATTGGATAAGAGTGATATATAAATTGAATAAGAGTGGGCCCAATATTCAGCTTTATTTGATGCCTTTCTAGGTTCCAGTAGCACTGGTGAGATGGCCTGGGGTTACATCTTATTTCAAATGAGGTACCTTCATGAAGCATAGGTATTAGATGAAATAAACGTTGATTAGATTAGCAGGTCTCCAGTTTTTCCCATAGTTTAGCTTGAGATATGGAATTAAAAGCTGCTTTGAATCTATGAAGGCAACACAAAGGGAGGTTGTGTTGCAGAAGGAGCATTTTTCAATGAGTTGTTGGAGTACTAGGCACTGATCGTAGTGGATTGACCTTTCCTAAAACCAACGTGCTTTCCAGCCAGTTGTGGAATTTCCATTGTAGCTGTCTTGCATAGAGTTTGCTGATTGTATTAAGGTCTATAATTAGTCCCCAGTCCTTGGGGACTCAGGCATAGATGTCAATGGAGGTAAAGAGTGAGGCCGTGTGTGTGTGTGTCCAGAAACCCAAGTTGTTTTCAATGGTCTCTGTAGAGATTAGGTATTCTTCTGGGACTTTCCATGGTCATACAAATATTGTAGGATGGTATAGCTGTTTTTGTTATATTTTATTATTTAATAAATTGATAAGATATATATTTATTTCAAAATGTGTATCTTAGCTCAATCTCAGATTTGATGTGTTCCTCTTCCTCACCCTCTCCTTTCTGTAGCAATATCCTTTACATACATTTTTATTTTTATTTTTTATTTTTTTTTATTTTTCATAACAAGTTTTATTAGTTTTTGTTTGTTTTACAGCCAAGTGCTTGTAACACATCGTGGAGATAGGGCACTCCATAGAACACAACAAAAAATACAGTCATACATATACAATTTAAACTACTACTTTAAAAGTTCCCTCTTATGGTATACAATTCGAGCATTCCTAAAATATAAATTGTTTCTCACCTCTATCTATTATTCCAATTTCAATTTATGCTTCTCAATCAAATTATATCTCTTATTCTATTTCACATACATATTATGTAAATAAACATGAATTTATATATTTTAAACTATTGCATTAGACATAGTAATATAATAACATTATAATAATAATAATAGGACAATAATTATTTCTATCATAAACAAGTAATATAACTATTATATCTTAATATTTCTCAACTATATTCTATTTCATATATTCTATCCAATATTTTCATAGATCAGTCCACGTCCCTAAAATATTCCTCAATTGTTTCAGTTTAATCCATTTAATACCTCACTAATTACCATTCAATTCTTATAAATAAAAATATCAATAATATTTCACCAGTCTCAATCTCAATCTAACTCCTTTAATTATAAATTTTCCAATTTTTCTTATTGCCATTCCAAATCATAATCAAATCCATAATTTAAATCTAGTGTTGACTCATACCAAAGTAACCTTAAAGATCTCAAAAATATTAGTTCAATCAACGTCCAGAAGCCTTTTTTACCCATCAAATAAAATTTTAACTCTTATTTTTAAATCTAATTCTAGCTTTCTTTTTGTGCCAGGTAGGTTTCCACAACAGGGCCTCTAAATCCTCCCATCTTAGTAACTGGCTAAAAGCCTTTTCCCACCATTGAGTCCAATCATATTCTTTTTCTCTTTTATCCAGTGTTGTCTGTACTGTCATGTTGTCAACGTTTTTTGTGCCTCGTATTTGGAAGTCCAATCCTATTGCTTTTAAAGTTGTAAATGTTTTAGTTGAGTTCTGCTTTGGATCATCAAAGAAATCCATCATGTAGGATGTGTCCTCTTCCTCTTCAATAAATTCAGTAGATTCAATAGATTGTAAATGTATTCCATCCATCTCATTAAGTTGTAGATCTGATTGTGTATCATAGTCAATCAAAGGTTGAGCTTCAATTTTTAATTCTGAGTCCTCCTTGAAACTAAGCGATCTAATATGTTCTTTAAGTTCCAGTCTTGCTTCCAAGATTTTTTCTAATATAAATCCATAATTAATCTGTGAGTAGGATTCCATCATCTTTTTTTTTTTTTTAAAGAAGTTCAGCTTAAAAAATAGATTGCAGCGTTATAAAATATAAAATACAGACAGAGATATATTTCCAAAGAAAGATAGAGAAAAAATAAACCAATAGTCAGGTCCAGCACAGAGATAAAAACTGGCAGTCAGTTGTTATGTTGTAATCCAGTCTGGGCATCACGCCAAAATCAGGAAGTGGGAGTTCAAATGGAGCAAATTACATTGTATCAGCCCAAGTTTCTGGGCTTCATGCCAAGTCCCAGGATGCATTGTATCCAAAAGAATCTACATAAGTCCGCCCAGAGAGCAAAAAGGTTTTTAGGCAGTACTGTTCAGGAGGGGGGGGAGAAAAAAAGAACATTCCACCCCCTCCCTAAGGATTTTCACCTAAACTGAAGATAAACAAGCCAAAAGAGAAAGTCACAATAACCCGGATGCTCGAGTTCCAACTGCTTATGTAGACAAAATAAAATAGTAAAAAAAACAATAATTGTTTTTCCAAAGCCCGTTTTCCCCAGTAATCAAACGCTGCTTTCTCAAAATAGGGAAATAGTTTTTAAAGCTGTTAGCAGGGAAATAGGTAAATTAACAAGAGGGAAGGAAAGGTCTCACCCGGATCTTCCACGGTGATTCTTTTCGCTTAGATGTTGCTGTGACTTTCGGCTGGAGCAGCTGAGTGATCGGCCATGTTACTGGCCGATCTTTTCCCCGTCGGCCCAAAGGTGGTTTTCTCGGACCGCAGAGGGAGCCGCCGCTCCCTCCGCGATCAATGAGTGCCCTCCTCTACGGTGGTCGCCCCTACAGGGCGACTTTCGACCCTATCCAGGGTCTAGCGGCGGGGGGAAACCGGACGGCCAAGAGAACGAGTTCTCTGCACGTCCGCGGGCGCTGCGACCCTTTATTTTATTTTTTTATAATCACAGTGCTTAAAATATTTATCAGCAACATATTGTCTGGGTTTCAGTGTCTACTTTACTAATACATATTAAGTTCCTTTCTCTTTACCTCGTTTATCTAGCCAATTATAAAAAGTATTCCATGTTCTAAAATAAACTGAGTCTTCTTTCTCTTTCATTATCAATGTCAATCTATCCATTTCTGCACACTCTTAAGATTTTTTTGATTAACACTTCCTCCGCTGGTAATTCTTCATTTTTCCAATATTGAGCAAATACAATTCTTGTTGCAATTAATATATGTAAAATTAAGTAAATAATCACCTACAATTATACCTAACAAAAATAATTCTGGCTTAAACACTATATGTTTTTTCGTCATTTTCTCTAACCATGTATGTATTCTTAACCAAAATCTTTTAGCTTTAGAGCATGTCCACCAAAGATGGTAATAGTGCCTGTTTTTTGTTTACATTTCCAACAATTGTTCGATACATCTTTAAACATTTTTGCTAGTCTCACAGGTGTTAAATGCCATCTATAAAACATTTTATATAAATTTTCTTTGTATGCTACCGCTTTTGTTATTTTCAAATTTCTTTCCCAAAGATTTTGCCATTTTTCAAGTTCTATGTTATATCCAAAGTTCTTTGCCCATGTTATCATTGTTTCTTTGACTTGTTCCTCTTCCATCTTTAAGCTTAGGATATATTTATAAAGTTTCTTAATCAATTTTTCATCTGATGTCAGTAATATCTTATCAAATTATGTCTGTTCTTTATAGAACCCAGGTATTTTAACATCTTTTTCATATCTCGTTTGGATTTGCAAATATGGCCACCATGATAAATCTATATCCTGGTCTTCTAGTTCTTGTCTATGTTTTAATTTTCCTTCTTTATTCAAAATGTCTTTATAAGTCACAATTTTGTCATAGTTTATTAAGTTTGGGTGAACAAAAGCTTCCATTGTTGAAAGCCATCCAGGTATTTTCATATAGTTGTTCGCTTTTATTTTTTCCCATTCTAGAAGTGCGTTTCTAATGTAATGATGTTGAAAGTATCTGTGAATTTTATTTTTCCCGTGCCATAAAAAGGCATGCCATCCAAGTTGTAGGTCATGTCCCTCTAGGTATAATAATCTTCTATCTCTAAGGGTTATCCATTCTTTTAGCCATGTTAGAACGGCTGCTTGGTAATATAAACTCCAGTCTGGCAATCCAAATCCTCCATTTCTTTTGCTTCTTGAAGCATTTTCAATTTTATTCTAGCTTTTTTTCCTTGCCAAATAAATTTCAATATTGATTTGTTTAGTTCATCAAAGAAGTTTTTCCCCACTTTTATAGGTATGGTTTGAAACAAAAAAAGCATTTTTGGTAAAATATTCATCTTCACTGTTGCTATTCTCCCCAGCATTGAAAGTTGTATATTTTGCCATTTTTCTAAATCTAGTTTTATTTGTTTTAATAGTTTTACATAGTTATGGAAATTAAAGGACTGGAAATAAAAAATGAAAAATACAAATTACAAGCATTTGCAGATGATTTAGTTTTTATACTAGAAGAACCTCTTGAGACAAGCCTTAAGCTTATGAAAAAGATAGAAGAATTTGGAGAAGTGGCAGGTCTGAAAATAAACAGAGAAAAGACCAAAGTGTTAACTAAAAATCTTACAGAAAAACAAAAAAATCAGTTATCAGAAAAAACAGGTCTTCAAATAGTCAAAAAAGTTAAATACCTGGGAATCTTTCCATAGCAATATCCAAAACACAGAGCAAATTGCTCAGAGGCCTCATTTTCTCCTCATCTAGTGACAGAGAGAGAGAGAGAGAGAGACAACTTCTCAGTAAGGGAAGCAAAGTTTGTAACCATCATCAACAGAAAGCACCATCATCCAACATGGAATGTACAATCTTGGAGTTATCTGACAGAATATCAGAGCCATTTTAAAGTGTCTTAGCAGCAGTTAACATTTATTTAGAAAAGACAAGAAAAGATTCTTAATGCTGCTATTTTCCCTAAAACAACAATCATGTGAAGTTGATTGGCCCAAATGTAAGTATTATGAATTGAGATAGTAAGACACTTGAAGTCCCCCCCCCTCAGTTTGGAAATGAATTTAAGCCTCTGGCATTTCATATTATTCATTTAGTACCATGAAAAATAGCATTGTATTTGCTATTGGGGATAGGGAACTTTGTTCTCTAATGATAGATTCACCCTTATATGATCTCTCATAAAGGGACTATTGTGAGGTGTGAAAGATGAGGTCCACATATGAAGGTCCAATTAAAGTGACATATTGCTAATCATGCCTAAGCACAAGAATAGCCTGCTTGGGGTTAGATAAGGGCTAATGGAATTTAAGGGGACTTAGTTCGCTTGTGGCTACGTAGGGATTCTAGGCTGATCTCTCTTTTGACTCCACTCCCAGGTTTTGCCACTCCTTCTCCTACAAATATTATTTGATGGCCAGGTTTTATGCTTTCATGTAAAGAGGCTTGTTTATCCTTGTGTTAGGACATGTCTGGAGGGCTTTAACATTTTACTTGAAAAGAACAGAATGATTTTATTTATATGTCATGATAGATCAAAGAAAGAGAGGCCTATCCCCAACATTTGTCAGTTGGTGATACCTATTATCCAGGTGTGATATGAAATGCTTTTTCACAAATTTGAAGCCATACTACCATGACATTAGTGACATTTGCTGTATCCCTAAGAGGGAGCTCTATAAAGCTCCAGCATGGTCATTGGTTTGTTTTATTTGAAAGTATATTCTGTCTCTCTTAACAATAAGCTGCCACATGCTAGGAAATGTTTTACTCTCCCGTTAGTGTGAGGAAGAGCTGGTTACTTATTACTAAGATTCTCTGAAAAATCTTTAGTGCACTTGTGCTATGCTTCCCTGCTAAATATGAGCAGAGCTGTATGTTGCGATGTCCAAAGTATTAATCTCAGAAAAACAAAGAGGAATGTGTGCTATACAGTCGGGAATAAGGATTCAGTTCTGGGAAAGGTTCCCAACAAAATGTTCAGCTCTAAAACGTTGCAGCAAAGGTACTGCACAGATGCAGATTTCCATCTGTTCATTACACAGATCACTTGAAAAATCTCACTTACAGGTAAGGAACAACCTCTTTGGTTATTGTGTCCCTTTATACAGAGAGATTCTTCTTCATTAAATAAAGAAAAAGGAAGCTTATCCCAAAACAAGTGCTTGATTTAAGTTCATATCTGTGTTAAGGCTTGAAGTGAAAACTCTTGTTTACCTTTTCTTAGTGTATCAGCTACAGCAAGAAGCTCCACATCCTAGAAGAATTACCTGCACATCTGAGGTGGGTACCAAGATAATAAGATATTGCAGGCTCATTGCTGTGATAGTTACTACTTTTGTTTGTTTGTTTGTTTGCAGTCATAGTTCTACTAGATCTTACAAACATTAAATCCTTTTTCTCCCCATTTTTTCCCTGTACCCATTTTAATTTCCGCAATTCTTCATAGTAACACTATGTTGGTCATATTGTGAGAAATAGAAATAGTGATTGCCCAGTGTAATTTGGAAGAGTACCGGTGGTACCACAGCTAGATAAACCTGCCATCCTGGAGTACACGTAGTCCTTGACTTAACGACCATAATTGAGCCCAGCATTTCTGTTGCTAAGCGAAACATTTGTTAAGTGAATTTGCCCCATTTTACGACCTTGCTTGCCATAGTTGTTAAGTGAATCACACAGTTTGTTAAGTGAATCTGGTTTTCCCATTGATTTTGTTTATAAGAAGGTCGCAAAAGGGGATCACGTGACCCCAGGCAATTGCAGCCGTCATAAATACGAGTCAGTTGCCAAGCGTCTGAATTTTGATCACGTGACCATGGGGACGCTGCAACGGTGGTAAGTGTGAAAAATGGTCATAAGTCATTTTCTTCAGTGCCGTTGTAACTTTGAACAGTCACTAAATGAACTGTTGTAAGTCGAGGACTACCTGTACTAATATCAAAGAACACTCTCAATCTGATGCATAGCAGGATTGCTGTAAGAGAAGCAGCAAAAGTTCCTTCTTTTAAAAATCCTGACTGCTTGTTTTCAGAAACCAGCCCTTTTTTCTCTGATATCTTCAATATATATGGGAAAGTGAATAAGAATGATGCTTGTTATTGTGTGGGTTTTTTTAAAAAATTCTCATATAAGTATCTATTAATTTTGAGGGTTTTTTTGTTATGTTTGTTTAATTATTGTTAACTGCCCAGAGTCACTTGTTTGAGATGGGCAGCTTTGTACAATAAATGAATGAATGAATGAATGAATGAATGAATGAATGAATGAATGAATGAATGAATGAATGAATGAATGAAATATTTTTCCTCTCATCTCATTAGATCTAAATTTACTACAAAAACGTTAATTATAAATTTACTTGTGGTTTATGTCAACAGCTTCCTTTCCTTTTTAATATTATCACTTTACCTTTTGTCAGATGTCACACCTCAGTTTCGACCCACAAATCTGTTATATAGTAAGTAGCTGAATCAGAAAGTAACATCAATTTTAATTTTCAATATGTTACAGTGCAAGTTTGGACTTGTTATAATGCAGCTCCTATTCATATGAATAGGTATTCAAAATGATTAAAGTTTTAATTTTATTGCAATACCTCCACCATACACCCAAGAGAAGAGGAAATTAATCTTCAAAATGTGTTTGTCATTTTGACATGGCTTAAATACTGGGTGCAGAGTACTGTCATGGTTTTAATAGCTTATACCACTTAGATACCAAACAGGATTAATTTATTGAATTAAATAGGAGCTTCTTTGTGCAGTTCTTCCAAATACACCTTAAGCCTTTAGAATAAAGAATAAAACACAAGTAAATATGAAATAGCCCTGTGCTTTTAAAAAAAGCCCAGGTTGCTGCCAGCATTGCAAGTATTTCTTCCTATCCATAAAGATTAAAAGTGATTAGAACAAATTAGCAATAATAGTGGGTTCCGCAAGATACTAAGCTTCACATGTAACATACTATCTTGTTCACTCTCATTCTGAATTTAACACATTAATAATAGTTTAATAGGAATTCATCACAGTAACCCAGGTGGTTTGTATTCATTACTCTCAACTCAGGTTAGCAAACGTCTGGGCTTTCGTGTATATGATCTTAGCTGTATTTAGACTGACATGTACTCCTAGATGTTGGTTTCTGATTTCCTTATTTCAGAAGTTCTACTGAGAAGATGGTATTTGACTCCGGTCAGTTCACCAGGAATTACATCAATAGTCTGTTCAGATGGAACGAAGGAGGCAGATTCCATCTGTGAAATGAATGGCCGGTGGTCTGTGGACAGACCAATTCCTGGTCAGAAACACACCTGCAGGAATTATATCTGTGCACACTACTGCATAAACCAGGGGTCTTCAAACTTGGCCCTTTTATGACTTGTGGACTTCAACTCCCAGAATTCCTCAGCCAGTGTGCCTGGCTGAGGAATTCTGGGAGTTGAAGTCCACAAATTATAAAAGGGCCAAGTTTGAAGATCCCTGGCATAAATAGAAGCCAGATGATGTATGTCTTATGACCCGTTAGATCTTCAGTGACTAGGAATTGCAATAATCTTACGATCAGTTATGGTTGCTAAGGCCTCTGTCCATAACTAAAATGTGGTATCTTTAAAGATTTAACCAAGGAGAGAAAGAGAAATGTGGGAATGCAGCAAAACCTTTGATAATAGAGTTTGTGATGTTTTCATGGACCATAGAGATGGAATCAGAAGCTTTTTAATTAATATATGAATGTTTGCTTTTCTTCCCTTGTCTATCTGCCATTTTCTTTTGGAGTACCTTTGCTGTTATCCTGCATCTTTCAACATCAGTTTTACTTACCTTTTGTAGAGACTTTCTGTGAGATCATTTTCTTGGTGTCTTCTGAAGCTTCTTGTACATATCCTTCTGTCTCTTTTTTTAATCAATAGTTATAACAGACATCTAACATGGAAACATATAATAATTATTTGATTTTTGTTTTAAATGATAGAACTAATTTTAAAAATACATGAAGTTTGTAGTGGTGGAAGCTGATCACCATTTATAATATATCTCAGAGACACATTGTCAGCTGCACTGAAATTATAAAGTTGTTTTATGATGTTTTAACAGTGTGTGATATTTGCTGATACCTTGAAGTGAAATGAAACAAAATCAGTTCTTATTTGAGTATTTACCAGTGGATTTAATGTTCATTCCTATTGTAGTGTAAAGTACACTGAGGCGCCACTAGGTTGTGGACCTTGGATCGTAACAATGTCAACTATAGTTGTAGAAAAAGATACAAAAAGGATATCCAAAACATGTTAAGATGCAGTTTAGAGTAGCTTCAAAAACCAGGGCTTCATTTTATTTCTGATTCATGCACACTCAGTCCCCTAGGATTGAAGTCAGGAAAGCAATTAAATTCATGCTTATTCAGAAATTGGATTTGTGTATGCATTAATCTGGAAGGGCCTCTAAATGTTCTCCAAAGCAAAGCAAATTTTGAAAGATACCATTTGTTTTTGGCATGTAACCTCTAAATGTTAAATATTGGGGTGGTCTCATAAATAACAGTTCAGAATGCTTCCTGTTTTCTGCTTTTAAAACATCAGATTGTCACAAGTGAAGGAAATTTTGAAACAACAATATATACAGTATATATATATATATTCATTTATATTATACTTGTTGGAATATTTCAGGAGCTTTTGTGCTGTGGTACTAAATATTCTAATTTCATCCAAAAGTTCCCTGAAATGAGCTTTTATGTACAGTGTGTAAGACTAAAACCATATCCCAGTCTTTTTTACAAAGAACATTTGTAATACAAATCAACATCTAGAACATTTTGCATTAAATAATTTGCATTAAACTATACTCCAGGAAAGAAATAGAATTTGTATATGTACACTTGAATTTGACTGCCATTTAAAAAAAAAACAACTTTGCAACCCTGAATCATTCTGGGCAAAGATAAAATAATAAGCAGCTTTCTTCAATTTCTCTGACAAACATACTTGGCCTTTTGCTTTGCTTTTTCGACCTTTCGCCTGGCAATTAGCATTCTTCTTAGAGAGGGATGAGTTAGCACTGTCTTCTCAAAGAAATAAGATGATAAGATAAGATAAGATAAGATAAGATAAGATAAGATAAGATAAGATAAGATAAGATAAGATAAGATAACCTTTATTGTCATTTTTTTACTATGGGCACAACAGCACACATCAAAAATGAAATTTAGTTGCCCGCTCTCAAAGTGAAACACATACATGACACACACCTAAACATACTATGAACAACATATGTATAGACCCACATCCCTACATATACGTAGCAAATAAATATTAAATACTGTCCATCTTGAATATATAACGGAAGGAGGAAGCTTGAGAGTTCACAAGGTTAATGCTGTATGGAATGAAACTATGGCTGAATCTGGATGTTCTGCTACAGATACCACGAAGCCTCCTCCCAGAAGGTAACAAGGAAAACAGGTTGTGAAGAGGATGTGTAGTGTCCCAGAAAATCTTGCGGGCCCTGCTCAAGCAACGCTTCTGTGCTATGTCCTGGATGGGAGGGAGGGAACTGCCAATGATCTTTTCGGCCATTCTCACCACTCTCTGCACCGCCTTCCTGTCTGAAGCAGTGATGCCTCCAAACCAGACTGTGATGCTGTATGACAGGATGCTCTCGATTGTCCCCCTGTAGAAAGTGGTCAGGACAGGGGAAGGAAGATGTGCTTTTCTCATGCGACGCATAAAATGCAGGCGCTGCTGTGTTTGCTTCACCAGTTTCTCACTGTTGAGCGACCAAGTCAGCCTACTCGCTAGCTGCACACCCAGGAATTTGATGCTGGTAACCATCTCCACAGGTGAATCATTTATGCACAGAGAAGTGTGGCTGTGCCTGCCTTTTCTGAAATCAACAATGATCTTTTTGGTTTTTCCGGTATTTAAAACTAGGCTGTTTTCCTTACACCAGTTCACCAACCCCTCAACCTCCTTGCGGTAAGCTTCCACCTTGTCATCCTGAATAAGGCCCACTACTGTTGTATCATCTGCGAACTTCACAATATGGTTGGTGGCAAACCTAGCACAACAGTCATGGGTCAACAGGGTGAACAGCAGCGGACTTAAGATGCAGCCCTGAGGAGAACCTGTGCTCAAGAACATGGTATTAGAAGTATTTGTTCCAACTCGCACATATTGGGGCCTGTTGGTAAGAAAATCAAGAATCCAGTTGCACAAAGGAGTGTTTAAGCCTAAAAGGCCCAGTTTGTCTACTAGATGCTGGGGAATGATTGTGTTAAACGCTGAACTGAAGTCGACAAACAGCAAACGCACATGAGTATTTCTTTCCTCTAAGTGCTTCAGGCTCAGATGGAGAACGGAAGAAATAGCATCCTCTGTAGAGCGATTTGGTCGGTAGGCAAACTGAAGCGGGTCAAATGCTGGCGGGAGGCTAGATACAATAGTGTCCTTTATCAGCTTCTCAAAGCATTTCATGATGGTGGATGTCAGTGCAACCGGACGGTAATCATTGAGGCCTGTAATTGTGGACTTTTTTGGCACTGGCAAGATGATGGCCATCTTAAAACACGATGGGACCACTGCCTGCTGCAATCAGAGGTTGAAAATATCTTGAATAAAAAATTGAATAGTTCCACTGTGTAAATATATTGGACTAATAATTGAACCTAATTCGGGGGGGAAAACCCTGGCACCTTTTTATCCAGAATGAAATCTGTTAATGTGATGTTAGTTAGGGCTATGCAAAGCATTTGAAGCTGTGCTTCCCAAATGTCCAAGGTACCCCTCCTCCAGAAGGGTCTGTATGCCAAGTCATCTCTGCATTCACCTGCAGGGACAGCTGCTTCTCTGACAGGGAAGTGTTCACTGTGCATGCATACACACACATGCAAATGACCTGTTAAAACCCTCAGCACCGCTGTGGTACTTCCACTGAACGCTAACCTCAGAGAAACCCGTGTGCTGTTTCCAGTGCTGAGAATTCAGAAGGAACATTTGTTGGGCTAGGAGAGACAAGAAAAAAAATATGATTACATTTTTAGGGATTGAGTGTATGGCGTGACTGACTACAGAGCTGTGAGTAGAATTTAATCTCTGGCCTAAAATTTATTCCAGCTGAGAAGACCTATAAAAGATAAAACACTGTTGATAGGACACCAAATTCAGGGGTGAACTATATAATGGCTAGATCTTCACAAGTAGCTAAGGTATTTTTGAGAGAGACGGGCAGTTCAGAATGTGAAAAATAAATAAAAAACAAAATACATTTGTAAGTATATGCATATGCTGCTTCTTACTGCAGTTGTGACAGGAAATTCAGGACCCTCCAGATGTTGCTAAATAACAACCTCGATCAAGGATCAAGGCAATCGAGTCCAACCTTGCCAAACTAGGCCTCTCTCCAGCCTCAGTACTCAAATTGGACTACGACCAAGCAAAACAAACCTTGTGACAAAGGGTAGAGGACATCGAGAGGCAAGCAGACTTAGGGATAGCTCCGCTGTTTCTGTCTCCAGACTCTATTAGATATGTTGTTACTCTCGCAGGTTATCTTAGCCAATTGCACACCACCAGAAAGCATTTTCGCTCCCACTGTGCCATGCGCTTCCATCAGCCGTCCTATACAGCAAGTATAAAAAGATATCATTGACTGAAAGACTCTGCTCCTGTGGTTCAGGAGAGGACACATACTCCTTCGATGCTCTTTCTATAGAGATATTCGAAAAAACCATATCCTCCCAATGATCGATAGGTATCCTGGCCATTCTGACACTACTTATCTCCAATGGCTGCTTAAGGACGAACAGGCTGTAATGATGGCGCAGATGGCCAGATTCTGCGCAGCAGCACTGGGTATTTGTCAGAAACATAAATAAGATACATATTATTTTTAGATCTTTTTAATATTTTTTAAAAATTAATGTTATTATATGTGTTCTTATTCATCATTAGATCATGTTCAGTGCATTTTTATATATGTATATGTATGTAAGTAGCCTACAGTTGGATATTTTACTGCTTCTGGCCATATTGGCTGTAATAAACTATACCCAACCTCAATCGGAATAACTAATTGTGACTGATATAGGGAGACATAGTTCAACACTGTTCAGTGTCAATTTTGCCACCACTGCACTAAGTCTTTTTGTCTGTGGAGATTCTCAGTTATCCTGGTCATGGTTGTCCCAAAAGTGGCTTTTTAAAAAGCAATTGGACTTTGTTTTTCCTTGAAAATGTTTCACTTCTCATCCAAGAAGTGAAGCAAAACGTTTTCAAGGGAAAAACAAAGTCCAGTTGCCTTTTGAAAAAGTACCTTTGGGACTAAGCCTTTGCACACATTCATGTATACACACATGCATAGAGTTTCCTGTTCATCTGCTCGCTCTAGTGAGTTATTCCTCAGTGGAAGCATCTCAGGTCTGCCAAAGTCAGAGGACAATCCTGACCTATGTAGTTTACCTCTTCACGATGCTTTGTGAAGACCTCTTCAGACTGGTTTCCACTGTCAACAGTTCCCATGGCTTAATAGGTTTTAGCACCAATGTCTGGAGCATCATTTTCTTCAGAGAAGATACAGTGAACTTCTGAGAAAAATGGATTTGTTTTTGTTTTTAAATAGATTTTATCATTAGACACATTTCTCTCTCTCTCTACTTGCATCCATGTTTTATTCTTTATCAACACCATTTTGGTTCCGATTTAAATTTGATAGGCTGCACACTATGTGTTCAGTGTGCTTCTGAATGCCATATACTGCAGGGAGTGGGAGTGGGGGAATGGGGAAGGAAGGGAAAGGCTTCTTGCCTTTATGTCTTCCTTGGCTTTCAGAAGTTTATTTTCTTGTCCTTCAGAGGGAAAAAAAGAAGGTTGAACTAAGTTGTCATTTGATCTGTTTTAAAAAGCACCTTTTACATTCTTTGCTGTTTGGAATTAAATATAGTGACTGCATTCATATAACAGGACTTTTGCTAGGATTTTTTAAAATCATGATTTGATGAAAAAGCCATAAAGTCTTGGCTCATATCTGAGTTAAACCCTAATGTGGATTTATATGTTGGGTGAAACTTGGAGCAAAGAAGTCATGACTCGTAATGTTTCATGTGAACCAAAGGAGAGAAAGAGCTCTCTCTCTCTCTCTCTCTCTCTCTCTCTCTCTCTCTCTATCTCTCTCTCTATCTATCTATCTATCTATCTATCTATCTATCTATCTATCTATCTATCTATCTATCTATCTATCTATCTATCTATCTATCTATCTATCTATCTATCTATCTATCTATCTATCTATTAAAATGTATTTATACAATATATTAAAACATAAATGAAAACCAAACATTAAAATATATTGATATGTGGGGAGGGGGGAGTGGAGAGAGGTGGGGTTTGTTCTTACTCGATCAACCACCTCCACTACGCTGTTCCTCCATTGGGGCCCCAAGCCAACTCGTAGAGTCATGTCTTGAGGCCCCTATGAAAGGATAGGAGGGTTGGGGCACAACTATGTTACTAGTTTCATTTTTCCCCCATCTTGTTTCATCTATTGCCCTATCGTATCCCACCTGGATTGCATTATCATAGTTCATATTCACTGTGTTGGGGGTAGAATGTGGCTTCTGCAGAACTTTCTAAGCACAAATCAGATACGAAATTACTCTTTAATGAATAAAGTTGCAGCATCCAGTTTTATTCGAAGCTTTAATGAAATAGAAATTACCCTACATTTGTCTTTACAGTTTAAATTAATAGTGTTAAATGAAACAAGGATTATTAACATTAATGCTTGGAGAAATTCAGCAAATTTCCTAATATAGTAACAATTGGAGAAAATATAAAGTTAATTCTTTATCAAATCACATAATAAATAGAGCTGATTTTTAAAAAAATACCTATATACTCAAGTAAAATATTTCTTTCCTTTCTTTTTCAATAGGTGGAGAACAGACCTAAATACTATGGGCGGGAGTAAGTAATATGATTCTCTCAATTCTTTGTCTTGAACTGCAAAGCAAATATAAAAAAATATGCCCAATGGCTACTTTTTCTGTTCTTTCTTTCTTCCTTCCACTTGCTTATAATGTCTCAATTTATCTTATAGAGGCTATTCAGAGAGGGATGGGCTTATTTTGTAATTTATTTATGGTTTCAGCATAGGCAGTCTTGTTCAATCATCAGTAGCGCTCACAGGATAAAATGTTGACATATACAATCTCATTAATCAAATCAGATTTCTTTCCAGTCTGGCTGAAATGTTCTTGGACTTGGAACATTTTTTTCACTGAACCCATTTAATTGCCTCCATAAAAATGAATGTGCTATTTTTAAGAACAAAAGAGGGGGGGAAAGCTGTCATTTTTGTTGCTTTATATTAGAAAAGTATATAGCAAGCTTGTTTTCACACTTACTTCATACAGCAAGTTTGGAAGCAAGGCTTCAATTTTCCTATCACTCTGAAGTTAACACTTTTAATTTTTTTATTATTGAAATATAAGCAATCTAATATTTTTAGAAAAAATAATAGTTTGTGGTACTATATATAAATTGAATAACAAGTTAAATGTACATTGATGTTATTTATAATGCACTGCAGTTTTATATCTAACCTGTTATTGTAAAAAAGCTATATAGAAAATTGAAAAAAAGAAAAATTCTATACTGCCAGAAATAAATAATAGCCAAAGAAGGGAAAAGAAAACTTTTCATTTTTCTCTCTTTTCTAGTTTTTCTTTAAATTCTTGAGTTATCACAAGAAAGCAAGAACGCTCCTAATTTAGATATATTTTCAGCAATAAAAATCAATAATTTAAAAAATTAAGTTTCTTGAGTGAGAAAATGAATTAGCTCCTAGTTCCTCCAAAAACTTGTTTAGTATACTTTGTTCCTAACTTTTTTGTTTACTATATTTTTAACTCAAATCATTTATTTATCAGATTTATTTATATACTGCTCTTTTTTAAAAAAATGAACATATTTTGTGAATGCAATGAAATATTAATTACCGATCTTAAGCCAAAGTATATGTTGCATTTCTGTTTATTTTGTGGATGTTTTTATTGTTTTATTATTTTTTATTGTTTGTATTGCCCAGAGTCACTTAGTTGAGTTGGGCAGCTATAGAAAATGAATGAATGAATGAATGAATGAAGTCAAGGTGGCAAACCTACTTAATACTTCTTCTATTTTCCCACAACAACGCTGTGAGGTGGGTTGGGCTAAGAGAGAGTGACTGGCTCAGGATCACCCAGCTGGCTTTCATGCCTAAAGCTGGACCAGAAACTCCTGTTTCTAGGCCAGCACCTAGGAATTCTTGATTTTTGTATGTGCATTTTTCACATTTGCAACATGATATTCACTGCCAAGACATTTATAAAGTTGGAGAAATATGCTGTAAGATTAATTTGCTTTTATGAGTTAAATGGTATCAAACATAAATCAGAAGAAATTGTTCATGGATAAAACAAAACAAAAAACTTCTTTGTGTGAAAGAGGAACTATCTAAACCAGGGGTAGGCAACCTTGGCTCCTTTATGACTCGTGGACTTCAACTCCCAGAATTCCTGAGCCAGCCATGCTGGCTCAGGAATTCTGGGAGCTGAAGTCCACGAGTCATAAAAGAGCCAAGGTTGCCTACTCCTGATCTAAACTAAGGATCTGTGAAGCATTTGAAGGAGGTGCTTTACAATATGCAACAATACATGCAAAGTACTCCTTCTCAAATCATCAAAGCATCTGCATCTTTCACAAGACTCAAAGCTGTTTGGAGGACAGTCCTGAGTCTCTGCATGTATACACAACACTATTCATCTGCTGGGACTAAGAGCAAAGTGGCTCTGCCTCCCACATATGTGTAGAATCTGCTGAGGACAGCTTTTGAAGCAGCACGCGAGCCTTGCAAAAGATGCAGCTGCTTTAAGAATCCAAAGACAGGTGCTTCATTCGTGCCTCCTAAAGCACACATTCAGTTACTTCGCATATTGCTGGGGGAAAAAATATGTAAATTATGATACTGAGATGATATTTAGATTGAAAACTCGTCCTTAAGATCCATCCAGGGATTCTTAAACTTTCACTGTTGAGAAATATATGCAGCCGTGGTGTTGATGATGTTAATGTTGATGAGAATCATAGAGAAAATGGGCGAGTTTCTATAAATCAAGATGATCAGAAGTACCTGATCTAAAAACAGAATTTACTTAGTCTGTAGGGTGTGTTTTGTATAAACACTGAAAATAAACATGTTTTCAGGCTAAGTAGAGAAATTAACATGATTTTGAAAGGTTTTTTTTTGTGCATTTCTTTAAAAATCAAGTAAGATGTTTTTTTAGTGAAAAAAATAAGACTTTACTTTTTTTTCTGATATTTTTTCTTACAAAAACATTCTCTTGTGTTCTGCTGATATTGATAGACTTTGTTTTTCAGGTTTCATGGGATGATATCGAGAGAAGAAGCAGATCAATTATTGAGCATAGCAGAGGGAAGTTATCTTATTCGTGAAAGCCAACGACAACCTGGGACGTATACTTTGGCTTTAAGGTTGGTAATTAATATTTCATTTCTGCAGTATAAGAATATTTATGAATACATCTGCAGGGGATAAAATTAAAATTACTGCTTTCTAATTTTATTTATGGAACTTTTTGAAACAGGCAAGATTCAACCAATTCAGTTATTAATACTTAATTCTAAGGCATGTTTAAAGTGTTTTAAACTTAGTAGGCAGTTGAAACACTGGTGTATTAAAAAATAGTCAAGAGGTTAACTTACATCAAACTTTCCCAAGTTGGTGCTCTCCAGATGTGTTTGAGAAATATGAGAAGAGTCACCCAAACTTCTGGAAAGCATCTGTTTGGAAAGCTGCTTTAGATCTTCCTGTCATTTAAAAATAACAAAGAGAACTTAATGGCTGAAAAATGAATGTGTTAGTCTTCAAGGTGCTGCAAGATTCTTTGTTGTTTTTGCTGCAAAAGGCTAACATGGCTGCTACCCCTTTGAAAAAATCTTATTCAATTTCCTCCTCTAATGCTGCTGCTTTTTCTGCTCCTGTCTTTTATCTCTTAAGCTCATTTTGATGCAGGCACCCTTCTTTTTTCTTCTTGTATTTTCCAGTGAAGAATAATATGCATTAATAGTGCAGTCAAAATTAAAACAAAAATAGCACTGGCACTTTTTTTTAAAAGAGGAAAAATAAAAATTAGCTCAGTCCTTCTGTATTGGAAGTGTGTGTGTGTGTGTGTGTGTGTGTGTGTGTGTGTGTTGTGAGCATAATAACCTTTCAGTTGTCCTTGTGCACAATCTGCCAGGCAATATAGTATTTTTACTTCGTTGGCAATACCATACTATTTCTGACACCAAGAGCTGAAAGGGAGATCTGAAAGAAATTTCTATTTGCATTTATCTGAATTATGTTAAATTTTTCATGTGATTACCAATCCCTAATAAAGCAATGTTCCTAACTATTATAAAACATTTGCTCTCACTTGAGTGATCATAAGTAGGAAAACCATTTTAAACTTGTCAAGGGCAAGAACAGTGAAAGAATGGACAGAGTTGTGTTCCCCTACTTATTTGTCTATCCTGCCCTGTCCTACTTTCAAACTGGTCTCTGAGGATAAATTTGTTTCATGATTACTCTTGTTTGTTTTCCTGTCTTTCTAAGGTTGTGGGAAAAGGGTCTTCTCTAAAGAACCTTCTGAATTTCAGTTGTTTGTCCTGTTATCTTGTCACATTAGAAATCATTCAACACATAAATAAACTTATTGAGATTGATCTGGAGCCATGTCTACATGATAAAAGGTGAAGGACCAACTTGAAATATACAGGCAGTCTTCCATTAATGTATAGCAGGGGTGGGCAGTTATAGCCCGTTTACGACCTGTGGACTTCAATTCCCAGAATTTCTGAGCCAGCATGGAATTCTGGGAGTTGAAGTCCACAGGTCATAAACGGGCCATAGTTGCCCACCCTTGCTGTATTGTGATTACTCAGAGTAATCACAATAGTGTTGAAAAAGTAACTTTAAAGCCAGTCCTAGTACTTATGACGATTGCAGCGTCCCCACAGTCACATGTTTGCGATTCTGGTGCTTTGCAACCAGCAGACATTGCAACTGTTGCAGTGTCCCACCATTACATGATCACCTTTTCTGCACCTCATAGCTGACTTCCCACAAGCAGAATCAATGGAGAAGCTGGCAGTAAAATTATGAGTTCTGGTCACATGGTGTCTCTCTTAATGACTATGGCTCATTCATTTAATGACCATGGCAGAAGTAAGGTTGTAAATCTGTCGCAATCTAATATCTTGCCAATCCCAGTTGCGATTATTAAGTGCAAAACTGAAAATTATGTCTATTTGCTGCCTTTAATTTTCTCCAAGACATTCTGGATCTCTGTTAGGAAAAAAATAAATGTGATTCATTTTGGAAAGGTCTATGTATAGGAGAGCTTAGTGCTGGATAAGACTTGCTAGCCAAGTCTTCTCATTCCTGTTAAAGATCAGTCATTCCCGAACGGATTCCTTAGAAATTGAAAGGCTGCTCTATGACAAGTAGGCAATCATTTTCCCCAAGGGCTGCCTGCTTTCAAATTCAGGGCATTAGTTATATAAGTAGATAGGCAGGCACACATTTCTCTCTTACTTTTACTCAAACAAACAAAGAAGGACGCACACTCATATATTAATATTTTACGATACATAACTGCCTTGGGCTCAGTATGGATTTGATGAGAACAGCTCTTCTGGATTTTCTCAAGAAGGAAGGATCATCTGCACATCACTTTGCTAGCTAGTTGTGAAACATGACTAATTTCAAGCATGTGTATATTATTTATTGTGTACAAATAAGCAATTGGCTTCACCAGTAGTCCATGACTTCTGCCCACTATTGGAACCAGAATTTCCCTTAATAAGCAAGGCAGTTTATTAATGAATTGTGCCACATTTTATGACCTTTACCATGGTTGTTAAGCAAATATTGACTTTGCTTGTCGGAAGCCAGCTGGGAAAGTTGAAAATGGTGATCACAAGGCCCCAGGATGCTGGAACCTTCGTAAATACATGCCAATCATGTCAATGTCAATCACGTGACTGTGGGGATGCCTCAACGGTCATAAATGTGAGGACCGGTCATAAGTCACTTTTTCAATGCCTTGTCACTTCAAACAGTCATTCAATGAATGTTTGTAAGTCAAGGACTACCTGTAACATGATTAGATTATACAGGCAACAGAGATCAGATTGGCTCTACCCTGTTGGCCTTCCATAAGACCTTAAAAACCTGAGCCTGAGGGTCAGGAGGTGGAGTTGAGCCATACATTGGTTATTTTGTCACTAAAGGATGTTTTTACCTCAGCTGCTGTTTTATGTGGGGGAGGGGGTTGCTTTGTGGGGGAGCTTTCTCTAGCTGCCTAGAGTCCTTAATTTGAGATATACAGCCATATAACCTGACCCAAATAAATAACAATTTGCTTTATCAAATGTGGGCCATTTTACTTGCCATCAATTTACTTCCTGTGGTTGAAGAACGAAACTCTTGTATTCTTGCAGCCGATGGGCTTACCTACACTGACTAAGTGGCTACTATTCTTTCATTTTTATCTTTCTTATATGCATTAGTGAATTACAAATAGTTTTGATCTTTGAGCAACACTCTTCAGCAGCTGGAATGTCCATCTTTTCAAATGCGTTTTTCCCTCCCAATAGGAAGGAAACAGAAAGCATCTGCTTTCTTTCAGTGTGGAGCACTTCACTTCCACCACTTCCCTACTTCATTCTCTTTATCCTGGAATCTTATGTTTCCTTTCCTTCCTTCATAAGACTGTGCCATTAAATTATTTTACTAATAATATTGGGAATAGTATTAATAAAATGTACTTGAAAGTGGTGAAACCTGGCAATGCAATCTTTTCATTTCTTATAGTTTAAATAATTTGTAGCAACAGGAACATGTTACGGTACTAGGCATTTAGACTGTAATGCTATGTGAAAATATGTGTATGTAATGTGAATATATGAATATATATTGTGTTCACCTACTCTTATAAATATGTCTATTATATTTTGATATAAGCAGGCAGACATCTGTAGTACTGTTCTTTGTTTATCCTACTGAATCCCAAACTTGCTTTTGCCCTTATTTCATAAACCAGTCAAATGTAGGCCAACTTCATCATAACTTCAGCTCCAGTGGCTTTTGAGTCTTTCAGATTTGCTAGTAATATTTTTAGTGTTGTTTAAGACTGAATTTTGAACTACTGTTTTATGAAGAGTACGTTTTTATGTATTTTAGTTCAGAACTGTCAAGCTTTGTGAAGAACTCGAGTAAAAATGCTTAAATTAATTCAAGTTTCTACCTATAAAGCCAGTGCTGATTTTAGTTCTATGTACATAAGGCAGCACATCATCCTCTTTATCCCCAGCCTGTTTTTTAATATTACATCTTTGTGCTCAGCCCATAGATTAAGTGCTTATTCCACTCCCATAACCAGTAGTTTCGAAATGCCAGCATAGTGTTCTAAGTTATTTATTTTGAGAGATGGATTTTAGTGACTAGTGTGAGGTAGCTTTCATGAACAGTAGTTTTTGGTAATAATAAAGTAGTTTCCCATTTCGGTTTTATGTGCTTTGATATTACAGCAGTGCTGTGTTAAAATATGTACTGTATGTCCAAGCATCTGAGTTTAAGTAGATCAGATGGATATAGTGACCATTTGAAAATAACCAAAGAGAATCCAAATAGACTAGATGATCTCCAAGGTCCCTTCCAACTTTATTATTATTATTATTATCCACTTGTAGTTGAAAGAAAAATAAGGTTGTGTTTCAAATAACAGATTTTATTAGACTAGGTGAGCAAATCTAGTAAGCCTCTTTTGTAGAGAATAGGGTCAGCAAACATGAATATTTGCTGCACAGAGCATAGAACTCAACATTGCTATAACAGGCTGGATTCAAAGTGAACATAATTTTTATGAGATCAGATTTCTCCCCCCCCCCCAATGATAATAGAACCAGGGAGGAGTAAAGTATTTTTTTTAGCTTTTAAAAAGAACACATGTATTATTAAATATTAATATTAAATAAGACTATTGCAGGTTAGTGACTGCATCCCAGAAGCAAGATTTAATAAAAGGAGTTTTTTTTTTAAGAAAAAAGAAAATGTAGCCCAAACATGTTATTGCACAGGTATCCATGCTAGAAGTGAGAATAAAGGTATAAGAGAATACATTTTATGTAAATCAGAAATTCCTTACAGCTAAAAGGGACAGGAAATTTCTAATTAATTCCAGAGGGTATTAAATCTGCCTTTAAAGTCAACTAAACAGTAGGGCCTGCTTAATGCCAAGGCCTATAACAGATGATAACAACAATAGCACATCATCTCCAGTGTCAATTTTGTGGTTGGAAACTTGTTTAATTAGGGAGAAGATAAAAAGGAAAGCCAAGAGAAATAGAAGTGGGAGGCATTGAAGGGCAGCAGCACTCTCTGTTCTTTGGAGATGATGGCTGCTGCTGCTGCTGCCACCACTTCAACTCAACAGTGTTTAGCTGGTTACCATGGTTGCTTTCCCTTCAAGGCCTACGGTTGCATTACAGGAGGGGGTAAAAAAGCACTGCAATGTGACATGGGAAAGCTCACTTGATTGGAAACTTCATTTGAATTTTTTAATATAAGGAGTGCCGTGACACTCAAGACTTATTTGTAAAGAGATTAAAGGCAAGGTGCTTTTATGCTGATTAATTTTTGCTGCAAATGATTCCTCTCAGCTGTTCCCCAAGTGACACGGAATATTAGCAAACAGTAACTGCTGAGGATAATGATGCAGAGATAGGCTACTGCGGAGTTAAGTAACAGGGCTTGGGCTGGGGAAGAATCCTTTCACGTGAAGAGTCTTAACTATGTCCTTACAAGGCCATGAAAGAAAGGCAGAAGTGCCGATACGGATTTGCTAGAGAGCTGGAGAAATGAGTCCAGGAAAATAACTGAAGGGAGAGGGAATAGAGATTATAAAAAGGAAGCTTTGGTTTGAAGGCCATCAAAGAAGTAAACTCTTTTGAGCTCTATGATTTGGGCTGAGGGAGGGAGTGAAGGTAGGGGAACATAACATAAAGATGCAACAGCCATGAACAGAAGTGGCTGTTTGCTGGGGGGGAGGAATAGGAGAATATTGATCTTTGGGCCTGGATAATAAAATAGGAATCCTAAAACATGGATTAGGATTTAGGAATCCTAAATCCTAATCCATATCAAAATATATTTGATATGAAAGATCAAATATATTTTCCTAAAGCAGCTACTGCTTAATCTAGGAAGATTACAGGCAACAGTGTTTGGCCATAGTAGTCCAAGAAAATCTATTGATATTTCTAATTTATGTGTCATGTAAAAAAACACGAAAGTCAGAATTATATATCCAGGCCTAAATTCTTTCTCCCAACTGCATTTGGTAGTTGGATGATGTAAAATTCAGAAATAAAAGAATGGCCCTCTGGATGTATTTCAACGTTGTATTTCAACAATGTTTTTTCTCACAATATCCAATCCATTCTTCCTTAAGAACTCACACGAATATATTTCCCCACTTATTTCTTGGGGGCTTCATAAAGCCATAAGTGGTCTACTATGTAAGTTAAATTGTATTTTTTTTTCTGAAGGGAACCCAGGAGATTGAGGGTTTATAACTGTAATTTGGTAGGAAAGAACTTGACATATGTCTTGGATTGTTATTGCTGCAGTGTCCCATTTGTGTTATATCTTTGGCATATCCCTTACAATCTTCTATTTTGGATTCCAATTTGACATATTTCAACCCTCTTTAAAAAAAATACAGACATCTTCCTTGTATGCAGGAGAGGCTGATGGCTCTTATTGCTCATATGGTAAGAACTAACGCTGTAGCTGATAGCTGCTATTGCTGATAGGGTAACCCTTCTTGCCTGATGTTCTCAGAGGTTATTCTATGTCCTCATCCCACATGGTTAGAATTTCTTTCTCTTTTCTCTCAATTTTCTCTGATCTTTTTCCTCTACGAGATAGCAGAGGCGTAAGATTGTATGCTGAGGACTTAAAACATGTCAGATGTACATTGTTCTATGCCAGCACAATACTTCACTAATGAACTGCATAACAAATTCAATATGTAATAAAATTATATTTTGAAATACTTAATACTTTTTAGGGTGCATTTCCTTATAAAAGTGCAAATTTGTGGCAGTCCCAGATTTGCTGCTGTGTAATCTACGAAAAGGCTTTTGAAAGTTCTGTGTGCCTTCGTTCTGCAAAATAGAGCTTTAATACAATAGCTAGTGTGTTAGCCTGCTTTTGTAAAGATTTTCTAAAGTTAATGAAGAATGAATTACCTGTCTATCTCCCTCTGACTACAGTCTTTTTTTCTTCATATGTGATTCTTGCTACATTCGTGTTCTTCTTTCCATTGCTGCTGACTCCCACTTCAGTCTGTCATTTATTATAATTTCTGCCTTGTTTTGGCCAGAACTCCTACATCATCTTTTGCTGTTGTGTTAGCAACATATTTCCACCTGCCCCCACATCTTAGCAATTACTAGCAAGAGATTCAGAGGCTGAATAATATATTTCAGCAAGGCTCAATCCTGCTGAGTTTTTTTTCTTGTTTGGAGAAAAGGGAATATTTCAGAGAAGAAAAGGGCCTCAATCTCTATCTCAGTAAGCATTTAGTAAGCATTTTAACAGTCTTTCCCTTCCTGTTCCTCTCTAGATCTGCCGGGACCATTTTATGAATGTGTATTTAAGGTTTTTTTTTTCTTTTGTTCTATATAGGGCAGGCCACCTGGCTTTCTTACAAATGCCCATAACATTTAGGACATACTTTATCCAGTTATCCATTCCAGCGAAACAAGTATCTATCTGTCCACTTCAACTGAAGTCAAGAGAATTGTATAGCTCAGAGAAAGCACAAATGGCGGGGTTGCTATGAGGTTTTGGCAACATCAGTTGCCTCTAGTAAAGTATTCTTGCCAGGAAATACTGTAGTTAGTACCCACAAATGAAAAGAATTGGACTGTAAGGCACCAAGGGACTCAAAGAATACCCGGCAACAGAGCCCCAGCTTTGCTTTCTGCCTGCTAAGGAAGCTCTCAAGCATAAGGATCTATTGGCTTGATACTTGCTTTGCAGCTGTGACTTAATACAATGGAAGATTGGGCAGAACACATCAAAGCTGAGACAGGTCATGTGATTAGGACTACCTACAGGAAAGTGCCTGCCATCATATACCTGTGAGCTCAGGCTTGGTTCTTCAGCCTAGTTAGTTAAGTTATTGCAAGAGTAGCTATACAGAATTTTGTGATATCCTTCACTCTGTTCTTCTCCCCTAGGTTGCCAACCTTTGGAACTTATCCAGTGGTGGGATTCAAATACCTGAACATCCGGTTCTCTGCATGGATGCAGGCCTGGGCCTCCAAGGCCTAGAATGGACTTCCGGAAGTGACATCCATGCACTTCCTGTGGGCCGTTCTAGGCCTGGGAGACCTCCTCCAGGCCTCCAAGGCCTAGAACAGACTTCCGGAAGTGACATCAACGCACTTTCGGTGGGCCGTTCTAGGTCTGGGAGACCTCCTCCAGGCCTCCGAGGCCTAGAACAGACTTCCAGAAGCAGCATGGGTTCAGCCAGTTCTCCGAACTCAACAAACCGGTGCGAACCGGCTGAATCCCACCACTGAACTTATCTATTTTACTCATCTACAAGTCTAAGTTGGTCTAGGCACTTGCTTCTTGCTCTTCCAACTGACTATGAGACCTTGAGGTGGCACTAATTGATATTGCAAAATGATTATTTTTAGTAGGAGCAGCTTTATAGTGTTCTATTGTTCCATTTCTCTGTACCAAGTAAGGATTCAGGGTATGGATAGCAGAAATTTTAAATCTAGAATTCATTTACAGCTAGCAAAAAAAGGAGCCCACATTTTTCACATATATGTCCTTCAGATTTTCAGTAGAATTTCTTTGCTTTTGTTTTGTGCTTTGAGTATAATTAATAATTATCAGATATCTAATAAATGCCATTCAAATGAAATGTCTTACTTTACATTAATGAACATAATAAGACAGTTTTCTGATATATTGCTTTCTTTTATTCCTCCCACTTTATTCTTCCCAAATGCTTTCTTACAATTTGTAAGGGAAGCATTTAATTAAAAAAATTAACACTGTACTCAGCCACTAATGTATGAAAGAGTAGAGAAACTTGTCCTGATATGCACTTTGATTATCAGTATTAAAAGTCTATCAAGGGATAAAAGTAAGGTCTCTTGGTCCAGAAGAAGCAGCAACTGCTAACATTTCTGTTGTTGTTTTTGGCCAAAAGAACCAAATAAATTGCTGATTGTAGTGCTAGCTCAGAAAATAAAACTGAAGAGTTATCATAAAAATACCACAGTTTCTGTGCAATGAATCTTTTTGTTTTTTCCCATTAACTATTTTTCTTCAATATAATGTAAAATGTGGGAAAATTGGAATACATAACTGTTTCATTATCATGTTGTTTTATTCTGTCTTCAATTTTAGTTTTTACCAGATTGTCAAACTGACAAATCAACGAATTAGTTTCTTAAAGTTTATAATTCTGTTTGTGATCAACTGAAAGTAAACTAGTATATAAATTACTGTCTAAATTATACTTTTATATAAAATAGACATGCAGAACAAGATAATTATACCAGTAAACCGAAGCATACAAAATGCAGCTTATATTTATATGCTATATAAAATAGCAAAGTGAACTTAAATCTGGAAAGGATGTATACTTATAAGTACTTCATGTGTTTCTATTTATCCTACAACTTTCTTTTTTTTTTTTTTCAAAGAAAAATCAGAAAAGGTTCTCCTGCTCCTCACCCATGGCTTTAAGATCTCCCAAAATATTTATATGTCCGTACCTCTCATTTAAAATATCTAACAGTATTTAAAAATTAATACATGAAAACTTATGCCTCATGTCACAAATCATTATATGCACATGTAGAAGAAAAAGTAGTTTTGGAAACAGCTCAACAATTAAGGTCATACACAGAAAACTACTCAGTAGCATATGTATCTTATGGGCCTCCTGCAGAATCAGAAGAAATTATTGTGAGATATCAGTGAGAACCGGTTTGGTGTATGGTGAAGGCATCAAACTAGAAACAGGGAGACTATGAGTTTTAATCCCACCTTACGCACAAAGCCAATCACTCTCTCTCAACCTTAGGAAGGAAGCAGTGGCAAACCACTTTTGAAATACCTCGCCAAGAAAACTGCAAGGACTTGTCCATGCAGTTTCTGAAAAGCAGGCCAGTTTGAACAGATAAGGTAAAAAATCAGTCACTACCCCAGCCAGGTGCAAATTTCAAAATTTAGAGATTTCAAAATTCACAAAATTCCTTTGAATTGAACTAGAACTCTAGAACTCTTTCATTAGTCAAATTCACCCCTTGCTAGTGGATTCTCTCTCACACTGCAATTGGTTGGCAGAATCCAGGGGAAATTGAAATCCTGCCATGTCCCCCTTTTGCTCTGGGTGTTGCAGGGTATGCTTATACAATATTTATAAGTCACAGAATGAATCCTTTCTTGAACTGTGTTTAGTAGGAATTCTTGAGAAGACCAATAGTTCAGGATAGGATGGGCAGACCCTGCTTCCATCGAGACTAATTGAATACTGACTGAATTTCATATTGAAACAAACGTGAAACAAAAAGTTAACGTGAAAATAAAAATGAGATTATTCTAAAATAATTTTCAAATTATTCTAGTTAATTGGGCATATTCTGAAGGAATTTGAATTTTAAAAAAGGCAAATTACAACACATTCATTTGCAAGGCAGCAGAATCTCCAGACTAATGGAGAAGGCAGGCTTTTGCCTTTGCTGGAAGAGCCAAGTCTGTTTAGCAGCTCAGTTTCCCTTCAACACCTTCATAGTTCACATAGTTTATGTGAGGTGGTACTTAAAAGTCTTATGAACCCTTTTTGGATCATTTTCCTCGGTACATGAATGAATAATGTTGTTTGATGTATTTGTTTCACTGGGTTCTCTTCATCTAGTTGTAGGACTTGAGTGGAAAGCATTATGCTTTAGGTCATTTGCAGAAGTATTGAAAATTCAAAAGAGTTCACAAACTTTTAACCACCAATGTTGGTGGTTAAATGTTTGGGGGCAGGTAATAAACATAACTGAAAACAGATTATTGAAAAACAAGAGTTTAATTTTAAATTTTAAATCTAGTGTAATATATTAGTAATTAGAACAGTTGATAAAGACATTCTATAGTTCATTTAGATCTTCACATTTGATGGATGGATGGTTGGGTTGTACATTATGCAAGTCTCTACAAAAATAAGAAAACAATCAACATCTAAAGCATAGCTTTTATTTCTACCTTGATTCATTTTGGAGCATGCAAAAATACATAGCATTCAAACAGATTGTCCTTGACATGCGATGGGACAGTAAATTTAATAACTTGTTCAACTAATAAAGACACACCAATTTCTTTTAAAATGGAGTGGGGTGGGTAAGGGAACAAGGGAATATTTTAAATTAACATGCACCTGCTTTTGCAATTGGTTCCTGGCCTGATTTTTGCATTATTCCCTGTGGTAGATTAATATTTGATTACAAAGTTGAAGACCTTCAGATGTGATCATCCCTGTTTTGCAAATAGTTGAGTATCAAAATTACTTTGCTTTAAAATCTGTATAAAATAGATGAAAACAGATGTTGTGTTCCTTGATTAATAATCAGATTTTATTAGATATTTCAAGAGCTATAAAAAAGAGGAAATTACTCCATCCTAATGTTGCTGGAGTAATGACATCATGAATTGAACTGAGAGTGAATGAATCTGGAAAGGTTGCACGAATTTAGAGAATGTAGAGGTCATACATTAACATTCCATTCTTATGTTGTTGGAAATGTTACAATGTAAAAAGAATGCTATTTTAGCCATTTTTGAAAATTTGAATTCTAATTATACATATTCTGTCGATTTTTGTATGTCATATAATCCATGTTCTTGGTGTGCGCCCCAATTAATCATAGAATGCATTCCCAGCCCTCTGGATGCACCAGTATTAAAATGAGCAATAGTAAATCTTCCTCTTGTTGAAGGCACAACAAGTAACTATTCGGTATCTGTACATGGGGCAGCCAGAGAGGGTAAATTATTTCTGAGCCTGACTAAGCCATTCTATTGATAGGTTGCTTGAAGTTTTGAGCTCTTTTTCATTAATAAAGAGACTGGACATAATAGAGACTGGACATCCACCTGTCTGAGACGATATAGGTTCTCCTGCTCGAGCAGGGGGTTGGACTAGAAGACCTCCAAGGTTCCTTCCAGCTTCTATTCTATTCTATTCTATTCTATTCTATTCTATTCTATTCTATTCTATTCTATTCTATTCTATTCTATTCTTTATTCCAGACCATAAAATTTCATCTTTTGAATGCCCCCCTCCCTGTGTGTGTGTGTGTGTGTAAAGTTTCAGATGTAATTATTATGAAATATTGGTGGGGGGAATACCTTAAGGTTCCTACTTCTCCAGTCTTTGTGGCCTTTAGTGATACAAGTTACAGCCATATTCTACAGAAACAAAAATCTTGCAGGAGAAATATGAAGTACTTCCTCTTTCTTATTCTCATCCTATGGCCAATTTTCCTCCCAGTTGAAATCACTGGTGGGAAGAGATTGTAACATTTCATTTCTGTTCTTCTGGCAGGCTTACTCTGCTGTCATTTCATCCTACACTCTGCTTACTTCCATTGGAATAAAAAGAAATTTGGCAATCAGATTGTTTCTAAAGAAATGACCTTTGAAAATCCTTTTAAGTCCCACTACTTGATCAGAAACTCAAGATGCAAGGACTCAATTCGTCTTTTTTTTAAAGCCAGAATGCCATTTTCCAGCCAGAATGCCATTTTCCAGCTTATGGACTGTAGTACATTCTTTTGATCAGCTATAAAAGCCAGACAGCAATTGAAAGCAATTTTTAATACAGCTATTTATTTTAGCTTGCAAATAAACACACAAGGTGTTCATTGAAAATGTCTTGCAGACAATGTCAAGGTCTTTGATATGTTTCTGCGATGGTATTTTTAATAATCCTTATTATATAAAGTATATACAATTATATATACTTATGTTCTTGTTTAATAAACAGAACTGTCACAATGGTTCTACATTTCTTAAATGACATAATAAGATTTCCAAATGTGGAATAATTATATTTCTTGGTGGCAAAAACCCCTTTCTTAAATCAGGTAAAATATGATGAAAGCTGTTATTATTTAGTATTAATCATGGTAAAAATTTGTCAATAACAGTTAATAGCAATATATATTTTATAGTACATTTAATACACTTATATTTACATATGTGTGTATTTACCAGAAATTCTAATCCATTGAATAAATCTCTAATGTAAACTAATAGTGGATCAGTGGGTGGGAACATCAACTGAGAGAAATTGGGGAGCTAATGCAAACTATTTTATTATTTTATTGTATTTTATTCAACCAGGACACTGCCAAACTCTGGGTGGCTCATAGCCTAAAGACAAATATACAAAAGTGTTTGCAATAGTGGCAAATATCTGTAGCTGGGTGTAGGATGAGGGTGAAAGTTCGTCCTCCGAGCTTATGGGTTAGTTTCAGCTCCGCTGAAGATGTTACCTAGCCTGGTAACGAGACGTTCGGAAACCAACCCACAAGCTCGGAGGACGAACCTTCGCCCTCAAACAAAAGTATATTGATATAACCAATATGGACAGCAAAACAAATATGCCATACACCTACAAGAGGCTCCAAACACCATAGCCCAGGGGTAGGCAACCTTGGCTCTTTTATGACTCGTGGACTTCAACTCCCAGAATTCCTGACTCAACAGCTGACTCAATCAGCTGTTATTAGCTGACTCAGGAATTCTGGGAGTTGAAGTCCACGAGTCATAAAAGAGCCAAGGTTGCCTACCCCTGCCATAGACCAATACTTGAATGCCATGTCTGCCATATGTCTTTTCCAATAGATTAATGGTTTGACATAGTTTATTTCACCAAATACATTTTTATCATCTTAAAAAACTAAATCATTAATCTGAAGATCACAGCTAATTTGTGTGCCTATCTTTTTCTCTATTTTTTTTTTTTTAAAAGTCTTCATTATTTTTTAAGGAGAAATATAAGCCATCTATCTCCTCAATATATTTTCAGTGAAAATATGCAACTCTTTGATTTGAGTTGATGAACTAATGAAAACATAGGGGCACATATACACTGATATACACAGAGCTAATTAATGAACATTATACCTTTCTGGAAATTGGTATTTGATTTAGGAAATAGAAATATTATTAGCATTATTTAATAATAGTGTTGTACATACTATTTATATGCAACTTGAAATCTGATGCTCAAAACTTCACTTGCAACATTTCTGATATACTATATGCCCCGGATAGGCTGAAGGCGCTCTTATTCTTTACAATCTTCCAATACAATAAGCCAGATCAAAGGTAAATTATTTGGGGGAGAGATCTCCAATTTCTCTGCTGTATTTGCAAAACACTTTTTTAAAAGCTTCCATATTAGTAGATAAAAGAGCAGGAATTATAGTTTGGAATTTGAATGGCATACAGAACAAATACTTTGGAGAAGAAACAATCTTTTCACTAAATATATATGTGTATGCATAGGCTTGTGTTGGAGTCAGATACTATCATATAATTGTCAGTTGAGAGTGCTTTTTCCTTCTCTGATTTTATTCTTCAGCAGTGAAAGTTCTTGCTTAATAGTGCTTCAAATCTGCCACATTCAGAACATTGTTACAATCTTTTTATACAATGTTAAAAAAAATATGAAAATAAATGTTAAATGTTGCAAGGTAAGAAGTATTATCATGCTCATTGACCACAGATTATTCCAGTTAAGGTGATAAAAGTAACAAGAATACCATGGCGGTATTATTCTTATGAAATTGATCAGGAAACTTGTGGTTAATAAGTATCCCCAACCCCTGCTATTAATCCTCTTAACAAGGCAACAACATCACCTGTATCAACAGCTGATAAATTATTCATTCAGGACTTGAGATGTTGGCAAAATTTACTGAGCTCAGGCTTGGAAATCAGCTTGAAAGCCTAAATCAGGGGTCTTCAAACTTGGCCCTTTTATGACTTGTGGACTTAAAACTCCCAGAATTCCTCAGCCAGGCACGCTGGCTGAGGAATTCTGGGAGTTGAAGTCCACAAGTCATAAAAGGGCCAAGTTTGAAGACCCCTGGCCTAAATCATATTTGCCTTAGTATTACAGACATCTCGGCTTCTTCTGAACTACAAATGAAAATCTGAGTAAGATTTCCTCCTGATAGTATTACAAAAGCATATTATGTTCAAGTGGAGAGATTTCTTCAATAAGCTTACATAGGCCTAGAGACTACCCCTTGAACTGTCTGTTACAGCATGTTTCTTGTTGCTTTTGAACACACTACCAGAACTCAACCCCATTTATATGACCTTTTATTACAAAAAAACAACAGAAATATAGCTCTACATATAATTTTAGCAGTAATATTTTGCAACAGAGAAATTTCTATTATGGTAACTTTTATTGAAAAGCAAAATACATTTTTTTTTAAAAGTGTACATCAATTTCTCTTCCAGATCATTAAGTAACAAATCATGTCTTTTCAGAACCAAACATCTCTTTGACTTTAGGTCCATGATTTTAATGAGGCTCTGATTTGGGCAAAGTAGAAGCTGATGATTGAAGCTAATGAACTAACCATTTTGTATCCTGCATGCAAAAACCATAGAGAGAATGTACTAGCTTTAGGGTTTTTTTTTTAAGAAAACAACGTACCCAAAGTTGTCTATTTTTAATGTATATATTATTGTTCTGTTCCGTTGAGGCAGATTTGGAAATCAAACTAGAAACTTCAGACTCTACTATGATGGAAAACACTTTGTTGGAGAGAAACGTTTTGAGTCTATTCACGACCTGGTGACAGATGGATTGATCACCCTTTATATTGAAACCAAGGCAGCAGAATACATTGCCAAGATGACCATAAATCCAATTTATGAACACATAGGATATACAACTTTAAACAGAGAGCCAGCAAACAAGAAGCATCCTGTGGCTATGAGAGATATGGTTGATGGCAAAGATTCTGCAGGGGACAATGACATAGTAGAAAAAAGAGTAAGTAATTCACTTAAAGTTATACTTTTCCAAGTCTTAAAAATATTTCATCATTTAATTCATCTGCCTTGAAAGACAGTAAATTCTCCTGCAGGTTACTGAGGATGAAAGATATACATATGTAATCAGATGATAAATAGAATGAAAAAAAATCGTTCATTCTGACTGCTGCTTTTTTTAATCACAAAAGCTACATTTTCCTTATTCTCCCCCCCCCTTGCTTTTACTGTTTTATTAAAAGCATAAGATATTGATGGAAACTGACTTTAATAACATTATTTATTAAAAGTAGTAGAGGTAAAGGAGTCCATATCATGAATAAAACTAATACTACTATTAGTTTGCTATCCAAGAACAGTGGATCCAATAGGAGGCTATTAGAAAATAATTTTTAGAAGCAAAACACAAGTACAGGTAGGTTTTGACTTATAACCATAATAGAGTCTGCTCATTACAGTAGTGAGTTGCGATGGTCATAAAGCAGGTCATCACATGACTGACCCAGTTTGATCGACTTTTTTTGCAGCAGTCATTGAACAAATCCCCATTGTTATTAAATGAATTTGCAGTTGTTAAGCAAACCCATTGTCTACTATGTGGCATTTTTGGCAAAAACGACATAAACTGTGTAAATACAGGCTGGTTGCAGAGCACCTGAAATGCAATTACTTATAAAATAATAAAGATAGGATAAAAAATCTAATAAATAAATAAATTCAGCAACCTTGTAAACAAGTAGAGACCACTCTCCAGGCCAGACAAAAGATTAAATTAAATGCCAGTTTGCAGTTCAGCACTTCTTTCTTTTCATTCTGCCCCGCTCCCCACACATGCACACTGCAGTGAGTCAAAGGTTTTTATTCAAAGGTACTTCACACGACAAGCAGACCCAGTTGCCCTGCTCGGCAAGACTGGTGTGAAACAGGAGTTCTTGACAAGGTTCAGTCCGCAAAACGCAATGTGCAATCCCAAGTCAGTCCAAAGTCCAAATGCGAGTTCAAAAGCAAGACGCACGAAACATGAACATGGATCAAGGAACTAGATACTTTGTTCCAGCAACACCCATTACTTTGGGCGGGATTAAATAGGCAATAACAGTATGGACCCTCACCCTGGGCAAGACCGCCTCCTCGCCTGGCCAACTGGCATTGTACCATTATCTCCTCTCTGCCCTGCGCATCCTTGGATGGGGAGGAGGTGTGGACTCCACCTCCTCATCCTCACTGACTGCTGGCAGCTGCTCACATTCCCCGCCTGGATTCTCTGCCTGTCCGATCATCCCAGCTGAGGCTGCTCGGTTGGGCTGGGGCCTTCCGCTCCCCAATCCATGTCTCTCTGCGCCACTGTACTCTCTTCCCCCAAGATGCTAGGATCCCGCTCATCCTCCTCCTACGAACTTGCGCCCGGAGAGGGGTCTGGAGGTGTGTGCATGACAAATACCCAGAGGTTGCCTACTGTATTTAAACTACAACATACAGAATAAAAAAAATGTTAACTAGATATTAGAACTAAGATTAAGCAAATAAAAGTCAAGTGAAAGGGAATCATTTTGGCTACTCTACTAGAAGGGAAGAGGACAAGAGCAGCTCCCAAAATGAATGGCCTACATTGTGGACCAGGAAAAAGCTCTTGTGTGCTGGATGTCTAGATACCTTCATAATTGGAAAAGTGCCCCTTCAGGATCAGGCAGATATAATTAGCTATTTTTAACATAAAAGGAAATAGGCTTAGCTAGCAGATCTTTGGGGGTGGCCAACATTTGTTTTCACAAGGAATTTTGCGCTGCAGACGTGGTGCTGACACATTTTGCATCATTGAGATGATTTGTCACAGAGAGAGAGAGAGAGAGAGAGAGAGAGTTAATTCTTTTGTATTTCCAGGAACAAAGCAAATGCTTTGGAAACATTGGAGCAGACTGTGGGAAGCTTTTTCAGGTCCTCCTTATTGTAGAGATCTTTCCCTTTATTTTTCTTTTGTTCTACTACCGCTAAATCTCTTTAGACATCTAACGAATGAGGGAGATATAGATAACACGGATAGTTGGTTAGCATATTGACTTTTAACAATTTTTCTTTTATTAAATAACTTTTTAAAATGTGTTTTAAAGCAGGTTTGCTTATTTTATTTTGCAAATTATCTATATTCTCTCAACCCTTGTCTACTTTGGCCCTAAAATTATTGCTCCTTGACAACGGGGCATAATAACTTGGGAGGGGATGCCCAGTGCTGCCTTCTTTTGACTAGCAGTTCCAGCATCCAAATATCACAAACACAAAGCAATATAATATCTTTCCTTCAGTCTTTAGAAGCAGAAGGCATGTTGTTTTGCAAGCTGCTTCAAAGGGATGTCTCAGTCAAAGCTTTGCTGAAGAGAAGACTCAGTCAAAGCTTTGCCCAGTCCTGTTAGCTAATTACGAGGCACCCTTATCTTTGAAGCTACTTACATTTGAGCTCTGCAGCATCTTGCAGTCTAATCAGCCATGTACTGTTTGTCAGCTGCTTCAAGAGAAAATCTGTTCCATCAAACAGGGGGCTTTGGTGTGTGTGTGGGGAGGGATGAAGCTGATGATCTGATCAGGTGTTTACTACAGTCCCTGTTTAGCATAGTGCTGAGTCCTAGGAAAAGTCAGCCTCAGATCTGAATTCATGTAGAGTTTAATCTAGCTGATTCTTATTCAGAGAAATGAGGACAAAAGGGATGCTGCTATTTAAGAAGGAAAAATATTTAGCTGCCAATATCTTTCTGATATCACTTGTTTTCCAGGACTAAAGCCGGAACAGAGTGGGATGGGGTGAGAAGCAGTTGTCCAAATATGACTTGTTACAAAAGTATAGACCTTTCAAATAGAGCCGGAGTGTTGAAATAGGAAAAGCCAAATTCAATTCTTCTTCATGCTCCTTTCTTTTAAAAGCAGCGCCCTACTTGCATGGCCCTTCAACAGGATACCTTCTGAACGTGCAGAGTTTTCCAATATAATTTCAAACTCTTTGGGACCAAAGTATTTGATCCATCAGTTACCTATCAGACATTTGTAAGAGCTGAATGTTTTAACTTCCCCATTAGGTAAGGGTATTTAAGAGCCTTTGACATGTTACACAGGCTCTCATCTGGTTCCCTAGAAATTCTAGCATAGAAATAATTATTTGAAGAAGGAAGTGGCCATTTCATGCTGATATCTCAATAGGGATATGTTCCAATATCTCAGGGGTTGCCACAAAGAAGAGAGAGTAAAGCTATTTTCCAAGGCGCCTGAAGGCAGGACAAGAAGGAACGGATGGAAACTAACCAAAGAGAGAAGCAACCTAAAACTAAGGAGAAACTTCCTGACAGTTAGAACAATTAATCAGTGGAACAACCTGCCTCCAGAAGCAGTGAATGCTCCAACACTGGAAGTTTTTAAGAAGAGACTGGACAGCCATTTGTCTGAAATGGTATAGGATTTCCTGCCTGAGCAGGGGATTGGACTAGAGCACGGGTCGGCAACCCGCGGCTCCGGAGCCGCATGCGGCTCTTTGAGGGATCACCTGCGGCTCCGGAGCCTCCGCCACGGGCGGGTGCGCGTGCGCGGGCGGGGTGCGTGTGCGCGGACAGGTGCGCGGGCGCATGCGCGGGCGGGTGCGCATGCGTGGGCGGGTGCACGGGCGCATGCGCGGGCGGGCATGCGCGGGCACGCGCACATGCGCGCGGGCGTGGGCGCGCACGCATGCGCGGGCGGGTGCGGCTCCAAGGGTTTTTTTTTTTTTAGGGAAACGGGTCCGTGCGGCTCGTTGGATGTTTCGGCTGGCCGACCCATGGACTAGAGGACCTCGGAGGTCCCTTCCAACATTATTATTATTATTGTTGTAGTTGTTGTTGTAGTTGTTGTTGTTGATCATTGCACAGTCAGCCAGATGTTCAGACTGGATTCGGCATTTTTGTCTACCTATCGAGTCCTTACCAAGGACCTGTTGTACTATTATTATTATTATTATTATTATTATTATTATTATTATTATTATTATTATTATTATTATTATTATTATTATTATTATTATTATTATTAGCCTGGTGGTTCATGCAGTTGCTTCTTGCACCATGTAATAATGTATCTAGGGAGCATATTATTGACATGAACTGTATCAGTTTCCCATATTTCAGGAAGGATTCTTTTGCCTTTCTGCATTCTGCATTCCCACTAGGCAATGTAATCTGTCTATGGAAGGCAATCATTGACTTGCTGTTTGTAAAAAGTAATATGACATAATCCTACATCATGTTGGTTGATGACAACTTAAGGTATCATTTAAAAGAATAGTTGTTGGCAAAACTAGGTCATTTCATTGCAGAATGAAGGTGACAGTGTAGTGGCAATTTAATATAACATAGAATGGATAAATTTATGCATTTATTTGGAGAAAACCAGCCTCTTTCTAGCAAATGATCAATTGACTAAATATAAATATTTAAGAACAAAACATAATTTTACCTAAACAATTTTAATTACAATACAAATATATTATTCTAGTTTTAGGTTTATGTGTATATATAATAGCAAAATGCATTAAATATTTTGAGGGTTGAGTCAAAATTTGAGTTAATTTTCATATCTATGCGAATCTAGTTAAAGGTCATTTATATGCTTTTGAAAAACACTACAAAAATTTGATATGGGTGAAGCATTTTCATAAGAAAGGATGATGTTAGATCTGTTAAATTGCATGGCATTTTTTAATTCCAAATCCCATGTTTACATTTGTATCAGTTCACATTTGGTGAACATTACTGCAGCTTTCTTGATTTCTGAATAGTCATGATGATCCTGTTAAAATTGCCATGTTATATAGGAGTAATAAGGAACATTTTCAATTTGAATGAAATATTAATTTTTCAGAATTGCACCGAGTCTAGATTGAATTACTGAACAGAAGCTGTTCACTTTTATTGTTTCAAACTAATATATATATTCTCTCTATATCTCTTGCATGTACGCATCCATCCTCCCAGAATTTTCGTATAACCTTCTTTCTTGCTTATGGCTTTTTGCCATAAAGTCAAATTATTTCTGAATTATTTCCAAGCTTTGTTCTCACCTTGTGGTTTACCCTTAGATATCTTGTGTAATCTCATTTCTTTTGAGGTAGATTTCAAGGGAGTTTATAAATAGAGATGATCATCTTGGGAGAACCTAATATTGCCTCAAGGGCAAATAGTTTGAAAAATGGAGCAGGAAAAGAAAAGTATATCCATGAAGCAGTCCCAGACATTTTAAACCTTGGGTCTGCTTGTACAGCTGTTTAAAGCAGAATCACATGACTCTGATTCAGGCCTTTTTTTTTTTTGCTGGAAGCTGACATTTAATTCCAGTTTCTGGCAAAAAAAAAAAAAGCCATTGGGGAAAATGGGCTTGCTTAATGACCGCAGAGTTCGCTTAACGAACGCTATAAAAAAGGTCATCAAATCAAGCATGGTCACATGGTGACAGCTTAATGACCGCCACAACTTATAACTATAATTCTGGACTTAATTATGATCATAAGTCAAAGACTACCTGTGTTTTCTGCTATACTTTACATCAGGGGTCCCCAACCCCCAGTCCGTGGACCGGCACCGGGCCGTGGCATGCCAGAAACCGGTCCACACAGACAAGCAAAGCCCCACCCACCGGATGCAGGCATTACATGAAACCACGCCCCCTCTGGTCCACGGAAAAACCTCTCTCCACGGAACCTGTCCCTGGTGCTCAAAAGGTTGGGGACCTCTGCTTTACATACCATACCACATTAGTTGAAAATGGTCCAGGAATGCCTATCAGTATTTTCTTGGAAATATATGTAGAACTAATGAATGATAAAGCCTTAGACTTCCACTTACAACTATTCTTGGGGACAAGGAATAATTTAGAGATAGGTATGCCATTTAAATGGGATCTAGATTGTGTGCATTTCGTGTTTACACGTGTGCACGAGTACAGAGATTTGGTGTTGTGTTGTTTTCTGCTTTGTAGTCTTGGAGTGGCGTCTTGCAATGAGATAAATGCAGGGCTTTTTTTGTCATAGAACGCCCAGAACGGAGTTCCGGCACCTTTTTTGGATGGAACTTTGTAGGGTAGGCAAGGCGGGTTGTATGTCGTGTGTGTGTTTCGGCACCTTTTTTTTTTTTTTTTACAAAAAAAGCACTGGATAAATGTATCATCTGACAAAAGCAGATTAACTCTGCATGACCACAATCAGCTTCTGCACCCAAAAATCCTATTGGCAAGACAAACCTCTGGAAAGCACAAGGGGATCTTTTTCATTTAGTGACCATATTGTAATAAAAGGAAGAACTCATTTCTATTTGCCCAGTTGATCTTTTGGATCTCTGTGCACTGCAGCTTCTATAAAATCTAACACTTTCTTTATGAATATATTATTATCCCATTTATAGGCTAGTTTAATTTCTTTTGTTTGCTTGCAAAAATGAAGTATCATACTGCCCTTTCTTCTTCAGCTTGTTGAAAATGTATGTAGCATTCCCTTTGAGCACCTGGGAAGCTATTGGCAAGTCCGGGGGATTTCAATCAAGAGTCGTTTTTATATATTTAGGTTGGCTAAATATATAGCAAGTAATGTCAGATTCCTTCTTTCCCATTCTTTTGAATGTATTAAGAATCATTATATAATGGCTAGGAAAACCATGGTGAAGTACTTTTTATAACAAAAAGACTAAATGAAGTGCAAGAAAGGACTATGAATATCACAGAAGCGGTATACTGTAAACAAAGCAGGACAGATGACTTCATGTATGAAGCTATGAATAAGCTATGAATAGTTCTATTAAATTTCATTTAAAGCATCGATATCATACAAGGCTTTTCAGTTAGGTCTTTAGTCTCAATGCTTGAAAAAAAGTGTACTGCAGTCTCCTTAGCCTTTAAATGGCAGAGATGCCATTTTCTAATGATGTGTGACTCATTTATTTCTCATAATCTTCCTGATGATTTTTTTTTTTTTGTTCCTTCTCTCTTGAGCGAGCAAGATGTGGGAGGGGGGGAATGAGAGAGTTGAGTGGCACGCTGCTTAAATTCTTCTGCTGCTTTTTCATTGGTTACATATTCTCCTAATCTAACCAATCCTGATACATTGCTGCCAGTTTAAGCCCACCTCCCCCCACCCACCCCCCTTGCTAAACTGAGGTTAGAAAGGATCTATTAACTGGAAACTGATTATATGCTGCATGAGAACATCTTTTGATACAAAATCATTATCAGGATGGTTGAATAGGAGAGAGGGGAGCCTAGAGTCCTTCTTATTTGACAATTACTACATGAATTTGTAAATGGATGAAGACACTGTGGGCTGTCTTTTGTTAACAGTGACTCTTGCTGTTGCTATTCAGACCTACAAGTTTTCAAGCTTAAATTAGAAAGCTTTTTTTTTTTAAAGTCTACTGCAGATGAGAAGAAACTGTAGCATCAGCACTACAAATACTCTCTACAATTTGATTTGAGGGTGATACTGCTTTTATTTTGCTTTAGTTCTATTTGAAATAAGTACCAAGGTGGTCAGGGTTTTGTGTGGTGATTTTTTTTTTTTCTGTGTGGGATATTCTTCTCTCCTGCCTCTTTCAAAATGCCCTCCAAAGAGTCTTGGTCAGGGCAAAAAGCTAATAGAGTTGCTGTTCACAACTTGAAACAGGAGAGCCGTCAAAGAGATTTATTGATAGCAGCCTTGGGAATGCGGCTAGGCTTGCAAAAGTCATCTGTGACAATCTGGCAACCTCTTAAACTCTTTGCTTATTCGCAGCTGACATCCCTTGTCAGAAGAGCAACTCTGAAAGAAAACGAACACATTCCAAAATATGAGAAGGTTCACAGTTTCAAGGTAAGATGCTCAATTGTATCATTAAGCTTCTAGCCAGCCATATGTTGAAAGCTTGTTAAGAAATGTAATGGACTAGCATGTCTCTGTGTTGTCCTTAAGCTGAACAAAAATGTTCAAGTCAGAAATTTAATGTCTTACCCATAATATTAAGTCAAAAGGTATCAAGCATGATTTGCTATAGCTGTTATATATTGCTGTTTTATATGTATGTGTGTGAGAGAGAAAGAGTGTGTGTATGTAAACTATTCAGAAATATTGTGGCAGAGTTCCTGGTAGGTGATTTTATATTCCCCCCCCCCCAATACTTAATCAAACATTTAGCCCAGGCATGTCAAACTCGCGACGTCATGTGATGTCGCGCGACGTATCGGGACTTTTTCCCCATTGCGGGGCATATGGGGTGGACGCAGTTTTGGCGTGACGCATCTGGCCCATGGGCCGGCAGTTTGACATGCCTGATTTAGCCCATTTCACCATCTTTTTTACCATCAAATAGTATTGAGTACTGAAAGATATAATCTGTATATCTCTTTCTTACTAATTATTTTTTCCTCTCAATCATCAATATTGAAAACGGCACATTATAACGGTTCTCTTAAAGCTGGTAAAGTCTTAAGGAGTCATTCAGTTCTCTGAATACAGGCTTTGCTTGTTTGGGTTTTACTTATTTTTCAGTACTTTATTGTTATTCTACTTCTGTTTGTAAAAAGTGACATTTTCCCCCATTATCGGGGAGATCTCTCTGAAAAAACTATGCTTTTTAGTGTTTCTATTTGTATTGAGCTAATGGTGTTGTGAGCATTTGTTGTACCCATCTAATTAACTCTTAATTGAATGTGTGCCTGTTTAGTCTGCATACATTATTATAAATAGAACGATCAGCTATCACTGGAGAGGGAATACCACAGTAATCTCATGTTCTAAAAATGCTGACCATAATGGTGAGGGTAACAATTTAGCCAGCATCTTAAGTTAAATCAAATCTTTACTTTCCTTCTTTCTGAAAATGCTCAGCACTCTGTTTTGTCAATCCAGCTCCTCTTCTAGCCATGGGCCTTTCAATGTGTTTACAAGAACTCCCCTTTCTATAATGTAACATGAATTTATCAAAAGAGAACAAGATATATAAGTAACGCATACACATACCTGAGGATACAGAGATCTATAAATTAGTGATGTGCTTCAGACTCAACTTTCATGTGGACAATATTCTGAAACAGTCTTCCCCAACCTGGCATCTTCCAGACGTATTGTGACTTACAAGTCTCAGATTCCTAGCCAAGATAGATTTGGTGTCCTAACAAACGTAAATGGGGAAGAGTGCCTCATATGTATTAATATCTGGAGCAAGAGTGTCCAACCTTGACAACTTTAAGACTGTATAGACTTCGCAAATATTTGTAGCTCGTTGTAGATTTTGGTGCAGGCATATCGAATTAGAACCAGCATATGAACCAATAAGAAAACGGACAATCCGAACTACCAATCAACAACAGAATTGACCACCTTCTCACCAGTTGAATTTCGCACCTCACAAGCAACCAGCCATACGAACCTACTGACTACAACACCACCTATATAAACAGAGAAGGAAACCAAACAAGACACTTCACCCTAAACCCTGCTGAAGATGTTACCTAGTCTGGTAACAAAATGTCTGGGAGCTAAACAGCAAGCTCGGAAAACAAACCACTGCCCAAACCTGTAGATTTCAATTCCCAGAATTCTCCAGCCAGCATTGTTGGCTAGAGAATCTGGAAGTTGAGGTCCACAAGCCTTAAAGTTGCCAAGGTTAGACACCCCTGCTCTAGTCTAGAGGACTTCCTGATTTCAATCTTGCCTATATCAGGAAGTTGCTTAGTAGCCTTAGGAAAATCACACTATCTTAGTTATCCCCCAGTCGTAATTGGTAGCCTGTAGACAATAATATTGCTTTAGTTTATAGGATTGTTTGAGGGTTTGTAATCTCATGTTGAATATAAAATGCTTTAAAACTTGACAGAATTACACACATTTTTGGTGTATTACCTTTTCAGTTAAAAGGTTGGCTGCAAAAAAAAAAAAAAATCCAATTTGGGACTAATGCCCTTTGAATTTCTTCAGTGCTATTCAAGAGATTGAATGCCAGTGTGGCCTTTTCTGCTGTGGAACCCTCACCATGCCTCTTACCACCGCCCTATAATCAGTTAAATCCAATCAGCATTAACTTCCAAATTAAAGTAGGTACAATGAAGATCAAATTGGTAAGCATTTTTAACAAAAAATCTTGTTAATTTAATGCTACAATCGTTAAAGGAGTCTCCTAAGACAGTCCAGCTTATGAAAACTGTAAGAAGAATGCAAGTCTAAAAACATGATATCATCACCTTCAATAATTGTTGTCATGTATTTCCCTCTTACAACCCAATTTTCCCCAACCTAGTACTCTCCACACCTATTAGATTTGTACCTCCTATATCCAGCCAGTCTTCTGGAGCCCATCATATATTAAGGTTTGTGAAGGCTATTTTAACCTCTTGGGCTGCTTTATAATATTTCAAAAAGTTTTGTTTTAAATGAATGCTTAAAATTAGAGAGAAATACTGCAGCTTAAAAAAAAAAATCTCCCTGGCAACCAAATAATCTGCTCCATTTATTTTTAATGGCAGTTTGAGTAATGCTTCCTTTGGCAGACCTTCAAGGGAGTAGAGAATATCACTCCACTGATACACAGGAGGCATTATCAGAAAAACTGCCCTAGGTTAACTGTACAAATTATGATCATTCATAGTGAAGAGCGAGTGTCTAAGATGTGGAGCTTGGGGACTCTATTACAGTACTCTTGGGAATGTTGCAATCCACTTTTCTCTGGGGTAAAAAAAGGCAAGAAATTAAAAGCAAATAGCAAGAGGAATTTGAACCTAAATAAATAAAACCAGGTCAAAACTCATTTAAATACAGTAATGTACTTTTATATAACTTGATCTTATAGTATAAACAGTTTATATTAAATTAGGCTCCCTGGCATGAAGAGTTATAGAGTAATGTTTAAACACTTGGAAATCATTGAATCACAGCCCTGCAAAGGACTTCATAAAGATCTTGGCATGTGGTATTTGTTATAAAACTGCGTGTATATTTCCTGTGCAAACAATTCAGCCAGGCCTTTGTTGGTGAGCAAAGTACGTTTCTGCATCTTTTCCTTAAAGAGTGGAGCAGCTGTAAGTGCTTGGAGGCTTAACCGCTTGGTGGGCTTCCCAGGGTTTCAGGGCATGCCTGTGCATGCATGCGTTTCTAGGGTAGCAGCAGAGCAGAGGGATCCGCATCAAGTGATTTTCACAAGCTTAGTAGTGGGTGTACAAGATACAGTCTACATAAAAGGATTAAAAGTTGGTTCTTTGCAAAGAAACTTGCAAAAGTGCTACCCTCCCCTCAACATTGCTCAAATGGTATCAACTCCTCCTCCATTGGTTCTTCCATAAGCCAGGCCTGTCATCAGCATTATCAGGGTCCTTGCTTATCAGGAAACTAAACAGAGGAGTTTCTGCAGGAGGGACACCATTGGAGCAACGCAGGGAAGTGGATTGATAACCCTTGAATGGAGGTCCAGGTACATACATAGACATTCTTTTGATTACCCAAAATGAACCCACAAGCTCTGCTTTAAAAAGTGAGGGTGGTTTTGTGTGTGTGACTTTTTAAACTACTTTATGAGCCATTTCTCACCCAGAATCCCCTCCTATTGTCTTAACTTACAGGTAACCGTCTCAACAATCTTCTCAGCTTCAATTGTTTGTATAGAGCAGGCATGTCGAACTGCCGGCCCGCAGGCCGGATGCGTCATGCCAAAACCGCGCCCACCCCACTGCCAGCAATGGGGGGAAAGTCGCGATACGTCACGTGACGTCGCGAGTTTGACATGCTTGGTATAGAGCACGGGTCGGCAACCCGCGGCTCCGGAGCCGCATGCGGCTCTTTGAGGCCTTACCTGCGGCTCCGGAGCCTCCTCCGCCATTTTGGTGAGCGCATGCGCGCATGCGCGGGCGGGTGCGGGGGGTGCGCGCGCGCAGGTGCGCATGCGCGAACGGCGTGCGCGCATGCGCGAACGGGGCCGCGCGCATGCGCGGGTGCGCGCGCATGCGCGAACGCGTGGCTCCCAGCGTTTTTTTTTTTTAAGCTAAATGGGTCCGTGCGGCTCATCCGACGTTTCGGATGGCCGACCCATGGTATAGAGCATTTGGTAATTATTACTCTCTGGAATGAGGGCACAAGACCATTCAAATAGGTTCCATGGATAATGGTCCTGTGTAAAGGGGGGGTGTTGGAACAGACACTCCCACTGGAGCAAGCTCTGTGGTGACTTAATTTCCATTTTCTTTCACCCAATAATGTTCTTTATCTGATTTCAGCTAGCTATTTCTTTCTGAATTGCAAGCTGTTTTGGGCCCCAGCTCTTAAGGTGATCCAATCAATTGGAACAATCTTACATTTCAGTGACCAAACCATTAAAGGTGCACAGTTGTCCTTGATTTAGTCCAGATTCCTTTCAATCACTTTTCACATGCCAAGATCTTTATGAAGGGTAAAGTGAATGCCAGATAGATGGAATTACTTTTAAGGTATTAGCTGTATTTATTATACATTTTAATCTGGAAGGCTTTATTGTGGTCCCTTACAGTTTCAGTTCTTCAATTAATTGGTTAATTAAAGAACTCCTAGAATCCTCAGATACAATTCTCTACAGCCCTTTATGAAATGAATTTTGTAAAAGGATTCCTAAAGGATTTTTTTTTATGTATATATTTGTGCCTGTATATACAATCCGGTTGCTGGGGAAGTGACTGCAAGGCAAGATGGCACCATTTACCATTTCATTGCTTCATTTTTCAGTCCATGTGTTTCATGTATAACACAAAAGAAACATTCTCCACTGCTTTCCCTTTACTCCAAGAGAGTAAAAACTGTGGAAATAGAATTTCCCCCCCTAATTAGCTAAAACTTCTGTGCTTATCCATATTTATCTTGGTAAATCTAGCTTTGACACATTGATGCTTTCTAGTCTCTTGCTTTTGCATGCACATGGCTTCCCATGTGACAAAGTGTAGAAAGATTGCACTGCAGCAGCCAAAGCTCTTGCTTCAAGGACATGATATGGTGTGTCACAGCCTCTTATCTTCAGCAGGGTTCCCCCCCCCCCCAGATTAGCTAGAGCCAAGTTCGTTCTATTCATGTTCAGCTTTGCAGGGTCCTGTAGCTATATATTTTGGTACTTGATGCTGCCACTTTTTTCTTGACTAAAATAATTTGCAGCCTACACAGGTAGTCCTCGACTTACAACAGTTCCTTTAGTGGCCATTTGAAGTCACAATGGCACTGAAAAAAAGTGACTTACGACCTTTTTTCACACCTACGACTGTTGCAGCATCCCCATGGTCATGTGATCAAAATTCAGACAGTTAGGAACTGACTTACATTTATGACCATTGTAGTGTCCCGGGGGTCATGCGATCACCTCTTGCGACCTTCTGACAAGCAAAGTCAATGGAAAAACCACTTATTTACTAATTTAACAACTGCAGTGATTCACTTAACAATGGTGGCAAGAAAAGTCGTAAAACGGAGCAAATTTCACTTAGCAAATGTCTCATTTAGCAGGAAAAATTTTGGGCTCAACTGTGATCGTAAGTCGAGGACTACACGTATTGTTGCCTATATTTTGCTTTAAGAAAAGCCTTCAAGAGTGGCTAAAACATTAGCATCATAAAAACCCAGCAGATTCAGGTTTCCCAGCTATGTTGTACATTATCGTTTCAACACTGCATTGTAAAATACCATTTATCCCTAAAATCTGGAGAGGGACTCCTATTGTCTTCTATTTCCTGTAGTAGTTTTTTGGTCACTTCAGTGAAATACAGTTACCACTTGTTCCCCATTCCTGCTGACACATTCAATACCTACAAGAAAGTCATTAAGAGCTTCTGGCCAGGAGTGAGTTAGAGTTGCAAACCAACTTCGACTATTTGACATTCAAGTCTGCACTCGCCTTTCTGATAATCATGCAGCAGTGAAGGCTGCCCAGTGCATAATGTCCTCAGTGTCCTCTGAAGTCCTGAACCAAGCAAGTTGTTAGCCACGATTCTGGACAACTTCAAGAGACAGGCTAGCTCAGTCTTGCCTAAAAGAGGCGAAAGGAAGACAGAAAAGTCTTGCTGAGCTTTTTTCTTCCTGTTCTAACAGATTAAACAAAGTATTTACTATACTGCCAAATGCTGATCATTTTAAAGCCGGAATGCTCACCTTTCTCTGAATCAAGAACTGTATTTGACCACTGAGCTGCATACCAGGGATTGCACTCCCCCCCAAAAAAAAAAAAGTTGAAGCAAGAAGAAATAACAAAATTGATTTTATATAATTTCTATATTATTAAAAAAAAATACAGTTCGCATTATTGCTGTCAACGATGCATATAATGCTTTACTCATTCTATTATAATTTAACAGCATTATTTAGAAATTTCTGGATATCCTATCCAAAACTTTTAAAGGCACACAGAACTCTGTTGTTTCAAATTCAGCATCGGGTTTTAGATCGAGATCCCCTGAAAAATTAATTTTTGATGTCCTGTTAGTTTTTTCACATGCACCTTCTTTTTCACATGCTAATCAAGTTTCTGATTAATAAAAAACAATCTTTACATTGCTGTCAACCATTTGTGAAGTATTTTTCATCTTTTGTTCCTTTCATTTCTCATTTATGAGATGGGAGTGATATTTCTTCACAAAAACCTTCACATACACACGTTCTGTTTTTGCTTTAAACATTTCTAAAATATTTATGTGAGAGATGATCGCATTCCATTTTCAAAAGCATGAACAATGTATTGGGGGTTTAGACAGAGGCTTCTGTGCTGGTTTTATGGAAGAAAATAAGGGCAGGAGTTTGGTAGGAACTTGACTTTTTATTAAACGTGAAAAACCATGGAAGAAAATGGGTTGTTTTCCAGCATTTTGGCAAGTTTTGAGCTGGCTGGGAAAAAAGAAATCTCACCCACTCACCTTATGCTCTGTATTGCATTACAGTTTATGCTGTGAATGTAATCCCACTCTGTGACAGCTTGTTGCCCATGGGGCAGAAGAGAGCCCAAAGAGCAGCACTGTTCCTGAGTATGAGTTTTTATTTAACCATTGGCTCCTCCTAGCTTTCTCCTTCAACTTTCTTTTATAATGCTCATTTGGCCTCGTTCTAATGCTACATAGCCAATGAATCTGACAAGGCTGCCACCAAAAGACATCCAGGGCCACCAGTGTTGTTTTATATATAACTGCAGATCATGTGAGAGTAATTTTTCATCTCTTGTCCTCATTATTTGTCCTTCCTTTACAACCTAGAGATTGTATGAAGGAGATTAAAGCTGCAAAGGCAGTACAGTAATCTTATCTAAACAGCTGAAAGAAAAACTCATACTTGGAAGCATTAATAAAATAGCTGCCTTGGGGAGGTGGAAATCTTGGGGTATTATCAGGAAGAACATGTTGTTTGCATTCACTGGGTGTGATGTGCTGATCAGGTTTATCCATTCTGTGCATACTGTATTTTAAGCAGTGACAGCCTCTGTAAGTCTTTTTCAGTAGCTGCAAATACATGTCAGATCTGGCTGTGTTAAATCCCTATATCTGACTGGAGGGGCAGGTTGAAGATATTTATTTGGTGAATATGAAAACATGGACTAGATAACCTATTTAAGAAACCTGGAGGAGGATGAACTCTAGAAAAAAAAATGTTGGCCCTCCACACAGTGTTGGACTCTTACTTCCAGAAGAGTCCAGAATGGTTGTCAGTCAGGGATGATGAAAGATGTCGGCCAAAACAACCTGTTAGTGGTTTTTAAGTTCCTCTACTACAGGGGTAGGCAATCATGGCTCTTTTATGACTCGTGGACTTCAACTCCCAGAATTCCTGAGCCAGCATGGCTCAGCTTGGAAACCTCTCCCTTTTCCCTCAGCGTGGCTGGCTCAGGAATTCTGGGAGTTGAAGTCCACGAGTCATAAAAGAGCCAAGGTTGCCTACCCCTGCGAGTCTAGTACTATATGGGATACAGGTCTCCCACCCTAAAGGGTCAGAGATTGGGATGTGGGGAGGGAAGTCAGGATTTTTCCCCATCTCAGTTTCCCCTTTCATTTTCACTAGGACAAAAACCGGAAATAAATTGTGCTCCAGACTATTTCCAGTGTAAATGCTATACAACGTGCCAAAAATATCTGAGTATAGTTTCAGGAAAAGAATGCTTGATCTCTATTATCTTTTGTTTTTCAAATGAAATATGAACTATTAACAGTAATCTCTTTCCCCCCTCTTTTTTTTTTTCAAGCCTAATTTGGCTTCTGTTCTTTTGTGCTATAATTAGTTCCTCACATGCAGGGCAGAAATACACTCCAATCTCTTAGGTAACATAAGAACAAAGATAATCTCAAGGTAGTTAAAAGTATGAAGTGTCTGATTCATAATGCTGGATCAAGAAAGCAGGGAAGCGTATGGCAGAGCAGAGTGAAGGCTTTATCCGCCATCTTGCTATGGATGAACAAAGAGCCATTCTAACAATCCTACAGCACTATTTCTAAAATATACAGAAAGTCAGGAAGGATGCTGAAATAAATACAGCTATCTCTTCTGGCTTATAATATGACACGTATTTAATAATAAAACATCCTTTCTATCTTTATAGCAGTGATGCATGATAAGACCCACATAATCTTGGGCTTTATGGCTAGGGGCTAGGAAAATTATTTTCACTGGCACAGGTGATTTGTGAGCAGGGACTACGGAAATTGCAGTGACAATATTGTACTCATTCTGTATGTATGCATTGTCCTGTATTCATTACAAATAATTTATTATTAACAATAGGTTGCATAAAGATTTGCCTCTGTGTATTCAGAAGGCTTTAGATATGGGATTCTTTGCCAGAATGTTATGGATAGAATTTTTGCTTGGGAAAGTACTACAGTAAAACAATTCTGTTCTTTCATATTAAGAATTAAAACTGGCGAAACAGTACCACAAGAATGCAGTGCAATTCAACCACATGCTGAGTATAATGCCAAACCTTCTTTTGGGAAAAAAACATTAGTCAGTTTTCTAAGAAAAACTAAGCACTCCCAAGTATTTTGCTGAAACCTATCACCGTGGGATCATGAATTCAATTCCATGTTTATAATCGGCCCAGTCCTTCTTACACTCTTATTCTGCTCTATTGTTACTTGACTCACTATAGTTAATGGAAGGACTGTGGCTTTCTGATAGGGCACACACTCTGTCTGCATAGATCTTCAGTTCCTACTATCTCCCATGTGAAAGCACCCAGCAACAATGAGTCTGATCTTCCTATGTAGGCAGACTGGAATGTCACAATTGTCAGAGTGAAACATGTGGAATGGCTAGCTAGGCCGAGACGTTGCCCCAAAGAGCTGTGTTTTTTAAAGCAGAGTCACTTAACTCAAATTCGACACTTGTCCTTGTCAACCCTTTAAAAAAAACCACTCTCTCTCTCTCTCTCTCTCTCTCTCTCTCTCTCTCTCTCAATTTTAATTAATTTTAATTAAAATTAAAATGTTAATTTTAATGAAGGAATCAACTGAATTTCTAAAAGATTGGTATTTGAGCAAAATAGGCCTAGGGGAAGAGAATTCCTGACTATGCCTTAATCTTCAGTAAAATAAATTGTAGCCTAAGAAAGATGATACCACAAATGAATACTGATTCAAACAGCTTTTGGAATAGTAATGTAAGCAGATATACAGCATATACTTATTTTTTCTGAAACATTTACTGAAAAATGTAGGATTTCTAAGATTTGGTCAATCATGGCTATTGTTAGCCTTGAACAGGATTACTCCAGAGTTCTTTTTGTTTTCTGCTGCAACATGTTAACCTGACTTTATGCCAGAATGAATCAGTTGTTGGTTTTATTTGGTAATTTAGCAGGGGTAGAAGAAAATTAAGCTCAGCTTTAATTGTATATAGACTGAAAGGCGTACATACTAGATAGCCGAAGTAATGACTTTCTAGGTTAAGAATATTGTGGTACCATAAGAAACTTGGCCTTAATGAAATCCACATTAGTTAATTTTAGTTGCAACACAAATTTTAAGAATCCAATGTTAAAATGTTGCTTCCAGCAAGAGATTTTATTCCTTTTATATTAGCCATGAATGTTTTGCTACAGAGTTTTATTGGCTGGAATGCAATTTTGTCCTGCATAAAATGTAAGACCAGGATCTAAGGAAGGAAGTAGCCTACCTCGGTCTGTCTTTTCTTCAGCAATCATTGTGGAGCATAGAAAAGTGTTGATTTTCATATTTAAACATTCTTTTTTTAAAAAAATATGGGCTCTAATCTTTTAACAACATCCACACTGTCTGAAGTTAAATCTTATATTTTCTCTGCAAGACCCATAATATATTTAGTGCCATAATCTTTTATTACATTTGGTATTTTTTATTATTGCAGACTGCTTGGAATAACAAGTTGGTTTTTTTTAAAAGAAAGCTAGGTATGCTTGAAAAGATTTGTACTGTATGTCTGAAGCCATGGTTAAGCGTGTAATTGAAATTGAGAAAAGGGATCCACATCAGGGGCCACTTGATAAAGCCTGCTTGTCCTATCTGAAGGATCTCCATCATTCCTTTTGAGAACATAAGCTGGTACAGATACAGCCTCATGATCAGCCTTATCCCCTCTCTTTCTTTTGCTAATCAACTTGAGTGGTGACAAACTGAAAACTTGCAGCGAATTTATAAACTTTGGTTGGTCTTATAAAGAAAGATACTTCCTTCAAACATTTTTTATTCTGCTTTTTTTTCCCTTCATGGCCAACAGAGCTAGTAGCATTGCTTTTTAATCAGAGTCTTGATTCTTTTCATGTAGTGAATAGTAAATGTATTTATTTTGATTTATATGATCTAGATATAAATAAGTAAGCTCTGGCCAGCTTACAAGAATTAAAAATACACAACTCCAGGTGGTCAAAGACAACAATAACCCCAATCACAGGGGGGGAAAACAACAACAACCTTACATCAACACAGCAAAGACAGCAATTCCCTCCAGATCAAATCATGACTTTGAATTGGCTGACCTTTCCCCCCATCCCCCAATGTGGAAATAACTTGGCTTATTTTCGACACAAATCAAGGAAGCCCCATCTTTTTCTCCAACAAACAGAAGTGGGGCACATTCTGGCTTTGGGTTCTCCTGTTTGTCCTCATGTGCCTGCTTTCAAACTTCCCTTTCAGACAGGGAGTTGGAAGTGGGGAAGAATCACCATGTGGCTAACAAGGTGATCCCCAACCATTTCTGCTCTTGGAGCTTGAAACAACCTAACCTAACGCCATCTCTCTTTAAATTTATATTTTGGCATATTTTCCTGTAACAGACAACACATGCCGACAAGGTTAATTTGTTATTTTACTGCTATAGTTTAGAAAAGGAGTAGAAAGCTGGTGTGCTTTTGAAAAATATGCTTCTAAACCCTCGCTCGCTCGCTCGCTCTCTTTTTATTGTTTTCTGCTTTTGTTTTTCAGGTTCATACATTCAGAGGTCCACACTGGTGTGAATATTGTGCCAACTTCATGTGGGGCCTCATTGCTCAGGGAGTGAAATGTGCAGGTAACAATGACTCAGACTGGAGATGATTTTTTGTTTCCATTTAGTAATAGAATTTGTTGCCTCAATCTTTAAACTTAATCTGAAATGGCAGATATTAAAAACTGGATTAAAGATCCTGAAATCTAGAGCTTTGCCAGATAATATATAATTGTCAGTTGCTAAAATGCGGGAAAGACAGTTGGAAAGTGATAGAAGCTTCTGAATTTGCAAAAGCAAAATAAAGATATAAGATACGATGCAATCCAATCAAGCCTATTTATCCTCATCCTATTCCATGTGCAACAAATTAATGTCTGGAACAGTGGTCTCCAACTTTTCTGGCACCAGGGACCAGTTTCGTGGAAAACAATTTTTCCACAGACCAGGGGGGATGGTTTCACGCGCTACCTAGATCCCGCATATGTGTAGATGAAGCTTCACTTGCTCGCCTGCCGCTTGCACGGCCCGATTCCTAACAGGCCACGGGCCAGGGGTGGTCCGGGGCCCAGGGGTTGGGAGCTCCTGCTCTAGACTAAACATTTATGTGGATGACCAAAACATTGAAAAGAGATGCTTTGAAAGACTGTTCCTGATTAACTCTTGACATGTGTGCACAGAACAACAGCCCTTCTGGGAATACTCTATGTGTCTGTTTGCACAAGTAAAGGAAACTTGGGTGGGGTGTGTGTGCAGATCTCATTCTGCGTAACTAAAGACCCTTCAAACGTCTCAATAATTAAGACATTTCTTTTAATATATTGTCCGTAGGCATGTAGAATCATTTGCTTGCAGAAATTGTTGTGTAACATAGCCATGGTTGTTCAAATTAATTTCTGTTCATTTTGTCTCTTTCGATATTTTTTTGATTTCTTAAACCAGTGTAATTGTAGCGTGAATAATGTGCAGTTTAGTATTTAATAAAGCGCAATATATTAAAAAGAGATCCAGTTTGTTGTACTACATTATAGTGGCTAAGGCATCAAGCTGGACACTGGGAGACTGTGAGTTCTAGTCCTGTCTTAAGCACAAAGTCAGCTGGATGACCCTGGGCCAGTTATTCTCTCTGTCAGTCCTAGGAAGAAGGCAAGGGCAAATCACTTCTGAAAAGTTGCCAAGAAAACAGCGGGACCTGTCCAGGCTGTCCCCAGGAGTCAATGCTAACTTGAAGACAGACACATCTACGGACAATATATTAAAAAGAACTTAAAAACAGTTCTTCTTCTCAAATGATAAATGTTTTCAAGAGCATGAAACAATTGTTCTCCCTAACTATGATCTAAGTGAAAAATAGGCAAGGAAAGTATGAATTATTATTATTCAGTGTACCTGTTACTTATTAATGTTGTTTTGTTGCAACTACCTTCCAGTTTCCCGTTACATCCGTCATTGGGGAACTCGTGTTAAATGAAACTCCAGCTAAATCAGAGAAGCTAAGGTGAAACTTTGGGTTATGAGGCTGGCTTGTTCACATACTGAAATTTAAACCAATCAGATGTTGGATAATAACTGTGATTGTGGCCAGAATAAAATCAGGCTTAGAAAAAAGAGCATCTACAAGACCAGTGTTCACCATATTTGTCCATGTAACACTCCACCGTGATTTAGCCCATTTAATTGTTTCAGATAACTTAGTCTATTAGTTCCTTCAGCGAAAACATCTTGCTGAAGAAAGCAGTGTATAAATGGAGCACTCTTTATCTTTTACATTTATCACACTCACTCAAGTCCAGTACGGAATTTTTAAGTTAGGAAAGGAAGAAATGCAGATGCTGAAATCTCTTAAGTCAGAGAGAAAATTAAACATATTGATCACTTTTATTAAAATGGATGGAATGCACTTGAACTCCTTATATTTAGCTGGCTTTTCTTATTTGAGCTTGTAGACTAGTAGTAATGATAAAAGGCACAAAAGAGAATAAAACCTCCAGAGCAGGTTGGCAGGTATTGGATGCCAAGTTGATATAAGTTAACCTAACATTTCCAAACCTTAAGAAGCATAACCGTATAAGAGATAATTGAAAACTAGGACTTGTGGCTGAAACATAAGCCTGCCCTGTTCACGATGCCTTAATGAGAACATTTTAGTCAGATGCTGTTTTAAACCTGATAACTGTTTATTTGGTGTTGTTGGTGTTCTGCATCTCCTGTGCAGGACAAAGATAAAGAGGACTGCGGGGCTACAGAATAAAGCAGTAGAAAGCATTTACAAGGAGTGTACACGGACAAGAGTGGGCTAGTAACTCTACCTAGGGGTTGAACCCAGTTTTACTCCTGCCCCAGAAGCTTCTCTTGATTCATGTATGAGTCAGCCCAAAAGGTCAGAGGCAGCTGGAGGTGCATTTCACAACCACAGCCAGATGTGTGCAGTTGAACAAGCTGTTACAGAAAGCAGTGAAAGTGATGCTTCAGCCATTTCCTCTGAGAAGCCATGCTAGAATCAGATCGTCTTCGTGGTCCGTCTCTGGAAGCCTGAAATACGTGAAGCACCTCTTGAACCAACCTAAGATTAGAGAACTTCAAGGCTTTCCGTGATCCTTTCTAATTGGGCTTGAATGTCCCGTTTTAAAAAGAGACCGTTGGTCTGTTTCCAACCATTGGTTGCATAGAAGTGAATATGAAGCACCGGCAACTTAAAAGCAATGTTTGTAATGAAGGGTAAGATAAAATCTGCATCATTTTCATCCAATCGACGATTTGAGAGCAGTTTTTGAAAGAGCACTTTCTTCGATTTTTTTTAGAATGCTGCATCTCCTAAAAAAATAGAGTGCTTTTGGGGGGGGGGTAATGCTCAAGTTGTGACCATTCATTCATCGACCATTCAAAACTACGACAGTAGTGACCAAGGGGGACTTATGACCACTTCACAAAATTGCAGGCAGTACAGCATCCGTACAATCAGGTGATTGCGCTTTCCGCTGTTCCTTGCCAGCTTCCCACAAGCAAAGTCAATGGGAAAGGCAGCAGGAAATTGGGAGACACTCCTGCTGCCACTACTTTTTTGCCCAACTGTGAACCTGGCCATGCTCAGTAGCACTGGCCTGTGACACACACGCACACCCGTGCCCCTGCAGTACCTGTGCACTTGCCTGTGCTCCCGAGTGCCTGCACGTGTGGCAATTCCTGTGGCACATACACATCTACCCATGCACTGGAGTGTCTCTTCCCACTGCACCACCCTGCTTTCCTGGGACTCCCGACTTCTTCCCACTTAATGGCCAGCGTGGTTCTGGGGTCACAAAAGCCACCAGGACTGTGGGATTGTTGCGGTCATGAAACACAACATCACATGACTGCATTGCTTAGTGACAGAAATTCCAATCCCAATTACTATTGTAACTCAAGGACCACATAGGAAGATTTTTCGTATAAGGTATAGGTAGATGTATAATATGAAAGGGCATTTTAACATTTTGTTTATAATTAGTATAATAGGTATCTTTTTTTTTACAGTGCATAACTTACCATGGTAACTAGCCTGCAATTTCTCTCCATCATGGTATGTGGGTGGCTTGTCTCTTACTTAGATATAGTTTATATAATGTACTTTCACACACTATGCATATAGCCACCTACCTTAAAATAATTCTTTAGGGGAAGATTTTTCTAAAGCTTTGAGCGGGAGGGGGGAAAATGGAAGGTCCCGGTGCATTTTGAGCAAAAGGGAGAATAAACTTTAGAGCTCTTATTTTTTTTCTTTTTAAAAATTGTCTTTAACATTTTAGTGATTTGCTTTTGTGAGAAACAGTATTTTCCCAGCAAGTAGGAGAGCATACTTATGCTCAAAGTTCCAAGACCTCTGTCACACTTCTCCTGTAATGGAACCTACCAACGAGCTCACAGGTTTCCTTTCAGTAATACCAGCAAGCTGAGGAGAAGGAGGAAACTGGTGGATATGAGCTACTTTGAAGTGTGTGCTTGTCCTCCTATATCACAGTCTTAAATTTTCCAGGGTTGGGCCAAGTACATTCAACTCTGCTAATTTTCATCTTACATCTCTGGGATGTCCAGGTTTTTCTGTAGCTTAGTGCACTTCATGGATTTCGCCATTTGTATGTTTCCTTCTCACAAAGCACCATATTTAAGATGAGAGATTAGCAGCCATTTCCTGCCTTGGACTTGAGCTCCAGATTGGGATAATGGCTAAATGTAGCTAGGGATTCACACTCACTCTCATTCATGAGATTTGTTCAATGGCTTGGGCAAACCAAACCAATTTTCTTTTTTTACAGGATAGTTGCGGCATCAAAACAATGTCTTGGAGAAAGGATACAAATGGCATAAATGCCTGCAGGACAGTATGGCTGCATTTAGGCTAACGTCTGATTGATAGAGCAAGGAAACAAGATGGCCAGAACAGTTTATATGCACAAAGAGCTAAAGAATTAGAAATCTATGAAAAAAGACCCCCCAAAAAAACCCTGACTGAAAAGATAGATTCACAGACAGCCTTTGTAACCGATCTGGAAGGAAGTTTAGCTAGATAAAAGTCTTACGGTCCAAGTAGTTTACCACTAAAAAGTACAAAGCTCTCCTTTCATTCAGGAAAGATGAATGCAACATTGAATGGGCACAAAATTCTTTTGGTGTCTCCAAGATAGTAGGTCTGTTTCTAGGAGGAAATATCAAGATTGAGGTAAATGAGCATTTAAGACAAATTGTGAATATCTTTTATGAGCACTATTCCTTGTTCAGGGTATTCAAGTGTAGATTAAAAGCTCATGCCATAAAATCCATTCTTTTTTTCTCAGTTAAATGACTTTGTTACCTTCATTAAATAGCCCCATCACAGTACAACATAGATTAATAATCAATTTGCATATTTACTCTACTGAATATTCAATCCAAGTGATCCCGTAACTCACCAATAAACTATACATAGTAAAGTTAAGGATGAGAATGTGGGGCAAACAAATGTTATGCTAATATTTAAGTCCTAGGCCAATCTCAACAGGTTTCAGATTTCATTCAAATGGGAAGAGAGAAAAGAAAGAAAGAAAGAGAAAGAAAGAAAGAAAGAAAGAAAGAAAGAAAGAAAGAAAGAAAGAAAGGGAAAAAAAAGAAAGAAAGAAAAAAGAAAAAAAGGAAAGAAAGAAAGAAAGAAAAAAAGAAAAAGAAAACATGAGTGGCAAATTTTCAATTGTCCACTCTCTTCTAGATCTCCACTCCTTCCTCTTTCAGCCAGCCTATGGGATAAAGTTAGGGAGACCCCAATTTATTTGTTTCAAAGATTTACAGGTAGTCCTCAATTTACAACCATTTACTTAGTGACCAAAGTTACAATGGCACTCAAAAAAGGATTATTTTTCACACTTATGACCATTGCAGCATCCCCATGATCATGTGGTCAAATTTGTACACTTGGCAACTGGCTCATACTTATGACAGTTGCAGTGTCCTGGGGTCATGTGATCACCTTTTGCGACTTTCTGATAAGCAAAGTCAATGGAAAAACTGGATTCCTTTTACAACCGTGTTACTAACTTAACACCCACAGTGATTCACTTAACAACTGTGGCAAGAAAGGTCATAAAATGGGGCAAAGCTCACCAACTCATTCTCACTTAGCAATGGAAATTTTGGGCTCAATTGTGGTCATAAATCGAGGACTACCTATATATGGCCTCCCATCTTAAGCAACTCTGTTTAAAAAGCTGTACTATTTACTTACTTACTTACTTACTTACCTTACTTTATTTATACATACATACATAAATTTATACATTTGTACTTTTATAAAAATATAAATGCTGTACTTTTCTTCAAGAACAGACTGAATTGTTGGCCAGGTAGATTTCTTCAATTTCATAAGTGATGGGTTGTCCTGTTATTTCAAAACGAGAATGTAGAGCTTTCTTTTTAGAAATTCTTCTATAAGATGGCAAACGTAACCCTGGGGTCTAGTTGGAAATCTGTGTTTTCAGTTATATCTACTGAAGAAACGAAATGTACCATCTTGATTATTCTCATAGCGTTTTTTGTTGAATTGAGATAAGCTCATATAAAGAACAGCAAATACATCTTTTCCCGTATTCTGAGCAAGTATATACAGTATATTCCCAGATCCTAAATTGCCCTTGAATTGGGCCCAAATGGAGCATATCTGAAATAGCTTATTTCATACACTTAACCTCCAATCCAGTTCTAATTTCACAGCAATCCTAAAACTATTAGAGCTCTCTAATTGTCTTTTTGTGTAGCATATAAGCTTTTTTTCCTCATTTATGTTAGTTCTTAAACCTGACACAGTACTTACTCTTCCCCAGTGTAACTTACAAATATGATGGTGCTGTATTTAACGCACACTGATATTTCTATAATGCATACTTGGCAACTGTATATTTTCATGAATTATAAGCAGGTTGAAGGTTAGAGATGATAAAAATCAAATCAGCAGTAGAAAGGAAAGTGACAGCTCTGCTTATTGTACTCTCAGCAAATATTTGAAATAGATCCTCTTGGGGCAGCCTTAATACAGTGCTCATAGGTCTTGTGTTTGCTCATGCATTAATAAAAACACATTATTTCAGTTTCATTGGAAAATGTTAAAGCCGATTTTTTTTCTGCTCCTAAATATAAAATCTTTTCTGTGACGCTCTAGAAATGAAAGAGAAAGAGCAGCTCGTCTGAGACATTTTAGCTTAATGTATCTGAAAATCCACTTCGCAGCGTTTTTGAAGCTTTTTGCCTACTAATAAAATTAAATATGGTCTAATCTCCTCTGCCTCGGTGGTCTGAGAAAGCTACAAAACATTTGGATAACCTGATAATGAGATAAAGAGGATTGCTGGTTTTAGAGGCTTTGAAGGAGACCAGCAATGAATTCAGATGATTACTTTTCATAATAGTGTTTCTGCTTTGACTCACATGCACACACACACACACATACGGGGAAAGGGACAAAGGTTGGTGATAAAACATAACCCTTTGGATCAAGAAAGGACGAGGGACTGTGTGGAATCTCAAAGGAGTTCCAGTAGCAGCATGTGGAATTTGGGTGGGGCATTCCAGAATCAATATTGGATGACTTCAACATAGGATGCCCTCGCAAAAACCCCTTGCTCCTGCTTTATGGTAACTACAGCTGAGCTCTGCCTTGAGCTAGAGGATGTTCAGACAGCTCGCTGAGCCTAGCTTCACAAGTCCTTTGAATGTGTCCACACAATTTATGGTAGGTAGCTAGAAATGCAACCTATTTGTTCTGCTGCCAGGCTTTGAAAGCTTCAAAGCTAAAAACGTATTTTGCCACTGGCAAAATCATCCAGCTGTACTGATAAATGACCTGGTTCTCTAATTTAGTGCACTAGAATTTAAGAAATTAAACTGACAGGTATCCCAAACCTAGTTATCTGCAAAAACTGACATTGCGATTAAGAGAGAATGAATTCTGTGTGGTTCCCTTCACGTCCTGCATAAATCCACACAACTATAGCTGCGTCTTTGGGTGTGTTGCATAGTTTACCCAGGTATAATTTCATTGCACCGAATCTCATGCTAACGTTTCTTTTTGTCTTTTTGTATTCTTCTTTCATCAGACTGTGGCTTAAATGTTCATAAACAATGCTCCAAGATGGTCCCAAATGACTGCAAGCCGGACTTGAAGCATGTCAAAAAAGTGTACAGCTGTGATCTCACTACGCTAGTAAAAGTACACTTAACAAAGAGACCGATGGTTGTAGACATGTGCATTAGGGAAATTGAGTCGAGAGGTAAAGCATATTTTAAGTGATTTGGTTGCCTTGCTAATCATCCTGTTAAATTGATCTCACTCAGTTGGGGGTTTGCTCTAACTAGTTTTACCCAGGGTGTCCTAAAATTATCAGTGGCCTTGGAGAAAAATAAATATAAATTCCATTCATTTGGAAAATAGTATTATAAAGCAAATCCCTATATTACTGTCTTTTCTTTGATAGTACCGAGATACTGTTCCATTAGATTTGGATGATATTAATGCTCCCTGAGAACCAACATTCCTTTTGTGAAATCATTTTTGTGAGAGAGAAATTTCCTCCTTCAAGTCTTCCTTCACGATGCCTGTTTGCTACTTACATAATTTTAAATGTATGTAAATCGGTATAAATATCCAATACGCGAGGGTTATTTTCAGATTCTTTCATCTACTTTTCCTTCATTCTATTTGGCAATCAGTCTCAATCTAATACAGTGGTTCTCAACCTGTGGTCCGCAGACCCTGGGGGGCTGCAATGTCATCACAGGGGGTCCACAAAGGCTTGAAGAAATGTTATGGTTTAAATCTTGAGTTAGGTCTTGGGCAGGGGTAGGCCTGATCTTGGGGGTGCGTGGTCATGGTCCGTGACCACAAAAGGTATTTAAGGGGGGTCCGTGGTAAAGAAAAGGTTGAGAACCACTGTTCTCACACTTTTTTATTCAGGACCCGTTGCTCTTCCTGCACCTGGTTTTGTTTTTATTGTCATTTCTTTCGCTTCTTTCTTTTCCTTCCACAATCCCTTTCCGCCCCCACACACCCCATTTTTGACCCAAGAGTGGTCTTTCCGGCATTCAGACGCCTTATATTCGTCGCCAGTTCTTTCACTTTTATCATAAATAATTAGATCAATCGTGCTTTGATAGATTCTTTTCCTGTGTGTGTACATATGAATTGTACATAAACACAATTCAAAATGGTGACATTTTTTTCTCAGCAAATAGCTCACAGTCAATATTCTCATTCATTTGGGGAGTTTCAAAATGGCCCACTCAGTTTTTCTATGCTCTTTCATAACATTTCCGCCCATCTGTTCACATCACTTAATAGATTCCCCCCCCCCCTTGGATTACATTCTATCAGAATATTGTCTAGTTTTTCCCAAAATGTATTCCTTGTTCTTTCATTATCCCTGGAGCATAATATGCAACTATCACCAGCCTGTGGATTCTTAATTTCATATATATATATATGAAATTATATATATATATCGTAGATTTTCACGGGTACAGGTATGCAGGTCTTGGCGTATTCGGGTCTTTTCCCGTGTAAGATTGAGAGTGTCTTGGCGACGTTTCGATGAGGTCCCACTCGCCATCTTCAGGCTGGTGTCTTCGGCTTTGTGCTTGTGCGAGCAAAGTGTGATCGGAGCTGCCGTCCTTCTATAAATACTGGAGGGGGTGTGTGGTGTGTTGGCTTTGTAGCTGTAAGCTCAGAATGTTACCACACAGCCCATTACCCAGGTACAAAAGAACAATGGGCACACAGCCAGCACCTCAGCCACACAGGATGTTACCAAACAACTGACTAATTTGCTTACATCAATTCCATCTTCCAATCAAGATGTAACAACACAGCCAACCAACCCGCTTACAGCTACATCAGCTAATTTGCTTACATCAATTCCATCTTCCAATCAAGATGTAACAACACAGCCAACCAACCCGCTTACAGCTACATCAGCTAATTTGCTCACATCAATTCCATCTTCCAATCAAGATGTAACAATACAGCCAACCAACCCGCTTACAGCTACAAAGCCAACATGCCACACACCCCCTCCAGTATTTATAGAAGGACGGCAGCTCCGATCACGCTTTGCTCGCACAAGCACGAAGCCGAAGACACCAGCCTGAAGATGGCGAGTGGGACCTCGTCGAAACGTCGCCAAGAGACACTCAATCTTACACAGGAAAAGACCCGAATACGCCAAGACCTGCATACCTCTACCCGTGAAAATCTACGAAAACAAATATATATATATATATATATATATATATATATATATACACACACACACATATACATATACATATATATATATATGTACATTCAGCAACCTAAAAACCCTCCCTTTTTACGATCCTGTAATTCCAACTGACATCAAATAATATTTTTATGTATATTTTAGCCCTTTCATTCATAATTAAACCTCCAATGTCACTTCTATGTTTGCATTTATCAGCTCCATTTCACAAGCAGAGACAGCCTTCATCGCATCCCTTTTTTCTCTTGGTTTCAAAGACACACCGAATATCTATTGTTAGTTTCATTTCATTTGTTAATTCATGCTTTTTAACATTCCCTATCTTATATTGCATCACAATCTTTTATATGTCATGGATGTCACCAGATGGGCCAGAACCCATCTTGGCTTTAATTTCACATAATTTCTTGGGCTTAATGTTTATTACTTCTTATCTGTACTTTGTGTAAAGCTGTTTACCTTAAAAGGGAAAAGCATGATGAGAATGTACATATGCATGTATGGCATCTTTCTTATTCCGGAAACATTATTATAAATATGTTTGCATAGAATAATGGAAAGCTGATTTTACATTATGCTGAGTAAGAAAGTTACAGCTTTAAAAAATGAACTCTGGTTTATGTACTTCTAACCATAAAGTGCATATCAGAAAACAACGATTGCTTAATCTAGTAATGGTTTTAATTTTAAAAAGGACTCAATTCTGAAGGACTCTACCGAGTATCAGGATTCAGCGACCTAATTGAAGATGTCAAAATGGCTTTTGATCGAGGTATGTTCTTTACTCAGTGCTTACCATAATAATTACCTCTATCATATTTGCTAGAATCCAGTGAATTAATATTGCATGACTAGTAGGAAGTTGATTTGCTTCTCTGAAAGCAGTCCTCTCGCCAAATATGCCAAATATGAAGCATTTTTTAACCTGCATGAGCTTAGGATGCTGTGACATGATGTACTGGGTAGGTTAGATCAGTGGTCCAGGAAAGAAATAATTAAAAACAAAACTAGATATATTTGAACTATTGGGCATTTAAGTAGATATATTTGAACTATTGGGCATTTAGATCTCAGCCATTTCACAGCTCATTCTCCCAAAAAAAAGTCTGGAGAATTATTTTTGGGTTCTAAGAATGGCTTTAAAAAGCTTTTAAAATGCAGTTTGTGATTGCTTAGTACTACTGCTACTTCCATGTCAGAAGCACCAAAGTGCTTGCGTGGTGAAAGGATCTGCCAGTGATGACACCATTGCCCAGGGGATGTTCAGTATCCCCATAAGGTTGCCTACCGAAGTGGTACCCATTTATCTACTTGCAGTCGCCTGCTTTTGAACCGCTGGGTCGGCAGGAGCTGGAGCATATGACAGGAGCTCACCCCACCCGCAGCAGCAACCAGGTCTCAAACATGAGCCTGCCAATTGCCAGCCCAGCCTTCTAACTTCTTGAGCCACACTCCAATTACTTAGTTATAGTCATCTGACTTACTGTAGCACTTACGAATAGTACTAGGAGGTGACTGTAATTTTCTGTCATCTGTGCTAATTTGCTAATGAGGCTAAAATTGGGTTGTTATTAATTTTAAAATGTTGAAGGCTGTCTTTGAATGTGATTTTGTGCAACCTTTCCTAATCTGACATTATCAATACATGTTGGACTATGCTTCTCACTATCTCTAATGGCTGGAGATTATGGATGCCATAATCTCTCATTCTGCCAATTCCATTGTAGGGGTAACAAAACAAGAAGAAATCTATTGCTCTGTGTCTGACTTTCTATGTCATGGCCCTTTTTATTTAAAAAAAATAATCTTGCATTTGAAAGGCATAACTCTGCCCAAATCTCATTGAAACCAATTACAATTCTGTGAGAATAGAAATTAAAGTTGCCAGCAGTAGTCTGCAGCTGAATCACAGAGCCCAGCTAATGTGAACACAGGCAATTTTCTCTGTTATATATATTTTTTCTTTGCAGATAACAATTCCACAGATACCTTGAAAAGTGCTGTTTATAGAACAGTGTCTTTATTTCAAAATGTATTTTACCTCGTTTCTGCTCTTGTATTGTATGTATAACAGTGTATGTACTGTCTTAAATATCATTGCAAATTACAATTCCATTTGCTAATATTATGTACATTTTATATTTTGGGTCCCCCTCCCTCTTTATTTATGTACAGATGGGGAAAAAGCAGACATTTCTGTGAATATGTATGAAGATATCAACATTATCACCGGTGCACTTAAACTCTACTTCAGGGACTTGCCAATTCCATTAATCACATATGATGCCTACCCCAAATTCATAGAATCTGCAAGTAAGCCTTAAATTGTATCATTTCTCAAATGGGTACTTTTACTACCATGAAATTTGTCTAAATTGTTCGTGTTATGTTTGTTTGAAACAAGGGATGTATGTAAATTGCAGAGCCAGATTTTCTCATCTTTAAAGGGCTAGCCATATTGCAACTTTTGAAGAACTCGGCATTTTTTTTAGTAATATAAAAAAATAATCTGATATAGCAAAGACCATTACCAGTTTGATTATCAGAGATTTTGTGGCAGCATTCTTGAAGGTGGTGTGTTCAATTTATGAAGAACAGCTAGTCCTCCTGTCATTGGTTCTGCAGTTGATAGCTATATGCTTGTAGCTTTGGAGTTTTTAATATCTAGCCAGCCTAGATATTAGTTTTAGATAGCAACAGGATTAAACAAGGTTGTTCCTCATATATGTCAGCTTATTTAGGTAAATAATACTTCTAGCCATGCTTTTTTTCTGTTCAAGGACAGTAAAAGTTTATTCTCCACCTGACAGTAAGGATAATATAATCTTTATTTACTTTTCCTTTTCTTGCACATAATTCACATGGATAATATTGAAAATGTGTTATATCAGAAAACACAGGCCTCCGAAGAGGCTCCTCTAATTTGTGCATACTTTGGCTTAAGGTTTATCAGATGTTTCAATTTCAGAAACCACAGATCCTGATGAACAGCTGGAAATACTTCATGAAGCACTGAAGCTACTGCCACCTGCGCACTGTGAAACATTACGCTATCTTATGGCACATTTGAAGAGGTATTAAATGAAAGGATTTGTCCATATCTCAAGCCCACCAAGCATTTTTTTGTTCCAAGTTCTTGGGCTAACCGCTTCCATTTTTTAAAATCCATTGATCACTACATACATGGCCTCTTGCTAATAACCTCTAGCTGAGCCAGGATAGACATGATGCAACCATCCTAGGTTTTCTTGATCTCTCAGCAATCCTAGATACCATTAATCATGGTATCCTTCTGAAACAACCTCTGGTTTTCAGAGTGCCTGAAATTTTGATGTTCTCACCTCTCTTATCTACATATTGATGAAGTTGTTGGGCAAAGACATCTACTGATCATCAGGGCACCCATGATGCTCAACTGTATATTTTGACCTCTGGTTGACCATGTCGTGCTATTGAAGTCATATTCCAGTTCCTGGAGGCTCTTCAGGGATGAATTTGATGAGGAAGAATAGGCTCAAAATCAAACGAAATAACTGCGGATACTTAACTCTCTTAGTTCTAGTGGTTCTTAATGGGATTGCACTCCCCCATTCAACGTTATGTGCAATTTGGGGGTCCTCCTAGACTCATAGCTTGTGCTTGATAAACCTATAGCAGCCTCACCAGGAAAGTCTTCACACAAATTCACCTGGTGTGCCAATTATTGCCCTTTCTGGCCCAGAACTCCCTTCGTATAGTTGCTCATGCCTTGGTCACTTAGTCTGGTCTGTTGCAACATGGTCTACATGAAACTGTACTAGAAGACCAAAATTCACCCACATTATCACATATCAGTGGGGACAAATTGGGGGAGTTCAACACTGGAGGTGGCTGCTAGATTGATGGCAGACTCCACCTATCTCCCCTCCCCTCCCCCCGCTCTCTACTGTCCACCCATCCATCTTTTTAGTTATCATATTGATGTATTTATTCTCGTTGTGTTCCTCTGTCATTGTTTATTGTTCTATTGTTTTACTTCTGTTTACACTCCTTTCATTTTCTTCCTTTTTACTCTATTGTGAGCCGCCTAGAGTAGCCCCACAGCGAGATAGGGGGCAAATAAATGTAACAAATAAATATTAACAGATTAACACCTTCTGATAATTCAGGCAATGTGCAATGTCTCCAACAAGCCACCTAGCTTGTTTCATAGAATAATCTGTACTTGCAATTTTTCTGACAGTCTAGTTTTACTTCACCATCACTATCTGCTCTATTCTTAAGCTGGTGTGTTGGCCGAGCTCTCTAAACATGTCTGTGGGAGCCTCTGCTTCATTGTTGGAAGTAACCTTGTCTTGGGTCTTCATCACTGTAATTATTTAATTGGAGGCATCTGAATTTGCAGTTGGAGGGACAGAATCCTGATCATCTCTGACTCAGGCCCTTTAAAATATCAGCTTGAAAAGTCAATTCAGGGCAGAGTTGTCTAACTTCAGAACCATTTGTTTCCAAACTTACAGCTCCCGTCTGTTGTTATAGGTGTCTGGCATGATTTAATTCCACATTAAACAGAGCCTCTGGGATGGGTTTTTAATGTTTTCTTTATAATTCATGAACTTTCCAATAATGGAAATTTAGTTATTTAACGACTAAATCCTTAATGGCATTTATCTTGAGCTGTAAATCAGTAATATCCGTTAGAGCTTTTGTTTAGTCTGCTCAAAAACTAATTTACAAATGTGAGGTGTTTTTTTTTCTGAAATAGGCAATTAGCCACCATAAAGCAAATCATAGCCTCTCAAGACAGCAGTTTATATGTATGTTATGCCATTCAAACAGAAACAGGGAGGGGGCAGCTGTTCCTACTGTACCCATTAACTAGAGGCAGAAAGTGTGGGGTCTGTGGAGGTCTGTCTTTCTGTAGTGGCTTTGGAAGTAGTTGGATTACATTTTATTGCTTTTATGTCATGAGTATAGACGAGGCAAGTGTAAGCTTTTATAAAGGCACATGGTGTTATTCCCTTCTAGACTTCTGTCCTTCCTCTGTGGAATTCATAATGGCATGCTAGTCTCAAAATAGCTTTCACTTAGTTATATGTTGATTTTCCGAACATAAATCTTTTCAAACTTGTTTACATCCAAATACATGTTTTAAAACACAATAAACTAAACGATACCGTCCCATAAAGAATGATCAAGATCTTTTCCAATGTGTAGCAGGAAGTAGACAGCTCTGTGGAGAGAGGAATGCTCCAAGCGGAACAAGAGCAAAAGCTGGGATATTTCTCTCCTTGACCCCCTCCCTCTTCTCCCTGCCTTGTTCATGGCTTTGAAGCATCTAGTTCAGAGGCCCCCCCCAACCTTTTGGGCACCAGGGACCGGTTCTGTGGAGAAAGATTTTTCCACAGACCAGAGGGGGCATGGTTTCGTGTGCTGCCTGAATCCAGCGGATGGGGCTTCACTTATTTGCGTGGTCCGGTTGCTGGTATGCCACGGCCCAGTGCCAGTCCGCAGACCGGGGGTTGGGGACCCCTGATCTAGTTGACCATAGAGAAAATAGGGTGTCAGTCTAGTCCCCATTGTGGTATCAGGGTGCAATGGACTGACCATTACCTTCCTTGGTGATTGTCAAGTTCTTGGCCTAATTTTATTTTGTAATTTTCATGAGTAGGAAGGCTACCATGCTGCAAAGCATAGCACCAGTCATAAGAATAAAATATTTCTGGTAACATCTTGAGTATTAGACCCAAAAACATTGTTAGCAACTAAAATATTGAGTGCTGAAGGCCAGCAGTTTGTTTGCCTGCTGGTATATGGGTGCACCATATCTACCATTTTGTGAGAACACCTGTACCATGGTAAAACTGCACCAAAAAGTGAAACAACTTTGCAATAGGTAGATGGATTAAATAAATAAAGGAACAGTAATGTTGGATAAAAGGCCACCTAGTTCAGTCTCCTCTTTCTGCCAATAGCCAGCCAGAGAACGATCACAATTTTCTACTATTTTTACCAACATCTGATCTTCAGAGTTACTTTGCTTCCAATCACAGATAACGTCAGCATTGCAAGTACACTAAAAGCCTCACCTGGCACGCATTTGCCCAATCCATAATATAAGTAGATGCTGCATGAAATGTTTCCTTGTATCCTGAAATGTCTCATCATTCACCTTTCTTCAATGATCCTGAATTCTAGTATTATTATATGAGAGAAAAAGGAAAGACCTCCTTTATTAAGACATTAAGTTTGATCTAAGAGACACTGATTAATACAAGAAGGACTTGTCCAAAGCATACCTATTCCTATTGACTACAAATGATGGGCAGCTGATGAAATGCCCTGCTATGTTGGCAGTTGTCTATGATGTGCAAGGAATAGAGGGAGAGAGGGAGAGGGAGAGAGAGAGAGAGATGGACTGAAGTGTTTTATTTTTAAAGGGTTGACAAGGACAAGTGTTGGATTTGAGTTAAGTGACTCTGTGCTTTAAAGAACACAGGTCTTTGGGCAACGTCTTGGCCTAGCTAGCCATTCCACATGTTTCACTCTGACAATTGTGACATTCCAGTCTGCCTACATAGGAAGATCAGACTCATTGTTGCTGGGTGCTTTCACATGGGAGATAGTAGGAACTGTAGATCTATGCAGACAGAGTGTATGCTCTATCAGAAAGAGAGAGGGAGAGAGAGAGAGAGAGAGAATGAATCACCCTTTATTAGCTCCAGTACCTTACTCACAAGGCATCTAATATTTTATTTTGTTCCTCCCTTCAATCTGCCTTATGGTTGTTGCCTTACCCATCATTCTTTATCAGCCTTATTGGAGCATTTCCATAACTGTTCGCTAGGGAACACTGAGAATTTTAGTTTTGCACAAAGGTTGTGGTTATGACCATTCAAGCTATCTTTAATTTGTATTTCACGTGACCCTTTTCATTTCTGGGTCGACGAGATCACAATTACAGCTCATCCAGGCTTTTGATAGCTCGCATTTTAATCGCCTTCTGTCTTGTTCCAGGGTAACTCTCCATGAAAAAAAGAACCTCATGAATGCAGAAAATCTTGGCATTGTTTTCGGACCAACCCTTATGCGAGCACCCGGGCTAGATGCAATGGCTGCCCTGAATGATATTCGTTATCAGAGACTGGTGGTGGAGATGCTTATAAAAAATGAAGATATTTTATTTTGAACTTGGAGTACGTGTGCAAGTGTTTCTAGCGGATGGCGAGAAAAATCGGAGGACTGTGAATAATTGAGCCAGCTCCTGCAGCTGAATTTTTATTGTGAGGTTGTGCTGTATGAAAGGTGTTTTATTATGTTGCTTTTGCCCATACAGAAAATATTGGGGAGAGGTGATCATATGCTCTACTTCCCAGGATTTATAGCTGTGGGCTGTTTTATCCTAGTCCAGAAATTCTGTTAAACTTGATCTGCTTCTTGCTCACTTCTTTTGTGAGGCTTCTCCTACTAAGGGCACAGGAGAAGGAGTCAGCATCTGCATTCTGAAATAGTCTGTGAGTGTGATTTAGCATGTTTCTCAGTGTCAGTCTGTGGTGGTTTTCTGCTCTGTTTTGTAATTGGTTTCTGATCTTTCAGAGGGGGAGGGGGGAACAAACTCCAGAGATCCAGAATCTCTAAATGTTTATTGACATCTCCTGTCATTCTTTTCCTACTTGAAGGATAATTTTTGTTGGATTTCATAACATTTATTTAACTGCTGGAATACATTTTCATGTAGCAGAAACATATTCTGATTGCTATTTTAAGAAAAGCCTTTTAGTGTATTTCCAGTTAGAGATGGCAACACTGAATGAATGAAAATGGCTCTGTGGTTTTCAGTTGTCTTTTTGTATTTCTGCTGGGCATGCATATTAATTTATTAAAGTTTTGCTTTAGAACCTTACCAAGCTTTATTTATTTATTTATTAATTAGGTTTTTATCCCACCTTTATTATTTTTTTTATAAATAGCTCATAGTGGCGAACATACATAATGCTCCTCCCTCCTCTGGTTTTCCCATAACAACAACACTGAGGGTTAGGGTCTCCACAATTTTGACCAATTTTCCAGCAGTGCCAAATCGTTTTCTATGTTATGAACATCAACTCTATTGCATACTTTTGTGTCATCAGCAAAAACACAAACCTTTTCTAGCAATCCTTCTGTTAGATCCGTGAATCGTGGTGGCGCAGTGGTTAGAATGCAGTATTGCAGGCTAATTCAGCTCACTGCCAGGAGTTCAATCCTCACCAGCTCCAGGTTGACTCAGCCTTCCATCCTTCAGAGGTTGGTAAAATGAGGAGCCAAATTGTTGGGGGCAAAAGGCTGACTCTGTAAACCTCTTAGAGAGGAGTGTAAAGCACTGTGAAGCGGTATATAAGTCTAAGTGCTATATCACTTAACAAACACATTGAACAGAACAGGATCTAGGACTGACTCTCGTGGTACACCGTGTGTGATTGGTCTCTGTTCTGACAGAGCCCCATTAACAGTCGCAGATGAATCCCTGAGCCAACCTCCTATCCATTGAAACACCAAGTGGTTAAGCCTTAGCCTGTACAATCCTTTTATGAGCCCATTACATGGCACTGTATCGAATGCTTTGCTAAAATTCAGATCAGCTAGGTCTACAGTACCCTCTTCATCCAAAACATTTGTGACACAGTTTAAAAAGTCAGTCAGATTAGTATGACATGATCTGCACTCGGTAAAACCATGCTACTTTGGGTCCATCAAGTTGTGCGCTTTTAAATGTTCATTAATCCTTTTTTTTTTTTCAGGAGTAATTCCATTAACGTCACTACTACAGATGTTAAGCTCACTGGCCCATAGTTTCCAGCTTCCAGAAATACTGTAAATAATGTAAATTTAAGGGACTCATTCAGATGACTTCAGATATAGTGGACTTGGTCCAGGCGGCAGCTGGATGCAGATTTTGTACATAGGTAAACCCCAACTTATGACCTTGGTTTAGCGACTGCTTGAAGTTACAACAGTGCTGAAAAAAGTGACTTATGACTTAAATGTTTAAATTGTTTAAAAAATGAATAAGTCCAAAACATTATACTTGTTCATTTATGAACCAAACCAAACAAAACTATATAGTCGTATGTGGCAAAGGGGTTTTTGTATGTATGTAGAAATACTGAAAATTCAAAATGATGTATGTACAGTCTTTTAAGTACCTCTGTAGGTGGGCTTAAAAAGGTAGGATTTCATGACTTCAACTCCAGTTTAGTTATGGTTTATCCTGTCTTTATTTTTTGTTAAGGCAGCATACATGCCAAATCTCCCTCCTCCTATTTTCTCCACAACAACAACCCTGTGAGGTGGGTTGGGTTGAGAGAGAGTGACTAGCCCAGTGATGGCGAACCTATGGCACGCGTGCCAGAGGCAGCACTCAGAGCCCTCTCTGTGGGCACGTGTGCTGTTGCCCCAGCAGAGTTCGCCAGAGTAGCGAGCACGTGGCGTTTGGAAGTGACAGGGCAGGAAGTGAGCGAGCAAGCGGCGTTGGCCCCCGGGGATCCCCCGGAGATGGTGAGGGACTGGCTCCGGCCACGCTCACCCAGTCTGCCGTGACCACTGCAACCACGTCCACCCAGTGGGCCACACACCCCGCCCCCTCCTGAGGGCACCACAATGCTGATGCAACCCTGGCACTTTGCGATAAATAAGTGGGTTTTGGGTTGCAGTTTGGGCACTCGGTCTCTAAAAGGTTCGCCATCACTGGACTAGCCCAAAGTCACCCAGCCGGCTTTTATTTCCAAGGGAGAACTACTCTGGAATTCATCATCTCCTGATTTCTAGACCAGCAGCTGTGTCACCTCACTGAACTGGCTCTTCAGCTGAATAACACTTGAGCCATGTGCAACTGATGTACTGCATATTCTATGAAATAATTAACTAGCTATAATAACAGAACTACTTAATTAAAGTTTGTCCTTTACCCACATTTTTAAATCATTTTGTCTGACTCTGCTCCCTTTTGTGACTCAGCTGTTCCAAGGCTGGAATGACCCACTGAAAGTTACATGCCTAGAGCCAAATTTAACACTGGTCAAAATCCCAGAGGATAGAAGTTGCATTACATTAGCTAATCAAGTAAAGTAGCCCAGGTCCCAGTGGAAGATCAACTACTACAGTCATTTTCCTCTCCTGGTAAGATATTCATCATAAGCTACCCTTCTCTGTGCTGATTGTTGTGTACAGTCCAGAATTTTGTGGTTCAACAGAAGGTAAACAAATTAAATCAAAATGAACTTTACTAAGCACTTAAGGTACTAATTTCTTTTCTTGATAAATGGATATAGAAAAGATGTATGTATGTATATATGCATGTATAATCTATATACAACTCTATCTATCTATCTATCTATCTATCTATCTATCTATCTATCTATCTATCTATCTATCTATCTATCTATCTATCTATCTATCTATCTATCATCTATCTACCTCTACCTATCTACTCTATCTATAATCTCAAAAAGCTACAGTGGTTACTGAGGATTAACCTAGGCAAAGCAATCAACAGAAACCCCTCCAAGGGCCATTAAACCTTCCAGTTCCCAGGCTCTGAAGTATACCCAAGTTTTTAATGCTTTGGGAAAAGCCATTTCTAATCTCAGGAAAGATGTCATTGTAGGCACTGCAACAGAAAAGGCACATTTCTAAAGTTTCTTCAGATGATATTCTTTAATTGAGAGGATTCAGAGTGTGCCCCTTTAGTTAGCCTAGTGAGACAGGTAGAAACAACTGTAAAGAGGCAGTTTGATTATGAAAAAAGGGTACTAAGCTTTGCAACTGATTAAATTATAAAGGTTTGATTCCTTTCAAATTGCTAAGCTAGCTTTTGTAGGATGGTAAAAAGACTCTGAATTTCTTTTTTTAAAAAATCTGGGTATAGCTTTTACATCAGAAAAAAAAAGTCCACCAATGAAGCTAGCAATTTGTGGTTTAAAGTCTTTTGTGTTTTGTGGCAATAGCAAAGAAATTGCAACTTACAAAAGTTAAACATAGCTGGAAACCTTGTGTAATAGAAGGGAAACTAAACGAGCAGGAGATCAAACAGATTCCTAACCAACCTAGCCAACAACTTTGTCATCCAAAAGGCGGAGGAGGGAACTAGACGTAAAGCCATACTAGACTTAATTCTAACTAATAGAGAAGAAGTGATAGAGGGAGTTGAAGTTGCCAGAACCTTGAGCGAAAGTGACCATGTCATACTGGAATTTAATATAACGCAAACACTAGCAAGAGAAAATAATCCAACCAGTGTCTTGAACTTCAAAAGAGCTGACTTTAACAAACTCAGAGAGAACCTAGGAAAGATCCCATGGATGAAAATCTTAAAGGGAAAACAACCCAAGAAACTCTGAAAAATGCGATCATAAAAGCCCATACCAGCACAATACCACTGAAAAAGAAAAACAAGAAATTCAAGAAGAAATCAGCATGGCTGCACAAAGATCTCTCTGACAAACTGAAAGACAAAAAGGACAAATACAAAAAATGGAAAAAGGGGCACATAACTAAGACCGATTATCAGCTGATAGCCAGAACATGGAAAGATGAAGTCAGGAAAACAAAGGCTCAGAACGAACAAAGACAACAGAAATCATGGATAATAAAAAAAGTTTTTTCAAACTTATTAACAAGAAAAAAGTCAAGGAAACTGTAGGTGCACTAAAGAGAGAAGATAGCAAGGAAAAAACAGGCAACAGGGAGAAAGCAGAGCTGCTTAACTCATACTTTGCATCAGTCTTTACACAAAAAGAAACTATAGCCCAACATACCAAAAAAAAAAACCACTGCAAAAGACAAATTAGAAACAAAAATTAAAATAAGCAAGAAAATGGTATGGAAATACCTATCCAACCTTGACGAATATAAATCACCGGGGCCCGACAGATTACATCCCAGAGTTCTGAAGGAGCTGGCAGATGTTATCTCAGAATCATTGCACCACATCTTTCAAAAATCCTGGAGCACAGGGGAAGTACCTGAGGATTGGAAAAGGGCTGTTCTGGTTCCCATCTTCAAGAAAGGGGGGGGAAACGGACCCAGGAAACTACACACCAATCAGTTGAACATCAATACCTGGGAAGATCCTAGAAAAGATAATGAAAAAACAGATCTGCGAACAACTAGAAGCAAACAAAGTTATAACTAGTAGCCAGCACATGTTTGTTAAAAACAGATCATGCCAAACCAATCTTATTTCATTCTTTGACAAAGTGACTAAACTAATAGACCAGCAAAATACTGTGGACGTAGTATACTTAGACTTCAGTAAGGCATTTGATAAAGTAGACCACAACCTACTCCTTGGTAAGCTAGAAAAAGCTGGAATAGACGACATCACCACCAGATGGATCTGTAGCTGGCTGGCAAACTGTACTCAAAGAGTAGTCCTCAACGGCACTACATCCACATGGAGAGAAGTAAGCAGTGGGGTACCACAAGGTTCCGTCTTAGGCCCAGTACTCTTCAATATCTTCATCAATGACTTAGATGAGAGAATTGAAGGGGAACTCAAATTTGCAGATGACACCAAACTGGCAGGAGTAGCCAACACCAGAAGACAAACTCAGGATCCAAAAAGATCTTGACAAACTTGAACAATGGGCCCTATCCAACAAAATGAGTTTCAATGTGGAGAAAAGCAAAGTTTTACATTTAGGCAGGAAAAATCAAAGTTACAAATACAGATTGGGCAAGACCTGGCTTAAAAACAAGTCTTGAGAGGGACCTTGGAGTCCTAGTGGACGATCACTTAACCATGAGCCAGCAATGTGCAGCAGCAGCCAAAAAAGCCAATACAATCCTGGGTTGTATAAACAGGCATAGAATCAAGATCCCATGAGGTATTCGAACCGCTTTATAAAACCCTAGTAAGACCACACCTGGAATACTGCAGCCAATTTTGTTCACCATATCACAAAAATGTTGAGAGTTTGGAAAAAATTTAGAGAAGAGCAACTAAGATGATCAAAGGCCTGGAGACATACAAAGACATACAAAACATACAAAGAATGGCTGCAGGACTTGGGTTTGGCTAGTCTAAAGAAAAGAAGAAATAGGGGAGACATGATAGCAGTATTCCAGTATTTGAAGGGCTGCCACAAAGAAGAGGGCGTCAAACTATTCTCCAAAGCACCAGAGGGCAGGAAAAGAAACAGTGGTTGGAAATTGATCAAAGAGAGCAGCAACCTAGAATTAAGGAGAAACTTCCTTACAGTGAGGACAATTAACCAGTGGAACAGCTTGCCTCCAGAAATTGTGGGCGCTTCATCACTGGAGATTTTTAAGAAGAGCTAGACAGTCACTTGTCTGAGATGGTATAGGCTCTCCTGCTTGAGCAGGGGGCTGGACTAGAAGACCTCCAAGGTCCCTTCCAGCTCTATTATATTCAAGGAATGAAGGAAATATGGTGGATCTTAGAATAATTATAAAGCTACAAGTGAATCCTTTCAAAAAAAAAATTGGCAGATCAGTGTAGAGCAATTGGAGCAACCTGAAGAAATGATAAATGGGATTACTGAAGCTAACTGTACTTCTGATCATTAATTTTACTGTAATTACTAAATAATTACTGTAGTAGGGGCTAATGTATACCAACAAATGTTCACGGTTAATGTAATTTACAGGTCATAGTGTATTTGCTGCAATATTTGTGCCTTTTTATCTTAGTTTTGTCTTTTCAGACCACTTTAATGAACTGCTTGAAATTGATAGTGGTTTCCATTTGGCACCCTACTAAACAGCTCCAAAGACTGTAGAATCCAGCTTGATGTGGGAGATTGGAAATCCAGGCTACCTTTTACAGTTCTACAATTGCATATGCCTTTAACTCGGGGGGGGGGGGGAAGCTATATTAAGAGAAAAATATACTACTTAGAGTCCAACCCATGGTGATAAACAACATGAGAGCATTCAGACTGCAATCTCCCCCACAAGTACACCATTTTTTATATGCCAGATTGTAAGCTGGACAAATGCAAGACTTCCTGCAGACATGGGCACTGAAAAGCGAATGGATGGATGTGGGAAAAAAAGGGGCCACAATAGTGCTGTCTACAAAAAATATTGTCTGTAGACAATACCTCTCATTATTAGGTACATCTTAAAAATGAAAGCTGGCCTTTTCAGTCTCAGACTGGTAAGGAGTAATTCCTCACTTTAAAATGTGCTTCTTTTTTTAGATTGGAAAATTTCCAGGTTAATTTCTAGGATGTTATCAGGGAACTGAATCTGAAAAGAAATTTTCAAGGAGAAGAAAGCATTAAAAAACCCACAACCAAATACTCATTACTATCAAGTAAATTAGACTGAAACTTCATTAAAATGGAGAGAAAATTAGGTTGATAATTATCTGTAATTACAATCTCCTTTGAAAACCTCTGTAAAGTCTAGAATATTAGCTGAATTATTTTACTATAATTCAAATTGTTATTTTTCTGCTACATATGTTTTGAATTCAAGGCTTGTCTTTCATAGATAGTCCTCACTTAATGACTAGTCAGTGGCTGTTTGAAGTTATGACAGACCTACTCTGAGCTATTTGGGATCCCTTTTTAAAGTTCTGACAAAGGCAAATCTCCCCATAGTCACACAATGTCATTTTGGGCACTTGGCAACCAGCCCACATTTGCAGCCATTTGCAGCATCCTGTGTGATGTGGTTGTGATTTTTGACAGTTTATTTTTTGACAGCGTTTATTTCAGTTTTCTGGCAAAAAAAACTCCCACTGAGGAAAATGGGTTCACTCAAAGATCACTGTGCTTGCTTGACAACTGCCACAAAAAAAGGTTTTAAAATTGGGCACTCGACCGCCATGATTTACAATCATAATTCTAGGCTCAGTTATAGTCATATAACTGAGCCTAGAATTATGATTGTAAATCATGGCAGTTGAGTGCCCAATTTTAAAACCTTGTGTGTTTGTGTGTACACATGTACACACATACATACACACACAGAGACATATATATATATATATATATATATATACACACACACACAAACACACACACACACATACATTTGTAAAAGGGGAGGAGAATTTATTGCTTTTTTCTTTTCTTTCAGCATTCACCCAGGGTGGATCCTACATGTTAAATGTTAGATTTAATTGACCACTTTTTCCTCCTTTTTTGTACATTATTTTTTTTCTTTTTTCATTGTGGTTAGGGTTGAATGTATGTTTTTGTTTTGTTACATTTTGTTTGTTTTATTGTTCTGTATTTTATTCTCTATGATAAAACAATAAACTACACACACACACACACGTCCTAATATCCATTATAACACTGGAAGACTATGGTCCATTTTCTTGGGAGTCCTATATTCACTATGGTTGTATCATATTTTCGAATATATGAAGCATCTGCAAGGTTTTTTGGGTGCCATTCCAGTTTATCCATTTAGTTTCATTTGAATATGAGGCATCAGACCCAGAACATATTTATGACTGGACATGCATTCTGCTCTTCCAATGTCCATACATCCTGGTCTACAAATAACTCTGAATATACTAAAAAAACCAAATCCAATTAATCTCATATGAGGTTTAAACTGGATTCAGAAGTTTGGGAGATGAGAAGCTGGTTGTCCAGAAGTGCCTTTTAACATGAAAGAGCTTCACTCAAGTTTCTGTGCAGCCATGAATCCCACTGAGTTGTAGTTTATGTGCTCCTTAACACCTAACCTATGAGGGTCTTCTGATGACAAGCTGGATAAAGCTATACTGGTTAGAAGTTTTTGGAGAAAGGGAAGTATAATATAAGTATGAAATAATATTGTATTATTGATAACTAAATCTTAGCAAAATATATTTGAGGACTTGAGGAGTGACAAGGGTGGGTATAGAGAGGTGTCCTTGATTTATCTCTGTATACATGAGGTTTGGTTCATACAAACTGCACGCATGGAATTTTCCTCCTGATCAACGAATGTAAGTTATTCTTGTGGGAATCCCAAACACACGGAGCCACAGAACTTATTAATGAATGGAAGACCAGAGTAACTCACTAACCTCCTCTTACAGAATTTTAAAAACTCAACACACACAAAACCAGAACTATTTTTATAGGTCATTTGATCATTCCCATTCTGTTCAGAGATGGGCTTGCACTTCACATAAACCCAGAAACAGGTGATGGATTCCAGACTCAAACATGTTCAGCATTTTCGTGCAGATGATTGGAATCAGTGGCACTTAAGCATTCCGAGCAGAAGTAGTCGTTACTCTCTGTAACTTCATAACATTAGTGCTTCCACAATAATAAATATGGAGCATGTAACTTAGACCAACCTAATACTGAGAGGAAGCCAGAGAAACTATGGCTTGATGAAAATGGACGGTTCCTGTTTCAGAACTGATGTATTGCAATCTCTCACATTAAACATGTGCTGCTAAGCTTCCTTTACTCAAGAGTCGGACCTTGAATTCCTGCAAGCCCACATATATATGAATGGGAGAAAAAAGTATAGACATTCATTACTGATCCTTTGGGCCTTTTGAAAAGACACGTTTTTTCAACCAGCGGGTTATGCAATAGCTTTTAGACAAAGCAGGTACTCAATACATTTTTTGGTTTAAGATTAACCTGAAATCATCTACAACTGAACTAACCTGAAATCATCTACAACTTAATACTTTGTAAAAAGTTGTAAGCAGAAAAGAATGATAAAGTAATATGCTTTCAAGAAAAAAGAGTAAAAATACAGCGCCACAGGAATTATGATAGCTCGGAGAATGCCGTTTCTTGTCTTCTATATTTGCTGTTCCATCAAGAATATTTAGACAAATCAGAACTGAAAAGTATTTTCTTTTGTTTGTTATAGAACTCTGTTAAAGGAGCAGAACTGATTGACAACTGCAAATGTTGAAGAGGATCATTAATCCCAGTAAAACTGGTCATTACGTGCTTTCTGAAATATGAAACCTATCCGGTTGGCCAAAGAAACAAGAGATGTTTCCTGTGAGTGAAATATCAGGATCTTTTAAAAGAAGCAACATTACTTATGGATATGAGCCCCCTACATGAAGACCATAGTAAATAATACAAACATGTTATGAATAAGTCTTCATTTAAAAAGGAAATCCAATCACAAAACATGCCTATAATTCTCCATGTGTTTTACCTGTGAGTAATCTCCATGAAACTGGTGAAACTCAAAGCTAAGTAAGCAGGCCTAACCCTGATATTTATATTATATAATTATTGTAAGGCTCCCCTATAATCTTTCTGCCCAAAAACGAAAAATGCTTTGAGTTTGGAGCAGAAAGTCCGAATTGGCTGGGTCTTTTGTTATGAGACAACAGTTAAAACAATTCCAAGTGCTCCTATGGAAAACAACTCGAAATGTTTTGCGTAGTCAAGCTCTATAATGGTATTTTGAACCAAGAGCCTTCCTCTCTCTCTCTTTTTTTTTTTTAAACCCACGACCAAAAAAAATTAGATGGAGTACATACATTCCATGGTCACTTCTGACAGTCATTCAACTTGCAGAAAAATTGGCCAATGTTTAAAATGTTAAGTTATTCTTCATAAAGAACCTTTGAAACAGCAAAACAAAGGGGGGGGGAACCACTCAGATCCCTTCAACAATCACAACTCTGTTTCCAGTTCTCCAGAGGAGGATCGGGGGCTTATAGGAAAGGGAGAAATTCAATTAAATATTTCTGATGACAGATACTTCCTAAAGTGGGAGGGACCCACCTATCTATTTTTATAAAGAAAGAGCAGTTTACCTATTGACTATTCCTTCACAAACTCAATTGTTTTATGTAGTTTTCTAAAAGTAGTCCTTGTTTTGGTGACCATAACTAAGACCGGCAATTTGGTCATTAAGTGAAATGGTCACTGAATGAAACTACAACTGTGCTTACACTTTTACTTCAGTTTTCCTTTGGTTTGCAAACCTGCAAGGATGGGGTGGTAAAGTTACTTTTTCGTCACTGTTGTAATTGTGAATGGTTGCTATATAAGATAGTTGCTAAATGAGAACCACCTGCATTGCCTTTTGATACTAGCTATAAAGCAAGTGTGTTTTTGTGTAATTCTTATCTTTTTTACAAGTTTTCAAATTCATCCATATTATGAATAAAATGATTGTAGAACTTATGTAACTTAGAGTAGGAAATGCAGGCAAGATACAATCCTTGGATAAGAGATCCAAGTTCAGCACTGTCAAGAGTTATGCAATTTTTTTTCAGATGATATTCCAGGGGAATAAACGTATTTTTGATCTCCCGCAGAAGCAATTATGCTCTGGGTTAAACCTGGAAAAATAAAGGATTATTTTTACTAGCAATAGCAAAAGCACTTAGACTTTTTTTTACCGCCCCAGTGTTTTCAGTGGTTTACAAATGTTAGCATATTGCCCCCAACAATATGGGTCCTCATTTCACCAGCCTCAAAAGGATGGAAGGCTGCGTCTACCTTGCGGCAATCAAGATCGAACTTCTGGCAATGAGCAGAGTTAGCTTGCAATACGGCATTCCAACCACATTGCAACACCACAGCTCCTTTATAGGCTTTATAGGCTGAAAACACCAGATTCTTCGCTCTGTAGGTGTCTAATTGGTAATATTAGGAGTATTGTGGGGAAATCAAATCTACATAGAGGACTAATTCCAAATGGACTTGTTCTGTTTCAGACGGTCAGAATTAGGAAGAATTGGATACGATTTCTTCTGTTGATGGAGCTCTATTAAACTGAAAGCACAAGATTTAAAATCCAAGTTATTAAACAGCCAAAAATATAAATATCTATGAATTAAAAATAATAATAATTGGCGCTTCCTCATGAGAGATGCTTTATACAAAGTTCATTTTTGTCTTTTAGCAATAATAGGAAAAAAGATGCAGTATATTTCTTTTGGGAGACTATTAGGACTTGGAATCCCATGGATCAAAAGGTCAACTATCTCTGCTACTGTATCCTTCCCCAACCTGGTAACCCCCCCAAAGGTAGGTATGATGGATGCAGGTTAGGGGGTGATGCAAAGCCATTGCCAAGAGCAATCTAAGACCCTGAGCATCAGTGGAAGATTGATGCTCAGTAATAAGGCCTGAAAGATTTAGGACAAGAAAGTTTAGAATAGAATAGAATAGAATAGAATAGAATAGAATAGAATAGAATAGAATAGAATAGAATAGAATAGAATAGAATAGAATAGAATAGAATAGAATAGAATAGAAGCTGGAAGGAACCTTGGAGGTCTTCCAGTCCAGCCACTTCTCAAGCAGAAGAACCTATACCATCTCAGACAAGTCCAGTTTGTTCTTAAAAACCTCCAGTGATGGAGCGCCCACTATTTTTGGAGGCAAGCTGTTCCACTGGTTAATTGTCCTCACTGTCAGGAAGTTTCTCCTTACTTCCAGGTTGCTTCTCTCTTTGGTCAGTTTCCAACCATTGTTTCTTGTCCTGCCCTCTGGTGCTTTGGAGAATATGTTGACCCCCTCTTCTTTGTGGCAGCCTCTCAAATACTGGAATACTTCTATTATGTCACCCCTGTTTCTTCTTTTCTTTAGACTAGCCAAACCCAAGTCCTGCAACCATTCTCCTTTTTCAATTAAGGGTTCACTCTGGCTTCCACCTATTAATGTCCTTGATCCTTGATTCAGCCATGCGGCAATAATTCATTCTCAGAAAAAGGACTGTGCAGATTTGATGTGCTCCATTTTTAATGGAGGAAGTTGAATTCTGAAGACAATAGTTATTTTTGTGCTGCTTTGCAACAACCAGCCCTGAGGTACTGCTGTGTTCCAGAGATGTGAGGAAACAAGCACAATCCAATGGACCAAAGACAACTTTCATTCTTGTCTCCAGCCTTCTGGGATGAAGAAATTACTCCTGTGTGGCCAGCCTCTCATCGTCAACTTTCCTTTCAGCAAGCAAGCAACCTGTTGCTTTAACATTTCAAACAAATGGATTGTGTAAACCCCAAATAACTTAAGTGGAAGAACTTGGTTCTGTTTCTGTAGCCGGATTCTCAGATATTTAATTGGAAGTGGCCTGTGTAAAAAAAAAACAAGACTAGCTGCTGATCTGAATCCAGTGAAACTATTCCCTACATAATTGCTTCTCATCTTGAAACTTTTGCTTCTTGCTTCAATTACATCTCCTTTATGCAAAAAACCTTCCTTGAGTTTAATAGCTTTAAATCTCCGTTCACTAGTTTCAATAATGTGTTTTTCTAAATCACTTTCTGTTCTACTTAGGGATTTCTTTCCAGTGCCAAGAATACCGGCAGAGCGGTTGACCATTCTAGCCTTATCCCTGGCCAAGAATAAAACAAGCTGGCAAAGGAGGCTGTGGCTATCTCTTGTGTGCACACGGGATAAGCCAAGCCAGCTGTCTCCACTTGCAATATTAAATGAAGCAATGGCTGTTTTGGGATGTTTTGAGCATAGACACTGAAAACATCTAAGCATTGTTACACTGGTATACAAAAATCTCTTGTGATATTCATTCTTTTAAAAAAATGACCCCAAACCAATAATGAAAAGCTGACACTAAAGGGAGTTCTTACAGCTCTTGATCTGCAGAACAAACACTCCCTCTTGTGGCTAAAATATCATCGTTCCCCATTGTCTCTTTCTGGTTTGCTTGGAATTAACTTCATGTAATGGTCATTATGATGGTAGTAAGAAACGTAACGATTTTTTAATAAGGTAAACAGATTCTCACTGCAGTCTAATCTAAGCTAATATGCCAAAGATATTTCAATAATGTGGTTAAGAACAAATGTTTTAAGTAGTCTGATTTCTCCCCCCATCTTTATTATGGTCACTGACCAGGAATTACCTATTCAATTAATTTGAGTGGTCAAGCTCTTATCTATAGTCCACTGTGGTGCCCATGAGTAGCAATGAACCCATACATGCACTGTCAGTTCTATAAATAGAGAAACTGAGGCTGAAGTTCCTTCTCTGAGTTCATCATCCAAACACGTTCTTCCAATGCTACTAGTGGTTTTATCTTCACCGCTGCCAGCACTCTGTCTGATGCTGTGGAACAGGAAGGATCTTATCCTGGAGGTATTCTTGCAATGCAGATCAACTGCCACGAGCAATTCTTCAAAATGGGCATGAACACATTTGGGGAGATCCAATTACAGTATCTATTAACGAGCAACCAGCCAGATAGACTTGGCAAGCAACTCATTGCTTTATGAATGCACCGGATCTTCCAATGGGAAGCATTGCTTCCTTCTGCTCTGCCTGAAATCTCTTCACATCTTTTCTTTTCTCTCCTCACTACTCTCAACCGTTCCATTCTTATTGAAAGGAAAAGCTCCTGCTTTCTACTTAGCATGTTCGATCCTTCAGTTATATATTTGCACTTTTCCTACAGTACATTCCCGAAGGATGCTGAGTTAAATAGGACACGTCAGTTTCAAATCAACATGAGCAATACACTAAATTTCTGAATAGAAATTAGTTTGAAATTGAAGGAAGCCTGCCTGAGGAAAACTGAAAATCCTCACTGCTGATCTTTGGAGTGCGTTTAAAAAAAAAACTTTCCTTAGAGTTTATTGTAGGATAAAATAAAAATAAAAACAAAAATTAAGTAAATTTCTGAGAAAAGAGAAGAGAAGGATGCAGAAGTAAGAAAGAAAAAAAGTAGTAACTTCTGACTTTTTTTCAGGGCAGTAGAATACAAAAAAAAAAAAAAGTTACAGCCACAACCTTTTGCTTCCTATTTCTAAATGTTTCCAGGCCATTTCTATAACATCAAAATCATTCTTATCATTAAGTAAAATTAAATAAAATTAATTTTATGAAAATTTTATGAAAATAAGATTTCAGTTTTTCAAAACCCAGAAGTGGTTTCCAAATGGAAAGAAAACTAGATAACTTCTCTTTAATTAGGACACTGAGTTTTGCCATCTCTGCCAATGTCATCACTTTTATCACCCATTCTTCCACTGTGGGAATTACTGCGTCATTCCATCTTTGTGCATACAAGATTCTTATGGCTTTCAATATATATATTCCAGATTTTCTTTCAAGCTCTTTATCCACGATTTACCAGTTCTTGAGCTAGAAGAAAAGTATACTAGCATGAGATTTGCAGTGCCTAATGCTGACTTCTCTCTGGCCACTGTTGTGGGTTGTCACTAAATGGTGTCTTTATTTCCAGTATAGGGGCATGAAGGCTTAGCAGTTAAGAAGCCAAGCTTGTCAGCTGTAAGGCTGACAGCTCAAGTTCAAGATCCGAGCACCACGCAATGGACAGCCCCTGTTCTTGCTCCAGTTCTTGTCCACCTAGCAGTTCGAAAGCATGCAAATGCAAATAGATAAATAGGTACCACTTTGGAGGGAAGGTACAGTGTTCCATGTTTTGCCACACGCTCTGCGCTGCAGCGTGATGTCATGCTGACCAAATGACCATGGAGATGCCTTCGGACAATGCTGGCTCCCTCGGCTAAGAAATAGAGATGAACACCGCCCCCTAGAGTCAGACACTATTGGGGAAATCTTTACCTTTATTTCCAGTGTACATGGCAAGTTAAAGAAAGAGATTGGTCAATTCCTCAGCTATGTTCCTGCCCCTTCCAACAGGCATCAACACATCAATCATTCATTCTTTTTTTATGTGGGATGAGGCTGGGAGAAGTTGAGTTTTGGTGGGTGACTAGACTGGCAGGTTTAGCCACGTGACAAGGGTTAGGACAGTGATGGCGAACCTTTTAGAGACCGAGTGCCCAAAACCCACCCCCCGCCCCCGCTCCGCCTCCCGCCCTGCCTGCCCCACCCCCGCCCGCCCCCTGCCCCGCCCACCCACAGGGCCACCCACCGCCTCCATGGCCTGCCACAGATCACCCAGGCGGCCTTGCAGCACCATGGCAACCACACCCTCCGCCTGCACCCCGCAACATCATCTGCGCGCGACGGGGAACGAGGGTGGAGTCTTGTACCTGCTGCCCGGCCTGCCATGTCCTTGGCTGCACTGCTCCATGCAGGAGGGGGCCACAGGGGGAGGCGGGGCTGGGGCGACAGCGCGCGTGCCCACAGAGAGGGCTCCGAGTGCCACCTCTGGCACACGTGCCATAGGTTCGCCACCACTGGGTTAGGATTTGCCCAAATGTTTGCATGGATCTGTTCAAAAGGAGTCTGGCTAACAGCTAACATTTTAAGTCATTATAAAAGGAAAGTTTGGTGAAATTAATGTCATTTACTGCAAGACAAATGCACTAGGAGTATTGGGGAAATGGACATCTTTTATTATTATTATTTTATAGCCACAGGATGTATAACGTAGACAAAAGCTGTTCTGAGTCTCAGCTTGTCAAAAATAGACGGTTCCTGTTGGCTTGTCAAAAATAGACTGTACCTCCTTCCAGTTGACATGCTGGCTTTCAGCTGCCCATCCGCATAAGCAGGTGTTGAAAAACAATAGCTCTGTGGTCCTATTTCCAAGCACCCTTGTTTAAAAAAAAAGGCAAAGTTTTATTTCAACCAGGTTCTTGAGCACTTTGGATGCCCAAGTGTTTATATCAAAGAAGAAAAGTGATGGACATCTACTGTTTATTCATCTTTCTACTCTTTGGACCAGGTAAACCTTTCAATCAGATAATTTTATTCTAACTTCATTGGTACAGCAGCTCCTATGGAAAGAGCAGACAGAGAGAGAGAGAGAAATTCTTAGGGAAGTGGGCATGTCTGTATGTATTTGAATGTATATGCATGAGAGAGAACCCAAGTCAGCATTTATTATCCCTTACTGTGTTATATTCTTAGTGATTTATACCCGATAGATAAATAATAGATAAAAGGAAAGAGGAGAACCTTGTCTTTGTCTACCTTATATAGGTCTTAATTATGCCCCAAATTACAGGGCTACATATAGGTTATATGAGGGAAAAAACCTGTTTTTTTCTTCTTTTTGGTTTCCTTTTGCCTATACCTGCCCCCCTCCTTTAACTTGTGACCCACAGGGATTCTATTCATTCTGCCTGGAAACAACCAGATATTATAATTCCAACAATAGAACTTGGAATTTAAACTTTGCTTGCCTTCTAAAGACATTATGGACATTCTTTTATACTTTCCATCCCATTTACTTTAATAAAAGTATTTCTTCAATAGGAATTTTAGATTTACTCTTTTTTAATTGACAGCCAAAGTTTTCTTTGTACTTCACTGAAAGTACCTCACACCAAAGCTACCCTCCCCACCTAATTTGCAGGGAATCCTTCCTTTGTCACCAGACTGCGTGCAGTTCAAGAGATCCCCAATCTATTAAAGAGATTTTCAAAGTGCTGGAGGTTGAAACTGAATCCAGTATACCTTAAACAGATGACTAGCCTTACTTAAGATCAGATTTTCCCCAAACTTTTGTTCTGCACTTCTTCCAGTCGTGCCTTTAATTTCTCTATAGCTTGATATTTGCAAGCAATTTACCTTCAATCAATCTAATAGATTTATTTCTCTTTTGTTGTTTTTATCTTTCTTAACTGTTCTTCAAAATCCATTACTAATCCTTGCATAGGGCAGGTTTTTTTCTCTCAAGGTGCCATTCAACTTTGCTTTCAGACCTTTTGTAGGTTAAACATGGTATAGTCAGAGGGATGAAGGAAAGAATAATGTTTCCGTCTCTCTTTTCCATATCATTTTTACTGTTGTTTTTTTTGCCAATGAGATGGAAATGAAGACCAGTAGATTTGGAAAATCAGATTTCTCCTTTTATGCTTCTCAGATTGTAGGATTGCAGCTTAATCTCCTCTTATTCAAATTCAAATTTTGCTTCAGTCACTGACCATATACTATATAAAAAACTAAACATGAAGATATGTACCCAATAAATATCAATAACCATGTAACATGTTATGAGTCCTCAGATGCTTATTTTTAGTGATTCTTCTCATCAGTACCATTTGAATGCAATTTGTACTCCTAAGTTTCAAAATGAGCTCATCATGTTGATCAGACAAAAGGTAGCTGAGATAAAATGTACAATTTCAGGCGTGATATTTCAAAAAAGAAGATACGTATTTTGAATGAATACCATGTCACTTTCTATAGGGAATATTAATATTTTCTAATTATGTCGTCTTGTTTTATCTCCTGGACACGTGAGCTGATTTAAGAAACTAGCTGGCCTTTTGCTAAAAATCTAGATCCTTGCTACCTCTATATCCTTTAAAACAGCAGACATACTTATCACTATGATTTCCTTTTTAGATTTGATTCACCCACTGTGCTAAACTGGGATTTGTTCTGTTTGGTTTTGTATGAGCCAAAATGATTGTGATATATTCAATAGACGAGGGTTAAACAAACCATTGTTGAACACAGTTTGTGAACTCAGAGACAAAGCACCTATAAACAGTGACTCTCTTCAGGAATTTAGTTTGTGCAAAAGAACACGCAGAAAGAGACATTAACCGTTCATTAAGGAATGTATAAATTGAATGCCATTGCAACTTTACACATAATTAACAGGTAATAATCCCCACTGAAAAAGCAGGTTGTCTAAGTAAGAACTGTATAGATTTGGGGCATATATTAATGATGTTCCCCTCATCCATTATTCCTTAGGTACAGTGCAGAAATAGATGTTTTTGTTAAAAAAAAAATGGATGGGGAGTCCTTTGTGCTCTCTGAGCTTGGTAGTTTGCTTGTAGGTGTTTCATTACCAGACTAGGGGACCTCATCAGTGCTAGAAGGGAATGATTAGTTTGGTCTCTGTTTATATACAATAATTTGCCTTGCCTATGTTGGTGGGGGTGTAATTTTCTCCTTGATCGTTCCTGGATTAGGGTACTACTTTCTGCTTGATTGAAAAATGGATTTGTTGAATATGCTTGAAGAATACATTCAAGCAGGACTCAGTAAAGCTGGGATCAGGAGAAATCCTTTACATTAGGAAAGTCCGGTTTCAGATGGGTCAGGAAACATACTATTTTTCAGACAGTAATCCAGAAGGGTTTTTACTTATTTAATCTGATGCTGACTTTTGCATTTAAACTGTAATGTTAAATTGTTGTGCTATTTCAACTTCTAACTTGTTAATGGCTTTTTTTTGTGTTTATTCATATGTTGTGTGGGTATTGCAGTCTTATTTTTTAAACAGCTTATACACTTTTTTTTGTTGAATGAATTGTATAGTTTTCAAAGGCCTTATTTTGTGCCTGTGTAGGTGAAAACATCTGAGTTCAGAGTAACTATAAAAGTTCGGATTCTTTGGCAACCTGGAAATACCAGGTGCCAGATGCTCTCATACTACTGAAACTAAGTCCCATAGATACAAATTTTTCAATTGGGACAATCATAGTATTGATTAGTTCCATTTACATTTTATGGGCAATCTGAACTTTGATTCCAAGAATTCAATTTAAATATGAAGAAATGTAGTTGTAATACATTCAGACCAGAAGAGGGCAGTAGCCTTGTTAATGTAATCCATTCAAGGCTGAGTCCCTTCTACAGAGCTCGGTATATACTGTACTATATCTCTATTGTCCTTTGGAAGAAGTTTTTATTCTCAAACTCTGCAAGTGTCATGACCCTTTAAAAGCATAAATGAACTAGTGTGACATCTACCCTTCTCTGAAAAAAAAATAGTTTTTCATTGAAGTTACGGATGAGAAATAAATAAATATATTTAATAATTAAATGACTATATATCAGATAAAACAATGATAGACCAGCTCTTGCTTGTTTTTTATATAAAGAAAAGTTAAGAAAAAGAAAAAAGTGTGTGGAAAAACAATATGGATTAAAAAAAAAGAAAAAAAGTGACTTTTGATCTTCTGTACAACAGTTACAAATATACTTAGTATCTCTCCTCCCTCTCTAAGATTATATTACAAAGATCCCTTCTACCCCATACTGAACCCTTTTTAATCAGCAAATTCAGAAATCACTGTGTCGTTTTTTCCCATTTTCAATAAAAAGTCATAAAAGTTTCCAGTCCTTTATAAAAGTACTTATTGTTTTATCCTTCATCAAACAGGTCAATTTTGCCACTTCTCCAAATTCTGCCATCTTCACAGTCCAATACTCCACTGAGAATGTTTCAATATTTATCCACCATTGTGCATCTAATAATCTTACTACAGATACCATATATAAAACCAGTATTCTGTGAGTCTTTTTTAATAATTGGCTATCCATAAGCCCCAATTAAAAAAAGTTCTGGTTTCATCAGAATATTAATTTTTAAAGTTCTTTGCATCTTCATATGTATTTATATCCAATATGTTTTTGCTTTCTCAAGTCTACCAAGTCTACCAAATGTCCCTTCATGATTTTCACATTTTGAGCATTGACTAGAAGTATCTTTTTACATCCTACATAATTTCTCTGGTATCATATACCAACATTACATGATTTTATAATAATTCTCTCTTAAATTATACATTCTTTCCCATTGACCCATCTGTATATTGTATATTATAACCAAAGTTCCTAGCCCATTATATCATGCATTCTTTAACTTGTTCTTCAATTTCAAACCTCAACAAAAATTTATACATTTTAGCAATCACATGTTTATCATTTGCATATAGTAGTTCAGTCTCGAATTCCATTTTATATATCTTATTACCTTTTTAACTTTATTAAAACTTTCTCTTAATTGCACTTACGAAAACCACTAGAAACTAAATCTCTCTGCAGTCAGGTGTTCTCTTGACCTCATCTTAAGTTTTCCATGTAAGTGGAGAGGACAGCCTCTGATAAGCTGTAGTTTTTGCAATACCTCTCAGTTTTACTCATCACACACACACACACACACACACACACACACACACACACACACACGGGTGATTGTCACCCAGAGTCTGGGATTCCCTCTTCTAATGGATGCTGTCCTCTTGGCTTCCCTTATGCAGAAAGTCTCCAATTATCAAATCATAGAGTTGCATGAACCAAAAGTATAGAATGGGGAGCTGGATTTTATCAATGAATCTTTGTTACCTTCACAGCAGAGAACTTAAAACCCAAGCCTTAATAAACATATTTTCTTCTTGAAAGATGGCAATCAAAATAAGAAAACTATTTTTATTCATTGTAAAGGTCATTCTAGATACAATTTTAATCATATCAAATTGCTTGGGAGAGGATCCAGTTGAAAGGATGCCTGGTGGTCAAGGTCATCCCTTTAGCAATGATTAGCATTTGGGGTGTAATTAACCACTGTTTAATTCCCCAGTACCAACCACAAGAATTAGCATCTATTACACTGAGAGAAGCAGTCCCTTGAGGTGCCAGTTGTAGATCCCAGGGCAATTCCTCTAGACTTCTTCAGGTGATCTCCTGTAATGGGGATTAAAACCCAGAATCCTCAGATGTTGGAGGAGAATGACAACCCATCAACTACCAATCCAATCAGCTTCTTCGAAGAGAAGGCAAGAAGCACCATCCCATCCATATGCTAGGAACTGCTATCAGTACCTGCTCTATTTCTATGCCCAAAATCTATGAAATGGAAGGGACAACTAAAAAACAGAAGTCAGTTGGTTGACGAATGACTAGTTATTACCAGACCAGCAGTTAAAGTCTGGAAAATAGTATCCAAAGCTCTGGAATGATACCTCATCATGCTTTGGAAGTTTTTAAAAACTTGACTGTTCTCCCAGTCCTTTGAGTTGTAGGGTGTTGTGAAGCCCAGTTGGTTATGCTTACAATTTGCAGGTGTGTATTTGAGGATGCCTGAAATTACTTTCCACTGTTATTCTTTTATTGTGAGCTATTTTTAGAATAAGCCGCCCTGCAGTAATTTCAGAGTTGGGTGACCTCTAAACTTTGAAAATGAATGAATGACTGAATGATCCTTCATGTGACTATAGTGGAGAAATCAGCACTGTTTAAAACTCCAGTATAGGCTCTATAATGCAGGCCTGGGCTCTCGGACCCAGGACCCAGTTTGTCAAGCAGCACTCCATTTAGCATCCTCCAGGCTTCATTTGATATCAGTTGTTGGTTCAATGTTTTGTTTTGTTTTTTTAAAAAAAGATTAGTGTAGTTTTAAAAACTTAAATTGAAAGCTAACATATTGCAATGCAAAAGGCCAATTTCCAACATTGGTTTGATTTCCTAAATGTTCTTGACTTCTGCAGATAGCCCAAAAGCATTCTTGGGAAATTTAAGCAATAGAAGGATTACACCCCAATGTGATGCCTGCAGCCCCAGAAAAGAATCGGAGATCATCCTGGAAAGCCTAGGAAATGAGCAGTTATTCTGGCTTCTCCCTCAGACTCTAAACAGCTCAGCTCCAAATACTCTGCATCAGCTCAGACTTTCACAATGTTTTGTCACTGTTTTTCAAATGTTGCATTTTATTATATTGTCCTGCAGCTATGCTAGTCCATGGCTCCAGTCACGAAATCCGCCTGGTTGAAGATTTATTCAGGAACTACAACAAAATTGTGCGTCCAGTGAGCAATCATACTCATGCTGTGAAAGTTATTGTGGGACTGCAACTTATCCAGCTGATCAATGTGGTATGGCAAAAGTGTTAATAGCAATAGCACTTAGACTTACATACCGTTCCATAGTGCTTGACAACCCTCTCTGGGCGGTTTTCAATGTCAGCATATTGCCCCCAATGATCTGAGTCCTCATTTTACCAACCTCAGAAGAAGGGAAGGCTAAGTCAACCTTGAGCCAGTCAGGATCGGACTCCAATCTGTGGGCAGATTTAGCCTGCAATATTGCATGCTAACCACTGTGCCACCGTGGATCTTAATATACCATTATCATTATTAATAGCATTCCCAATCTTTTGGGGGTTTTGCTTAATGGATTAATCAGATAATTAATCACCTTGTGGCGAGATGGGTGGCAGGCAAATTTAATAAATAAATAAATAAATAAAAATTAATTCATGGATTATTGAATGAATTAATTCATTCTCACCACCAACAATCTCAATGCAATAAAATCTTATCTTTTCACATATATTGGAACTCCTTTCATAATTAAACCTACGTCTAGGTGCATCTACTTCTTGATTTACGATGGCAGTTGACTTTAGAATTTCTGTTGCTAAGCGATGCGGTAGTAAATTGCAATGTCATGTGATCACATTGCTTAGCAATAGCAAAGGCGGTCCCTGTTACTGTCTTTAAGCAAGGATCAGTGGGAAAAAGAAAGAATCCAGGCAAGCAAGATGGCAGGCCAGAGTTATGGGTAGGTGGGTGCTACAGGCAGGCACTGCAGATGTTGTAGGTGGCACTAGAGAGTGTGAGCAGGCCAGCTCATTTCAAAAGTCCTTCCTTGGCCCACAGATGTAAAAGGGAAAGAGTAGGGAAGGAGTCGGAACAGAAACGTTCAAGAAAGGCTATCAGAGAGAGCATCCAATAGATGGGTCATCTATTTTTTGCTCTAGCCCACTGATAATTCAGCCCTATAAGTAGATCAGATTAAGAAAGAGACGCCATGTCAAAATTTTCAGTAGATTGTATTTGTTGATCTTTGAAGTCCTCTGTCTTAATATTAATTTCTTCCGCCTCTGTTGGTTTTTGAGTTATAGGTTCTTTCGTTGAAGATTAAGAAAGAGACGCCATGTAGACTTAAAGCTCCTTTATTAGAATAGCTGTAGTTACAGAATCCTGAAAAATCTGGATGTTCTTTCTGTGGTGTCTCTCTGATCCTTGCCTTTGTAGTGGATCTTCCCTCTATCTTTCAAGGCCTTCTTCTTTAATCACTACAGATAGCTTGTATTAGCCCTGATTTCTAGCAGTTATAGAGCACCTTACAGTTTCCACCTAAGGAAACGTGGCCCTTGCCAGAAAAGTCATTCCCAGGAGTCAGGAACATACATGAAAGAAGGCCTCAGCAGGAGATACGCAGACTCGGGCAGACTGATATGGGCAGATGTACACTTTTAAATATAGGGGCTTGAAGCTTTTAATAATAACTTGGAGTTACAGAATTGGGAGGTGTTGTTTAGGCATTCCCGCTTCAGTGCAGGAATTCAGATTGAGGTCTTCATGTCAAATAGCTATCTGGACTGTACTAGTCTAGCATCGGGAATAAGATCCAGACATTAGAATGCAACAAATCCAGTTTTTGTTTCTTTTGTTTTAAGGCTGGAGTGATTTGACACGAGAAAGCTAGCAATTTAAATGACATTCTGGTACCTAAATGATGCCCTAATCAAAACTTCCAAAGTTACCTTTAGATGCAAACCCAAGTATAAAATGTTACCTTTGTCCAGTTTGTATTGTGCAACTGGAGAACAGTGTTTTCTAGGTGGCTCTGCCCTGGAGGATGACAAATTCCTTTTAAGCCTCTTTTCTCTCCCACCTCTCCGATGCTGCCTGTTGCAGGAGTCTGCAGGCACCCTCCCAATTCAAAGACCCCCTTGCTTCTTTCTTCAGAAAAAATGTGCAAATTTCATCAGTACAGGTAATCCTCAAGTTACACCTGGTCACTTAGGGGCTGTTCAAAGATAAGACTGACCCCCGAAAAAGGTTGTAAAATCAGGTCAGTCAAATGACTGACCTGTTTTATGACCACTACGACATACAACTGTAATGGCAGACTCTATTATAGTCGTATATCAAGGACTACCTGTAGGTTCTTTGACTAACAAGGAACAGTCTCATAGCAGTAATTAAGCTTTTTTTTTTAATTGGGGCGAGGAAATCTAATTTCTTGGAGAGAAAGTGCTTGGAGAGAAAGAAAGGAAGGGAAAAACAGTGAAGGTTTTTAACCAATAATCTCAACAGCAATTATTGCAAAGAAGTTGTCTTCCGTTAACCTTGTCCTTTTTTTTCTCTCTCCTAAGGATGAAGTAAATCAAATAGTAAGCACCAATGTGCGTCTGAAACAGGTAAATAACTCCGTGATTTATAAACCAGCACAGTTGTGTTCAATGCACAGAGGTCCATTTTGATCGGCCTTGTTGCCCCCATTCAAGGAATGCTTTGGATTAGAGTTCCCGTTTTCCAAGGGGTTGAATTCCTTTGCAATATTCTTGTGGGTGCACAATTAAAGGATTTTATAAAGTTTGTCACAGCAGTGGCACCACGCATTTTGATAATGGGATTTTAGAAAAAACAAACAGGATCTCAGCATTTTTTTTTTCTTCTGAATGCCTATTTGTTGTGGGAAATATTCTAGCACCTGGTTGACATAAACCCATACTCTAAGCACCAAACAGAACTGAGCTGAATTTCCAGAAGCATCTCTTCTCCCTCCTTCCCTCTCCATAATACATTAGATAAACTGCTTTCAAAATGATGTAAATGAGCTGGATCTAGCTGGGGTGGGGGTGGGGGAGGGGGAAACCTCCAAGACAAATTCCCATAATGCCCCTGGAGAGTTGGAATGCTGCTGACTGCTCCAGTCGAAGCCCCTCCCTCCTTCTCCTGGTCACATGACTCAGAGTGGAATGGATACAGTTTTCCCTGTAATTCCCAGTGTCGGTACAGGCACAAAAACATGAGGAGAGACCAGTAAAATAGATATACCTGTGAAACATGTATGCAGTATGCGTGAAAGCAAGTGTTAAAATATGGGTCGTGACATCATGGTGCAAGCTCCATGGCTTATGTATTTACACGTGACCTCAGGAGACAAGTACCAAAAGGCAGAATTTGTGCTATGACTTCACCAAGTTGTCTGTGACTAGCAATAGTTATTCATCCTGATTAGATCTTCACATTTATGCAACACATTTACAACCATCCTGTTTAGATTCTCACATAAGACAAATACAGTATATTAGTCTCTAGGACGAAAGTGCACAACTGAGTGTGTGCACGCACACATGCACAAAACACGTTACATGTAGTCCTCGGCTTACAACAGTTCATTTAGTGCCCATTCACAGTTACAACGGCACTGAAAACTTATGACCGGTTTTCACAGTTATGACCTTTGCAGCATCCCCATGAACACACGGTCGATATTCAGATGCTTGGCAGCTGGCTCATATTTATGACCGTTGCTGTGTCCCAAGGTCATGTGGTCTCCTTTTGCGACTTTCTCACAAGCAAAGTCAATGGGGAAGCCAGATTCACTTAACAACCGTGTTACTAACTTATCAACTGCAGTGATTCGCTTAACAACTATGGTAAGAAATGTCATAAAATGGGGCAAAACTCACTTAACAAATGTTTCACTTAACAACAGAAATTTTGGGCTCAATCATATGTTGTAAGTCGAGGACTACCTGTACTTGAATACACATAAGAAATTTCAAGTACTTTTCTGAGCCTTGATGGCACAGTGGTTAAAATGCAGTATTGCAGGCTAACTCTGCCGACTGCCAGCAGTTCAGATCTCAAGGTTGACTCAGCCTTCCATCCTTCTGAGTTGAGTAAAATGAGGACCCAGACTGTTGGGGGCAATAGGCGGACTCTGTAAACCGCTTAGAGAGGGATGTAAAAGCACTGTGAAGCGGTATATAAATCTAAGTGCTATTGCTATTGCTACTTTCTTTGACACTGCTGACAAAGAGGAGAGAAAGAATTCCAGAAATCACACTATATGTTTTTTCTTTTTCTGAGATGGAATTCTATATGATGTGTATTGGAAATCCAGATAATTGCCCACACAGACACTGATTAGACCAAAACCTGCTTAGCCTCATTAAAGTTATTGCATCCAATGGTTTCAAAGTATACTTTCCTATTTTCCAACTTATCATATTTCTGAAAACATAGTGTAGTTCTTTCATACAGGCCACATCATTATTGAGTTCTTTACCTTAAGTAAATATGATTAAGTAGCTAAATATGTTAAAGTATGTAAATTATAACATAATCAATTTATAATAAGTAATGATAAGAACACATACATATGTATATATACATACATATATATGTGTGTGTGTGTGTGTGTGTACGTGTGTGTGTATACACACACACGCACACACATACATACAATGATTGTCAACTCTGCAATGAACCTGGCTGAAGCCATCTTGCTTGTTTTCGGTTGTCACAAGAATGGGGGGAGGGATGGGGAGTTTTATGCTAGTCTAAACAATTCTCTGTCCCGTGGGAACCAAGGTCATTTCTGTTCATTAGACTAGGGGTTGAGACTTATGTTAGAAAACCCGCCAAACTATTCTATTGGGAAAGGTAGTTAATTGCATGGTTTCTGAGGTGGGAAGTTTAACTTTGTAATAATGTAACTTTTGGGATGGAACTTTAGTCTTGATTTCACTTTTGACCGTGCCGATACTTTGTAGCCAATAAACTTGTTCTTAGTGGAAAACTCAAGCCTTGGAGTTCTGTTTTAGTTGGTCTCATCTATCGGAACCACGACAATGATAAATAATTATTTTATGATAAAGGAGATATACATTCTTGAACCAGGCATAGCCATATTGTTTTTGTTCATTCTATAAATTATGTGTAATGAATAAAACAATTGTTCTTTATTAAATCTATAATAAGACTTTGTAAATTCTCCGAAATTCTCTTTTTTGCCCTAGCAATGGATAGATGTAAATTTGAAATGGAATCCAGAAGAGTATGGTGGTGTGAAGCAAATCCGCATACCCTCGGAGGATATCTGGCGTCCAGATTTAGTTTTGTATAACAAGTAAGTGGAACTGTTGATCCACACATTGATTCTGAGGCACAGTCTCATAATGAGAGCACAGAGAGATACATTCAGACTACACAAACAGCTGTAAACCCAGCTTATGTGTGACCTCTAAAATAAAGGTTTATTTGGGGGACCATTTTCCTTGCTTTGATGCATCTGGAAATACCCTGCAAATGTTACAATTAGCTTCAACCAAAAAAGGCATGCCTGCCCCCAGTGGCAAGAATATGGTGGAGAAAGAGAAACAGCTACCTTGGCGTCTTCAGGCACAGGGACCCCTCAGGACCCACTTCTTGCCCAATTTGACAGCATATATGGTAAAGTTACTGGAACCAGGCTGCAAAAACTTGAATGACCACTAGGTGGGAGCAAAGCAGTGGTGGGATTCAAATATGTGAACAACCGGTTCTCTGTGTGGATGCCACTCCCAGAAGTCCATTCTGGGCCTGGGCAACAAAAAATTAACTACCGGTTCTGCCGAAGTGGTGCGAACCAGCTGAATCCTACCACTGGAGCAAAGTGTTGGAGATTATTATCTCCTTCTTTTCAAGTCTAGTTATTGTCCCATTTTGGCAGCTCTGATGTAATAACTCACATGTGGAACCCCAGCAGGACCCAATGGGGATCCCCAGTGCTACTGCTGCTGTTATCTCCTTCTCAACTGCTCCTTCCAAGGCAGGCTGTTGCCTCAGCTCCAATAGGAAATGCTAGAAGCGGAGCCCTGGACTTCCCTGGGGTTGCTACTGGCTGCTCCCTTCCTCTTGTCCCTCTCCTCTTCCTTCCTGCTTATGAAGGAATGAAAGGAGAGATGATAGGTATATTCTGGGCAGCAGGGGTTCAGATGACCATGAGATGGCAGCAAAGAGACAGGGAAATCACTCTTTGCTGCCATCTGGTGAACTGGATTTCCACCTCTCACATAACAACAGCATAAACTCAGAAAGGGGTCATGAATACTCTACATCAGGGGTGTCAAACTGCCGGCCCACAGGCCGGATGTATCACGCAGAAGCTGCACCCACCCCAGCTCCGGCAAGGGGAAAAAAGTCACGATACGTCGCGACACGTCACGTGACGCGGTGAGTTTGACACCCCTGCTCTACATCAAGCTGAGTTCTAAATGAGAAAGTGAGAGTAATTTCCCTTGTATAACAGCTGAGGAGGGGGATGTTGAGCAACTGTTGAAGGGATGGGAAAGACCTGTGTGTTGCTGCTGCAAAAGAGAAAAAGTAGTCATGTCACACACACACACACACACACACACACACACACACACACACACACACATTACTTTCTCTGCCTCATGTTTTATCATCCCAGGCTTAGAGGGTTCTAGGGGCTTATGCTTTCTCACCACTAGGGGGTGTATTCAACGAGCTCTACCTTGGCTCAGACAGCTCAGCTTAGGCTCCTGGCTGAAGGGCTAATAGGAAGAATGTGAGAATCATAAAATCATAGAATCCTAAGGCTGGAAGGGGCCCTAGAGGTCTTCTAGTCCAATCCCCTGCCCAAGGCAAGAGACCTTATTTCTTCCTGGACCCATGGTTATCCAACCTTTTCTTGAAAACCTCCAACAATGGAGAACCCACAACTCCGGAAGACAAGCTGTTCCACTGATTAATTTTTCTCACCGATCAGGAAATTTCTCCTTAGTTCCAGGCTGGAGAGGGCAGGTTAACCCATCAGCCATGTCTGTGGTTTGAAATGGCTTGAAATGGCACCCAAATGGGACTCCAGGAACAGAAAGGCTTGATTGTTCCCCCAACCCCAACCTGGTAATTTTACATATTTTTGACCATGGTCAAAGAAAAGACTGCACATTTCTATTCTCTTGTGTTTTTGGTTGGTTCTAAAATATGTGCAAAATGCTGATTTCATACGGAACAAGAAGTACAGTGTAAAAGAACTATAATAAAGTTAAAAACCAGTGCCAGATGTGAAGACACTGGACTTTGTATATTCCCTGTCATATTCTTAAACCAAGATTATTTGGGGAAAAGGTGAGAGGTGTTATTTTATTCAAACTCACCATCCATGGTCAGCTATCATAAACATTCAGTTTAGCCTGCAAAAGACAGCATCAAACCTTTTCAAATGAAAGCTTTTTTAAAAACTGAAAAACCCTTTTTAATTTAATTCTGCACAGTGGATAAAAGATTTATTTCTTTCCTTTCTCATACTTTTCAAAAAATTTAAAATGTAACTGTTTTTGTACCAAATGGAGTTTGCAGAGTACGTTATTTTTTTTTAACAAAGACAACAAAAATAGGAAGATAAGGGATTTCGCTTTCTTCCAAACCACTGATAACCTCAGCGTGTGCCACAAAATGGTTAGCCAGTATATTAAAATTGTATGCTATTCCTATGACTGTTTTTTGTGTTTTTAGTGCAGATGGAATTTTTGCTATCGACCAGTTCACCAGAGTTCTTGTCAACTATACAGGACATATCACATGGACTCCACCAGCCATCTTCAAAAGCTACTGCGAAATTATAGTCACCCATTTCCCCTTTGATGAGCAAAACTGCAGCATGAAGCTGGGAACATGGACTTATGATGGCTCTGTGGTTGCCATCTACCCGGTAGGCTTTAGTTAGGTAGCTGTTTTTGGCTCATTCTGCCTTCAAGTCAGCCTTGACTCCTGGCAACTGTCTGAACTAGGCCCTGCAGTTTTCTTGGCAAGGTTTTTCAGAATTAGTTTGCCCTAGCTTTCTTTCTAGGGCTGGGGGAGAGAGTGTCTGGCCCAAAATCACCCAGCTGGCTTTATGGCTAAGGTGGGACTAGAACTCACAATCTCCCAGTTTCTAATCTGATGCTTAACATCACTACACCAAACTACCTTTAGTCATTTTCATATTATTATATGTGAGTAAAAATTCCTCCTTTCCTTTCCTTTCCTTTTTCCTTTCCTTTCCTTTCCTTTCCTTTCTTTCTCCTTTCCTTCTCCTTTCCTTTCCTTCCCTTCCCCTTCCCCTTCCCCTTCTCCTTCTCCTCCTCTTCCCTCCCCTTTCTTTCCTTCCCCTCCCTTCCCTTCCCTCCCCTCTTTCCTTCCCTTCCCTTCCCTTTCCTTTCCCTTCCCTCACTTCCCTTCTCCTTCTCCTTCTCCTTCTCCTTCTCCTTCTCCTTCCCTTCCTCCCTTTCCCTTCCCTTCCTTTCCCTTCATTGGTTAGGCTTTGCATATTCCTGATTTAATTCCATCCCAACTTGCTGAAACCACCAAATTCTCTCTCTCTGTTTTGAGAGTTAAGGAAGGAACAATAGGCTCCATTTCTATTTGCTCCCATTTTGAAAGTTAGAGGCCTCCATGTTTGTTTAATCTATCCATTTGTATATCATCATCCTCATCAGCCGTTCAGTCGTGTCCCACCAGGATCAGCACTCTCCATGCCCCTCTGTCTCGCACTGCCTCCTTCAGATCCGCCATGGTCATCCCGGTGTCACCTTTTACAGTGCCCAGCCAGCAGGTGCTAGGGAGCCCCGTCCCCCTTCTCTTCTTTCCACTGATCCTTCCCAGCATGGTTGATTTGTACCCAGACATAAATATAGATAGTCCCCGACTTATGACCATAATGGAGATGCCCATCGTGGTCTTAAGTCATGATGGTGGTAACCGGGTCACCCATATGACTGACCTAATTTTGCAGCTGTTTTTGCATTGGTCATTAAGCGAACATTGTGGTTGTTAAGTGAGCCGATGGTTCACTGCGGGCCAGTTTAAAAAAACAACAACAACCCAACCACATCATAAAATGGGGAGGTCCGTCGTAATTTCGAATCGCTGCTAAATGACTAGTCATAAGTCGAGAACTACCTGTTAGGCAGAAATGTCCTAATCCTGCAATGAAATTCTTCTGAGTGAGATTAAACCCGGGCTAGGCATTAAATATCAATTTACAATATTCAGTATTGAATACTTAATATTGAATAGTATGGAATCAAGACGTAGTTATTTCATTCATTAGAAGGAAGCCTTTTCCTTTTCAGGAAGATGACCGTCCAGACTTGAGTAACTACATGCCAAGTGGAGAATGGACAATGAAAGATTACCGAGGTTGGAAACACTCGGTGACCTATGCTTGCTGCCCTAAAAAGCCGTATCTTGACATCACCTATCACTTTGTATTGCTGCGTTTGCCTCTCTACTTCATTGTCAACGTCATTATTCCTTGCCTTCTCTTCTCATTCTTGACTGGATTAGTATTTTATCTACCTACAGACTCAGGTATGTGCATATGTATATCAGATTGCATCTCACCAGGAGAAGCAACCTTTTGCTGTCTTTTCACCACCTAGAGTTATTCAGCTTTAAAGGTGAACTTTAAACATTTTAAAAGCCAAAGAAACCTGCTTTGCTTGTGTATGTCAGCAAAGCCATTTTGGCATATATGTCTGTGCATGTATGTTTATTGCCTTTTTTTTTTTTTTAAGTCCACTTCCAAGCATTTTGAGAATTTGCTAAAATTAATTGCTTCACCTCTGCAGCTAAAAGGCATATAGGATTTGGCATCCTAGGAAACATGCTACAAAATCAGGAAGGAGGACATGGGAAAGAGGGAAAATGGCAGGACATAATTTTTGTGCCTTATTTATGTGGCTCTGGTGGCTGGATGTTGGATGTCAGGATAGCTTGCTCCTCTTAAGGATGTGGGCTTCTCACACAATCCTCTGCATAGATCTCAGGAATAGGCTGGTAGCTGGCCATTAAATGTGATTTGATTTGGAGGTCACCCAACTCAAGAATAACCCTCGTTGGCTTACAGTAAAAAAAAAATACCAAGCAGTTTTTAAAAATCCTATATGCCCATAATAAAATAAAAATATTAAACATTTATAGATAAATATTAAAATATGAATGTAATTTTTAATGTTTACTTTTTAACATAATTGAGGTAGTACCTTTCTTGTCTTACCCACTGCCTTTTCTATCCTTTTTAAATTTTAAGCTTGTTCACATGAACAGTCTGATTTTTAATTCTTGTTTACTGTTCCAGAAACAAGTCCTGCGTGATTTTTAAATAACCTTATAGAAACCAATAATGTATGCTGGGGAAGGCATTCATGGTTCTCCAGCTACGTTCCACCCCCAGGTTTAGGATAACCAAGAGACACCAGCGCAAAGTCACCCAGAAACATTCATGGTTGAGTGGGAACTTGAACTTAGGTTTCCCAGATCCCAGACAGCTTTCCCACTAATGATTTATAACATCTTACAGCAGTGGTGGCGAACCTATGGCACGGGTGCCAGAGGCGGCACTCAGAGCCCTCTCTGTGGGCACGCGTGCCGTCGCCCCAGTCCTAGGCCTTCAGCTGGGTTTTATAAAACCTTTTCACTTTAGGCCTCTGCCGCCATGTGCAAAAAAAAAAAAAAGGTTCAATCAGTCAATTTCAACTTCTCGCGAGGAAAAAAAAGATCTTGCAAAGTTGAAATTGATTGATTGAACTTTTTAGTCCCAGTCTGCCGTTACCACCGCAGCCACGCCCACCCAATTGGCCACATCCAGCCAATGGGCCACACCCAGCCAATGGGCCACACCCACCTGGCACTCGATGATGCATAAGTGGGTTTTGGGTTGCAATTTGGGCACTCGGTCTCTAAAAGTTTCGCCATCACTGTCTTACAGCATTAGCCAAGCATGGGGGAGGCAATATAAGGCTTATTTTTATTACTTTTACATTTTCACAAATGGTTGGATGACTCTAGAATATGTTATAGTAGGGTTGAATTGTAGTGGACACCCAAATTTAACCCAATAATTCTTACCTGACTTCTCACAAAGCACCAATTGCACTCCTTCCTTCTATTTTGTTCATTAATCCCTTCAATTTATTATTTCCTCCTAACTTATCCCAGGGGAGAAGATGACTCTGAGTATCTCTGTACTGCTTTCTTTGACTGTGTTTCTTCTCGTCATTGTGGAGCTGATTCCTTCAACTTCCAGTGCTGTTCCCTTGATTGGCAAATACATGTTGTTCACCATGGTGTTTGTCATAACTTCTATCATCATCACTGTCATAGTGATCAATACCCACCATCGCTCGCCCAGTACCCACACTATGCCACAGTGGGTGAGAAAGGTGAGATGACCTACATTTTTCAAGCTGAGGACAGGAGATTAGGAGAAATAAAAGAAAGTGTATCCCCATTCAGTACATGGACACCTTTAAGAAGAGGTCAATAAAATAAGCTCTCAATGGATCCTAGATAAGATAGCTGTATATTATCTCTTTTTATGAGAGACAAGATATACATCCTAGTTCCAATTGCTTCAGAGAAGCAGAAGGATGCTACTTCTTAGAAGCATCTAACTCTATAAAGGTCTTGTAGCAATGGCTTGTTGTTAAGTCGGTATTTGAACTAAAAGGCCAAGGAAGAAGATTTTCAAGCAATTATGTTAAATTTATATTTATTTTATATTTTAACTTTAAGTTATTTTGTATATAAGTAAAAAAAAAAACTCCTTTTTTTCTTGCCTATTCCATCTTCTTCTGAGTGGGTAGGGGATAGTTTTAGTGTTACCTTACTTTGTTAATGCTGTTTGCATTTCTCTTTCTCCATTTTAATTAGTTTGAAACAATAAAATATATATTTTAAAAAGAGGAACTTACGTACAGCTGATTTCATATTTAGCAACTGACACTCCATGGCCCCACTCAAATTATACCAATAACCATAATAAAACCAGTATTTGCACTGTAATTGATAAAAGTCCATGTAATTCTAACTTGCCATCCTGAGCAATAGCTGAACATTTAATCATCATTAAACAAGTAAGCAATAGTGGGTAACTTGAATTATTCTGATATACTTCTAATTGCTTCCTGGAATCCCAGTTAGCATCCCAGTATCAAATAGTACTATGATCTATTTTCTTTTGAGATTGAGAGAAGCGGCTAGTTTGGTTTAGATTCTCTAATCGGCATCTATTTCTTTCAGATATTTATTGAAACAATTCCAAATGTTATGTTTTTCTCAACCATGAAACGTCCGTCCAAAAATAAGCAGGAGAACAGGATTTTTACTGAGGACATGGATATCTCTGAAATCTCAGGAAAACAAGGACCCACGGCTATGAATTTCCAGACATCGCTTACTAAAAATCCAGATGTCAAAAGTGCAATTGAAGGCATCAAATATATTGCTGAGTCGATGAAATCAGATCAAGAATCCAATAATGTAAGAGTTAAACATTCGATGTGAATCCTTTGAGATCATTACTTTGTGTGTGTGTGTGTGTGTGTGTGTGTGTGTGTGTGTGTGTGTGAGAGAGAGAGAGAGAGAGAGAGAGAGACAGACAGACAGACAGACAGACAGACAGACAGACAGACAGACAGCTGTGGGAACATGTAAGACCCCAAAATATTTTGCACCACAAAGTGGTCAATGCTGTTTTGCCTTCTCCTGTGAAATTTCATTCCTGATGGGTGATGTAGGTAAATACAGGTAATCCTTGACTTACAACTTACGACCACAATTGACCCCAACATTTCTGTTATTAAGCAAAACATTAGTTAAGTGAATTTTGCCCTATTTTATGACCTTTCTTGCCACAGTTGTCAAGTGAATCGCTGCAGTTGTTAAGTTGTTAAGTTAGTGACACTGTTGTTAAGTGAATCTTGTCTTTGCTTGTCAAAAGGTTGCAAAAGGGGATCACGTGATCCTGGGACACTGCAACCGTCCTAAATACGAGTCAGTTGCCAAGCATCTGAAGTTTGATCACATGACAATGGAGATGCTGCAATGGTTGTGTGAAAAACGGTCATAAGTCACTTTTTTCATTGCTGTTGTAACTTCAAACGGTCACTAAATTATAAGTTATAAGTCGAGAACTACCTGTATTCTGTTTCATCAGTTGACAACTAGGGCATAGGGAAAACTGCGACTTGATAAGGACTACATGATGAAGAACATGTAGAACATGAAAAGAATAAAAAGGTCTTTTATATTTATGAAATTTTAAGAGAAAGAAAAACAGCTGAATGGCGGAGATCAAATCTTGTGCGGTGGAGTTGATAATTACATATAATATGAATGAATGGATTAAAACACAGGTCAGAAAGTATAAGTGGTTATCATCTAATAGTTATGGGTGTACCTGAAAGAAGAAGTCCATAAGCTGGTGATCGTTGCATGTTACACAAGGGAAGAAGCAGAGGTATTTTTCAGTATTTGAAAAATCTTGAGCAACTTTCTCAGAGAATGAAAATAAGAAGAAAAATATGACATTAGGTAACATGAATAAATGAGTAGGAACAAGGTAAAAGCATAAAGAAAAATGATTGGATTACTTACGGATCCAAGAATTTAGGTGCATATCTGCTTTTAGAAAAGCTATTTTAAATATATAATTTAAGCATAAAAGTATTTGTATATTCATAAAGGATGTGGAAATTGCGTTGGTCAGACTGTAAAGACTTATGCTACAAAGTTCCACAGAAACTTGTGGAGTTACACTAGATCAGTGGTGGCGAACCTATGGCATGGGTGCCAGAGGTGGCACTCAGAGCCCTCTCTGTGGGCCCGCGCACCATCGCCCCAGTCCTAGGCCTTCAAGCTGGGTTTTATAAAACCTTTTCGCTTTAGGCCTCCGCCGCCGTGTGCAAAAAAAAAAAAAAGGTTCAATCAGTCAATTTCAACTTCTCACAGGAAAAAAAAAGATCTTGCAAAGTTGGAATTGATTGATTGAACTTTTTAGTCCCACCCAGTTTGCCGTTACCACCGTGGCCACACCCACCCAATGGGCCACACCCACCCAATGGGCCACACCCACCCGGCACTCGACAATGCATAAGTGGGTTTTGGGTTGCAGTTTGGGCACTCAGTCTTTAAAAGGTTCGCCATCACTGCACTAGATCTATATCAAGAGGAACTACATTACATCAAGAGGAAGACTATGCATAATTTATAAGGGGGGAAAATAGTTGCAAAGCATACGGTCCAAGAGAGCAAGAAAGGGTTAAGCTTAAGAAAAATAGAACAATTTTGATTGGAATTAAAATTGGTTTTGGAAATACCGAGGAAAAAAGCTTTTAACATATTCAACATATTATTATCCATCTTATACACATAATTAAAATATTCCTTTCAGCATTCCATCACTTCAGTTTCATTCTAATTGTTTTTTTGAAGTGCAGGAAAAAAGGCTAAATTAGGAGCCTCCAGCAGAGTGAGTGAACTTAAAAATGAAAGAGATAATATCATTCAGGATGAAAAGGAATTGAGGGGATGGTGGAAGGAACATATGTTGAAGAGTGGAATGTTAGTGCTTAAGAAAAAGTAATATGAATATATCAAGAGGACAGGGATGATCAAGAAATTTGTGATCCTCAGAAGCAAAGCAATGTATATAGATATATACACATATTTAATTTAATTTAATACAATATTTAATTTAATTTATATTAAATATTTAATTTAATACAATGTATACATTGTATTAAATTAAATTTTAATGTAATATTTAAATTTAGTTAGGAACATGTAACACTCACTGGTCCAGAACAATCTGCTATTACTTAGGAGAATTTATTTTTGGATAATGCCAAATTGCATGGTTTCAGGTAGGTTTAGCATAATTCAGAGGGGAAATCTGGGATCTCAAACTTGTTGAATTCCTGAACTGGTGAATTTTGCACATTCCTATAATCAGCATATGGACTTGATGAAAGAATCGTTGCCAGAATAGAAAAAAAGTAGAGTCTTCTCTTTGATTTCCTTTGTGTGTTATTTATTTATTTCTTCCAGCACTTTGTATAAAATGGTTTATCCTGAAGGGGAATAGGGTTTGTAGATAGGTATGTGTATGCATATCCGGAAAGTTTGGGTACAGAACTCAATCCTTTTCCTAGATGACTTGGCTGTGTGGCTTTTAGAGGATTTCCTGGCATCATTTATTATGGGCATTTCTCATGGGTGGAGGCTGTAGCTTCAGCAAGGGATTATTTGGAACTTTGAGAATATGTCACAGCCATCTTAAAATGGCTGCAGTGAAAGGGATGGCCCGGGGGTAGGCAACCTTGGCTCTTTTATGACTCGTGGACTTCAACTCCCAGAATTCCTGAGTCAGCTATGTTGATGGCCAATTAGAAAATCCCCATTTGCTAGAAGTGCAATTCTTCCCTCCTTTTCCTCAGATCAACAAAGAAGCCATTTTGCTTTCCCTAGCCCATGGACAGGTGAGCATATTTCCAAACAAAGTGCTGCATTCCGCCCACCCACCCATTCTTTTTATTCTTCCAGAAAAGTCTTATGAAATTTAATTTAGAATCTAGACATATACTAGAAATAAAAAAATTAAGACTTGATTTTGATGGTATTATGTGCACCATCTTATCTTTCCATTTAGATTTAAATGACTCTAAATAAAACTTTATGATTCAATGGTGGCAGGGAGCCAGACAGGTGACAAGGTGTATTATTCCCCAGGAAACCAAAAGTTGTTGCTATGGTACTAGAAACTTTTGTCTTCTCTTTCCAGCTCAGTGGCTCAGTAGCCACCTGGTCAAATGTTACTGCAGAGTATTTGGCTCCCTCCTCTGGCCAAAAATGTAATAATTGTTCAATACAGTAAATAGATTTGGAAGCAAACCACATATAGCTTGTTGTAATAGCAGGTAAATATATTCTGGGATAAATATGTTCTGGGAATAGCTCTTACCTGGACCTTCTCAAATCATTGATGTTTCTATCTGTAGGATGAATTATGTGTTTGCAATTCACTTTCCAATAACAAACAGGTGTTCCTTTATTTTATTTTATTTTTGCAATGCGGTCCCTGCTCATTGTCTCTATTTGACCAAATCTCCTCAACATATTTTTCTTTTATTAAACATTTTTAAGAGTGAACAAGCAAATAAAAAAAGAAAAAAATAGCCGATACATAAATATATCAGTACAACACAGTAATTGGTCAAAAGAATTGTGGAATCTGTACAGTTGGTGCTTATTATATCTTAGTTAAGAAATTAACCATTAAACCCAAATATGTTAAATTTATTTAACAACATGAGGAAGGGATGTATTTCTTTTGTACTGGTCACTTACTTTTGTACTTAGCTCATTTTCATTTTATTATATCATTTCCGTTACTTTCAATTCCTCATATGTATTTTCTATTATTATTTCACTTATTCATTCAACCTCTTTGTTGTTGTTTCTCTTACATTCTAAGTCACAGTCCCATATGTCATGTCATTATAGATACTGACTTATATTGCCCATCATATCTTTGGTCAATCAAAAGAAGAAAGGTTTTGAAGAGAAAATCTGCTTATATAACTCCTGGCTTTATGAAAATTCTGATTTCTTTTTCTTACATTTTTTTTTAACCATCAGGCCGCAGAAGAATGGAAGTTTGTTGCAATGGTGGTTGATCATCTTCTCCTTGGCATCTTCATGTTAGTTTGCATCATTGGAACCCTCTCGGTTTTTGCTGGCCGTCTCCTTGAATTAAGCCAGCAAGATTGAAATAAGGACATTCGGTGAAAGAGCATGGTATGTCCTGGAGTAAGTGAACTTCAGGAAATTTATAGAAGGAAATTTGCTTAGCCCACCTCTATCCTTTAGCTCCCGGATCCCTGCTCAGGAAGATCCCTCAACTGTTCCAAATATTTTCACATAGTTCAGGGCTATAGCAGCGAAATAAAGTGCAAATTTCCTTCAGTGAAAATCCTAAGTTAACAAACTGTAAATCATGTATTTTAAGGAATATCCATATGCCCTCATTCTGGTATTTCAAAATACCAATCAGCGTGGATAAATGTGTAAAGATAATATAGACATATTTTAAGCTATAAATTGGTTACGGCAATTTGCATTAAAGGCATCCAATATGGCATCGTTTTGAGTTCCCACGGCACAGTGAGTCTGAAGCCTTGTGTAAAACTTGACATCCACTCTTGGGACCTAAGGTTTCTGCTTCCACATATTACATAAGTACAAAAAGTAAGTGTTTTTCTTAATAAAATCACTGGACTGATGAGTTAAACCCCGTTCTGTTCTAAATACTTAAAGAAGTATCTAGCAACGCTATACTTTTAGTTATGTTTTTAGTCAAATATCTCCAGCAATATGGGATACTGAAATAGAAAATGCTCTTAGCTTACCCTGATTTCTACTAATAGCAATCACTTCAATTGGCAAGTGTCCATCCCCTAATGAATTGATCAGAATAGATTAATTTTCTAAGACCATATTGATGGAGCAAGCTCAGCCACTTCTGGCATGAACCATGATGTGAGATGATCCAGAGATTGAAGGATACCTCAGCTTGTTAGGAAATGGCTTCACTTGTTATTTCCCAATCTTTCTAAAATGCCACCAACTTTAGGGAGGTTGGAATTATCAGGGCATGGAGGGAAGTGTGGCTTCTCCCTACTACTTTCAATACTATTTCTCACCCCTGTGCACCTCCCAAGCAGGTGAAATGGGAAACATATGGAGCAGTTTGAAGTGCCTCCATTTTGCAGGTCCACTCGTAGCCCCAGTTTGTGTGTCGATGGCCAAAGAAGGAGCCAAAGCCCACGACAAGGTCTGTTAGCTACTCTTGGGTACAAATGGAGTAGCCCAATTCCACCTCTCTCCTCACCAAGAACTGTCTGAAGATGCAAATCCAAAAGGCATCCTGGGACTTCAATAGACCAAGTTAAACATGTTGCTTAAAATGGTTCATCTCTGTGTCCTGAATCTATTGGAAATCGCATTATTGATGGATTATTAATGACCTGAATTCTTCCCATTTGAGAGATTATTCTTTTGCTTTTTTACAATTTCATTCACTTCCGCCTTTACTTCGTTCCTTACATTTGATGAGGCGTGTTTCCATAATATGTCTATCTCATCTTGAGGATTTGATTTCAGTGCTGACAACATTTAAATAATACAGCAAGAAAACATACGGGTATCTCCTGAACCCATACCCAGATATGAGATTTAACCAGATCAAAGGTCTCCCCTTTCAACGCTTAAGGTGCAAACCTGTGTTTCTAGTCACGCCAGTTCATCTGAATTCAATAGGATTTACTTCCTCATATAAATACAGGACAGGAACCTTGCAGAACTAATTTTTATTCGTGGTAATACAGCAATGCACAAGTTGTTATTAGTTTTACAAAAACATTTGTGAATGTGGATTTAAATATCTAGTTAACATTTTCTTATTCTATATAAAAATATTCTTCAAAATGAAAATAAGATGTTACTCGTTTTAAAAAAAAGATAATCCTCTCCAATCAAATAATAGGTTCTTCAGATTATCAATAATATACAAGCTCTTTCTTAATGCTTAAAATTTCTGCATAAATTGACATTGTGATTTGTAAGTTACATTGGTCTTCTATGGTTCCAGTGAAACTTCAGTAACAAATGTCGAAGTCATGATTTAAAGGTGGAAAATGTTTCACTGAACGAGTATAAATAATTCTGCAATCTCCCATATGTGTCTTCTTTCGTTACGAATGTCTAACCAAGCAAAATTCATATATTTTTCATATACACCATGTAACCATCTATCTTAATTGCAGTTCTCTGCTTAGATGTATTTTATCACAACCAACAATCGTGGTTTTTACTTGCGATAGTCCACCCTCAAAATTTTTGTGCTCCGTGGGTATGATCCAACCCAGCCGCTGAATGGCTGACATATGGCAGTCTGGGAAAGCTCGATAAGAAAAGAAGACGTAGTAGGCAAAAATCATCTCAGGCATCCCTATTGACCCCAAACCTTCTAATATGGAATAGGAAGATGTATAGGATTCCAACATTTGCCCAATTAAAACACACCAAATTATACAAGTTATGTAAAAATGCTAAAAATGCTTTGTTGTCTCCAAAATGGCAGCTACTTTTCAGTGGAGAATATCAACTCAGAGTCATTCCCCATTGCTCAATCAAACGCTACTCATGTAGCCTTGAGAAATCAGAAAACTATGCCAGCATAGAATTTCCTCTTACCAGTTCTGATCCCCTCTCTACTGCCTCAGTTTTAAATCAATGTATTCCTCTGACTTCCCTTCACAGTAATGGGCGATATAAATCCCACCAAATTTGATACAAACTGAGACTGGCCTTGCATAGCATTTTGGAATAAGGGGTAAAATACTATTTAAACATATTTAACTCTGGTAGAGCTCAGAACAACTTAACTCTACCTCACTAATGAAATGGAACTGGAGATAAGGATGTTGCTAGGGACACAGTAGAAAACAAGATGTTGCCAGGGCATGAATTTGCCATGGTTAGATGCTTTTTGTTTCTTCTCAAGTATATGTTGTCCTGGTGGAAGACATTAGGTTTGTACCATCAGGATTAAATATATAATACATGATCTCCAAATGTCTATGGAGATTCTCAATCATCCAGGTCTTGGTTGTCACAAAAGTGCTTTTCCAAAAGCCAATTGGACTTTGTTTTCTTTTTCCTTGAAAACATTTCGCTTCTCATCCAAGAAGCTTCTTCGGTTCTAAGTTAGAGCTGAAGAAGCTTCTTGGGTGAGAAGCAAAAAGGAAAAGGAAAAAAGCAACAAGCAAGTCCAGTTGCCTTTTGGGAAAGCACCTTTGGGACAATCATGGGGACAGAAATCTAAGAGGAAAGGTTTCACTTCAGTGATTTTAAAGGTACGGATTACAGAAGAGTTCACATTTTCTTCTTCCCTTTGTGCAAAGTCCTGGTTCATTTGTTGTGCTTTACATAGATGAAAAAAGACAGACTGGGGCTAATGGTGGTGGTGGTGGTGGTGGTGGTGATGAAAATGACAAAAAAAATCTGGATAACGAATATTGCAGTACCTGGAGACAGCAGAAGAGAAGAGAAAGAACTGGAGAAAAATCACACAATACAAAGACCCATTCCCAAGGACCTGGGATAGGCAGATGTTGTTTAATAATATTAAAGGTATCATCACAGGATGTAAGCTGTTTATTATCAACATCATATTCACCACCTTAATCTTGGCTCTGCCTTGACTTTCTTTCTTCACTTCTTTTTATCCAGGAGAGCAAGATTGACACTAATAGGAATGATGAATCATTTACATTGTGATATGTGATTGAGAACTAACACTTTAAGTGTGTGTCACAGAGAGATTGGCCATGTCCTCACTAGCATCTTTTAAATTCATCCATCCATCACTGTGCCAAAATAGCAACAGCAAGGCCAGGCTTTCTATCACTTTAAGAATGCTATGAAGATGCTGTAAGTCACTAGTGGCAAAACAGACATTATCTTTCTCAAAGTAAATCAAAAAGTAAGGTACAGATTATCTTCCTTGGCATTGATCTTTGGAGGGCTGGTTCACATAACTAGCTTAACCTAGTCAGCCAGTAATCCAATTATAGTTCCTTATTTTTGGCTCTTGCAGCACCTAGCCACATTAAGTAATCAAGAGCAGTTTGGGGGGAATGAGTCCCTGCCCACCTCCTACAGTTCTTCCTGGTATCCATGACCTCTAGCAGCAGGAAAACACTGGCAAGTCTTCATTCTTTTACTGTGGAGGTAAAAGAATCGTAGAATCACAGAATTGGAACATACCACAGAGAGCATCTAGTCCAACCTCATTGCTCGGTATAGGATCTACTACAATATAACAGACTTCTAGCAAAGGAGAACGCACCATATCACATGGCAGCCTGTTCCACTGATTGGCAGTTTCAGTTCTTGCTGATATCTAACCTGAACACTGCAGAAGGATGAAGGAGGACAAAGGGCTCAACTGGAGTACAAAATTAGGAATAAAGTATGAATGTGGAATTAGAATATCCCTCGTAGAGTCCTTAAGGCTCCATCCACACGGTGTCCTTGCTCCAGCTGTAAGACTGCCCACGTATCATTTGCTGAAGACTTATCCTTACAATAAAGCCTCCATTTCAGGACCATCTTTTTCCATTGGAAAACAGAAGTCCACCTAAGTGAACACTCTATCTTGCATGTCATCTTTGGAGGCTAGTGGTCTGTTGGGATCCAACCGATCCATTGCAGAACTGCCCCTTCCATCTGATTGCAGAGCTCTGTGCCTCCATGACCATTCCTATGTGGTCTCCAAAGGGAACCAAATGTCATACTTTTATCTTCGCTCAGGGGAACATGGACTTCCTGGAAGACTATTCAGGAGGTCCATATTCACATTAATAAACTCCAGTTGGTAAAACTTTCCCACTTCAGTACGATAAATTTCCCCACCCTGGGACTTAGACAAGTTTTGTGGAACTCTGTAGAGCTTTGCAATGCTGTTGGCACTTCTCCCATACTTTCAACTTTCTTCCTGCAGCAATTCTGTGTAGGTCTCTCCACCTAGTAGAACCTGGTACCCTGTGACTTAGTGGGGGGGGGAAATGTGATGATTTGATCCTTCTAGGTATGTCTTTCATGAGGTCACTATTCCCACCAGCAACCACCACTTCCCATTATGCCAGTCCCTGCCTCATTCTTCTGATCTTCTACCTGCCCTCCTCTCCCTTTGACTGCCACCTTGATCTGAGTCGCAACTCATCTTTCCCTTTTATCTCAAGAAACTAAATCAAAATCATCAGGTTTGGCGAAGACAGCTGGGAAGGATCCATGCATGGCTCAGGGACATGGAAGTGAGGTGGAGAACAGATAAAGAGAGGATTCTCTTCCCCTTCTCTACTTCCCCAACAGCAGAAGTAGAAAAGTCTCTACTTCGGGCCAGCCCAAATCTTTACCCATACATACATTCTGCAGCTCTACTGATCTCCTTCCTAAGGCACAGTAAGAAGACCATGTTGGAGCAGCAGTTCTCAAAATGATTTTCCTTCCTTCCTTTTCAAGGCCAGGTGGAAAGTACATTGCAGGGGCTGCATGTCTGAACCCTAAACCAGGGGTCCCCAACCCCCGGTCCATGGACCAGTACCGGGCTGCGGCATGCCAGCAACTGGCCCGCACAAACAAGCAAAGCCCCATCCGCGAGATGCAGGCAGCACACAAAAACCTCTTTCCACAGAACCAGTCCCTGCCCAAAAGGTTGGGGACCTCTGCCATAAACTATTCATAGGCACTTTTTTTTGTCTCCTTGATTTTTTTCTTATTAGGAATTGATAGTATTGTTACTTTTCAGCCAGCATCCATTGCTCTGAGGGTTTGTGGGAAAGCTGCTAGTGAGTCAGTTGACAGATTATCTCATCAATGGCAACTCAAGTTGGTGACGAGACGTCTGGGAAAAAGCGTGTGAAAGTCACTCCACTATAATGAACTCAGTGTAAAGGAGGTTGGGAAAATCCTGTTGGTTTCCTCAATTCTTACATTAGATTTTTTGTTTGTTTGCTGGCTTTTAATCTGTACATCACCCAGAGTTTTGCTGAACAGGCAGCTTACAAATGGGATAAATAAGTAAATTCTGTATTTACTCAAGATCAAAATGAAAAGTACCTTACACAAATCTGAATAGTTCTTGATTCCTCATTCTTGCCAGAGACATGGGGCTTGACAGCTGCTTTCTTCTTCACTCCCCACCAACACCACCCACAAACACAGTTCTCTATTTGTGGCGAAGATTGCACACTAATAGCAATTGCCTATTTAGACAGATGCAGGAGAATTCACAGTGAAAGAAAGAAGTAAACTCTGAGGGTACCAAACTGGGAGTTAAAACCAGGAGATCCTATTTAACCAGAAAGGCTAGATGGATGAGCCTCCATACATTTGCCCTTCTTCTAAGACAAATTTGTTTGTATGCTGGCTTTTTCAAACTCAGTGGGGGGCAAGGAGTATGTGATCTGTGAGTGTGTTGGCATTAAAGAACAAGTCCATAGTATGAACTCACCCACCATCTCATGCATTCCCTGAATTGTTGAACAATTGGGTGAATTCATGTGTGAAGATAACAGGTGTGTGGGCAAAGAACAAGGATGGCAGCTTTGATAGTGTGGTTATGGTTGATTTTATTTACACCAACGTGTGCATACACATACAGTACATATACGCAGATGATCCCAAGGATTTTGGCTTTGAGAAGGTTTTGTTGTTGTTGTTATTGTCCGAAGAAATGGGCCTTAACTGTTGTCTCAGAAGTAGAAAGGAAATGGCTTCAGAATCTAATAACCTTGAATCAGAGCAGCCTGCATCTTCACCCCCTCCCTCATGCTGCTGAATGTAGAACTTGTCTTGTTGACTTACCAGCAAAATCAAGTCATTGTAAGATCTGAAGGTTTCTATAGTCTCTGCAACTGTAGCTGGAAAAGTGGGATGACCACAGGGAGGCAATTGTTATTGATAGTGTGCAAATACACCTAGGGCAGGGGTAGGCAACCTTGGCTCTTTTATGACTCGTGGACTTCAACTCCCAGAATTCCTGAGCCAGCATGGCTCAGCTTGGAAACCTCTCCCTTTCCCCTCAGCATAGCTGGCTCAGGAATTCTGGGAGTTGAAGTCCACGAGTCATAAAAGGGCCAAGGTTGCCTACCCCTGACCTAGAGAGACTCCATACCCTCTGATGATGACCTATTTTATCTACTATCTATTGGTTCAAGCTCTATTCATTTCTGTTCTATGTTTTCCACCCTAATCTTAGGGGAGATGGATATTTTGATAGCAATAATTTATATTTTAAATTATATAAAGCTGGTGGCACAGTGGTTAAAGTACAATATTGCAGCCAAACTCTGCCCACAGCCTGGAGTTAGATCCTGATGGGGCTGAAGATTCAGCCTTCCATCCTTCTGAGGTCAGTAAAATGAGGACCCAGATTGTTGGGGGCATAATGCAAATAATGCTTCTTCATTGTAAACCCCCCAGAGTGTGCTGTAAAGCACTATGGGACAGTATATAAGCCTAAATACTATTGCTATATTCTAATATGCATTAAATACATATCATCTCAATAAGGGTTATGGTTTAATTTTAATCTACAATGAATCTTGGCTTGATTTTCTAAATTTGTCAATGAATTGTGCTTGACTGACCAGATTTTGTTGCAAATGACAGGGTATACATTTTAAAACATTCTCTGGTTGTGCTCCTCCTGTTGTTAACATAGCATTTTCAAATTTCTCAACTCTTTTGCTCTCTTGAAGTTTATATTTGTCCTCTTTGCTGTGGTTTCCTCTCTCCCAGAGGCAACAGGAGCCTTATGTGGGAACTGACTAAGCAGTTCCTGTTTTCACGTTTATAAGAAAAAGCTGAAGATGCTGACAGCAATAGACCATGTTTAATTTAAGGGCACTCCAAGTTTCCTCCAGCAAAATTCAGCCACCCAAACATTGGAAAGCTCCATCTGGCACAGTGTTTCTCAAATTTGACCAGAATTCTGGAAATCCACACATCTTATGTTAAAAAGTTTGAGAAATACTGATCTAGCATAACCAAAATCTGTCTTGGATACTGGAAGAGCTTATTCATTCTGAACCAGTATCAATGTGTAAGAATCATTTTAATAATGCAATGTTTCAATTGAGCCTTGCTGTGTAAGGACCACTAATATGATCTGCTTAGGTTGTTGGATAATTGCAAATACTGTATTGAACTTGTCAGCTTTTACTCATTTTTTCTAACACAACACCAAGTAGCAGGATCTATTTTTGCGTATGTATCGCCATGTGTACTGTGCTTCATTGATCAAAGAAAGAAAGAAAAAACAGTGTTACCACAATAATGGTGGAAATAAAAAATAAAAACAGCAAATTTATCTTTCCAATGTTTTATAAATGTTAACAGCCATAAGGTCTGAACCAACAATGAACATAAAAATTGCTCAAAAATTCCTTCTCCTCAGCTCTCTCTTAAAAAAAGAGACTAATTAAAATGCCAATAGAGGTAGCTCTCAAGTTACGCCCTGATGCTTAGTAATTATTTAAAGTTATAACAGTCTTCCCCAGGAGTATTTACAACCCAGTTTTGAAATTCTGATGGATGCCCCCCCCACAGTCACATGATTGCATTGGAGCACTCTAATAGGCAGTGAGTGATGGTGAACCAGATAAACCTTCAAAGAAGCAGGGAATTCCAATGAAAGATCACACGGTAATTGTTATCGTGCAGGGGGTAAACAAACTTTGACTCCAGCTCTTTACATGAGCGGGAAGAAAGTAAAAACTTAGTGGAAAGTCACACCCAATCCCCACCTGAATCTTGATGCCTTTATACCTTGCAAGTCTGCAGCACACTTGTGTATAGCTTTTGCCCAATGTGTTTATTTAAGAGGAGCTGAGCAGCCAATGTTTCTCCTGCAGAAAGTCCAAGGTGCAAGGGACGAAGGGTGCTGGTGTTCTGGAGGGAAAAATACGGTTCGTGGTCATAGACTATTTGAAAAAAGAGAACGTGCCTATGGAGATCTATGCTGAGTTGTTATGGGTGAATTCTGCATGAGGCAACATTCAGCCCCAGTGTCCTGCTGCTAAGAGACATAGCATCTGAAGTATTGTTCTAGTAATTGACTCACTTTCTCCATTTGTTGCTCTCAAGCCAAGATATGACAAGTGAATGAACAATTTAATAGGTGGAAAAGACCATTTCAAAAACTGGATATAAAATGAGGTTTATGATCTGTGATGACCTGATTAGCTAAGCCCATGTACCTAAAAAGTGATCTAAAAAAAGTTCCCCGAGCTCATGGAAAGCCTTTCAAGGAATATAATGAACCTCCTTGGTAAGGGCTACCACAAAAAATGATCACATAACCCTTTACTGGAAGAAGGAACATCAGTAATAAAATTCACTGAAACAGAATCTGAAAGTCTCAGCAGGGAAGGGAGGGGCTTAGTCAATCATAAACCAGCTGGCCTTGCAGGGGCAGTCTTCCCAGCAGATAGAGATATCAGGATGAAACACGTCCTGCTGTTTAATGATTCTCCTGCTGTTTAATGATTTTAGTTCCTGCTACTGTCCCCTTGCCTCTGGCACCAGCATCTCCAGAGCATCACTGCTCTCTCCCTGGTAACTGTAACTGAGGTCACTGGAAGTAGGAAATTATCACAAACTCCTGGGAGATTGGTGGAAGCTGGTGGGAACTCTTCTAAGCAGTAACCCCACAGATCCTTTTGGGAGGCTAATTCTAGGGATACAGCACTTTTAGGGATTCCATCCTTCCTGAAATAAATATATATTTCTAAGAACCTAAATCTTAAGTCTCTTAAGTAAGGGGTAAGAAGGTGAGCTAGAGGAACAAAAATACAGGCCACCCCAGGTTTAATTATGTATGGGCTTCATGCGTAGGGTGGCAAAAATAGAACCTCCATCAAACAGTGAGGAAAAGGTAAAGCCACGCAATTTGAGCTGGTCTCTAAATTCAGAACCTTCAATATCCAATGAAATGATGCTGAAAAGTTCAACAGCACTGAAAATACTGTTTCCCCACCCCATTTTTCACTGCACACCTCAGTTCTGTATTTTAAGGGGTTAAGCCCTGAGGAGAAGAAGTATATTTATTATGATGATTGCTGGGTGCCTGTTTTACAAGGGGGCCCCAGTGGAACAATGGAAAAGCAAAAGTTTTTCGAAGTTGAGGCCTACAAGACAGGAAATCCTAGGGATATCATTGGCTGGCCAGTTTGGGGAAGCTAGGCAGGTCCTTGTCCTTGTAGCTGGGGTGAGTTCTGATGTTAGACCGAACAGCCCTTTCAGGAGGGGCAGCAGATCAAAGTCCATTGTGGAGAAGGAATCTCAAGGCCATCAGCTGATGGAGGATGGAAAATTGGAGCTTCTCTCTACATTGCAATTCCCTTGTAAGGGCAGGGAAGATAAATTTGGGTCTGATAGGATTAGGCAAAGAGAGGAATTGGGTTTGACCCTGGTCATGTCTAAAATAGGGGGTGGAAGGAGGGGGAGAGAGAAGGGTGGAATCTCCACTTTGTTTGTAAGATTTATAGTATTTTCTCCACCACAGTGATTCATTTGAGCCTAGAGGATGGGAAGTGAGAACTGGCAGAACTTTAAAACCTTGAGCTCTACCGGGCCACAATTGAGCCAGAAGAAAATCAAATGAGTTCTCAAAAAAACATGATCTAGGCAAGAACAGAGGCCCAAAGAAATAATGTAACTAGATGGTAACTAACTATAATTAGTGGTATGATAACCACAGAGCCACAGAATCATGTCCTTTAGGCTACGAGGAGCTGAATTACAATGTTTATTACTTTGATTTTTCAAAAATCCCATTTATACAAAGCTTGTCATTTCTCTCTTCAGTAGATCATTGTAGATATTCAAATATTTCCATGTGGTCACATTCAAAAGCTGGGGGGGAGGGGACGCAGAGGGTGCAGTGTCCATTTTGTTTGTTAAATTTATTTTCTCCGCTATACAAACTCTCCCTGTGGCCATTCCTTCACTGTGGACTGGAACAGCCCTGTCCTGCTAGCTTTAAAGTTGCTGTAACATGTTTTTCTAACATGTCTTGAGGCAAAGTAATTTGTAACCCCATGTTTAGAACACTGTGTTTTGTTATGATATTGTTGCTCCTTGAAGTGGTATTATGGCATTTCTTGAATCATTATTTTCTTGAATCTTTATTTCTTGAATTGTTATTTACCATCTACAGTACCTTTCATGCCTGAGAGAAAGCTAATAAATTGATTAATAAATCCTGGGCAGATTACTCAAAATAATCTTCAAATACTGTTTAATATGTATTAGATTTTTTTTTACAAAACTACTCCAGGTATACTTGATGCTACAAATACAGTGCAAGAAACTGTCCTAAATCTACAAATAAATCAACAATATCGACATAATTGAATGTTTTGTTATTTTTCTTTCCTGGCCAGTTTCTGTCTTTCATCTACCATCCTCAAAGCCAAGCTGTTCCTTTGATTTGTACTCTTCTGTGATAGGCTGCAGGGGAAAAAATGTCAGTGAAAAGCTTTTTTTCTGAAATTAGCCGAACACAGTAAATCCTGTTCTGTCACTGAATACTGCTGGTAAGGAAGGAAAAAAACAGACAATTATTATGAGCAAATCATTTTATCTTAAAGTCAGTCCCAAATTGTTCTTGAGTGAACTGTGCACTTATCCCAGTTAGCACAAGAGCATACAAATCTACAGTCCAACCACTGTTTCTTCCCATCATCTGACAATTTGGGTTTTGTTTACTCCAGGGGTCTTCAAACTTGGCCCTTTTATGACTTGTGGACTTCAACTCAGCCAGGAATTCTGGGAGTTGGTCCACAAGTCATAAAAGGGCCAAGTTTGAAGATCCCTGGTTTACTCCATCTGTGTGGATGGTCTGACATTACGGGCATCCACAAGGGGAGCAAGTGACAACACCAAGAGGTTGTAAAGAGTGCAGAGTTGATATTGTAAGCTGCACCTGAGATGGGCAGTGTAGAAATTGAATAAATTAATAATGTCATGATAACAGCATGCAAATGACTCAAAGGATGTACCATGTGGCGTTTTGAGTCGTGAGAATGATGCAATGTGATGTAGCATATTCTACAGAAGGAGAATTTGAGTGTGACTTTTGTTGCCAAATAGCTTTAACCTTGCACTTGACTTCCTGGAAGTGTGTCACAGAAATTGGGCCTTCTGAATTAAGCTTGTTTTGTTTTGCCTGAATTTTTGCACAATAGTGAAATTTATAGCTGCTATAAAGAATTCTTAAGTGTGGTTTCCTGCATTTGTAATTGCTGATACAGGACAAGTCCCATAAAAGGAGCCCCTCCTTTAACTGCCTTCAGTGGAGAGCTAAAACTAAACAATTGAAAACTCAACTGGCACAACTAGCAACACGAAACCCTGATTATGGTTGCCATAAAGGACTCTGATCTAAGCCTGACCCCTCTCTCCTTGTAGCTGCATGGGACAGATCATAGATAAAATACTTAAGGTGGGTCCAGTGTTGCTCCTCTAAAGATCTGCTCTAAAAAAATAACACTTCAGGGGTGTTGGAGTTGGGCCTCAAGATAATTTTCTCAGGGGCGCATCCCATTTTGTCAGCAATTGGACACAACTGGAGTTTGCCCCAGCTATTGTCCTTATATAAAGCGATTTTTGTTTGATGACACGAACACTGGTTGTTGGTGTTTGAAGGTGCTTTTTGCTTAGAAAAGCAGGCTATAAATAATTTAAGAATATCAAATGCAATCAAAATAAAATAAAACAAAGATGGGCATTCTTTTTTCTTTTCCAGATTAAGTGATGTGAAGCACAAAGGAGGGATGTGTTATATAAATCTGCAACTGTCAAGACTTGGCAGGAAAGAATGAGGATCAACTTCCTGTGTAAATGGCTAGCTCTTAGAAATTTCAGAGAGCAGCTGGACAAAGCACATTGCCACCATTTATTTTTATTTTTATTTTCCTCCTGGCAAAGATCTTTAGCAGCTGAGAAGGGTGGGGTAGCAGGTGTATCCAAACTCCACAGCTGAAACCTCCCAGGGCTGCATCATTTCCATACCAGGAAAGTTACAGCTGCTAAATATCTACCTCCTTTGCAGCTGTTAAAGGCACAAGAAAAGGTTTCGCCTCCATCTTTCTCCTTACACAGCAAAAATGAATAATGCCAATGAATGTTCATTGTCTAGTTTTAAAGCCATCATTTTTAACCAAGATTCTTTTGTTTGCTAGAAAGGAACCCTGGGTTTGCTGCTATTAACTGTGTCCCACTTAACTTTCCCTCTCAAAAAAGGAGGGAGGCAGAATGATATATAGTAAATTTAAGGACTTGGGCATCTTTGAAATACCAATATGAATATTAGCCTGACAGCAGTTCAAGGGGCTGCTCTTGAAACGTTAACTCTGATTTTCCTCCCAGAGTACCATATTAAACACAGAAACAAGCCAATAAAACAAAAGAAAACAAGGAAGAAAAATACTCATGTGCTTTCTGTCGTTTTTATAGGGAAATGTGTAAATGTTGTTAAGATCCTATAACCAGGAAGTGGCAAGACATGCAGAGGCAGCAAGGAAGATTAGGCTGTGACCATCAACTTCAAGAGGCTGAATTGTATCTTTAGAGCTGCTGTATATATGTTTATGCATAAAGGCATTTATTTAGTCATTTTATGAATATTAAATGAATGAGTCTCAAAGACAAGGTCTATGCTTAAAGTGTTTACTATAGTGGCACAAAGTTTAGGTTTTATTAAAAAAAAACAAAAAAAACAAGCCAAATGAATTTTTTACCATCTGCATTAGCCAAATTCAGTAATTAAAGGTGTTGCCAGCACAAAGAGGAAAAGTCTATTGGAAAAAAAAGAAGTGAAGGGTGGAAGAAACTCAAAAAAACCTCACTTTGACAATGTTTATTGTAATATGGGACAGAGAAACTTGAACAGTTTTTCAAGATTGATGCCAGCCTTTTGATGTAGGCCAGATCAAGAAAGACACCAGTGGGATTCCCGAAAGGCTATATTAGTGTTGTAGGATACAGTAACTGAATCTTGAAAACCTAAGTTTCCTGTCTCTCCCATCTAATACTAAACAAAATCAAGGTGTTATTATTGAGTTTCTTCCTCAGGACAGTATAATCTTTTCGGCAATAGTTACCGGTAACTATTGTTTCATATTTTCATTTTTAAATTCCTTTTACAAAGAATGAGTTAGAAAACAAGCAGCTCTTATTTTCATTCCAAATACCCATGGTTTATTCTACTGTATTAGCCCAGTGTTCTTAATTTATAAACAAACACCACCAGCTGGGTTAAAGCAATTCTAACCAATAAAATGTGTGGTTGACTAGGATGTGATTCAGTGTGCCACACAAACATGGTTTTTGAAACAGCTGCATTTCCAAACTCCCTTCCTATTTAGTATTTTTTTTTTACAGCAGATTCCCTAATGGTAACACCAATCAGTAATTCTTTGTGCTATTTTGAGGATTAGAAGGGAGTAGTCTAGTATAGACCTGCAGGATTTGCAAACATCAAGCAGCACTCTACCACATGGGTGTTCTGCCTTAGTCTCAAACAAACAATTCTAGTTTGTGAACCACAATTTATGGCAAGGGTACCATCTCCCTTAGCAGTTAAAACCCTATTTAATATTTATTGAGCAGCCCTATCAACTGTATAATAATTGAGGTTTAAATCTAAATATAATTGTAAATTATACTGTCTATAGTAGCTAGCCTCACACACACACACACAAACACACACACTTGGAGATGTGGTCTTTTGTGTGCCATTTCAAGCATTGAGTGCAGCCCTTGCTTCCTCAAGATTGTGCCTTATGTGTGAACCAAACCAATTGTGCAGTTTTATTTTCTGCCTCTGAGTCAGTCTTCACTCCTAGTAATGGACAAATTCCTGAAGTATTTTCTTGGAAAGAATTCAGAAATGATTTGCCCTTGCCTGCTTGCTAGGGCTGAGTGTGTGTGTCTGGCCCAAAGTCACCAAAGGTAGCATTAGAATTCATAGTCTTCCAGTTTTGAGCCTTTAATAACTACATCAAACTGGCTCTGAAACCATGGTTAAACATTCAGCCAATACTGTCTACTCCAGCCCAGTCATTTCTTGGGTTACAGTGGGTTGTGTTGAGGGAAGCTGCTGAAAGAAAACAACTTTGCAGTGTATTTTGTATTGTTATTTTTTTGCACTTCAAAGATGGCACCAAGTCTGGTTTGGGTTCTCAATCAAAAATCCTCTGTATATCCCAAACTGCAGCTAAGTTCAAACAAAATCCACCTAAACAAAATCCATCACCCAAATGAACACACATTCCTTTCTTTTGGCATTGTACAGGTAGCCCTTGACCTACGACCACAACTGAGCCCAAAATTTCTGTTGCTAAGTGAGACATTGGTTAAATTATTTTGCCCCATTTTATGAACTTTCTTGCCACTTTTATTAAGTGAATCACTGCAGTTCTTAAGTTAGCAACATAGTTGTTAAGTGAATCTTGCTTGCCCCTTGACTTTGTCAGAAGGTCGCAAAAGGGGATCACATGACCCCAGGCATTGCAACCATCATAAATATAACCAGCTGCCAAGTGTCCGAATTTTGATCATGTGACCATGGGGATGCCACAATGGTCATAAGTATGAACAATGGTCGTAGGTCACTTTTTTCAGTGCTGTTGTAACTTTGAACAGTCACTAAATGAACTCTTGTAAGTCGAGGACTACCTGTATTAGTAATCCTCTTTATCGAGGCCAGTTTGGAAACGGTCACCTATCCTTCTCCAAAGGCACCGCTCCAATCTTGCCACTGATGTGTTCGCAAAGGCGAGTGCTTTTCCACCCCGCCAATTCGGCTTTGCTCCAGACCGGCGGACGGCGACGCTAACAAAAACGACTGGCCGAGTTTCCAGTTGCAGCAGCCACGGGGGAAAGAGCGGAGTGAGGGCAATTGTTTCAGGTAGGAGAGCGTTTCTCGCCCATACTGGGCCTGCTCCTTAAGGCGGGAATGAGGGACGACGTAGCTGGAAATCAAACCCGTGTACTGGAAAGTGTGTGTGTGAGAGAGAGTGAGTCCCAAGGCAGAGCAAGCTCAGAAGCCCATCCTTCCTTTTCCTGGTATAGAAGAGGAGATGCTGGCAAAGTCCGCGCACAACTCCCCGCCCCTCCGGCCGAAAGGTCCCGGCTGCAGCACGGGCGTTGCTTCCTCCCGTTCCCCCTTTGGAAGTAGGGAGCCGGCCTGGGAGCCGGCCCCGCGCAAAAGCGCCGCCAGGGGAGAAGTGGATGGCTCCCTTCCCCGGCCTCTCCCCGCCCCTTCTCTTTTTTCCTGGGTTGACCCCAAGCGCAGCAGGCCGAGCGAGAGGAGGAAGAAAGGATTGGAAGGGGCTCCCGAGGGGTGGGGCCGGCGGTCGCTCGCTCGCCTTCCTCTCGCCCTGCCCCGTGTGCCGAAAGGGTTAACAGGCAGCTGACAACATCGAACCCGCTGGCTTGCCATAAACATCTGGGGGAGAGCCCTGGCCGGGGGCAGTCTCTGAATGGCTCCAGACGGAAGGAAAGAGCGCGGAGAAGTTTAGGTTGGTATTTTTTCACATTGTGTGGTGTGTGTGTGTGTGTGTTTTGTGCAGCAGCAGCAGCAGCAGCAGCAGCCAATAAGCACGAACTCAGCGGTGGTGAGTTTTGTCTTCTCAAAACTAGCGATCTGTTGTATCTGGATTGCTGGCTCTCTGCTTCCCTTCTTGCTTGTCGAGATCTTTTGCCGAGGGGGGGGAGCAATTTAAACTCTTGTGCGCCCCGTGCCGATTCTCTCTTCTCCCCCCCCTCCCCTCCCCTCCCCAGACTCCGGCCGATCTCCTACGGGTTCCTCTTGGATTCCCAGCGAGCCTTGATTTCCCCTCTGGAGTCTTTCCGGAAGCGCTTGTAAGAAGCCCCTGCTGGTGGAGAAAGTATATTTTTGTGCATGCATTTATTTTGCAAATCGACTCTCTCGCTCTTTCAGTATTTGTCGGAGGTGCCGTGCTTTCGCTCTGAAGTTCACCGAGTGGCTTTAAGTACGGGGGGGGGCGATTTTGTTGCTGCTCTTAATCCACAGTGGGTGGGGGAATGAACTAGCAAAGCACTGGAGGATACACCCAGGTTGACATCTTCATTTTTGCTAGTTTATTGTTTCATAAGCTGTCCCAGTCACTGTCTAAATGTTACGTGGTCAAGTCCCGATCCAAGCCATGGTTGTTGCATTCAGAGTTTGTAAAGATTTCCTTTCTGATGTCATCTCCACCCTTAAAGAAAGCGGGCAAATTTGTTAGGTTGACTAGAAAAGGAAAAAGGGGTAGGAAGGAGTGCTAGATGGGAAATGCCAAAAGGCATAGCTCATAATGCATCTCAGATACCACCTTAAGTTCATTTCTGCTGGACCTTTGTGTTTCATAAATATATTTTTGCCGGAGCTCATGTGTGAACCAGCCATTGCAACTTTTAACACCACAACTATCTCCTCAGCAAACCTCAAATGCAGCACAGGAAATGCCTTGAAATGAAAGGCAAGAGTTCGGCAAGGGTGCCAAAGGATCAAGTGGTCCTGCGCTATTTGTGAGTTTCTTGATGTTTGGTTTAATCTGAACATGGCTTAGATCTTCTAGTGATTTGGAACTATCTGAGATTTGTTGCTGCTTTTAAAAGGTCCTCTTGATCTTTTAAGTCTGCAGCATGCAAGCATTTCCTTTAATGAGAAATACCTATGTTTGCTCCACGCTTCCTTCTTTAGTATAGTATCATAGCTGATAATAATAATCATACAGTCACTAATAGGAGCAATGTCTCCTTGCTGCCATCCCGGTCTTTTCAGACCAATTCTAAAAACCAACTTCTTATGGCTATTCTGAGCAGATGTTGCTTATTTTTATCCCACCTTTATTATTTTTATAGATAACTCAAGGCAGCAAAATACATAATATTCCTTCCTCCTCCTATTTTCCCCATAACAACAACCTTATGAGGTAGGTTGGGCTGAGAGAGAATGACTGACCCAAAGTCACCCAGTCGGCTTTCATGCCTAAGGTGGGACTAGAATTCACAGTCTCCTGATTTCTAGCTTGATGTCTTATACAGGATGCAACAATCAAGTTATGTTCCTAACTGTAACCAAAGGTCCTTTACCTGTTTCACATGCAGAAAATTTCAGATTTAAACTTTGACATCCCCTGATCCTGCAGGACCAAAAAAAAAAAGCTACTCTCTGAAACCTTATGCTAAGTTAGGTCAGTTTTATGCTAAGTTAGGTCAGTTTTAAACACAGTTTGCTAAATAAGTCACAGTTAGCTGAATTCACACAAATACTATGTCACTTGTGGCCCCAAAGCTCCCTGGCTATTGTTGGTAGTACTGTTTTGTACAACTGTGAGGGAAGGAAAGTTGAAAAGCTAAGTGCTCGTCATAAATTGTGCCATAACTCCATTTTGAAAACAAAAGCACCTCTGCCAACTCTAGAAGGTGGGAGGGAATTTTGCCCTGCCTACATAGCTGACATGGCCCTTTCCCTGCTGGGCCCACAACTTCTTCTAACTTAAGGTTCCAACTCTTAATTAGGGTTTAGAGTAATGTACAAACTTACCCAAAGGATGCAGGTGGACCACGGATCTGGCATGGTACAAGACAGTTTCCTGCTGAGGCCATTTCATGTGGCCATATGTTCACAACCACTTCTGCAGTTTTTCTAACTTGACAGTGCTTGGGAAGTGCTCTGAACTTGCAGGCGTTAGGAAAGTTATTGAAAGTGTTGCAATGTTTGTTCCTTTTTGCTATTTGAGCAATCAGTCGTACCACTGTGTTTCTAGTGGCCGGCAAAGCTGTACGGCTTGTTCTTGAGGTAGAGGAAGCCTGTGTTGAAACTAGATGGATGTAATGGGGGGGGGGGGGAAATAACAGTGAGCCTCAGAGAGTTTAAGTCTGGTACGGCAAAGAGGGATCTGAACAAGCTTACAAGCATTCATTTAATGACCATTCAAAATTACAATAGCACTGAAAAAGCGACTGTTTTTCACACTTATGTCCATTGCAGCATCCTCATAGTCACATGATCAAAATTTGGTCCTTTGGCAACTGGTATGTATTTATGACAGTTGTACTAGCCCAGGATAATGTGATCACCACTTGTAAGGTTACCAGCTGGCTTCCAACAAGCAAAGTCAGTGAGGAAGCCAGATTCATTTAATGGCCATACAATTTACTTAACAGCTACAGTGATTTGCTTAACCACTGTGGCATAAAGGTCATAAAATGGGGAAACACTCAATAACTGCCTTTCTTAGCAACGGAAATGTTGTGCTCAGTTGTGCTCATAGGTCGAAGACTACCTGTATACTACTAACACTTTCATTGTGTTTGCACCCTCACTTCAGCCCAACTAGGGCATTATACCACAACAATCTTTGAATCAAGGCACCTAAAATTCAGTAACTTAAAAGAATGCGTAAAAAATCCAGGACCTGTTACTTCTGTAAAATCAACATTTCTACAGTGTTCAGCCCAGTTTTATTTGCAAAGTTGTGTGTGTTGTAGCATTTCTGCAGTCACATGATCATGATTTCCGACACTTCCTGCTGGTTTCCCAGAAGCCAAGTCAATCAGGAAGCCAGCAGGAAGTCGGAAATCTGTCCTGTTCCCATTGTTTTTGTGCCTACCTGTAGTCATTCTGTCTTGTGTAGGTAAATATTGACTTACCTGTTGTTTGTTTGCCACTACAATTATTTTCCCATTTGTGATACAATCTTTCTTTAGACGGTCCGTCCAGCATCGAGGTAAAATAAATATGGTCAGCCTAAAATGTATTATTCATTTTGGTCATATCAAACTTTCTCTCAAAAGAAGACCCAGTGGGTCACAAGGTTGTCTAGTATTTATAGAAAGAAGAGGTAATGAAAAGAAAAACCAGAGGAGCTGGCAAAAATGGAAGCAGGATGACTTACTTAGCACCAATAACCTGCTTGGTTTCAACAAGTCATATTCCAGTTTCCTCTTTGGTTGTTCTTGATTGCCTTTCTTCTTTTTCTCTCTTCCTTCAGTTGTTGTTCCTTCCGATTCCTGTGAGTATTTACTGGCAATGCATGGTTTTCTAGTTTCTTTTCTTATACTGAGTTTTTCTTATATTGAGCTGATATAAGAACATATGAAAAAGTATAAGAATTTAAGGGGCTGCGAGGCATAGGCAAGGGAATTTATAATGATTTAAAAATGGACAAGATTGCGACTCCAGTGGATTGTAGTCCAAAGAAAGCATTCATAGTATTCATAGTGTCGATTTTGTGTGACTCACACATTCTTGTTTTCTATTGGAGTCTATTAGCTATTTCTTTCCATACCCAAATAATGGATTTTTCAGCCATTATTTGATGATACCCCAGATTTTCTGCAATTCTTTTCATTGAGTTAGGGAAATATCTGGCTGGTGGCCATGTCCCAATTTTCAAGCCTCTTGGTTTAAATCTCCTGATTATTCAGATCTTGCCCCTTACTTATCTTGATCTTGGTTTCTTGACATTATTTTTTCCAGTCAGCTTGGTTTCCCTGGGGAACTTCCCAAGCTGGGGGAAGAGAATGCTATGTTTTTGAAGAGATCATACTCAATCCTGTGTCTCCACTGCTTTAGCAAAGCCATTTTTGCTGTGGCTGCATTCTAGGATCTACAGATCTGAACTGGAAAAAGGTTCCTAACTCCTTTTTTGGAGAACAAGATTCATAAAATATATCAACCATAATGTTGTTTCATTTGGTTTTTGTTTCCCATCTTATGATTTATTGGGTAGTGCCAGATTTAGCAACTATGCCTCAAAAATGATGGGTTAGTGTGGCTACGAATTTGTCATCTCAGTGGTGACTACATTGTCATAATAGTAGGAGCTGAAATGATCATATTTGGGTGCAGATAAAGTTATGCCTTGCATCTCAAAGCATGCAACTCTTTGCTATGCACTTGAGGTTATAGTTTTAGATCCCATTCCTGGGAATAACTCTACTGAGCCGAGTGGATGTGCTGCCCTTTGAGAATTCTCACTGACTAAAAGAATTCTCACCAAGTTGACCTCCCTTAGATTAGCTTTGCTTCAAATCCCACAGGGCCCGCTCACCATTTTTCAGGTTGTGCTTGCTGGGGATGATTGAATTTGCAGGTTGGGGAAAGTTGTACTAAAGTTATTTTAAATTTAATCTCTAAAAGTAGCTTTTAAGCAAGAGCAATATTCACACTATTATTTGTAGGTCATACAAAACTGAATCCTGGCACGCAAGCATTTTCTCCAATAAAAATGGCTGAGTTTACATATGTCATCCAGTTACGGTGCTTAACTATGTTTTTTGAATAAGCCAAAGTTGCTTGCTACTCTGAGCATAATCCATGGTTTTCAAACCACAGGGCTATTTTACACCAAGTAAACTCTGTTATGATTTAGTGCATAAACCCAGCCATAAAAACATGCAATTTTTAAAGATTTATTTTTCAAATTTGTGCATAACCCATTCAAATGAATTTTCCCAGGGCTGTTCACATAGTAGTCCAAGTCACTATGTCATTTTTCTGACTTCTGTCTTTTCTGATTTGGTCAACACTACATAATTGGGTTGGGGGGTTTTTTTAGATTTTTTTCCCACTCTTATTTTTTTTATAAATAACCAATTTATAAATACATTTATAAGTAAATGCATACATACTGTAAATGCATTTCTGAATTAGACAAACCTACATAATACTATTGTCTCCTCCTATTTTCACTACAACAACCCTGTGAGGTGAGTTGGGCTGAGAGAAGGACTGGTTCAAAGTACCACAGCTGTCTTTCATGCCTAAAAGGGGCTAGAATTCACTGTCTCCTAGTTTCTAGCCTAATACCTTAACTCCTAGACCTAGACCAGGGGTAGGCAACCTTGGCTCTTTTATGACTTGTGGACTTCAACTCCCAGAATTCCTGAGCCAGCATGGCTCATCTTGAAAACCTCTCCCTTTTCCCTCAGCGTGGCTGGCTCAGGAATTCTGGGAGTTGAAGTCCACGAGTCATAAAAGAGCCAAGGTTGCCTATCCCTGACCTAGACCAAAGTAGCTTTTATTTTTTGACCAAGAGCCAAAAGAATCTGACATAATCTGACATAATGATCATAGCTTAACAGTAGCCTGAAAATCCAGTCAGTTCCTAGAGTGTAAAAATACTAGTGCTAATTCTGCCCTTGGAGCAACAGACTTTAGAGGAGGAGTTTAGGGCCAAAGTAGACTCCCGAGTATGTTAAATACTGTATCTGTTGGGCTAAAAATCTTCCATCCTGTCAAATGAAAAATCATGAGATTTAGACTCAGTGGTCGGTAACTTCAGCAGATTTAAAACATCAGCTGTAAGCTTTTAACTTGAGTTCAAAGCAAAAATCTAAGCAGCAGGTTGAATTTGTCAGTTTGGTAAGTACACTGTAAACAAAGAGGAAATGTATCTGAAAGTTAAGATGACAAAATCCTTTTGATATTGGATGAACAAAAGTTAAGTATACTAGAGGCAAAAACAATTTTCAGAAGTTATTTGGGGCAGATGTGCCGCGAAGATTCTGGCATGCATTCACTTATTCTAGGAAGCCATGTGTTGTTTTTGCCCTCTGAGATGGTCTTTAATTTATTTTCTTTGATTGCAAGAGTTGTGAAATGTGCAGGGGGTTTTGTTTTTTGTTTTTTGTTTTGAAATTGCAATGAACAGAAATAGTTTTTCTACAGGTTTCTTAGTTTCAGAGTGTTATAAGGCATTGTTATGGAGCTGTGGATGATACACTCAATATTATCATTGTGTAAACTAATCGTGAAACAGCTGTGAAAGAATCTATGATCGTGTTTATGTGATAACATGCAAATTACCCCAAGTCACTATTGGCCTTGATGGCAACGTGGCTGTCTCTGAAGGCCATCTGCTGGGAGACTAATGAGCTGGCTTCCTTGTGCAGTTGGCTGTACTGACCCACTGGAATAAGTAGGTCAGGGGTCCAATCCAGCAGGGCACTGCCTATGTTCTTAAGTTCTGTTGTTGCTAATGGTAGATCATGCCCACTGCCCTATTAAAGAGAATGTAACCTGTGATTCAAATGCAGATAACTTCTTTCATTTGAATTGAACAAGCCTTAATATTTTCTTTGCATTTCATCTTTTTCTTTCCCTGTGGTTTAATATTTGCAAGATGGAGTAAAGATTGAGAATAATATTTTCCTTGCCAGGTTTCCCTAAAGTGTATTGGACCACAGCACAAAGATATAAACTCAAGTGGCTGCCGGGATCCTTCCCCCCCCCCCAGACACTAAAGCACTCTGGCACCAAAATTTGGGGTTTTATTTGGGAGGGATTAAAAGGGGAAAGGTGTAACTCTTGAAGAGATTTAAGCTATCCATTTAAAACATTTCCTTGCTGCACAAATTGGAGCATTTACCTATTTGGAGGAGTTCAAAAGACAGAAAAAGATACCTTACATTTAACTGACATATATATGATTCCTTTAATTTCTTACAAACTCTCCAAAAAGCCAACTCCTATGACAGTGATGGCGAACCTTTTAGAGACCGAGTGCCCAAACTGCAACCCAAAACCCACTTATTTATTGCCGGGTGCCAGGTGGGCGTGGCCCACTGGGTGGGCGTGGCTGTGGTGGTCATGGCAGACTAGGTGGGTGTGGCCAAGGTGGGCGTGGTCACCTCGATGTTGCTCGTGGGGACACCTATGGGGGCCGGGCAGGGTTGGGGGAGATCCAGGGGGTCTCTGGCAGGTGGGGCGGTAGGCAGGAGGTTCGTCCTGCAGGATGAGGCGAGGCAAGGCGAGACAGGGCGGGGGTGCCATTGTCACAGGGCAAGGCGAGGCAGGGGCCAGGGCGGCTGTTGCCTGACACCATCGGCCCCCGCACACAGAGGCCAGCGAGCGCATGGGTGCTGGGATGCATCCAGCCACGTGGGACCTCAGCGAGTTAGCAGGTGGCTGGTTGAAGAGGGACGGTTGCCATCTCTGGGGCATGGCAGGTGTGCCCACAGAGAGGGCTCTGAGTGCCGCCTCTGGCACCCGTGCCATAGGTTCACCACCACTGTCCTATGACTTTGCCCATCCTGGTCGCATAATGACATCACTAGTCATGTCCAAATATTCTTATAACCTGCTCCCTTTTTGGACGTTTTAGTCTCGGCACATCTGTTGAGGGTTTTGACTTGAAGGAAGCTTAATATGCTGCTTATATTCATGAAGTCAGCCTCTTGATTATCCTTGGGTACAGTACTTTCTTGGCCTACTTTGTGTTGGTCATGGCACAAGAAAGGTTCTGTGATTCTGTGATTCCTGAGTGGAGAAGGGGGGGGGAAGACTCTTTAAGGAATCCTCTTCCAAAAAAGCTTCATTTTAAAAAGAGTGTCTGGGTCTCAGGAATGTCTGCGTTACTTGTTAAGTAATTAATGGGAACCTCTGAACACAAAGTGTGGATGCAAACTGGATACGTTGCGCTGGTTAGGAAGTCTGAATGTTTAAAAGAGAAGAAATAAACTCTGACCGGACAAAGGAGAAAGGATCATGTTTGGTTGTTTCGGCTTTTTGTAACCTCATCAATGGCTGCCTCTTTCATAGAATAGACCAGTGATGGCGAACCTTTTAGAGACTGAGTGCCCAAACTGCAACCCAAAACCCACTTATGCATCGTCGAGTGCCGGGTGGGTGTGGCCCATTGGCTGGGTGTGGCCAATTGGGTGGACATGGCCCATTGGGTGGGTGTGGCCCATTGGGTGGGCGTGGCTGTAGTGGTAACGGCAGACTGGGTGGGACTAAAAAGTTCAATCAATCAATTCCAACTTTGCAAGATCTTTTTTTTTCCCGTGAGAAGTTGAAATTGACTGATTGAACCTTTTTTTTTTTTGCACACAGCGGCGGAGGCCTAAAGTGAAAAGGTTTTATAAAACCCAGCTGAAGGCCTAGGACTGGGGCGACAGCACGCGTGCCCACAGAGAGGGCTCTGAGTGCCGCCTCTGGCACCCGTGCCATAGGTTCGCCACCACTGGAATAGACGGAAGAGGCCTGCCTTCAGACAGGGCTGGACAAACAGCTTCACTTGAATTCTTTTTCTTAGTTGTCCCTCAGTTAGATAAAACGAATTTACTTCTAAATTTGTTTTCAGGGGAGAAGAGAATTTCACTTAACCAAACATTGGATGGAATGTAATATTCATTTATTCATCAGCAGTGTCATGAAAGAGCCAGTTTGGTGCAGTGGTTAAGGCATTAAGGAGTTCTAGTCTTGCCATCAGCACAAAGCCAGTTTTGTGACTTTGGGCTAGTCACTTTCTCTCAGCCCTAGGAAGCAAAACACTTCCAAAAATCTTGCCAAAAAAACTGTAGGGTCCAGAAAGTGGCCAAGAGTCAAGACTAACTTGAAAGGGGGGGGGGGGAATGTACAATAAGTGTTCTGTCTTTCATTTTAAATCTTTTCTGAACTAGCGTGCAACTGTGTAGGCTCTGGAGTTGTTATTATTTAAATGGGAGGCCACCTGGCTAAACCTGGAAGTAAAATAAAATCCCAGAAAAAAACAATGGCAAACACTTCCCTACTGTTGCCAATAAAGGTGCTTAAGTTTGACACAGATAAAAATCTTAGTGTCCCTGTCTTCCCACAGTAAATGGGAAGTAAGTGATCAACTCCTGGGTTTATTCAAGAGGAAACTGTCCCCTCCCCCAATAACTATCAGTCAGTAGTGTATCTAAAGAGGCTCAATGGCTCACTGGCTTAATGGTACTGGAGATGGTCTCTGCTCCAGCAGATTCGATCCCTAGCGCTGCATGGCGGGGTGAACTCTGATTACTTGCCTAGCAGTTCAAAAGCATGCTCTATGCAAGTAGATAAATAGGTACCACTTTGGTGGGGAAACAAGCTGGTGCTTTATGCAGGCGGCTAGATTCGTGCCAGCTCTGAACCTTCCTGGTTGTGACACTCATTTGCAAGGCGGCTCTGGTGGAGGGAGGGGGCCTTGCATGATGCTGCAGGAAGAGCCGCTCGTCTTTCTCTCTGGTGCAAAGCTAGCTTGCCCTCCTGTGGTGCACCTTGGGAAGTGCGTGAGCATGTCCCACAATAAAGCTAGTAAATTGGCAGCCAAACTACTACTCTGCATTAGCATTGTAGTGTCCTGACTAATGTAACAATACCATACAGTAATAATAATAGTGTATCTATGGAGTTGTTCTTTACATTCATTAAGAATACAATAATAGAGGAAAACTGAATGAGCAGGAACGTGAGAGCTACTGCTATTCAGGGATACAGGGATAAACACACCTGTCCTACTTCTGCCTGTATAGTCTGCAGGAAAGAGCCTTTTCTGCCCCTGAAAGTTTGCCCACTTTGCAAGCAAGGAGTCAGGAAAATCCGGTCCTTAGATCAATAGAGAGTCTCCATGGGAAGAGATGCTCTCTCCTTCAGTGTCTTGCCTGTGGAAGGAATGGCGCTAGCATTGCTGATGGAACAGTGTAAGAAGTCCCAGGCATACTTGGTAAATAATATAATGATTATTTTTTAAGCATGTTAGGATATCAAGCTTCTTGACAGTTTATTTGTTACTCTTCTTTGGATTTAGTTGCTTACGAGCAACTGTGGGCTTGTTTATTTTTGTACATTTTTGTTCTTGATTTTCAACCAACTTTTCAAGGAGGCCTATGATTGGGAACAACCTATAATCCTAAATCTGTCTACCTGCACGGAAGGAATCAGGGCTTATTCCCCACTAACTGAGTTCAAGGTTGAAGGGCAGTTAAAACATTCAACTAACAATATAATAAATCCTGAAGGGCAGCATAAACAAGTTGCTGAGAACAGGAAGCAATTCATTCCTATGAATCTTAAAAATCAGATATAACAAGGAAATAGTGCCACTGCTGCAAATACACACACAAAAGATATTCTAGTGACTGACTGTAGGGAGTTTTGTACATCTGAATAACTCTAACAGCTGTGTGCATTGCACAAAGCCCACTTGTCTCATTCACTTGGCATGGAAGTGGGTCAGAAACCAGTGGCAGGCAACCATCTGATACTCATCCAGGCTGCGCCTTGGAAATAACATTTCCAAAATACTCTCTGAAGACTGTCAGTTACATTTGTCAAAGTCCCTGTATTTTATCTACCTTTGATCCAGGTTAATAAGTGATTCTAATTATTGTTATTATTTTTCAGGTTATTTTTTTATCCCGCCTGTATTATTTTTATAAATAACTCAAGGCATTGAATATACCTAATATTACTCTCTCCTCTTATTTTCTCCACAGCAACAGCCCTGTGAGGTAGGTTGGGCTGAGAATGAGGGACAGGCTCATGGTCACCCAGCTGGCTTTCATGCTTAAGGTGGAATTAGAACTCACAGTCTCCTGGTTTTTAGCTTGGTGCCTCAACTACTAGGTCTATGCTACTTAAATATATGGTTACCAAATCTGGATTGTAAAAATCCAGACAATCACTTATTGTAAAGTATAGCAAGAATTCAAATATTTAAATTCCTTATAGTGCTTTTGGTATTTTGAGATCCTGGCTTGGCTTTAATGGTTTTGTGTAGTATGGGAAAATTCTGGTCTTCTCCTCTGATTTAGTTTGATTTGTTCAGATTTTGAGTCCAGCCTTTATATTTGAACTGGTTTTTACTCGCTATAAAAATGAAAGTGCAATTATATGAGTTGGGTGCTGTGCTAAAACCAGAATAGGTTTGTTAATGTATGAACTTAATAAACTGTGATTTATTCAATATAAGATTTCTAAATTACCTATTGCATGGTATGGTATGTGAATTATATCATGGCTTGCTCTAAGAGAAAGTGAGCCTCAGCGTTTTGGAACATTAAACTATAGTTTGGCACTTCCTCAAAACTGTTTCTTTTTAGGATGATATGAATTTATTTAAAAACAAAATATAAGCACTTGCATTTCTAGAGGAACATTCGCTAATTTTAAAAACTTTTGACCTTTTTCACAAGTAATCCAATTCATAGCAACTTAAACAATATCCACTTTTTAAAAAATAAAATCGTATTCTTAAAGCTAATTTTGCTAGCCAGAAGAGCATTGACTTTTACTTCTAATGTGCTCTGCTCTGAATGATGTTGCTTATCCTAGAAGGAAAAAAGTGTGATGGATGTGCGATACATGTCTGCTGAATATTTAATGAATGGCCTTTCTGTCATCAATAAGAAAACAGTAATGTCAGTTAAACACAAAGAAGAATAAAAAATAGTTGGTGGCAAAACAAGAAACACAGATGGAGTTTTATGCAAAAGTGACTAGTCTGGAAAACCCCTCCGGTACTGTATTCTTCGTCACAGGGGGGAAATGTAATTGTCCCCGACTCTTGAAATGATTCCCTAGAGCTGGGGTAGGCAAGATGGTGCCCATAATCATCAATCTTTTGCAGACACTTCTAATGCCTCCCAGACCTTCCTTCCCACTTGACTTTAAAATACTTTAAACATAAACCATCAATTGTCAAAACTAAATGGAAAGTTGGTGTCCTGCAAAGCATCAACATCTGGCTTCATCTTTATTTAAAAACGATCCTGGGTCCCCAGTCAGTCCCAGAGGTATTCTGAGAAAATAAAAATAATGGATGGCTGCAATCAGAGCTCTTTCCAAAAACAATGTGCATAGCTGCTCAGAAAGGAAAAGAAGGGTGAATCAAGAAGATGGAGAACTTCCTGGAAGGCTGGAGAATGTGACCCAAAGCAGTCTCCTCTTTTTTTCTTTTGGAAGGTGGGAGTTTTATGATAGGCCCATGGTAACTCTTGAGAGCCATTTTGTAAATAAGCTCTCAAATAAGCATTCAAAATTAGAACGGTGCTTGCCATGAGCTTTGTGAAATAATCTGACCAACTTTCTTATTTCTTTCTGGTCTTGTCATTGTAAAGAGGTTTGCTACTGTGTGATCATACCTCCTTAGATTGGTCATCTCTACATTCAGCTGGCCTTTTCCCATAAGAAAAAAAGAAACTACAAACTGTAATTACGTGGCTTCTAAAATAAGAAGTTTTCACAGATGAGTTCCTTGCCAGGGGAAATGGGCACAAACTTGCAGAGATAATTTTTTCTTTTTCTCTTGTGACCTACAGATCCAAATATTTAATTTTATCAAGCGTGTCCTTTGATCCTCATACAGTACATATTGTATTGACAGAGAGCTGTCTACCTTACCTTTCCCTTCCAGATGATTAAAATTGCCTGCCTTCCTTGCACATCTCAAATACCATTATTTTCACGCTTGTATACAGTATTTGCAGTTATTAACAGTTTTGAATCTATGAGCAGGTAAAGTCATTGTCTAACACGATGCAAAGATTCAGATGACTGAATTTTTAAAAAGGGGCAGGTCGTGGGAATGGTGGTTGGTTGACTGGAGGCCAAACTTAAACATTTTGGAGAAATGAGTTGCAGTGGGCAAGTTACCTAGGCCAAATGAGTAGAGGTGTATTGTGCTAATAGACAAGCTAGATTTTCTGTTGTTCTACCTTAGGCAACGGTGGGGGTGGGCATGGGAGAGGAATTGGTTATCCATTATTTCTAAATTGTTCTAAACTTATTTGGGGGCATATGTTCTTGTCTTCTTGTGTCTCTGAATTGACAAGTTACTACCTGGAGGATGCTCTGTCTTGGACAAATGTATATTGGAGGTACTATGAATGACACCAGTTCAGAAACCAAAGAAACAAAGACAAGAATCTATTGATTGTTGCAGATACTACAAGTGCAGAGCAAGCATTTTGGCCTACTGCTTCTACTTACCCCATACTTATGCTACAGTACTAGGAACAGCCATACTTACGGTGCATATTTAATTATTCATTGTTGTCACCATAAGCAAGTACCATGCTATTTTTTCAGTTGAATTTCAGCAAGTTATTTTTTTTAATGTTATGATGCACAGCAACTTGTGATGCTTGGACAGATGCCTTTCTTTGTCCCCTGATTCTGAGTGTTGTCTTCCTATTGTGCAGACTTCCCCTCCATGGTGACCTCCCAAGGGTGCTAAAATTTCAACTCCCTCGATTCCCATCAAGAGTTGGGGAAAGGCTCACCAGTCCAAATGTTTAGCCAAATGCTGTTCATTTGGCTTTTTCTATGAATAATTATAGCAGCATTTCAGCCCATTTGGGGTCTTCTTATCCTTTGCTCTGTCACGTGAACACTTGTGCAACAGTAGTCCTTTAAATAGAATCAGAAAAGATTTCCAGAACTTTTCTGTCATTCTCAAAAGAATCTCTACGATTGAAAACAAGCGAGGGGAAAAAGATTACTTTTTTTTCCTAGAAGTGTGTTGTTTTTCTTCATTCTTGAAGGCTCGTGACTAAACCCACTTAATTAAGACCCGCATTGATGGGATTTTAAACTAACTGAAATACTCTTGCATTCTTATTAAAGTCAGCAAATACTTATCTATTTTCAATGATTTTGCATTCCCCCCCCCCCCAGACATCTCTCAGCCTCTCACATTAGAAGGCTTTCAGTAGTGTAGAATTCCAGCAGTAAAAGGCAGGGATTGTCAGAAAGGCTCCAGGGAAGCTGAAAATGTTCCAAATGAAATGTATTTTGCGGAAGGAGGTGCTATGCTATGCTCCTCCTGCCCGAACAGAGGCATGTAAGGAGTCTTCTCTGAGTGGTGATAGATTGACAATGCTGCTCTATTTTATTTTTTATGTATTTTAGAGTTTTATACCCATCCAATGTGTAAGGCCTACAGGTTCCAGAATTCTGGTCTGCACACATCTAGAGGGGCACCAAATTAGGAGAAAGTTGCACTACAAAGTACAGGCAGTTCTCAAATTACAACAGGTCCATTTAGTGACCGTTCAAAGTTGCAACGGCATTGAAAAAAGTGACTTGTGACTGTTTTTCACACTTGACCGTTGCAGCACCTCCATGGTCACGTGATCAAAATTCAGACGCTTGGCAACCGACTCACGTTTATGACGATTGCAGTGTCCCGGGGTCAGGTGATTCCCCCTTTTGACAAGCAAAGTCAATGAGGAAGACAGATCCACTTAACAACTTAATACTAACTTAACAGCCTCAGTGATTCACTTAACAACTCTTAACAACTCTGGGGCAAAACTCACTTAACAACGGTCTCACTTAGCAAGATAAATTTTGGGCTCAGTTATGATTGTAAATTGAGGATTGTAACGGCATATTGCATTGCTTTACTTCTCTTACAGCTCAGGTATGTGTTTTGCTGAAGGAGATTTCCGTGATTTCAGTGGGATCTATTCTCAAGTCGGTCACTTCCGTTTTTCCTATACTTCAAATACAAAAACATATAGAACTGCATGGCTCTTATATTTTGATGAATTTGAATATGTGAATAATTCTTTGCACAGAATGTGTGATATTTCTCAGCTTTCCATCCAGAACCAGATGTCCCAAATAAACGCCATCTTAACTTCCTTACTTCCCCAGTGATCAATCTTGCTTCTCTTCTCCAAATATTTAGCTCTTTCAGATGACTACAATACCCCACTCTGTGTCCAAATGTTCCATTGCTTTCATTCATTAAAATAGGATGAGCCCTCTGACATTATTTTATTTAATCATTTTAAGAGACTTCTTTGGGTATACTGACTCAAATTTCAGCCTTCTCTGTACATGAAAAAAATTAGAAACCTAAGGCTCGGTGCTTAAAAATACGACATTTTATTAATCTTCCTTGGTTTTGCCTTTGCCTTGCAATCTGCTTCAGAGTGCACATGAGGAGCGGGAAGCCCATGATACCCACAGCCTTAAGTGACTCCTTAGCTATACAGATAGTCCTCAACTTACGGCCACAATTGAGCCCCAAAATTCTGTTGTTAAGTGAGACATTTGTTGAGTGAGTTCTGCCCCTTTTTACAACCTTTCTTGCCACAGTTGTTAAGTGAATCATTGTAGTTGATAAGTTAGTAACTCGGTTGTTAAATGAATCTGGTTTCCCCATTGACTTTGCTTGTCAGATAGTTGCAAAAGGGGATCACATACCCCGGGACACAGCAACAATCATAAATATGAACCAGTTGCCAAGCATCTGAATTTTGATCACAGGATCATGGGTATGCTACAAAGGTCGTAACTGTGAAAAATGGTCATAAGTCACATTTTTCAGTGCCGTTGTAACTTTGAACAGTCATTAAACAAACTGTTATAAGTTGAGGACTAGCTGTAGTGGGATTAAAGTAGTATTTTTCTTTCAACAATATCCAAAGGTGGCCTTGAGGTATGTAAAAGTTGTTAGCCTTCCCTCACTTGGAAGGGGAGTCAGATGAGGGCTGACTGAGATCTGGAAGAAGTCCTTTTGCTATGAAACCCGCCTTTTTTTAGCTACCAGTAACAGGAGGCTATTTAAAGCTTTGCAAGGCATTGCCTGTAGATACAGATAATTAAATAATCTTATGACCTAGAAACTGTTCCTAAATTTCATATGCTTTACTGTGTCCCCAGTACTAACATCCATTCTTCCTTAATTTGAAATGGTTCAGATTGGTGATAATTAACAAATGGAAACATCAGCAGGGGTTACACAGGTGGCTAAAACAAACAAGTCCCAGGTGATGTGACATAATGATCATATCATTGCATCTCAAACTTTCTGTGACTGAAAAGTCATCACTGTGGATTTAGCTGATGTTTTGGGGCTTTTTTAAAAGTTTGCTGAGTGCATGTCCTCAAAGCTATTTTCTGTATGATATCAACTACAGGTAATCCTTGACTTATGACTGGTTAGTAAGTGACTGTTAGCTTTCCTCAAGTTGGATTCCCTCTACAGCTGTGAACCTGTAGGCATATTGGCCATTGCTGACAACTTTGGGAATTGAAGTTCATGCAGTCTGGAAATTGCCTAGGTTGGGAGTGGCTGGCTTATAATATGTGAATCCAGCAATTTTGACTTGTTCAACAAACTGTGGTTAAACCAATTCATGGCTTAGTGTAATCTGTGAACCTCATGTATAAAATAGTTTCATCAGTTAACAGTTAGTATTACTCTGGATAACCAATTTGGTTGGGAAAAACAAGTGTTCTAATAGTTGTTCCTCATCATCTCCTAGAGCAGGGGTCTTCAAACTTGGCCCTTTTATGACTTGTGGACTTCAACTCCCAGAATTCCTCAGCCAGGCATGCTGGCTGAGGAATTCTGGGAGTTGAAGTCCACAAGTCATAAAAGGGCCAAGTTTGAAGACCCCTGTCCTAGAGTCTCTAGAATTGACATCCTTTGACTGGAGACATAAAAGCTAGGCAGTACTTGGCAGAGTCCAACGTTCTTCGCTGATTCATCTTTTTTTCAAAAAGTAGCAGCACATATCAATCCTTCTGCCCATGTGGGTCTACCCACTCTTCCCTTTTCACCCTCATTGTGTTCATAAGCTTTAACAATTATGGCTTGTTCAGATTTGAATAGGCCCACTATCCTTGGTGTGCCATTCAGGGAAAGATGGATGATGTGTCATAGGAAGCTTACATTTAGCTCTAAATGCATAGACTGCAGCCTGGAAAGTATGTGAATGTGTGTGCGCTGCTTGGCTATGTGTCTCTTGTCCTGTTTATTGTTAGTCTCTTTAAACAACCATCCATCACTCCACATCCTGAATAACTCATTTGGATGACCTGCTATAGAGAAAGCTCTAATAATTCCATGAAGAGCCCATAATTAGAGCCGAAGACTTTATTAGAAATTGAAGCAGATTTATTTTTGTTCCATCATAGTCATCATGAAATAGCTAGAATGGAAAATGAAACACTTCTGCCACTGTTTGGTCCCTAAGGGGCTATGTCAAAATAACAATCCCATTTGATAAGGGAATATCTCCCAATTCTTTATTGTACACAATAGATGTTTTCCCCATTTTGTAATGGAAGCTAATTTTTAAATCTCTAGGGAGCCTCTTGCTAAATGGCAGATGTATTCTCTGTTAATACCACAGAACATGGAAATAATGGTTTATGCAAAGGGGATATAAATCATTTGCAACCTTTCTACCTTTGTACCCAGAAAGTTTCAGTTATTGGTATTTCCATGAAAAGAGGTGAAAGACTTACGATTAAAAAAACAGCAACCGCAGATAGTTAAGACTCTTACCAGTCTCTAAGCCATCATCTGATTTTAGGTGTGGCATGCTATGTGAACCTAGTTAATTGAGGTTTTTCTCACGAACTTATAGTTTGACATGCCATGGTTTAACACAGCATGTTAGCTCAGGCATGTAATACTGAGCTAGACAATCTAATGCACGGGTGTCCAACTCGCTGCGTCATGTGATGTGTTGCGACATATCGCAACTTTTTTCGCATTGCTGGAGCTGGGGTGGGCGCGGCCTCCACATGATGCAACCGGCCCGCGGGCCGGCAGTTTGACACCCCTGGTCTAATGAGATGATTCAATATTGGGCATCTTCTAAGTTAGCGTTAGTTTCTTTGGTCCAACAATTAGCTTATCAGTCAGTTCTAAAATTTCATAGTAAATTTATTTAATTACCAGGAGTTGTAACTCAGTGGTAGTGCATGCAGGAGGCTCTAGATCAGGGATAGGCAACTATAGACCTTTTACGACCTGTGGACTTCAACTCCCAGAATCCCTGAGCCATGCTGTCTCAGGAATTCTGGGAGTCGAAGTTTACAGGTCATAAAGGGGCCAGAGCTGCCCACCCCTGATCTAGACTCTTATCATTGACATGTCCAGGTAGATTTGGAAAAATTCCTCAATGCAACCCTGTTCCTCTTATCTACTATGAATTTGGCTTAAAACTATAAATTCCACTTTATTTGCTGTGAGAACAGCTTTGAATCTCCTATTCCCTACATTTTCCTGTCATGTTTAAGATGGATTTTTCATAGTTTTCCACCTTCATCCTTTGTAAAAAGAGACAAAATTTCACCTCTGACATTTAGCTATGAGGGAGTTATAAAAACTGTATTTTTGGACATGGTATTGAGTCCAATTTGCAGATTGGTGCTAATGCTTCTTTCTCCCACTGTCAAACCTTGAACATCGGCTGGCAGATTTCCCCTGAAAAAAGTCCCGTTATTGTCAACAAAGAGCACTCACGTTTTTAATTCAGGTTTGTAAAAATTAGATCAATTTTAAGCCGAACGCAAGACAACAAGGCAGTGTCTCTGAGCAAACATCAAGAAACTTCCTGAACTCTTCAACTTCCCTTCAGCTGCTTTTATGCTGTAGAATTCTACTGTAAGCAGCTTTCTCCTGGTGATCAAAAGAGAAAATAATAATTGTTCCAGCAGAAATGACTGACTTTGGCATTCTTACCTTTCAGTTCCAATTTCCAAGTGAGACTTCTGTTCACGTGTGCCTGGTCCAGCTCATGATTTGTTGCTTCTGAGTTTTGAATAATGCAAAAATTCTAGAAAATATCATAGGAGAGAAAGCATAGTCCATGATGCCTACTCAGATGATATAAGTGAACGTGGCTATCTGGGCAGCCATTTGGGGGAACAGGTGCAACATAGGAACCTTCCAGTGGGTCTGCTTGTCCATCTTATGAAATAACATTCATCTTTTGCAATTAATGTTAAAATAAGGCATTGTTTAATTAGAGTAAAAAAAGTCTCAAACCTTTCCCAAATGGTTCACAGCCCACCACAAAACAGGCATGGATTATTCCTATCAAGAAATGCATGTCTATGTGTATTACTTTTTACATAAATTCCATTTAACTTACTTGGAGATGAGGTTTGAGCGTTTATGAACTAGCATTACATATTCTACCTTTTGAACCCATAACTTAAAAACACCTTTTGTCTCTGCGCAGCCTAATAGGATGTGTGAATATTGCTTATGTGTACAATTGAAATGCTTTCTTTGTTTGATTTGGGGGCAGAGGCTGCTTCAATTGCCCTTGGTGGATTATATTCATAACAATAAAACATCCTGATACAGTTACAGTTACCAACAATAAGCAATAAGAGTCCCCCAATTAAACTACTGATAAAGTCATAAATACAATGAACCCCTTGCCCAATTTTCTTTTAAGTAACCCAAACTGGAATTAACATTATTTTTACTAAAGAGATCTTGTTAGATGAGAGAGAACTTTTTCTGAAAATGTTGCTTATTCTTCCTGTTGCATAGGTCTTTTTCAAAAGTCCCATTAGCTAATCACATTCTGATACAGATTTGGAAAATGAGGACAGCTCTATTGAGCAATAAAACAGATCAGACTGCAGATAATTCTGGAAATAAGAATGGGATTTGCTGGAAGTAAGGAATGGTTTGTGTGTGTCCTTGTGTGCGTTCCCATTTGTGTGGTCCTGTCTTGGTGGCCAGGGAGCACGGTTTTGTATATAGCACTGTATATGAGTCAGCACTGCAAAAGGTTTCATTGCAGACATTCGTATTGAGGTCTATAGCATGAGATTGACCCAAAGACATGCCTGTACAGTTCTAATTCTTTCTGTGTGTTTGTTATTTAATTTTAGTGAACCCCGAGGAGCTGACTAGGCAAAAAACAACAACAACAACACACACTGTGGCATTATATAAAAACAAAAAACAAAAAAAAGCGAAGTAAAAACCTTCTAGAGAAGCAAAGTAGATGAAGGATGGTGCAATATTATTATCTGGTTGAACGAGGTGCAATACGGAACTCTGGTGTCATATATTGCTCTGACAGGAAATGAGTAGAGAAGCTGAAGTGAACTTCAGAGAGAACTGACATCTTCTGTTGAAGCCATCCCAGGTCTGTTTCCTTATTTTGCAGCTACCGTTTTGGTCTGTTCACTAAATAAGAGGGATAAAGTTTTGAGGCTAGTGCAGTTGAGCTAGAATGCATGTGACATTGATTGACTCAGTGGTTGCAGAGGCAAAGAATCCTTCACAAATCCTTCAAAAGTCAAGAGAATCAGGATCTGACTTGGAACAATTTAATCCTCCTTTTATGAGGGAAGGGGAAATTGCAAATTTGGCTGAGATCAACACTGTTGCTAAGCCTGAGGCTCAAGATAATTTTCTCAAGGAAGTCGCACGGAATATGGAGAACCTGAGGAGCTGTCATCTCAGAGAAAACTTGGCTGACATGCAAGAAAAGGGAACCTGGAGAAAGGGGAAATGGAGGAAGAGACCAGAAAGGAACTTGTGAGATAAAAAGTTCTAGAGATACTTTCCAGTGTGGGGGAATATGTGGAAAGGGGGAAACTAAGGAGACTGAGCAAGGAACAGGATCACAAGGAAGTGAGACAAAGTAATTTGTGTATTTAAAACTGGGGAATGAGTGGATTGAAGAAGGACAAGCAGAAGGGCAGAGCAGACTTGTGGCAAAGCTGCTCCAAAGTTCCAGATACAGATAAGGCTGTACTATGTTGGATTATAAGGAAATGGTTAGGTAAAAAGGGTTTAGAGAGAATAATTTGTGCAGACTGTGATTCAGAGAAGAAAGGAGGCAGCAAGTTATCATAATTCTGAATTGTCCAAAGAGGAAAAAATCTTACCAAATGTGGCTTTGCTGTCACTGACAGTAAATGGAGGAATCGTTTTGAAACAGGTTTTTTTTGGTACTGATGGTCATTTTCTTGGGCCTTGCATAAACTGCAGCATGTATGGAAAGGTTTTTGTGAAGGCTTTTTTTAAACATTCAAACAGGAAAATAGCAAAAGAGAGCTTGTAGTTTATAGGTGAATCATTTTTCACTTGAGCAGAAAAAAAAATTGAAGGACGTGAAGTAAGAGGAAGTGGGTAGGTAGAGAATTGTGTCAAAGACGCAAACGAATGACAAAGAGGAGTGTGCAAAAACAATCCTCCATAAAACAGTGTTCTGAAGGGGCAGGGGGGGCAACATGTCTAAAGCCTAATACACCATTCTGCAAATATGCAAGAAACAACAACAACAACAAAAGGTCAGCTAAACCTGAAATAAAGATAACTTTATTTAGATGGGAAGCTATGTGCTTGGGAATAGATTTACTTAGCAACTACTCTCCTGGCATGCTGGGTTTGGATTGATTTAGCAGTGCTGTTTGTATATACAGTATAATTAAGGCTAGCAACCAGCCTCTATCTCAAACAGATCATAGAACATTCTGTCTTCTCTTCTGCATTACCCTTGTTTTCTGCTTTGCTACTTGTCCATCACAGCTTCTGTATTAGATACAGACAGATAGGACTTTTGCCCTAAGGGGTTCTGAGAGTATCTGTTCAGTGACAGTGGGAAAAGCCGGACTGTTTGACCTAATCAGTCAGGTTCATTATATTAAGATGGGGATGAAAGCAATCTTCAGGCAAACGTTGTCTTAAGCATGTAGTAGTGCATTCTCTTATCTTAAGATTCCAGGGATATCCAACTAATCCTAGAATCACTGATATTATTATTTCAGGAAACATACTCTTAGACTAGTTTCATACCATAATCTATAATTTGCATTACAGTGCTTTATGAAATAAACTACAATTGACTTCATGCAACCTGTTTAGCTAGTATTTATAAACTGCACTGTCTGGGTTCATAGAACACACTGAAACTAAACAAGCCACATTATAATTTAGTACAGTAGGTGAACATCACCTCTGGTTTTGTAGAGAACCCAATGCAAACTCTGTTCAAATGAAAGTGATTACTGTACTGCAGTACACTTTCTGTCTCTGTCATTGGCAACCATTTAAAAAAAAAACTATGCTGGAAAGCATCATCAGCCTTCTAAACTAATTACCAGCTAGTAGGTCATTAGCTCATTTTTCTTGTTAAGGAATCCTGTTGTACAGGATTATCTTGACCCCCCTGTCATTTCTTTCTCCGTTCACCAGATTTCAGCATGTAAAGATTTTTCATCTAAAAACTTGTCGCTGTTTCTGCATTTGAAAGAGGATTTTTTAAAATCATGTCCTTCGCCTCTTTTCTGTTCAATACAGAAACATTAATACAGCTTTATTATGAAAGGGATTATTATTATTATTATTATTTTGTTTCAGATTGAGTGAGAAAGTAAGTTGAAATTCATTTAGAAGGAACTGATAATTTGTCTCCTCCTGATGCTGGGAAATCTGATGAGTAGAAAAATTCATAGTTGCCAAACCATGCCTGAATATTTGACCTCTGGGTGTTCTGACTTCATGGACTTACATGCCTTTCAGAATTTAATTAGCCATTGATTTGTATACTTTTTGAATATTCCAGAACAGTTCTTGGCTCAAAGCATCAGAATAAGTTTTAAATACATTGTTAAATATAATTTATATAAATATATAATTATATAAATATAATTAAATATATTTAAATACATTGTTGTTGTTAGTTGCGAAGTCGTGTCCGACCCATCGCGACCCCATGGACAACGTTCCTCCAGGCCTTCCTGTCCTCTACCATCTTCTGGACTCCATTTAAGCTCACGCCTACTGCTTCAGTGACTCCATCCAGCCACCTCATTCTCTGTCGTCCCCTTCTTCTATTGCCCTCAATCTTTCCCAGCATTAGGCTCTTCTCCAGTGAGTCCTTCCTTCTCATTAGGTGGCCAAAGTATTTGAGTTTCAACTTCAGGATCTGGCCTTCTAAACAGCAGTCGGGGTTGATCTCTTCTAGGACTGACCGGTTTGATCGCCTTGCAGTCCAGGGGACTCGCAGGAGTCTTCTCCAGCACCATAGTTCAAAGGCCTCAATTCTTTGGCACTCAGCCTTTCTTCTTTCTTTCTCTTCTTATTTAAATACATACTTAAATGCAAATGAAAAACATTTTGGAAAAGTGAAAAAGTGGGACGGAATGGCTTAACAGAGAATTTACAGGTAGTCCTCAACTTACAACTGTTCATTCAGTGACTGTTCAAAGTTACAACGGCACTGAAAAAGTGACTTATGACCATTTTTCACACTTAATGGCCATTGCAGCATCCCCACGGTCACGTGAATAAAATTCAGATGCTCGGCAACTGACTTATATTCATGACAGTTGTAATGTCCTGGGGTCACGTGATCACCTTTTGCGACCTTCTGACAAGGAAACTCAATGGGGAAGCCAGATTCGCTCAACAGCCATGTTACTAACTTAACAGCTGCTGTGATTCAGTTAACAACTGTGGCAAGAAAGGTTATAAAATGGGGCAAAACTCACTTAATAAATGTCTCACTTTAGCAACAGAAATTTTGGGTCATAAGTCGAGGACTACCTCTATATGGAAGTGATACAGACAAACAAACACATAGCTCTGTCCATACCTAGTTTGTCAATTGATCTTGACAGAGTTGTCTCTGCTTCCTATAATAGGAAGTTTAAAAAAAAAAAAATCCCCCCCTCCCCCTCAGATATCTTCCTGATTGTTTTTAAGAAAACTGCATGGATACCCAAAAACCCCTTTTCTTAAGGAACCAAGAACAGAAGCATTTTCAGCAACAAGCTGAAAATTTATAGCAAAGAAGAGTCTACAACACAAACGTTTCTGGTTTATTATCCAGCTTCCTTATTCTTAAGAAGTTCCTCACGTTCAACTGAAAACTCGTATTTTAAGTTTACTGAATCTAATCGTGCTCTCTGAGGCAGCTGAGAAAAGTGTCTTGAACGTTTGCATATGACAATTGTAGTATCCGAAGACTTAAGCCACAAGAGTTGTCTTTTCTAGTTAAATTCGGTGCATCTCTATACAGTTACGTGGCCCTGTTGTGAGTGCAGGCCACTAACTTTTTCTGGAAGAGAATGAATGATATCGTCTTTTATTTGTCTCTCTGCACCTCTGTATTTTTTTGCTCCATATTTCAAATGGTATTTTCCAGCTTCTAGTAGCTTAAACTATATTTTAATTTCATCTGATGCGTTTTAGTTTTTCTTCTAGAAAAACTGCATTGTGCGCAGTGGTAGGAATTTCCCTTCACCCAAGTCAATAGCTGCCATCCTGCAGCACCGTTAAAAAAAAAAAAGTTTAAACCTTTAAATGCAAACTGTTTTTCAAAAGCATATATGTCACAAAATGACACTCGCAGACACACAGATTGGACTAGGATTGTTCTCTTGAAACAAAACTTTGGGAAGGCAGAGCAGCTGGGGGATTTTTAGTGGAAGGCTGTAGTGCAAGCCTACTAGTGAAGCAGCCCAGTCTGAAGGAATGTTTTAAGCTGTTTTAATGTTTAGAGTCCAGCTAGCATTAGTACAGAATAGGAAAAGCTTAGGGCTCCAGGGTGGAAGTGCCCAATAGTTGGTTCTTTCAATCTCCCCCCACAGTGCATGAATTTATAGTGTTTCGGTCAATGCAGAACTGCCAGCAGTCCCACCTAACATGGCTAGTAGTGAAAAACGCTGGGAAATGCCTTATTGGTTTGCGGGGTGGGGGGTGGGGAGCTTGTGCTTTAAAACTCAAACAATACGTAGTCATCTGTATCTGATCATAAACGAAAACCACTCAGATTTAGCCCACATTCGATTTCTCAGGAAAAGTTACTGCAGGTCATATTTTAAAGATGCATTTTGTACCTATCAGTCTGCTTTGGGAATCGCTGTTACATTAATTCATTCTGGTTTTTCCCACCTATGACTCTGTACAAGATTTGCCTTCACTGATATATTTTACACATTTACAGTTGTCGACTTTGCTCTTTTCAGAAGCAGATTCTGCATGGACTGTGGAAAATGCATCTTTTGACTCCATTGTTTTCATGCCTGCATATTACTGTATTTTGCTTTCTCTTTTGACTGCTAGGCTATTTAAAAAAAAATTCAGCCAGAGTTTGACTGTTGATGACTACATGGACCAGTCTGTGTAATTTTCTTGGCAACAGTTCAGACAGGGTAACTAGGGGAATTGTAGTTCTTTTGGCTTGTTCTCTGGTTAAAAGTTGTGTGAGGTTTTTCACATTAGACTTGCAAAGTGATTCAGAAATAACAAGCAATTTTGGCTAACTACTGTACATCAACATGTATAGGATGGATATGTTGAAAGGATGTTATGACCTGATTTGGAATTATTTTCTTAGTGAAGAAGGAGCTGATATGAAATTTATAAACCTTGCACAGTTACATAGGCATAGCATTTTTAGAGCTATTAGGATTTCAATTTTATTCTGGCAAGAAAGTTGTTTTTCCAAGATCTTTCAAAACCAGATTTTCCATTTATTAAAGCTGAAATGAAATCAGAAAATGAACATACTTTTCTTTTCTAAGAAAGTACAGCCAAAATGTATTACTTCCACCAGCAACATTGCTATGTAACGAGACTAGGCAAATTAGCCGAGAACATAAACAAAATCTTTATTTTAAGATGCCTGACTTATTGTAGCAAGTACTTAATCTACACAGGAAGCAAAAACTGTATGTTTGCTAAAATATTTCTACTTCCTTTGAAAGCTACTGTCAATATGATTCCAAACTTAAGTTTTTACTGTATTTTTCCCTGAATTGAACTAGAGAGGTGTAGTCTGTGAATAGTAAAACAATCTGAAACATTTCACAATGTAAATACAAGTGGAATATGTATATGCGTATGTGTGCACGCATGTGCACACATGTCTGTGTATAACAATTTCTTAGTTCGTTGCTCAAGTTTAGGTATGATTTGTTTAACAATGATTTCCTGAATAAAGAATAATTGGTTGAGTTCACATAATATAACAAGAAAAAAATTCATAGTTTACAAACTTCATTATATTTTGGTTTGCACAAAATATAAGTGAACAAACTGCATTATGGATCATTGTGGTATGAATCCAACCTCCCAAGCTAAGATATAATAGGAGTTTGATTGCTTCTTAAATATAACAGACCTGCTGACCATGTTCTGATAAGCTTTTTTTATCTATGTCCATCCATAGCTACTTCCCTGTCCAGTTTATAATGCTCAGCAATCAATCTAGAAATTTTTCAATTAATTATATAGGTAGCTGTTATTGCCACCATTTGAATGATCTAGGAAAGTTAACCTCAGTTTAACCTGTGTTTTTAAATCCCATTTTATAATTATTATCCCTTAATTCAGATGAATTGGGAAACTTTGATTAATGGAGAACTATCCTACACTGCTGTGTCCTGGGAAGAAAATTGTATGTGCAGGCTTCCTCCCTGTCCCTTGCTCTTTGGAATAGCTTGCCAGTTGCAGAATTCAGGAAAAAATCAAAAGCTTAAATTTTTGCATTGGTTTGGCTGATTCTAACAAACGTATTTTTCAAGTATAAGTTTTGATCTTTTAACTGCTTGATCCATTAGGGAAAGTCCTTCCTATGTTTCTCGTTCTGTTAAGCCACTGGGGGCTTCTGCCCCTCTTGTCTGATGGTTTCCTAGGCAACATCTCTACCCCTCATTCCCCAAGGTCATCCACACATTACATTACAGTGACTGAGAGAGATAGAACCAGCTTGCCCAAACCGATACTGTCAGCCCTTCGAGATACTCAGCAAGTAATCAAAACCATGAGTAGTAACACCACCTTTATTATAAGGTTACTAACTGTAACAGAATCTTCCAAGTCAGAAAGCAATTCTCCTCTCCCTTACTTTTATTTTCTAGAGAACTAAGAAGGATCCCTTCAGAGATGCTTTCTCCACCCCCATTTTTATTTTTATTTTTTTGCTGTTTGCTGAGATATCCCTAGTCTGATCATTGGTTAGGCTACAGCTATTCTCCCAAGTTTTTTTTCTCACAGCCCATTACAGCTACCATTGTGGATCATCTCTCTCAGACTTGGGAGATTATATTTTGTATGAGAACATAGATAATATTTCCCTAGCCTGATATTCATAGGATTCATTTAGTTTTACAAAAAGGATCTTGAATAAATAAGTCACATAATCATAAAATATGTTTTTATTTTTTTTAATCAAATGAATACCTGTGCATGCATCTCTTACTTCTTTGCCTACAGTTAACTGGGATTTACTTCATTTACTCCATTTTCTGGATATACGGCATATAACATACTGAACCGTAAATCGTGTGAGTTAAGTTTAAATGGTACATTAGGGCTTAAATGTGTTTGGGCTAGATTGTGGTTTAGTGTGTCATGCAAACCCAGGAAATGTGCATCTTGAAAAATATCCTCTACCAGGAAAGGGGGGGGGGGGATGGTTGGATAGATGAGGAAACATAAATTGCAAAAACTGCTTTCACTCTCATGTTTGAGATTAACAGGGCAATCATATCAATGCCTGTTAGGAGGGAAATCTTACTGAATTTATCGAAGTTGACTTCCAGTATATAAATATATAGAATTACAGTAAACAGTAACCTAAACACAATAGGTATGCGTAGGGCTTCAAATTCTCTCCCCCAAAGATGCTAAAGAGTGGGCAGGGATGCAAAAGGAGCACCTATTTGAACTCTTTAAAGCACCCATGCTATCAATTAGCCTTCCATGCCCACTCATCACTAACAGTCCTCACCGGTGGTGTGCCAAAAACCTTAAGCAAAGGTGATAAACAGAAAGTAGAATGGAATTCTACTACTAATTGATTTCTCCCCCTCTTTTATCAGAAGTAACTTTTCCCATTTTGTAAATTACATTGCTAAAACAATCAAAACTTAGTAAAAAAAAACACTAGCTGTTAAGTGCATTAGGGCGGGCCACCTAATTTTCAGATTATTTCTAAGTTTGGGGGTCTTTTTATTCTTAACAATTTTGTGCTGGAACCAAAAGTTTCCTAGATGTGTTGATCCCATTTAGTGCATGAGGGATCAGAATATAATTGCAACAAGAATCAAATGTTTGACTAGAAAAAAAAGTGTATGCTTTTGAAAATATGAAACAAAATCCTCTTTCAGTGATAGTTATTCCAAAGAACTGGCAAGATTTTTGAAACTATTCTGGGGGGAAAGTACCAAAAAAGTGCTGAAAAAGTTTCTGAAGCTTGCATGATTTTTCTCCAACCAATAATCTGCAGGGTCAGCTGAGGATAAAATTTCATGTTAAAATCTTCCTTAACTCCTAAAACTGGATTCATATTCAGCACTGAGTTGGTCTTTTGTAAACATTTGCTAAGAAGTATTCTGTAAATTTAGCTTAAAAGTGATTTTATCTTTCTGAAGATGTGTCCCTTTTGCTAAAAGATCAGATATCAGGTGTGTGAGGAAATGACCTTGTCCCAGATTATGGAAAGTGTTTCCATCCCTAAAGAGATACTGTAGGTGTTTGCTCTCCAAATATTTAGAAAGATAGAAAAGGCATACTGCTTTCACCAGCCTGTTCATTCTCAATTATTTAACAAGTGCTTTTCATATTGCTTTTAATTGCATTAAGTTCATTCCATTTTATAATTTGGATTGTCTATTGCTGCATACTGCCTTGAACATCAGAATAAACAGAAAGGTGGGGAAGGGATTTAATAATGAAATTAAAATAGTTAAACAATATGTTAATTAATTTAGAAAGTAGTTACTATATCTAAATCTTCTAGCCCTGAATGTAGGATAGGGGCCAGATATGATGATGATGAAGATAATGATGATAATATCATCCATTCAGTTGTGTCTGGCTCTTGGCGATTCTGTGGACCAGGTCTCTCCACGTCTTCCGATCTTGCGCTACTTCTTTGAGTTGTTGTATGCTTTGGTTGGTATCAGCTTTGATGTTGTCCGGCCCTCGTGTTCTTTGATGGCCTGGTTTCCTTTTACTGGTAACTCTTTCAAGCATAATTGCTTTTGTCTGGTGAATTCCCCCACATGACATGACCAAAATAAGAGAGACACGGTTTTGTGATTTTGGCCAGATTATATAGAAGTTTCCATTCTGTTACTTCTCTTCTATCCACCATTCAGTGCTCTTGCAGCTGAAAACACTTTTCAGAACTGTTTTCCAGAGGTGGTTCAAGTACCACTTCCCCTTTGCAAGGCCATGCCAAGAAGCGTGAAATGATGTGGCTGGTTGCCTCTACTCTTCCTCTGATGAGTGAAATATGCGGGTTTTTTTCCATGTAAGTGGAAATCTACCTACATACTTCCTGAGTTGTGGGCAGTTGAGTAGGTTTACACAGTTAATATGAATTCAGATTTCGGTAACTACAACATTAGTGTGTAGTCCAATACATCACACCTAGGAAATGAGTTATACCGTATCTGTGGAGCTTGAGATCAGTTGGCAGCGTTAAGCTGTTGCTTATGACTGCATATATGCTGGGGTCTGAGTAGGTTCTGTGCTGCAAAGATCGGAATGGGACAACTTGCTACAGCCAACTTTCTGCGGCCAATTCGCCACGGCCAACTCACCATGGCCAATTCACCACAGGACAATTCACCACGGACAACTTGCTGCGGGACAATATAACAATTCTGTTTAATTTTTAAAATAAATAAAAAAAATATTTTAATTTTTGCCATTCACATTTCATTCTGTCCCTCCTTTTGCATCCTTTCTTTAATGATTCTATTCCACCGCTTCTTTTGATATTCATGAAATTCTTGTCCCACAGCAAGTTGTCCTGCGGCGAGTTGGCTGTGGTGAGTTGGCCACGGCGAACTCTCACAAACCCCCCAAAGATTGTGCTGCTTGGCTGAATTGGCAACCATGCTTGCTCTGGGACTTAAAAAGATTCAAAGAGAGTCCATGGCATCTACACTGTTGCTTGCCACAACTGCTATCCCAAAGGTGCTTTAAAAAAGGCAACTGGACTTTCTTGAAAAATCAACGCATTTTTGATTTTTAAAGCACCTTTGGGGCAACCATGACCTGGATGATTGAGAAGCTCCATAGACATCTGCCACAATTGCCATTCTGCAGATCTGCTCTCTGGTTCTGCAGAGATCATAAAGCGTAGTGCAGGGGCAGGCAACCTTGGCTCTTTTATGACTCGTGGACTTCAACTCCCAGAATTCTTGAGCCAGCCATGCTGGCTCAGGAATTCTGGGAGTTGAAGTCCACGAGTCATAAAAGAGCTAAGGTTGCCTGCCCCTGGTGTAGTGCATAGAATACCACCGTACAAGGAGAGAAGGAGTCAAAGTATGCATTTTAGCTCAGCTATATGTCTGCATCTTTATATCTATATATGTACATCTAGAGTTTTTAGCTCTTGTTAATTTTAATCATTTTAATTTATATAATGGTATATTTAATCATTTCATATTTATACTTTTATTATACTCTAAGCTGCACAGAGTCACTTCAACAGTGAGATGGATGGCATATAAATTTAATAAATAAATACGTGAATAAATATAGTATGCTTTTCTATTATGCATCCAAAATTGTTACCCACTTGGATGGGACATTAATATCACGCATTTGACAAATTCTAAGGGACTATCAAAATCTAAGGGACTGGTTTGGACAAAACTCAGCAGCACTTTTTCGTGCGGCTGCTGATAAAAACAGGATCGCCAACATGATCGCCAACGTCCGATAACGGATATGGCAGAAGAAGAAGATTTGACAAATAGGCTAGCTATGGACGTTTCAGATCCAAGAAAACCTAATTGCAAAGAAAATACAATCTCTGTGGCTGGTGAGCCTTCCTAGCATTAATATTCTATGTTTTTGCCATTTGCTAGGAGTAGATCCTCTGTGGCCTAAAATTGCAGGATATTTCCAAACTTGGAACCCCAAGATCATGCCACTGAAATTTGGTGGCTGGCCAAATGGCAGTGTGGTATTTTGCAACCAAGTAAGAAAGAAAAAATCATCCTTCCAAGTGCTAAAATAGAAATTTGATTTAAAAAGAACCCCCAAACCACAAAAAAATAATCTGAAAAGGATTTGAAAGTTAGACCTTCCCCTTTCAGTGACATCATACCGTCACTGTCTTCCAGCCTGTAGCTACTGGAAATCTACATTTGGGAAGGAAAAACCCCAAACTCTCCATGTGTATAGATTTATACTGAATATAAATAAAACCCTCAACTCCCTTATCTAATTGACAAAAATGTTGAACAGGCCTGGACCCAGGACAGAGTCTTATGACACCGGACTTCCGTCCAAGCCGAATTGACCATTACTGTAATGAGCAGTCTTTGGGTGTGAACATCTAGCCAATAAGGAATTTATCTACTATTAATTTGCCTGCATTTTAAATATTTATCAAGAATAGCATGAGACACTCTACTAAAGTCTCTGCTAAGGGTCAGTATATTATGTCTAAAGGAATGTAAGAAGCATGAACGTGAGAAATTTCAACACAATGAAAGAGGAAATGAATTGTCTGCCCATTGACATCTTAGGAATCACAAAATTAAAATGTTCTGGAATTTGGTCACTTCCCAACAGAGGTTTATTCTGTTTATTAGTGTACTCAGGATATGAAAAACAAAGATCTCTTAGAAATAATGTAGGATACAATATAGCAAAGACAGTCTTTGGGTTCGATGCAATCAGTGACTGATGAATATTAATTAAATTTCAAAGACAATCCTTTAATATACCACTTATCCAAGTTTATAATCCAACCAGTGATGTAGAAGGTTGGTGAGTTTTACAATACAATTACAAGTTCAGTCTGAAATTAACAGAACATGAAACAAGATGCACTGCTTGTGGTTAGAAACTGGATGCCAATGTTAGAAATTATAAGAAGTTGGATAGTACAGTTAGGAAACAGAAATATAGTAGAGGAGTACCTCAATTCCCATCAATCCAATTATTTTGTTTTATTAATACAGTCTCCAAACAGCCAAAACAACACCTATCTACACAGAGATCACCAGATGGGATACCTAGAGATCAAATTGAGTGTATTATTGATACAAAGAGATGGGTGTCAGCCCTACTAGATAGACCAGACCAGGAAACCAACTCAACGGAAAGGCTAAGCTACTTTTATTGAGGTTGGCTATAACAACAGAATCTTGCAAGTGCAGTTGTGCTGCACCTTCTCTTCCTCCTTCTATTCCAGGGAAGTAGAAAGTGATCTAAGGTTGGGGAACATAGAAGAGCAGGGCCGTATGATATATGAATGAGTCCAAGATTTTTTGTGTGTTTTCCCTAGGGTCTGGATGGGGAATTGGGAAGTGGTTTTGTTTTTTTAACCATGAATAAGTATATTTTAAGCCTTCTGCTTCAATATTTATTCAGTTGTGTGGCAGGATGAGCTGCCATAGAATCATAGGGCTGGAAGGTCTTCTAGTCCAATCCCCTCCCCAAGATAGGAGTCCTTATTCCATCCCAGACAAATGGTTATCCAATCTTTTCTTGAAAACCACCAGCGACGGAGCACCCACTACTCCAGGAAGCAATCTTTCTCATTTTCAGGAACTTTTTCCTTAGTTTCAGGTTAGATCTCTCGCTGACTAGCTTCCACCCATTGCTTCTTGTCCTGTCCTCAGGTGTTTTGGAAAATAAATAGACTTCCTCTTGCCTGTGACAGCCCTTCAAATATTTGAAGATGGCTATCACACCACCCCCTAACCATGATTAAGTGTTGCATTTTTTTTTTCTCAAGGTGAGATTTCGATCTTGCCAAATATAAAAGAAGTGTCACGTAGGCAGCTAGAAAGTTCTCGGTTTAGTTAGGACATCTGTAAGCAAACGTACCTATCTTATCTAAGATTGATAAGGAGATTTGTCAGGCAACGTAGTTTCATTTTGTGTGTGTGTGTGTGCTGGTGTGGATTGGAGATGCTGTTCATGCATCAAAGGAGAAGCGCACCAAAGAGGCTGAAGGAAAGAAGGTAGTGGAGTTGGAGAAGGAGATCACCAGAGGAAGGAGGAATGTGCAACAGATAATCCCAACAGGAATAACTAAAGTCAGGGGGGGGGGGGAAGCTGTGAAAGATGGAGAAATGGGAGGATATCCCAGGAGAAATGGGGCAGAGATGAGCAATCAGGGTGCTGGCTTTACAAAATGTTTCAAAAAACATTATTTTTCTCACTCTCTTCTTTCTCTTTAACTTATAAAAGGCCTGGATCAAGAAATTGAAAGGAAAGCAAAATCCAGTGATTGAGGTTAGCAAATGAATGGATAACACCCAGAGGATGATTGGCTGCCCTCTCCTCCCCCCTCCCCCGACAAACTGTACAGTTCCCGCTGTCTTAGGAAAGCTCAAAATGTTCTCAAAGACTCATCTCATCCTGGACATTTTTTTTTTGAACTATTACCATCTGGCAAACGGTACAGGATAATAAAAACAAAGACAAATGGGCTGAAAAATAGTTTTTATCCCAGAGCTGTAACCATATTAAACCCTACTGTATAGTGCAACATTGAAGTGCAATATTAGGGGCAGCGCAATGGTGAATAGAATGTGAAGGATGCATGTATACAATGTATGATTTTACTTGTGGTTTTTACTTATGTGTAGTGTGCAGTGTGGACAGCACTTAATTTCGTTGTGAGATATACAGTGATAATAAAGACCTATTCTATTCTATTCTATTCTATTCTATTCTATTCTATTCTATTCTATTCCATTCCATTCCATTCCATTCCATTCCATTCCATTCCATTCCATTCCATTCATTTTATTCTATAAGGGAGTTTCCGAAAGGACTTCAAAAGAGCTCTGTAAATAAATGACCATTAGATTGTTGACATATTTTTGTAGTCAAGACTTGCGTACCCAAAGGAGAGGTAAAATACTTTCCTTTTGAAAAGCACAAATTATTTATTTAATTTGCAACAAATATCACTTTATTGGCAGAACAACATTGTGAACATGTGTGGAGGGAGGGGTTGGATTTTTGTCCTTTTCTTACCTTCTAATATATTTGTATGGGCGAGAGAGGTAAGCAAATTTGAGAGGGAAGAGGTCATCACATTTGAAATATTGAGAACATCCCATTTTACTCATACAACTACCACAATAGGCATGGCCTTTTACAAACAGCTATTTACTAGAAAACAAACCCATATCCACAAATGCTCGGTATCATCTCATTGAGATGTTTGCCTTCCCCCCCCAAAAAAAAACGGTTTTAAAAAATGTTGGATGAAGCAGTAAGGCTGATGAACAGCAATAGAAATTATTTGGAACCAGTGGATACTGCTGGATTATCTGAATGTCATCTGATGGGGTGACATGAATGCTCTCTTTAAAAATATGAAGTCCTGTACCATATAGAATAGAAATGTGTACTTTAATTTCATGTCCCCAGTACAGATATGTTCACAGTTGGAATCTATTTGGAGCGGTTTTGGTCTGTTTTGGTTCACTGCTATAGCAGCAGGAGTTATTTTTTGCAATGGGACCAAGGGTGCTCTTGATCAGGGCTCTTCAAACTTAGCAACTTTATGACTTGTGGACTTCAACTCCCAGAATTCCTCATGCTGACTAGAGAATTCTGGGAGTTGAAGTCCACAAGTCTTAAGGTTGTCAAGTTTGGAGACTCCTGCTCTTGATAATAGTAACAGTTGTATTGGTAGCCTACATGTAAATTGTATGTCCCACCATACTAAACAGCGGGGACAGTGAGTTAATTGATACAGAACACCCCTGTCCCCGGCAATCTAAAAACTATAGGGCTATTAGTGCATGTAACATAGATGCGTGTGTGGACAAGAATATCGACCTTGCTGTCAAGCAAAATCAAGCTTTCAATAGCGAGTGCCACACAAAGTACACTAACCAAATAGGAGGTAGGACAATAGGGGAACTCAGGCACCACACAGATTATGTAGAAAGTAAACACAGGGTCAGTCATAAAGGACTCAAATGTCTTTACACCAATGCACAGAGTATGAACAGCAAACAGGGTGAACTAGAAATTCAGGTTAATGAGGGCAGATATGATATTGTTGCCATTACGGAAACATGGTGGGATGAAACCCACAAATGGAACACACAGCTAGAGGGATTTAAATTATTTAAAAGAAACAGACCAAATAAAAGAGGAGGTGGAGTTGCTCTCTATATAAGAAATAACTACATCTCTACAGAAATAGAGCACAACAATGATGAAAACTGTCTTGAATGCATTTGGGTCAATATAAAAGGGAGAAAAAATGACATTGCCATAGGTGTATACTATAGGCCACCCAACCAAACAGAGGAAATAGACGAACTTTTTGCTAGTCAGCTAACTAAGGTATGTAGGAAGCACATCACAATAGTAATGGGGGACTTTAACTACCCTGACATCAACTGGGAGACAAACTCTGCACCAAGTGGAAGATCAAACAGTTTCCTGACAAACCTAGCAGACAACTTTGTCTCCCAAAAAGTAGAGAAGGGAACTAGGGGATTAGCCATTCTGGATCTAATTCTCACTAACAGAGATGAAATGATAGAAGGTGTTGAAGCCACAGGAACCTTGGGAGGTAGTGATCATGTAATATTGGAATTCAACATTATGGAAGCACAAGCAATAGAACACAGTCAAACTAGAGTCTTGGACTTCAAGAGAGCTAATTTCAATAAACTTAGAGAGGGCTTGGGAAGGATTCCATGGATGAGGATCCTCAAGGGGAAAACAACTCAAGAAGCTTGGGAAATTTTGAAAAGCGAGATAATAAAAGCCCAGTCTAGCACAATACCAACAAAGAGGAAAAATAACAGCTCTCAAAAGAGACCAGCATGGCTGCATAAAGAACTCTCTGATAAATTGAAAGATAAAAAGGACAAGTATAGAAAGTGGAAAGAGGGGCACATAACAAAGTCAGAATATCAGCAAATAGCCCGAGCCTGCAAAGATGAAGTAAGGAAAGCTAAGGCTCATAATGAACTAAGGCTTGCGACCAAAGTCAAAAATAACAAAAAAAGCTTCTTTCAACATGTACAAAATAAGAAAAAAGTTAAGGAAATGATTGGTCCATTAGTGGGTGAAAGTGGCAAGAAGGTGACAAGCAATAGTGAGAAAGCAGAACTATTTAACTCGTTTTTTGCATCTGTCTTTACACAAAGGGAAAAAACAGACCAACCTATCAAAAATAGTGCCATAAAAAACAGAATAGAAACACAAGTTAAGATAGGCAAGAAAATGGTAAGTGAGCCTGTCCAGCCTAGACGAGTTCAAATCACCAGGACCAGATGGATTACACCCCAAGGTTCTCAAGGAACTGGCAGATGTGATCTCAGAACCACTGAACTATATTTTTCAAAGATCCTGGAGCACTGGGGAACTACCAGAGGACTGGAAAAGAGCTGATGTAGTTCCCATCTTCAAAAAAGGGAAAAAAATGGATCCAGGAAATTACAGACCTATCAGCCTGACCTCAATACCTGGGAAGATTCTGGAAAAGATAATCAAACAACGAATCAGCGAACACCTAGAGGCAAACAAAATCACTACTAAAAGCCAACATGGGTTTGTCAAAAACAGATCATGCCAGACAAACCTTATTGCATCTTTGACCAAGTGACAAAATTAGTGGATCAGAGGAATGCTGTGGATATAATTTACTTGGACTTCAGTAAGGCATTTGATAAAGTAGATCACAACCTACTACTTGATAAGATAGAAAAATGTGGGTTAGACAGCATCACCACCAGATGGATTCGTAGCTGGCTGACCGGCCGTACTCAGCGTGTGGTCCTCAATGGAACCGCATCTACATGGAGGGAAGTGTGCAGTGGGGTGCCCCAGGGCTCTGTTCTGGGCCAGTGCTCTTCAACATCTTCATCAATGATTTGGACGAGGGGATAGATGGGGAACTCATCAAATTTGCGGATGACACCAAGCTGGCAGGAATAGCCAACACTCCAGAAGACAGGCTTAAGATACAGGAGGACCTGGACAGACTTGAACATTGGGCGCTATCTAACAAAATGAAATTCAATGGTGAAAAAAGTAAGGTTCTACATTTAGGCAAGAAAAACCAAATGTACAGGTATAGTATAGGGGGTACCTTGCTCAATAGTAGTAACTGTGAGAGGGATCTCGGAGTCCTAGTGGACAATCATTTAAATATGAGCCAGCAGTGTGCTGCAGCTGCCAAAAAAGCCAACACAGTGCTGGCTGCATTAACAGAGGGATAGAATCAAGATCACGTGAAGTATTAATACCACTTTACAATGCCTTGGTAAGGCCACACTTGGAATACTGCATCCAGTTTTGGTCACCACGATGTAAAAAAGACATTGAGACTCTAGAAAAAGTACAGAGAAGAGCAACAAAGATGATTAGGGGACTGGAGGCTAAAGCATATCAGGAACGTTTGCTGGAATTGGGTATGTCTAGTTTAATGAAAAGAAGGACTAGGGGTGACATGATAGCAGTATTCCAATATCTTAGGGGTTGCCACAAAGAAGAGGGAGTCAAGCTATTCTCCAAGGCGCCTGAGGGCAGGACAAGAAGTAATGGATGGAAACTAGTCAAGGAGAGAAGCAACCTGGAACTGAGGAGAAACTTCCTGACACTTAGAACAATTAAGCAGTGGAACAACCTGCCTCCAGAAGCGGTGAATGCTCCAACACTGGAAGTTTTTAAGAAGAGACTGGACAGCCATTTGTCTGAAATGGTATAGGGTTTCCTGCCTGAGCAGGGGGTTGGACTCGATGACCTCCAAGGTCCCTTCCAACTTTATTATTATTATTATTACCATCCTCATCATTGCTGGTTGTTTTGATTTTCCATGAAAATAGTAGCTTTGTTGTTTAATAATACTTTGTTCTCTGCTAATAATATTAATGACAACTTTAGACAGCTTTCTTTAGGAAAGACTTCAAGAGATTAAGGAAAGGATAGTGTTTCTTGATATATAACCTGCTTGTTTTGCGTCTTCTACACACCTTGTTTCTAATTGTTGGCGTGGGAGTACGTGGGTATATAACACGTATCTTTACATTTTTGCCTTTTTATTCTCCCTTTGTCCTATTCATTACTCTTACACAAAGCAAGATTAGGAATAGAGAGTGAGAAAGAGAGGCAGATTGCATGTAGGTGGGTGGCTTCACACATTACACAAAGCCATCATTTATCTTGACCATGGTTTATTGAACAAACCAAATAATGCTATGCCATACATAAATCATGACTTACAGACTATAGTGACTGAATTCACATATGATAAATCAGAACTAAAAATATCACATTATAATTTTGTTCAGTGTATAAACCCTCTGTGTCTGTGAGTGTCTTTATATGAGTGAGACTGACCGTAAACGTCATGACTAAAGGCATTTAAAGAAAGATGTATTTAATTCCAGTGTAGGCAGCCTAGGTTTCTCCAGATACTTAAGAGTTTATTTCCTATTAGTCCCAGCCTGTGTGGCCAATGGCAAGCAATGTGAATGTTGTGACTCAAAACATTTTGAAGGCTTCAGGTTGCCTGTTGTAGCACATTAAGTGGATTATACAGTCAAAGTCAAGGCTGGCCATGTTAACTGCATGGCCCACATGATTGAAGCTGTGATGGGTTTCTGTGTGCATTACCCCATGTTGCCTTTTTTGGCCCTATCCTGAATCATCATATCTCCAGTATATCCTAATTTTTGAAAATGCATTTCCCAACCCATCTTTTCCTGTTTTTTTTAACTGCTTATTTTATTTTATCAATTTCCACCTTTTTAAAGAGACAACACATGTGCTTATGTCCTTTAAATCAGAGGTCCCCAATCTTTTGGGCACCAGGGACCGGTTCCGTGGAGAAAGGTTTTTCTGTGGACCGGAGAGTGTGTGGTTTTGTGTGTTGCCTGCATCCCACGGATGGGACTTTGCTTGTTTGTGCAGCCCGGTTGCTGGCATGCTGTGGCTTGGTGCCGTTCCACGGACTGGGGGTTGGGGACCCCTGTTTTAAATAATTTGATACTTCAGTATTATTTTCTTTCTTTCTAAGTATGAGTATTTGAATACTGCTCAGCTTCAGTTGGTCCTACAAATTTGCTTTTCAATTTATTATGCCTGGGACCAAAAAATGGAGCCTTTAGGAGAATACTAAGTCTTAAACTACTGATTTAATCCCATTTCTCCTCTTCCCCCTTCCAAATCTTCTATTATCCTTGCCAATATTCCTCTTTTTCTATTTAGAGGCTAATCATTCAGGAAATGAATAACTGCAGTGAGTTCTCCACTTCTGTCTTTTGTCTAAATTTAAGCTTCTTTTTTTTTAAGTGACTGGTTTAAAATAGCCTGTTGGGTGCCTGTCATCCACACATACCCTGTAATTCTGGGTCAGAGATCCTTGTCCTGGTTGCAAAGGGGTTTATAAGTATGCTAGAAAGAAAGATGTTTATAAACTACCTTACCTTACTTCAAAATGCATACAATCCTTAATGGTGACAGAGTTAAGAATTGTTTGAGTAATCTTTGCTGTCATCTCTTGGGCATCTGAGTATTGGCCATCCAGCTATCCTAACTCAGAGGATTTGAAAAGTTTGGTCTTAAATAATTAAGCCGCCATTCAACATTTTCAGTACAACATCATTGCTGATCTTACCGGTACCTGTAAAACTGCCTATACAAGTAGTTCTTGTTTAACAACTGCCTTGTTTAATGATCATTTGCAATTACAGTGGTGATGTAAAAAGTAACTTTACAACTAATCTTTGCAATTATGACCTTTTCATGTCTGGTCTGTAAAGGAAAGGAAAGCTGAAGTAATATCATAAGCACATTATGGTTTCACTTAATAATTGCTTCGCTTAATGACCAAATTACCTTTAGTTTTTGTTTTACTAATTTTTCATAGAAGTCTGAGGTTGCATTTCTGCTGTGACAGGTCTTGGGCCTATCTGGTTGAAAGGGTTTTAGAGGTATGACAGCTTTTTTTTTTTAATAAGGCATGCGCTGCAGATTATATTGTATTATATTATTTTAAAACTGTGTGTTTTTAATTATGCTACATATCTAAAAATTGCTGCCAGTGTTGTTACAACAACCAAAGACCCAAGAAAGGAAAGGAAGCTTTAGGGACAAAGACTGTAATTTCCCCCCCCCCACACACACACACACACACATTTTCAGTGTATTGCTGTCTAAAAACAATACAGTGAAATTTTATATACAGTAGCAGGCTATTTGAGGGAAGGGGTGTTTGTTAAATATGAATGTATATTATTTGGATCAATTGACATTTACATCATTATGTAATCACATAAGTGACATATAATAAATTAAACCTAATGACATAATTTATATAAATTGTCTGATTTGAGAAATAGAACATGTCAAAGCCAGGGAGATCAGGATGTTTGGTCAATAGAAATTATATTATGCTTAATACCATTTCTGTTTTCAAAATACCTTCTACATTTAAACAAAATGCTAAATGAACATTTGGGTGGTCTACAGAAGCTTGTACTCAAAGCTACTGGTACGTGATGAATTTTAAAGATACATTAAAATGCTTTATGCACTTAAAATGCATCTTAAGAAAATTAAATATGGTTTGTCTAATCCTCATAGGAATTCTAAGCATAATCAGTCTGATATGCTTCTGGTTACTGCATTTATATAAACCGCTACTACCTCAGTATAACAAAAAATACTTATATTTGAGTTGCTATAAATATTTTCTCAGGATTTGTTGGCTGTAGGATATGAATTCAACAAACCATTGCAGCTATGGAAAAAACACCCTGAAACTTGTAGTTAAATAAGAAAATTGTGGTTTGCTGCAGGGACTGTTTTTTCTATTAACAGGAAGTGAAACAGATTTAACTTTAGATTTGCAGTTTTCACATTTAGGCATAAAATGGTTGCAGAAAAAACAACTTTTTCTACAGGGAAGATTGATAGCAAAATGTATAATGCTAAAATACTGGAAACTTCGGCTGATACTACCGGTAATTGGTGGAAGTTAAAGTTTTGTTAAAGTTTTAGTATAAGAATGAGAAAAATGTGACTGCAGAGCAAACCACTCTAATATTGTAAATCAAGCTTTTAGGTTGATTGTCTTTAGGAAAGAGATAATATGGAACAGATCTGAGTTAGATATTACATTTTGTATTGATCAAATTGCTGATTAAATCTTAGTAATAGAATGACAGGGTTGTTATATGGCATTCCTCACCAACACCATCATTCATTTCCTTTCAGAGAAGTACTTTTTTGCAACCTGAAAACTCCTCCATGCTGCTATTAGACATAAGAATAATGTATAGAGCAGCTGCAAGACGCAGCCAAGAGAAATGATTCATTTCTTTCCTTTACCACCCCTTCCCAATAACAGTTCAAAAGACCCTGGTGTTGTACTGAAAGTCTTGTTTACTTGTTCCTTTTGGCTAGTCCCCAAAGAATAGGATGATCAGTGTGTCTGATCCTCAGCATCTTTAAGATGTGTGGACTTCAACTCCCAGAATTCCTCAGCTAGCATGGAGAATTCTGGGAATTGAAGTTCACAAATCTTAAAGTTGCTGAGGTTCAGAAACACTGATCTGGACCATGTTTTATTTACAACCTTCCCACACACCAGACTTCTGCTTTTCAAGATGTAGATCAGGGGTCTTCAAACGCTGGCTGAGGAATTCTGGGAGTTGAAGTCCACAAGTCATAAAAGGGCCAAGTTTGAAGACCCCTGATGTAGATCAAATTTACTTTCTCTGTGCGACTTCCAATATTTTTTTGGAAGAGATGGGAATAAACTATAGCCTGGCTGTCTCTAAATACTCAGTGTTGGAAATATTTAATGCATATATATTTTCCATCCATTCCCCAAGAGGACGCATCTGGGTCTTTTGGAACATTATTTATATGCTGCCTATCTCACAAAACGTGTGCAGTAAAACAGTAATTACAAAAAACGTGCCACCATTAAGACATTATTATGAAAGACTGAATATGAACTCTCATGAGTCTTCAACCCAAAAGCTCATTCCTTTCTAAAGCTTTTACATGTCTGAGGTGCCCTTTTTTTTATGGTAAGTAATTCTAGCTGTTAGCGCTGAAAGTTAGGTCATCCATTTCTTAAGCATACTGGTGGTGGAATAATAAAAAGGATAAAATTGCCTTTAAGCTTGTTGGTTTTGGTTTACTTCCTTGGTTCTATAGCACGTAGGGGTTTTGGACTGTTCTTATCTTTTCCTTCCCTCAAGCAACTCATCATTGTCCCTCCTTCCCTTCTCTGAATTTTATCTTTTATGGCAAACTTTTAAAGTAGATTAGACTGAGAATTTGAGACTGACCTTCACGAGCATCATAGCTAAATGGAGATTTTTTAATCTAGATCTCTCCCCTGGCAATGCCATAGTAGATAACTTGGTCCAAATAGGATAGACAACCTAGAAACTTGCTCCTTGAAACACTGACATGCAAAGATGACTGTGCCTTTATCTTACTTTCTCTGTTCCATAACATCCTATTTCTTTGAGTTAAAAACCAAACTAGATTGACTGGATTTTTAGTCAAGCCAGATCTTTTCCTCTCTAAAACCACAAATTTATTATAAATTATAATGGAGAAAGGGGGGAGGTTGTAATAGTTGTCCATCAATAACATTGATCTTTATCCCACCTTTATTATTTTTACAAATAACACAAGGCAGAAAACATACCTGATACTCCTTCCTCCTCCTATTTTTCCCACAACAACCCTGTGAAATGGGCTGGGCTGAGAGAGAGTGAACTGGCGCAAGGTCGCCCAGCCGGATCTCATACTTAAGGTGGGACTAGAACTCACATTCGCCTGCTTTCTAGCCTAGTGCTTTAACCAGTAGACCAAATATGTCTCGGTTTTTAACCATATAGGTTATTTGTTTTCCCCAAATAGGTTTCGTTGCAACAAAGGTGAGATTGACGTCTAGAAGATGCCAGTTCCGCCTCCTCCAGCTCCGCCACCTCCCCCAACATTTCCGCAGGTAAGTTGCAATTTAAAAATAAAAATAAAATTTCAATGGAAGAGAGAGACAAGCTTGATCATCCTAGCTTGACCTGTGAAAATAAAGCATGTTTAGGCTAGAAGATAGATAGATAGATAGATAGATAGACAGACAGACAGACAGACAGACAGACAGAGACAGACAGACAGACAGACAGACAGACAGACACATAATAGATCGATGATAGAGAGTTACTTTTTGTTGGTTTTGTTGTTTGTTCAGTTGGTTGCTTGTTGTTTTTCATATAGTTCCCTTTTTGGGGTTTTGTTCTTTTTTTTTTTTTGTACGTTCTAAAAACTTGCTAAGATAAATAAAATAACCCTATTAAGGTTTTAAACTATCATACAAAGCAGGTGCCTTTTGGGATCCCAGTCTAGCCAAAAAGGTTTGCTGTCTTGAGTCGTCCTGATGTACAGTGAGACAGTGTGGGGTTGTGGTTCACGTTTGGAAGCAGGGAGCAGGGAAACTTCCATTGAAGCTGGTTTGGTGACTTTGGGACAGTTGTGCTTTCTCTCTCTCACTCTCTCAGCCCAGCTATTCTCAGGGAGGTTGTTGTTGAACTTAGCTGGGTCTTCTATTGTGGTTTTATGTATCAGGATATACTGATAAAAAATACAATTAAAAAAAGATTATACTACTATGATGTAGACCTTTGGTGACTCCTAACCTGGTGCATACATCAAGACATGGTATGTTTTGTATGTTTGGATTTAATGTGTTATGCAAACCAAGCTACTAAGCTTCTTCAACAAAGCTTTATTGGGAAAATAAATCCTGGCTAAGCAGACCTGCTCAGCCATGTAATGATTAAAATAAATCATATACAGGATGAATGTATATGAAAGGCACTCAACTGGCATTTGTTTTGGGAAAGGATCAAAAATATCCCCGACTACTCCCAAGTTAGTTAAAATCATGCTACATTTATGGAAGCTAACAAAGAGGCAACTATGCAAATGGAGATATGGAACTGGGACCCACTCAATGCTTCCCATAGAGATAGACTTGGATTCAGCATCTCTGTAGTAAGTTCCATGTCTCTCTGAACCTGTGTTTAAAGTACCCGCTAAACTTCTAGAGCATGTTTTGAAGGAGTGAACATGTTCATCAAATTCACCAACAGCTTCTCCATTCTCATTAATCTGTTTATCCATAAAACAAGATACTATGATTTGCTTAAGCATGTTTTGCTGAACTTATTAAACAATCGGCTAGGTTTGTAGAATGTACTCAGTCAGGCATCCATAATTTTTTCTGTCTAGTGGGCATGTTTAAAATCTTCAGAGCAGGTAAATGGTTGCTAAGGGGAAGGATTACTGATTTACGAAATAGACAGTAACAGGGCATGTAATCAGTGGCACAGTAGTAGTAAATTAGCAAATGCAACTTGACACTCCTATCTCCCTTCTACCATAGGATGCTACTTACTGCTTAACTTTTTTTTCCAGGCAAACAGAACAAAAACTGGACTGTGGCTATCCATTATTGTTTTCTAAGAAATAAAGTTTATGGTGGCCCAGAGCCAGAATCATTCTCAGAAATAATGAGGATGCTAGAACTGATGTGTTATGTTCTAATATATATATGTGTGTGTGTGTGTGTGTGTGTGTGTGTGCGCGCGCAGCACTTTAGATTCAAAGGCAAACAAAAATTGCTTTGTAGAATGTGGCATTGTTCACATAGCACCTGAGTGCAATTCTTGAAGACAGCTGCGGTTTTTGGTAGGATGGGGTGGGTACCTTCTATAGCTGCAGCATAATCCTGAGAAAAGCCATTTTTGATTTAGGAGTTGCAGAAAGGTACTATGTACACACTCCTGAAAGTTCTGAAGCACCTATTTGCTTTTGAGGCACTGTAATATGCGGTGAGTACTTGATTAATGACCATTTGTTCAGAGACTGTTCAAACTTACAATAGTACTGAATGAGGAGACTTATCACCAATGACTTATTATGACTTATGACTTCTCAAAATTAGGAATTCATTTTGGGTGGCAACTGGCTCATATTTACAACAGTCATGGCACCCACAATCACGTAGTCACCATTTGTGGCATTCATTGCTAGCTTCCTGCAAGCAAAATCAGTAAGAAAGCTGGCAGGAGGACCCAAACGGCAACTACTTGATGTCATGCCTAATGACCACAACTGGAATTGTTTTAAGTCATGTGATGTTGTACTTTATGTCTGCATCACTTTGTGATGAACTTCGCTATCTCAGTTACGGTCATTAACCAAGGGACACCTGTATTTGCATCTAGCGAGGCAGGTATCCATGAGCAGATTGATGTGCTGAGGCACCATGTTTGCAAATCCAACATAATAACTTATTATGACATATGAACCTAGACAACCATTTGTAAGTCACAAAATTACCCCTAACTTTTTGCCCTCCAGATCAGAATCAGAAACATGCCTCTGATCATGATTTATAGTCTGGGCATTAAGCTTTCATCATAGTCTCCCAATTTAAATAAACCATTATGTTTAATGAAAGATGCCTCTGATCATGGTTTATGGTCTGGACATTAAGCATTCATCATAGTCTTCTAATTTAAATAACCCATTATGATTAATAAGAAACAGAAAACGTCAGAGTGTAACCCAGATTTCAGTTTAAATATTAATGAATCTGAACAGACCCAAGTTCCAATTTTAAAGCTCTTCACTCCCTACTCTTCACATTATTTTAATGCCTACAAAGTGCTGAAAAGAAGTTCAGCGGTGTACACATCTGAACAAAATACAAGTTTCCCCCCCAAATAATTTAAAATGGCAGGGTTCTTATGTTCACTGAGAATATAGTAAATGAGGCAGATGAGAGCTTTTCTGTCTAATCTTCATCTTCAATTTAATATAACTGAATAACAGAATGATAGAGTTGGAAAGGACCTTGGAAGCCTTCTAGTTCAACCCCCTGCACAGGCAAGAGGTCCTATATCATTTCAAACAAATGGTTGTTCAATCTCAAAAACTTCCAGTGTTGGAGCATCCACATCTTTTGGGGGCAAGTTGTTCTACTGATTAATTGTTCTGTCAGGAAATTTCTCCTTAGTTCTAGGTTGCTTCTCTCCTTGATTAGTTTCCATCTGTTGCTTCTTGTCCTGCCTTCAGGTGCTTTGGAGAATAGGTTGACTCCCTCTTCGTTGTGGCAATCCCTGAGATATTGGAACACTGCTATCATGTAAATATTATAGAAATTTAATTTCTATAATAACAAAGTTATTATAGAATAACTTTAACAATAACAAAGTGCAAGAACATTGTGCAAGATTTACACTGGGGATGGGAGATTGTGGTAGGGGGTAAAATATACTTCTTTACTTAAATTTTGAACAAACACGAGTCAGCTTTTAAGACATTTGAGAAAAGTTAAGCTGTTTCATCTTACTCTTGCAAATATTTTCATTAAATTTTATTATAGGCTGGTATTTCTGTTAAGAAAATATAGTTTAGATTTTTCTAGCAGCACGCAGCAGATTTTAAACAGAGGTTGCAAGTTTGTAAAATTGGAAATAGCTATGCAGCTGTTTGAACTGGCAGATGAAGAATCTTCAAGTGGTTTTAATAAAAACTATTGTAATCAACAATTTTGCTCCTCTACAAGTAAAGCCAGGAAATCCTATGAGATTATCCACTAAAAGTGTTAGCTTATAGAAAATAAGTCTGTGCAAACATGTCTTTCCAAATTAGCAATTTTTTTAAAAGTACATTTTCCTCATAGACTTATTTATATTAGAATTTGAATGTCTGCTTTAATTTAAGTCCCTGGACATCCAGAGATGGATGAATAACAGGGCTGGGCTTATTTAACTTTTTACTACTTTCTTGTTCGTTAAGTTAAGTTTGTTTATAACATTTATATAGCTGCCCTTCTTATAACCAATTGCATCTTTAGAGGCCCATATATCTGCCATTTATGCTACATGCATTTACTTCAGCAAAAGAAATTTCCAGAGTTAGTTAATTAACTGAGCTTCTCATTCATAAATACTGATCAGTCTAGAGCAGGGGTCCCCAACCCGGCCGCAGCATGCCAGAAACCAGGGTGCACAAACAAGTAAAGTCCCATCCGCGGGGTGCAGGCATGCCCCCTCCGATCCACAGAAAAACCTCTCCATGGAACCGGTCCCTTGGGGGTCACTGGTCTAGAGGTATTCCCATTCGGGACAAGCAACGTTATACTATCCACCAAAGCACAGAAAAAGAGTAAGAAATAATAAGCTAAGCAACTTGAAGGCATGGTATTAAAAAAAAGAAAATCTAATCAAATCTAGTTTACACCAATACATTTCATTATATCGCTCCACATATTTCTGTCTTTCCTTCCACCATGTCCCTGTACCACTTCATGTATTGTCTTTTGCTATTGTTTTTCTCACCTCTCCCTTTTTGAGGATGTCATTAATTCATTTCCAACATGACTTAACTGGCTTGGTCTTTAGTACGTTCATTTTTATACACACACACACACACACACACACCATTTCTTCTTCGCTTCATAGGATCTATTTAATATTTGCTGCTAATCACTTGAGTTCTTAATCATCTACACAGCATCGTCTCCACATAAAATGGATATATATCCATGTTCCCAATTCACATAGGTATCACTATGAACATGAGTATACATTTAGCCATACTACAATCTCAGCCTTGTCTTTCACACTGCTCAGGGTTGAGCCATTGGTTAAACATTCAGTTTACACCAGTCTACATTCATCTACATATTTATGCAAAATATTCAAGCCTATTCATTTTTGTAATGTTTTCTCTGTGTACAATGCAACTTTCTCATATCCACATACTTCTCTATAACCTTCTGAAAGGCAAACATTTGGTGTGTGTAATCATTGTCCCAGGCTGAGTATGTTGAAGGCTGGTGCCAAGCTTAGCTTGTCCCCACACTGGTGTTGCCATTGATCCCGCCATCAGATGCAGGTCTAGGACAACTCTCCATAGCCAACTCGCCACGGGACAATTCCTCGTGGCCAATTCGCTACGGGCAACTTGCCGTGGAACAAGAGTTACACTAATATCAAAGAAATGGTGGGATATAATCATTAAAGAAAGGCTGCCAAAGGAGAGACAAAATGAAATGTAAGTGACAAAAATTAAAATAATGTGTAAATTATTTTAAACAATTAAATTGAATTGTTGAATTGTTCTGCAGTGAGTTGGCCATGGCGAGTTGTCCTATGGCGAATTGGCTGTGATGAGTTGACTGTGGCGAGTTGTCCCATTCCCATCAGATGCTGCCCTATCAACTATGATGCTAAAAAGTATCTGCTGGAAGGAATCCTTAAATACCATTTTTTCTTTATCCTTACTGTATAGTCATCCTTCCCCCCCCCCCCGAACAAACGATTACTTTACCAATTTCTCTTTTTGAAATGCTGTTTTTGAAATAAATTACCAGTGCAACCCCTCTTCATACCCCTTTTCATATACACATGCGTGTGTGCGGGCACACGCACACACACACATTGTTTGACAAACTTCACACCAAACATTCATTCTGAAGTGACCATTTTGCTATGTGATGGTAAGCTATTCAAACAGAGGAAAATAAAAAGATTTCAACGCTGTATTTTTTTGAATGGGGCTTGCCAAATTTCTTCTGTATTACTTGCTACCAAGAAAAATGGCATGAGGTCATTCTAGAGTTAAGCTTGCCTCAAATATGTCTTTAGTTTTAAATTGGTACTATTTTATATTAGTAAATATAATTCAAGAGTACATGGATTTGTGGAAAGAGATAATAGTTTTAAAGATCTCTTCCTAAAATAAATAAAAGGCCAAGATGCTAATAATTGTTTTTCAACATGATGTATGTTCTCCAAACCCAGGCTGTGCTGATGGAGAGTAGGTACACTAGGTAACACTGTTGAAATCGATCAGAATTTGGGAGTTACTGTATCCATTTAATCCAGATCTTACCGAGTTGTCATTTGACGGGTGTAAATCTGATCCAGCTAAATGTTTCATTCATGTGCAAACAATAAAGCTCTATAGGAAATCATGAAGCTCTGATGCGAGAAAACGTGCTGATTTCAGGAAGAAATATTCTGATTTAAGTGCTTCTGTCCTCTTTCTAATATTTTGTATTTTTACTTTGCAGGCAAACACAGAGAAGCCCAGTTTGAACAAAACAGAGCAGACAGGACGAAATGCTTTATTGTCAGATATTACCAAAGGGAAAAGGCTGAAGAAGGCTGTTACCAATGATAGGAGTGCCCCAGTTTTTGATAGTAAGTATACCCTTCTAGTGCAGTGTTTCTCAACCTTGGCAGCTTGAAGATGTGTGGACTTCAACTCCCAGAATTCCCCAGCCAGCCAATTCTGGGAGTTGAAGTCCACATATCTTAAAGTTACCAAGGTTGAGAAACACTGTTCCAGTGGAGTAGCTGAGTCTGTGAGCCTGAACTCTGGAGATCTTGAACCTTCCTTCCCAGAGATCCCCCAGAGCTGCGTGGCTCTGCCTCCTGCTTGCCTCTGTTACCATCTGTCTCCCAGGGATGTGTCAGCTGGTGTTCTCTCCCCTAATCATTGATGAATTTAAAAAAAAAAGAGTTAGAGAGGAACTTCTTATGCAAGTCACAAAGACTCTAAAAAGAGAATACTAGTCCTGCAGAAATATATATAAAAATATGAAATACACTCAATTACAGAATTTACACAGAACAAGAAAATAGTCAGGGAATTTAAAAAGCAAAGGGAAACAAAGAACAAAGTTCTAATTCCACCTTAAACTTGTGATCTGTTCCTTCAGAAATATAATCGTCTTCAGATCACATATTTCTTATATTTCCTTTTTCCTTGAAAAATTACAAACTGTAATCTGAGCTCTGAAGAACATTTCTCAGCCTCAACATTCAGCAGCTTCGGCTTTGGTTTTAAAAATGAACAAAAATATTGTGCCCTGAACGACAAATCAAGCATTTCTCCTTCAACAAGATATGGATGGAGATACCTAGAATAGCTCTCTATGAGAATCTGAGCCTGCAGTCTGTGCACTCACAACACTCCAATAATATATGAGAGAAATACGTTTTTCAGTTTTCTCAGAACCAGTCTCTGTTTTGCCTTCCTAGCAATTAAAATATCAAACATGGTAAAACTTGAAATAATTTATATAGTAACCTCCTCAGTTTCTGCTTGTGTGACTGGAGGTTTCAACTGTTCCTCTGTCCTTAGAGGGCAGACTAATCTCACCAGAGATAAACAGAATAAACATTTCATTAAAAGAAGAAGAAGAAAAATAGCCTTTAAATTTTAAATATTCATAATGCAAACATTTAATAGTGAAACAGGTAAGTTACCCCGTTGTTCATATCGTAGAAAAACAGCCACGTAAATAAAAAGGAGAAAATGCTCCTAGCAGACCACAAGATGTTGGATTTCTCAATCCCAAAGAGCCCTAGTAAAAATATGGGAATTTTTCTAGTATTATTACTACCATTGTCATTATCATCATCCTTAAAGCATATTCATTTGTTTGAATTACGTCTGAGGTATAACTCTAAAGCTGACATAAAGCAGAATTTCCTAATTTTTACAGAGGTAATTTATCCTAAGATAGAATCCAAGGAATTCTGTTTCTCTTCTTAGATTTCCTCTTACCTAGAAATGCCAAACATTTATCTGAGGTTGTGGGGAGATTTTATTCATAACGATCTGTATGTAGCCATTCCAAGGACTTCAGTTTACATAATTTCCAGCACTCGTGACGAAAGATCGTACTACTAGCTGAACATTATGAGAACTGAAGTCCAACTCCCAGCTGCAAAGGACCAGAAGGGGAGAGGTTGATTTGGTGAGTTAGCATCACAGACTTAAATAAAGTAATTGCTGTACGCTAAACTAAACTTCTGCTAATTAAAATTCTTAAATTGATATGGTCATGATATCAAAACTCCAGCGGTAGAATCTAAAGCAATTTTCTGTTTAGGGGCAGACTGGTTATTATTGAATTTAAGCCAGATATAAATAGCCAGCCAATTATTTGTGGATTCAGAATCATGGCTTAAGAGCCCTTCAACTTCCTCTCTTTGCAGAACCCAAAGGGCCAGGCGGTGGCGGAGGTGGCAGCTCTGGTTTCTCCAGTGGTGGCGGTGGCAGCTGTAACAGCGGTAATAGTTATGGTGGCGGTGGACCACCTGGCTTAGGAGGATTGTTTCAGGCAGGGATGCCGAAACTTAGATCTACAAACAGAGATAATGGTAAGGATGAGGTGTGCATTCCTAGAAACGCAGTACTTTGGACTGACTATACTTACTATTATTAAATCAGTGAAGACAAAAACTCAAGGAAACATTCTTCTCCTATCACAAATGAACAGTGGTTTCTCTCATGCAAGATATTTTGTTAACTTCCTGGGTGCTGCAGGCATGACAAGGAAGGGGCCTCACACCTTTTCCAAGCCGACACACCTTTGTCTCAAAGTGCCACAAGAGTCTTCGCTTTTGTTCCATCGTAATGCCAATATTGAGTTATACAGTTGTTAATAGATCTTGTGCAGCTGAAGCTGAACCTTGCTCCCTTACCCCACCCTAGATGTTCTTGGCACAATTGCTTTTTGTTATCAAGCATAGAAGTATGGAAACAACACATAAATCCTTTTTTAAAAAAAATGTTGACTCAGTATTCACGACTTAGGCATGTCCCCGCTTGCACCTAACCACAGTCCAAACATGCCCTGACGTCATTTGTTTCTCTGCGGGGTTCCCATGGTGCTGCCTTCCCTTTATTTCCAAACATTAATGGCAAGCTGAAGCCATCTATAGCTGTTATGTAGTATTCCCCGCCCCTAACACATACACACTTAAATGATTGATTATGTGGCATTAAGTCATTGTTGACTCTTAGCAAGATAGACTTCCTCTATGACAATCTGTCCCTAACCTAGTCCTTCAGGTCTTCAAATGCCACACCCATTCTTACTCAAGAGAGCTGAGTCTTAACATAATAAGTCCAAAGGAGGGTGGTTTAAGGCTCGCCATTTGCGCTGACATTATTCAAAGTCAACTTTAGATTGTATGAAATCTGTTAGGTTTTATTGCCCATCATCGGGGAGAAAAATTGTGTGACTAGAAATAGAGGTGGCAGAGTTGGAATAGGGATTGGCAATGGGAACAGCCTGTGTTATGCCAGTATAGTTTTCTGCTTGACTCCAGGGTAGATAGAAAGTACTTTTTAACTCAGTTGTGTGGAAAGGATATTAAACCAGGATCTTCAGGATTCACCGTTGCTTTTTTTTTCTTCCTCTTCCTTATCTAGAGAGCTGTATTTCGTTGCTCCATTGCATGTAGCTGCTTCTGCCTATTTATTTTATTCATCAGTAACTTATATCCTGCTTTGCAAAGTTCAAGATGCTAGCCATGAGATTTTTCTGTTTTATCTACACAATAATTCTGTGAACTTGGTTAAGTGACTTGTCCAATTTATCCAGCAACCCAAAATCCATCAGTTCAGCTTTATAATAGTGTATTTTCCAGGCTGCACTGACTTGTTTAATGAGTTGGATTAATATAGTATATTAGTTGGATTTGCATATCATGCCAAACCATAATGCTGGTTTGATTTGGATTTAGCATGTTGTGTGTAAATCTTAATTTATGACTTAATGTATGTGCAATGAACCCATTGGTTAAATTATGGTTTAGTATGAAATGTGAACCCAGTCAGGAAATCGTGAAAGTTAGTAGTCACCTGCTACTAAGGCTGTCTTTTATTTAATTGTTTTCATTGTGCTGGTATCAAACTTTGGAATAGTATGCCCGAAGAAGAGTGATGTGTTTATTTTAGTTAGTTTAGATGCTTATTCACCAATTTTCTTTTTTAAAAGTCCAACAGCTTTTCATAATAGCAGTATAAAATTCCAAGATGGTAAAAAAAAACAAAAAAACAGTGGACAAATTTCCAAAAAGCAATATGCATTGTACCGCAGATTTATTTTTTATTTATGGTTTTCCTGATACTTGAATACATTTCTTGGCCAGAGAATATAAGCCAGGGAGTTTACAGGAAGGCAGAGTTGTACCTTCTTTGTTTGTAAGCATATGAATGAAGTAGCACTGTTAAAATACCTAAAATGCATTTTCAACAAGTGGTGATATAACAGTTGTTCAAAGCCAACATTATCTCTTATGTCAAAGCAACTTTTTATAGAACTTCCTTTTAATCTCATAGCACTTAACATGCCAGAGTTTCTTTGAGAGGTTGCCTTTTCCCCTTCAGGAAATTCAGGAATAGTCAAAAAATGCCTTTGCCCTTCCCTCCCGTTTTATATTGTACTGAACGTAGAACTTTTCAAGAGCTACAAAGCAGATCTAATTATACTTACTGAAATTAACGTAGACAGGGTAATAACTTGAAATAAATGGAGCCTAGTTCAAATATCAAGTGAAAACTCCTATATATTACAAGCTTCCTAAAAACAGTTATATATTTCTTCTCTCTGTCAGTTGGCTTGTGTTAGCCGTTCTTGGCTGCAAATCAGCTTTTCCAACCTGACGACTTCCAGACATGTTGGACATGTTACAAGTCCAATCATCCACAATGGCTTTTGGGCTGAGGATTATTGGAATTACAGTTCAGTATGATTGGAAGTGCCTGAGTGAGGAAGGTTGTCTGTTGGCATATATACAGTATATTAGAGGAAGGAGCTGTTGTTTCATGTTTTCACCTTTTCGACAAGCATCTAATATTGGTCCAAACTGATTATACAAAATCCTCCAGATATAATTTCTTTCCCCCTTTACATACCTCTGTACATGCACCTACTAATTGCTTTCTATTTTTAGACTCTGCAGGAAACAAAGCTCCAGTGTTTCCACCGGGAGGGCGAGCAACATCTGCAAAGCCTTTTTCGCCTCCATGTGGAGTAGGCAGATTTCCGGGCCCTTCTGGACTAAGAGCTCCAGCTTTAGAGCCACAGAGAAACCGAATGCCTCCCTCAAGACCTGACATTGGCTCCAGGCCAGACACGGGTGCTCCTCCTGTGCCAAATACTCCAAGACCTATTCCATCCAGTCTGTACAGCAGGGGTCCACCCCCTGTGCCCGGGGCCAGCAGACAAGCGAGCTTAGGGCTGACCCCTCCACCTTTCCCAGGTAGTAGAAATCCAGGGTCCGGAGGATCCATTCGGCAATCATCACCAGTTACTCCTCCTTCTCCCTTCTCAAACAGGCCTCCTCTCCCTCCAGTACCAGGTAGGCCAACAGAAGATAAGACACCTCCGCCATTACCTCCAACTGGAAACAGGCCCTCTTTCGGCAGGGAGGCTTCCCTACCACCTCCCCCGCCCCAAAACCACAAGCCGCCAATTCCTTCCACACCACGGCCACCTGCAGTATCTCAGGTTCCTCCTCCTCTTCCCCCAAGTCGGCCAGGCCCACCTCCACTTCCACCGGCATGCGGTGGAAATGATGAGATGCCGCGGCTTCCTCAAAGGAACCTATCACTAGGCTCTTCTCAAGCGCCGAGTCTGCCTGGCTCCAACCGTTCTGGACCTCCGCTTCCTCCCCCAGTTGAGAGACCACCACCTCCTGTAAGGGACCCGCCTAGCAGGTCAGGTAAGATTATCTGCATCTTCCCAGAGTGGGTTACTACAAAAATGGAAAGCCATATTTTGAATGCAAGGTTATGCAACATATATCCATACATAAATAGTGTGAGGGTAGAGGGTGAGGGACAGGCAAAGCTGCTCCAAGAACATGGTCAGATAATTAAAAAAAGAATGAGTCCAGGGAAGCCATGTAACCTAACAAAACCCCTCCCTAGTTCTCACAAAGATAAAGGGAGGAAGGGAGAAGCAAATTTATACAAATTTTAGATTTGTTGTTATGGCTTTGTAGTAAAAAATACTACTAACCTATATGACATTGGATTCCTAGTCTGGTCTACCTGAAATGGATGGATGGATGGATGGATGGATGGATGGATGGATGGATGGATGGATGGATGGATGGATGGATGGATGGATGGATGGATACTGTTGAGTTCTTAATGTTCTCTGAGTTTGCTTCTTTGCTGTTTCGTTATTGGGCCAGGTAACAACATGGAGGGTTGTTTATTTATAGCTGTTTATTTGTAGTATCTTGTCTTACCAGCCGTGAGTTCTTTTTTATCTAGTTCCAGTACTTGCTTATCTGAGTGCTGGTTAATAGATGTGAGAAGAGGGAAATGTTTAAGTCTGTTTGCCTCTTTCCTTGATATTTTGATTGCTTCCTTTCTGAAATGGATTGTAGACAGAACTTATCTCAGTGTGTTTGCTTATGGCTGATTTGTAGAAAAATTCAGCCTTCTATAGGAAAAAATTCTTCCTTTAGGAATTCCCTTGAATGTTTGGATTTGGCTTGGTCTGGGATACATACAGTTTTCTAACTGATACTCTGGCTGAACTTGTCAGCATGTTCTAAATATAAGACACACAATTGTTATGTCTTATGATTACCAGTTGATGTTCATGGATGCTTTCTCAAACCGAGAATTCAAATTCTGCCTCTTTGCCCCAAGCAGAATTAGATATGTGTGTATAATTCTGGGGCAGAGTTTTGCATAGAAATAAATAAATGTACAAATGGAAAAAAGTCTGTGTCACTGAACAGTAATTCCTTTGCAGTTCCTGCCAATAGGGAAGGATGCTAGATCAGGGATACTGGAAAGGCCACAGTGCCTCCACAGGGTACATCCCTCCATCAGTCATACAGTCACATAAGCAAAGCAAGTACATTGTCGTAATCACATGAGCATGGTAATAAAAAGATAACCTGGAATAAATGGTTCTCGACTTGCAACCACAATTGAGCCCAAAGTTTCTTTTCCTAAGCCAGACAGTTGTTTGATGAGTGTTGCCCCATTTTACGACCTTTCTTGCCACAGTTGTTAAGTAAATCACTGCACTGGTTAAGTTAGTAACACAGTTGTTAAGTGAATCTGGCTTCCCAAATTGACTTTGCAAAAGGTGATCACCTGGCCCTGGAACACTGCATCCGTCATAAATATGAGTTAGTTGCCTAATGTCTGAAATTTGATCACATGATCATGAGGATGCTGCAACGGTGTTAAGTGTGAGAAAACAGTCATAACTCACTTTTTTCAACTTTGAAAAACGTTTGGTCACTAAATAAACTATTG